>CM053769.1:517575921-517635802 GCA_028658325.1 Potorous gilbertii
CCTTTCCCCCCCCCCCCCCCCCCCCCCCCCCCCCCCCCCCCCGCTCCCCGGCCTTGGCGTCTGCATGGATGGGGGAGATCTTGAGGGATGGAGAAATGTGTGCCCGCGGAGTCAAGATGATGCCATTGAAAACACTACCAAGACTGCTGAAGGCCGAGAACTGGGTTAGAATCCTTATTTTGGCATTACGACTTGTGTGACTAGGCAAGACTCCCTCCCGGCCAGGCCTTAATTTCCAATATTTCCTCCACCTGCTACTGTCCAGTAGGTGGAGGGAGGAGTGCTTGGGATTATAGACTATGAGGGGGCTAAATGTGATCCAGTCCCTTCCTTCCCAGATGTCTGTGGACATGGATTTGGTGGTAACCTAGACTCCAGATCTTAGATCTCTCAAGGGACCTGGAATCAGCTCATGCTTCGTTTCCTGTGGCTGAAGGAATGGCTTAACAGGATGTCATTAAACGGTTCTCTGCAGTCTCGGTGTAGGTTCTCCATTCTTGGAACCCCAAAGGAGCAAGGGGATCAAAGAAAAGGGTAGGGGTGGGGTCCTGGTCCATTCCTTCATGCTATTTTTTGAGGCAGCCCGGTGGGTAGTAAGTAGTGAGAGACTGCTAATCTTGCAGCCAGAAGAAGCTGAGGTGCTGCTAATCCTACCTCTGACACCTTCTACCCGAATGAGTGACTGTGGAAAGGCCATTCAACCTTTCTAGGGCTCAACTGCCCTTTCTGTAAATTGTCCTTATTACCTGAGAGATTCTATGGTGAGGCACGAATCAGAAGAAAAATGCCATCTACACATCGGTTATGATCACTCCTGCCTGCACCAATCTTCCCACTTCAGATTCCACAGAGACTCTCCTTCCCTGCTTGCTCAGCTGACCTGCTTCCAATCCAACACATTGGGGCACCTGGATTACTGCCCCTTCTGTCAGCAGTTTCTCTATTTTCTGTGTCTTCTGTCCTTAAACTCTTGGAGTGAGCTTCATCTCCTGTTCCTATCTTCATCTGGTCATCCCATCTCCCTTGACTTCCAATGTCCCCAGTTAGGCCCTGCTCCTTAGTCATCTTTAACTTGTAATGTGAAACTCAAAAAATCCACCTCTGTTACGTATGACCTCAACAGGAATTATGTAACCATTATCTATTCCCCTAAACAGTTATTTGATTTATAATTTATCATCTATATCCTTCTAAATTCTGAAAATGGTCATAGGTAAATGAACTGCAGCCATTTAATGAGACTGTCAAACAGGTCCTCTCAGTACATTTATATGATGGGTGGTGTTCTCTTTGGTCCTCAGAACAGTCTGAGTATTTCCTCAAACATTTTTATCTAAGAATCTGATGAGTTGCTGTGTGAAAAAACAATGAATCCTCCTTCTGTAGCCAACCTTAGCACTTAAAAATCCTTCTAAATTCTACCCTATTCAATTAATCAATCAATCAACAAGCATTCTACAGGAAACCTGGACCAGGGAACTCCAGGTCATAAGGTCTATGTGTCACTAGAGGGCACTGCAGCTCTTAGGGAAATCTCAATTTCCCAAGGGGTCTTGGCAAGGGTGGAGAGGGAATCTGATAACCCCTTTGATTCAGAGGGGTTGAAATTTGTTTGCGAGGGGTTTCAATGGTTAGGTCGGTGCCTTGTAGTGCCAGCATGCTCCACAGCAGATGATGCAGGACTGGCTACTCGTGTAAGGGTCACATACTCAGGTCCTTTAAGTGAGGAGATGTGGTGAGTAGATTGCTCAGGGAAGGAAGTTCCATGATACACTCTTCCAACTCTTAACATGCCCCTCCCAATCCTATGCCTTGCAGGATCTCTCCATTTTCCAGTGCATGTGCCTCATCCTAAAATAAAATGTGCCTCATAATAACAATAAAACACCAACTATGCATTAGGCACTGTGCTGACTACTTTCTGAATCCCATTTTATACATCTCAGTTTGGTACAGCAATCCTGAGAGTTAGGTGCTGTTATCCCCATTTTTCAGATGAAAAAACTGAGGCAGACAGAGGTAAAGTGATTTGCCCAAGTTCAAACAACAATTGTCTCAGAGACTGCATTTGAATTCCCGGTCTTCCTGAAAAGAGTCATGAAGAATCAGACACGACTGTACAAGCAATTAAATTCAAATAGAAACAGGTCATGTAGAAGGATTGCTGAGGGTTACATTTTAATTTGGACTGTTGTTGGAAGCAAGTTTGACAAGTCTGGACTAGGTAATCTTCCCTGTTCCTTAATCTCTGGATATAGGTGACCCAGGTCCCCCCTGACTCAGAAGAGGAAAGTTCAGAGAACTGATTACATTTTCACCTTCGTTTTCTGTCAGCCCCATACATCTCTCTTATCTTTCAATTTAGGATTTAGAGCCAGAAGAGATTTCTACTTCAGACAAGGAAACTGAAGCCCTGGAAGTCCAGCAATCGATCCAAGATCCCACAGGGACTAAGTAGCAGAGACATAACTTGAATCTAGGCCCTTACCACTCAAACATAATATTCTATTCTCTGCATTCTCTCAGGAAATCAACTTCGAATTCAATAAAGTTCCATTCATTTTAATATAAAATTTCCTTGAATTTGTATCGAATTCCACTACAGAAAAATGAGCAGAAGAAAATAAGAAAAACAAAATGAAAACTGAAAGAGGGAGGGAATGAGTCTTCCGGCTCCATTTCTACCCTTAGAGTGTCAATGATTACAAACCCATCTACCTTCCACTGTTTGCCCATTTTAACCCTTGCTCCACACAAGTGAATATTGACATGAATCTAGAACCCATAACCTCTTTGTTTCCCTCCATCTTTCCAACCTTCTATACTGAGGGGTATGGGTGACTCAAATTTGTTGTTTTTGAGATAGCTCTAATCAATAGAGCTATTAATAATTCTTTTGGTTTGGCTCTTCTCACTCTTCAATAAATACATTAAGCCCTGGGTGGGAAGGGAGGCCCATGGAGTTCCCTTGTCTAATGGGGGGCACCCTCACTAGGTATACAAGAGCAAAGTCCTCAGGGAGGTCCTGACCTGGGGAAACTGAAATAGTGACCCTTTCAACCTGGTAGGGAGAGACCAACAATGAGCTAGGACTGGATCCAAAGGTAATTAAACATCGAACCTGGAAGGAAATGGAATCCTAAATGTCAACATCATCTTTCCCCATCCCCACCCCTCCACTCCAGTAAAAGAGAACTAAATTTTGAGTGTGAGTGCCTGATTTTCATGGTGACTCTGAGATAGTAGATATGCGGTCTTGGTTTTCTGTAAAATGAGGGAATTGAACTAGAAGACTTTCAATATGCCTTCCAGCTCTACATCCTCGGATTTGCCTGACGAGCACAGGAAGCCTTGTATAAAGCAGGGATTTTTTGTACCACATAAGGAGGAATTGAAGAAAGGTCCAGAATCCTATACCATGATAACCTCCAGTCACTTCTAATGAACAAGATGAGCCTCTCAGAGATGAATGCAAATTGATGAAAACCGTTTTTCCTTTTGACTATTTATATCCCTAGTACATCACACAGTAGGGCTAAGTGATAAGTTGGGGTAGGTGGACCTGTGATTTCATTTTTAGGGAACTCTCAGACGAGGGATCTTCCCTAGCCAATGCAGGCCAGGACCTTCTCTTGCTAGTCTCAGAAAGTTGTCTTAGACTCTAGAACACAGAGGATTCGCCCAGGGTCACACAGCCAAGCAGGTGTCAGAGGTGAAACTCGAATCCCATCTTTCTTATGTCACTACATCTCACTGCCTCTCACACTTAGTAGCTTAATCAGTTCAGGTTGTTCCCTCGCCTCCCTCCTCCCATAATCATAGGATAGAGGATAACTTATTCTTTCCAAGGTCTCCCTCCCCCTTTCTCACCGGAATGAGTGAGGAAGCCCCTAGCTGGCAATGTTGGGCACCTCCTTCTATCCCTTTAAGAGGAAGGGACGCCCTTTGGGGAGGGGGTTTCCTTGTTCACGTGAGGATGACGTCGCAGCTCCTGGGTTGGGGCAGGGAGGAGCCAGGTGCCTGCTGCAGTATCCACACCCCTCCCCCCATTCTCCCTTCCCCGTCCACTTCCTTTCCCGGAGCCTGGCCCTTTAAGCTCAGCCTGATTCTGGATTTCTAAATCCCTGCTCCAGCATCACTGGGCACACCTAGCCTCCTTCAGCCTCCTCCGGCCCGGCCTCGCTCCCCGGACCCTGACCACCATGTCGGCAGCTCCAGCCTACAGCGAGGACAAGAGTGGCTCCTCCAGCCTGGGGGAGCCCGAATACGGTCACGACCCGGCCAGCGGCGGCATCTTCTCCTCCGACTACAAGCGGTGAGGCGGGGCCCGGGAGGATGGGGTGAGGTAGGCTGGGATGCGGGCCCCCAGCTCAGGAGGGACCCCTCCCTGGCCACGGGGCCCGGGATTGGTGGGGAGGGGGCGGGGTTACCAACCAGGTTTCCCTCTAGCAAATCGGGTCCGAGGGGGAATGGCTTGCACGAGCAGCTCTTGGAAGGAAGCAGTCATACTTGCCCCTAGATTTGCTACCGAATTCTGCACTGTGCGAGGAGCCACTGAACCCTTCTTCACACCTGTTCTCACACCGCATCCTTGTCTCAGCTTCATTAGAGGCCTCCTTCTTCTTGGTTGGGGGAACCTAGATCTCGGCCCCAATCAGGCCCTTGGCCCCATTAGATCTGGGACCAGGAAAGGGGACAGGGAGGGCTGGAAGAGGTATAGGGTGAGACCCAAGGTCCAGAACAATACAAGATATTGCCACTATAGAGTGGGGCTCCAGACTTTGGGAGGATAAACCTGGAGACACGAGAGAGAGGAGATGTAGTGTCAGAGGAGGGTGATATGAAGTGTAGAAGGGTGTAGGGAAAGGCATATAAGACATCCTGGGCAAAGGAAGCCTGAAGACTGGTGGAACAAGCTATGCTTTGGCAGAAAGGAACCTGGGATGGGTATTTGGGGAAAGAAGACACCCCAGTGGGGAGGATAGTTGAAGACCTGGTTAGAGGGAGGTAAATGAGGACCCTGGGGCCGGAGGAAACCTGGAGGCCTGCTGGGGGAGGAGGGAAGGGAACATTAGTGGCAGGGGTAGTCGGATACCTGGGGTAACGTGATGGCAAAAGATCTGAGAGGCTGTGTGAAGACCCTGGACCAGACGAGGACAGGAGTGTACCTGGAGACCGTCGTGATGGTGTGAGGGTGAGAGGAGAGGGCATCTAAAAGTGGAGAGATTTGGGGGTAAACAGCGGAAGAGATTGGAGGTCTAGGAGCTGAACCTAATTTCATCTCTGGAGTAAAATACCTGAGTGCCAGTGCGGGCGAAAGTCCTATCTACTAGCGGGAGCTAAATCTGTTTGGGGCCCATCAGCCCCGACCCCAGTGGCCACCCCCATCCCGAGGTCTTCGCGGAGTCCGGTCAGCCGCAGACCATGGACAGCTCTTCCTCCGCCCCCTGCACTCAGGCTCCACCCACAGCTGTTCTGGCCAGTGACGTAGGGGGCGTGGAAAGAGCGGGGTAGCTAGTGGGTAATGGGGTTTTTGAAGTGCCTGCTGTAGCTACGACCTACTTTTTATCCTCCCTGGCTGTTGTGTGCGGCCTGGGCTTGCCCTGGGTGACTCACCTATCCCTCTGACCCAGGCTTACTGTCGTGAGCTGGGACTTACTCTGTCATGGTTCATACGGAGGTGAGGCTGATGAGGACCACCGCTCCTCTACCCCGAGCTCGTCATCTTCCCCACCCTATGTGGGGCAGGGCCTAAAATGAGGCTGGTTCTGAAGTGTTGGGATTTCTAGACGACTCCTCTGTCTAGGCAACTCCGGGAACCCACACTCAAATTCCTTCCCAGATGCCCTCTTTTGCCCTTTATAGTCTATGCGCCCCCTTCCCAGTTATTCCTTTCCCCAAACCCTAAGTAAAATTCCCTCCAGGATGCCCCCTACTTAATCCCAACTTCAAGTGCCCCCCTCCGCCCCCCCTCTCCCGCAACCTCTATGGAGGTTCCGTACCCCGGGAAACATCCTTTTTGCTTCTAGGATTGGAGTCTAAGTAGTACAATGTTCCTGTAGAACTCGGGGAGGGAACAGTGAAGGGATGTTAACAAACCCCATTAAATGTCAGAAGTATCAGGCTCACATCTACTATGGAAATCCCCATTCCCAGGTCCCAGAAGGCTCATATATGTCATATTCCTTGCAGCTCTGGCCACCCCACACCTCCATCTTGTCCATGCCTCTGTTTCAGTCAGTCAATAAGCATTTATTAATTGCCTACTATGTGCCAAACACATAAATTCTACAAAGAAAGATAAAGACAGTCCCTACACTCAAGAAGCTCACAAATTAGACTGGGGGAGAAAATATTGTACTATGTACAAACAAGCTATGTAGAGAATATATTAGAAATAATCAAGAGAAGAAAAATACTAGAATTAAGGAGGATCAGGAAATCCTTTGTGCCGAAGGTGATATCTTGGTTGGGACTTAAATTGGAAGCCAAGGAAACCAGGAGACAGGAAGGAGGGAGACCATTTAAGGTAAGGGGGACAGCCAGTAGACATTCCCAGAGTGAGGAGATGTAGTATCTTGTTCTAGAAACAGCAAAGAAACCAGTGTCAATGGATTGAAAATACAAGGGTGAGTAGTAGGAAGGAGTAAAGAGTAAGAGGACTGGAAAGGTGGGAAAGGGGGAGGGCTAGATGTGGAAAGGCTTTGAATGCTAAACAGAGGATTTTAAATTTGATCCAAGAGGGGAGAGAAGCCATTAGTGTTTACTGAGTAGGTAATAAGGTCAGATGGGGCAGTTAGGTGATACAGTGGATAATGTGCTGTGTGTGAAGTCAGGAAGACTTATTCCTGAGTTCAAATCTGCCCTTGGACACTTCCTAGCTGTGTGACTCTGAACAAATGACTTACCCCTGTTTGCCTCAGCTTCCTCATCTGTAAAATGAGGTGGAGAAGGAAATGGCAAACCCCCTCAGTATCTTTGCCAAGAAAACCCCAATGGGGACACAGAGTGTCAGAGACAACTGAACAACACCAATAAGGTCAGATCTTAAATATAAGAAAAATTTAATTCATCTCAACAGTACAATGGTCTAGAGCGGGGAGAGACTTGTGGTTGGGAGACTAACCCAGCAAGCTATTGCAAACAATCCAGGTTTGAAGAGAGTCAGAGGAAATAAGGGAATGTATTCTGTCCTTTACAAAGCTGTGATCAACAGGACTTGGCAAAGGATTGGCTGTGGGGAGAGGGAGGGAGAAGCAAAGAGGAGGGGCTGTGAGCCTTGATTGGGAGGGTGGTGGTAACCTCAACAGTCATGGGGAAGTTAGGAAGAATGTTTCCTTCATAACTCCTCCAGATGAAACTGTTTCTTATCAGAACTCCTATCTACGTCATAACCCAAGTTGGGCGATTAATTGTCCTACCTGTATGATTCCTAAAGTCATTTTGGTGTCCTGGGTTACCTACCTCACAGGTTGTTATAAGGCAAGCACTTTATAAATGTGAGCTATTAGGATCATTACTGTGAGAATGTTTTTATCTCAATAGTGGTCTCTCTCCACGGCCATCTCCCTCTTAGATTAAGGTGAGGTTCTTTTACTCCCCAGAACAGGAGCAGAGTATTCTCTGCTCATTTATCTCCCAGACCTTGAAGTAGTCAGTTACCAGTTTGAGCTTTCTGAGGGTTCTACTGTCCATGACAGCAGGAGACAGACAGGCAGATGTCACTTAACAAACATGAGGAAAGTTACAGACTAACATAGAATTTCTGAACTCTCAGGAGGCTCGAATTAAACCTGCCCTTTGGAATGTAAATGAAGTTTAATCTTTCCTGGGATCCATGGTCCCCTCTGGAGCAATCACAGGGAGACTTCTGCTCTGTTTTCCTGTGGTTAGTGCTCACAGTCTAATGCCCCTGCCTTCTCCTTTGCACTGAGCCCCTTTGGGGTCAGAGAAAAGGACTAGATGATAATGTTAGATCCTTAGTCTGAAATAAGACTCATTTGTAATTCAGGGAGAAATCTAAACTCAGTAACTGCCTCTCAGGTATCTTGCTCACTCACAAAAGAAGGCCAGTGAAGGCCATGGAAAGAGCACTGGGCTTAGGATTCAAGAGACCAGGGTTCTAGTCCAGAATTCTGACACTAATTAGATGTGATTTCATGCTGGTAAAGCTTTCTAGGTGTCATCTGTAAAATGAGATAACAGGAGTTCTTAATGTGAAGTCCACAAATTCCAGGGGATCTGTGTACTTGGATAGGAAAAAAATACATTTTTATTTTCACTAACCTCTAACTGCAATTTAGCATTTTCTTTAATTATAGATTTAGGAAAAATATTCTGAGAAGGGTACCGTGACATACACAAAAAGAAGGTTAAGAACTCCTCATCTAAAATCTCTTCAGATCTACAATTTTATGACTCACTACCTTCCTCATGGGTCATCTACTTTCACACGCCACCATACTCTGTTCCTCAGAATTCCTATCAATATCTCTACCCCAATCTTGCTATATCCCATCTTGATTTCTTCACCCCTCGTTACCATCCCTCACTCCTTCTGTCCTTCTTATATCCCCTTTCTTAAATCTACTCACAACTCCCATTCCTATTTCTCCCCCTCCCCAATCCCCCCAAAACCTCATGAATTGTTTGGGTTTTTTGGAGGGTTACTAAATAATAGCCACATTCCTTGTCCCCCCCCCCCAATCCATAAATCTTCCCTCTCAGTCTCAAAGAAGAAAAGGAGAAATTGGAGCTGACCCCTGCTGCCCTCTCCTCCCTCCCCTTCCACTGCTTTACTACCCGGACTCCCTCCAGCTGTCCCATAGCAGCATCACATTTCTGAGTTTCCGTGGAGCCTGGGCGGGTGGAGTATCAGTAAGGACTCACTGAAGCAGGGACTGAGTCACAGATCAGCTGGGGAGAAGAGAGGAGGGGAAAGAAGAAGGAGGAGGACTCTGTCTGCCTTGGGGGGAAACCTGGTGTCTGGGACCAGATTTAGGGGTCTCCAGGGAATCTTGGTATCCGAGGTACGAAGCCTGATGACGCCAATGCAGCGGTTCCTGCAGCTCCCAGGGACTATGGTGAAGCCACCGGGGAGCAGGGAGGGTGAGGAGGCAACCAGCCCTGTTCTTACCCCTGAGGGGGCCACTCCAGCCTGGTACCAAGCCCTGCAACCAGATGAGCTACGACAGCTCCAGACCTCTGAACAGGATGTGTCCCCCGAAGGTGGCTCTGATGGGACCAGCCATAGCCAGCCTCTACGGTATGGAGCGGGGTGGGGGGGGCACTCTAGGGGACTTCCATAAACCCCAGGAGATCGCAGGGAGTACTTTTTCAGGCTCTAAGTCCCTGGAGCTGAACTGATTTCACTCTCAAGGGGAATCTGGCTAGGATGTGTAAAGGGAGGAGAGAAGTGTTAGTTTGGGTGTGGAGGGTATGGGGAGAGAGATCCAAAGGGAAAAGATATCTGGGTTCTATTAGAAGGATAGAATACACGGGGGGGGGCAGTCTAGGTATGTATATTTTTGCATGTAGAGAGGGGGGCAATTCCATACTTGAGGAGGATATAGGTTTGAACAGAGTATATTTGTGAAAAGAATTTTGAGATAGGAAATAGGGTTGTTCCTGATGACCTTTGTGGTTCCCCCATTTATTGGACCCAGGATAAAGATTGAGGGTAGCTGATGAAAGAAAGCTTGTTGCAGGCTGAAGTACTAAGTTCTGGGGAACAATCTTTCAGGGGAGGATTTAAAAAAATTCACAGAGAACCTTCTCCAACTTACATGATTGAACAGGAGAGCAGTTGCTTGGAAAGGCTATATAAGATGAGAGTATTTCCCTTGCCATAGAGAGCAGAGAAGGAGTCTTAGGGAGTTGAGCCTTAATTTCCCCTTAATGACCCTGCATTCGATGATATCTCTCTGGCAGACTTTACCTATCTTTTAGAAAAAGGACTGCTGATCTCTCTTCCCTCTGACTAGGATGGGGTCAGAAGTCAGGAGCCAAAGAGCCAGGAATCAATACAGGGTTAGACTGAATTGTAAAGTGATCCTTCTTTAGGAGATTAATATTTCATGGCCCTAAGGGTATCACTGATTCCATCTCTCCCTCCTACATGACAGCCCACATAGGCAGCAACAGGAGGGAGGAGGAAAGAATAGGAAGATGTATTAGAGGCTACCAGATGGCCCTCCATCCCTCTGATAGACTGTGGCTATTGGAAATGGTTAGGCAAAGGGAATCTGGGCACCTGCTTCAACACAACCCAAACCCCACAAATATTTAATAATATTCTACCATATACAAGGAATTGTGCTAAATTCTGGGGTCACAAAAACAAAGGTCCATGTCCTTAATCAACAAGCATTTATTAAGTGCCTACTGTGTTCCAGGTACTGATCTGTGCCTTGGGGATACAAAGAAAGGTAAAAAACAGTTCCTGCTCTCAAGGAGCACAGTCTAATGTGTGTATGGGGGGAGGATGACAAAATGAGAGCAACTATGTACATACAAAATATATACTGAATAAATTGGAGATTATCCATAAAGGGAAGGTACCAGCATTAATTAACAGGGCTCAGGAAAATCTTCTTGTAGAAGATGAGATTTTAGGTGGGACTTGAAGGAAGTCATGGAAGCCTTGTGATGTCATTGTGGTAAGAAACTGCTAATAATGAGGGAGATTCAGAAAGGTTTCCACTAGAGGGCTGAAAAGGAACTGAGCCTTGAAGGAAGTTTGGACTTTAAGAGGGAGGGGTAAGGAGAGAGTGAATTCCAGACATACAAAGGAGCTAGGAGATACA
This sequence comes from Potorous gilbertii, assembly GCA_028658325.1. NCBI lineage: Eukaryota > Metazoa > Chordata > Mammalia > Diprotodontia > Potoroidae > Potorous > Potorous gilbertii. The sequence continues at coordinate 517,586,727 of CM053769.1, forward strand.
ATATTGAGTTGAGGAATAGTAAACAGGTGGCAATGTAGGGTATGTGAAAATGGAGTCATGTATAATATAAGCCAGGAAAGGTAGCCTGGCAACTGATTATGAAGGGCTCTAAATACCAAACTGAGGAATCTGACTCTTATCCCATAGGTAATAGGGAGCCACTTACATTTTTTTGAGCAGGAGAGGAGCATGGTCAGATCTTGCTTTAGGAGGATTGTTTTGACATCTCTGGAGAATAGATTAGAAAAAAGAGAGACTCATAACTGGGAACACAATTAGGAGGTTGTCTTTGGTCATACATCTAATAAATGTCTGAAGGGTGAGCATCAATCAGTGTTGTACTATGTACAACGCATTATGCAAAGTGTTTGGTATACCAAGACAAAAATTAAAATCTGCTCTTAAGGAGCTTAGTGTTTTATCAATAAGTTAAGTGACTAATCTATGGTCACACAGGTTCCAAAGCCAGTGATCTTTTCACTGCCCCACCCCACCAGGTAGCTATCACCCTTCTTGGAGCAGACTGCCAATGTTTAGAGAAAATGATTTTTGGCAGTAAATTAGCCCCAAGAAAGTTCTCCTTTGATAGTTATCATGGCATAGAAGTGGCATAAACTCTCCCAGGCTGAACTGGTGGAGCAAGTGCCCTGACAGGCCTTCTGATGTTTACCCTGCAGCAAAATGTGTACCTGGAATCTGAAGACCACTTGAGTTAAATTCAAAGAAGCTTCCTCAGGATGACTTCCAGGGAATGTCATTTTTTTTCAGCTCCCCAACAATCTGAGATTATCAAACTAATCCAGATGGATCTCAAACAGCATCTGAAGAAGAAAAACTCAAACCAATAAAATCACTGCTCTTTGGGGCTTTGTAGTAAGAATTGAATTGATTGGGGTTCTTGGCCTCCCTGATCTGGGCTCCAAATGTCTTAAACTTGATGAGCCTTAAGATTGGGTCTCCTTCAGCAGCAAGACAGAACAAGCTGAGATTGGCTGGCAATCACACAGATTTGCAGGGACAGGGCAAGGTGATCCAGTTATCATAGATTTTAGAAGGAAGAAGTCCAAACAAGCAGGTACCTGGCACCAAGAAGTTCCATGGAGGGAGACAGAGCCAAGATGATGGAGTAAAGGCAAAAAGTCCAGTGTCAGGAAAAAGGAGACCCAGGTATAGGGACTTGGATTTAGGGGGAGACTTTCAGTTCCTGAAATAATTTTAAGTTCAACAATATATTTGCTATATTTGTCTACATTAATTTGTTAGAAGAGAGGATTCAGGGGAGGGGTAGGAGTATGACATTGGGAAGTAACAATGATATGGTTTTTTTCTTGCTTTTTATAATAATGCTAATAATTCTTTTTCAATTTTATTTATTTACTTTTAGTTTCAACATTCATTTCTACAAGACTTTGAGTTCCAAATTTTCTCCCCATCTCTCTCCTCTGCCCACCTCAAGACAACATGCATTCTGATTACCCTAGGGATATGTTTTTTTAAAACCATCAATGAAACATAAAAAAATAATTATAGAGCTGAGGTAAGACCCTTGTCCCAGGGAAATTGAATAAATTTAATGCAGGGGATCACTAGAAAAGACAGGGACCCAGTTATGCAATGTTAGATAGGGATTAGTCATCCATAAAAGAAAAACAAAACCAGTAAATACTTATAATTATAGGGAAGCTAGAAATTCTAAGAGGGAGAGGTAAGGAAGGGTACATTTCAGACATGCAAGAGAGCTAGGAAATGGTATTGATTTGGGGAATGTTAGGTAGGCTGGTTTGTATGTCACACACATACAAGAAAAAAACCAAGTAAAGAATGTTATATAATTATAGTGGCTTTTGTTGGTCTAGAGAAGAGAGGGAGAAATGAATCTCTCTCCTTTGTTTGAAGAGGTGGGGGAGACTATGGGTACAGATTGTTGTATGTGCTGACAGATGCATTTATTTTATCAGTTGAGTTTGCTCAGAAGTTTATCAATTGATTTTGCTCAAAAGTTTTTGATGTTTTTGATTTTGTTTATTTGGTAGAGGGGGAGAGTGCATATTCAGAAATGATTGTTATATAAAAACAAAAGACATTTTTATGCATTTTTAAAGATTAAGAACTTAGTTATTGGATGTGGGGTACAAATTCAGGACATGGACCAGTAGTGAATTGACTGTGTACTAATCCCTAAATTTAGTAGGTTAGGGTCCCTTCCACCCCATCTAATAGCAGAATTAATTCCAGAGTCTACAGTAGGAATGAAAATGATTATTGTACCTTCATGGTCCACCAAATCAAGACTTCTCTTGCTTCTTACAGTTTATTTGTTGAGTGCCTACTAGGTGTAAGGCACTGGAAATTCAAAGACAAAAGTGAAATGTTGTAGCTGTCAAAGAGCTGAGTGTTTCCACATACATAATTAAGCAAATAGTAAATATATAACAAATAATATGAAGTAATTTTAAAATGGAGTGTCAACACTTAAAGGAGTCCCCAAAAACTTTATATAGAAGATGGCCTCAGAACTCTGTGTCTCAAAGGATGCTGGGGGCTCTTAGAAGTAGAGATGAAAAGGTAGTATGTTCTAGGCATGGGGGACAATGGGTACCTTAAATGTCATGTATATGTACCTGATTCCATCTCCCCTGAGGGAACTTCCCTGGCCACCATTTACATCAATACAGACCTTTGTAAGAGGTATGATGGATATAGATGAGGATATTGAGGATAGGGTGATGCTATTTGGATTGCATAGTGCATCTTCCCTATAAATGGTTTACCATTATGAGTTGATGTCAGTCAACTTGTGGGATATCATAGCCTATTTTCTGGATAATAGGTGACAAGTTATTTATGTATAGTTTTGGAAAGACAGCAATTGAGAGAACTAAAGATATTCAATATGGAAAACAAAAGACAGTTGGATGAGCACGCATCTTTGGGTATTTAAAGGGATTTTAGGTGGAAAAGAGATTCATTTTATTTTGCTTGGTTCCAAAAGGCACAGAGTTGCTTACTTGATGAAAGTAACACGAAGGTAGATTTCAGCTTAATTTTAAGTAAACTTTTCCTAACAATTAGAGCTATTTAAGAATGAAATTCAGTTCCCCATCAACAGAGGTCTTCAAGTGGTGGTTGTCAAGAATGACATAGAGAGGAGGAGGTTAAACTCTAGATGTGGTCAAATCAAATCAGCTATGAAAATAGGCTATGATATCCCACAAGCATTGATTAAGAGCCTACTATGTGCCAGGCACAATATTGAGTCCCATATGTACAAAGAAAGGCAGAAATAATCCCTATTTTCAAGGAATTCATAGTCAATGAGGGAGACCATATGCAAACAACTCTGTAAAAAATATATACAGGATGAATTGGAGATAATGTTAGAGGGAAGGCATTGGCATTGAGGGTAACTGGGAACCGTTTCTTGCTTGGAGTTTTATCTGAGACTTGAAGGAAGAAAGGAGGTAAATATAAAGAGGGGGAACATTCCTTTCAGGCATGGGGGGAAAGGGTCAGTCAGTGGAAATACATAGATTTTGGAGGAGAATTGTCTGGTCTAAGGCTAGTGTCACTGGATTGCAGAGTGTATGGAGGAGAATGAGGAGCAAGACTAGAAAAGTAGGAAGTGGCCAAGTTAGGAAGGGCTTTAAAAGACAAATGCAGGGTTTTCTATTTGATGGTAAGTCATAGAGAGACATTGCAGTTTGTTGAATGGGGGAGGAGGTAGCGAGACAAGGTCAGATCTTTGCTTTAGGAAGATGAGTTTAATATCTGAGTGAGTGGATGAACTGGAGGGAGAAGACACTCGAGGCAGTGAGACCAACCAGCAGATGACAATCTGCTTTGTACTGGGATGTTGTTAAGTGTCACCAGAGACGGGGGATACATATAGGAAATGTATTGTGAAGATACGATGTTATAAATCCACAGGACTTGGCAATGGATTGAATATGAGAGTTGTGATTCTGGGTGATTGGGAGGATGCATTGCCCTTGACAATAACAGAGAAGGTAGGAAGAGAGGTGGATTTTGGGAGAAAGAAAATGGATGTGTTGAATTTAAGATGTCTAGGAGACATCCAGTTTGAGATGTTCAGTAGGCAGTTGGCTAGAGGTCAGAAGGCAGGTTAAGACTGGAAAGATTTGAGAACCATCTTTGCAGACATAATAATCAGGTCCTTATCGAAAGAGAAGAGAAGAAGGGTCCAGGACAGCGCCTTGAAGGCCAGTCGCAGATAGTGGCTGTAACCTGGAGGAAGATCCATCCAAAGAGACCAAGAAAGAGTTGTAAAACAGGAAGAGGGAGAACTTAAATAGTGTCTTGGAACCTTCAGAGAACAGAATATCAAGATATGGACAACCAGCCATGTCAGAAGGAAGGATCAAGAAGGATGAGGACCAAGAAAAGGCCATTAGTTTAAGCAATAAAAGATCCTTGGTAACTTTGGAGGGAGGAGTTTCTGTCGAATGGTTGGAAGCCAGACAGCAGAGTGCTAAAAAGAGTACGAGAGGAAAGAAAGTGGGGGCACCCACTGTAGATGACTTTCTCAGGGACATTAACCATAAAAGGCAGAAGAGATATAGGATCACAATGAGGGGGATGAATGGCTCAAGGGAGGACAGGGGATGTTTATGAGGAGTAAAGGCCAGTAGGTCAAAGGAAAGTGAAGACTAGGGTAAGAGTGGAAATGTTAGAGAACTCTCTGCTGGAGAAACTGGAAAGAATGGGTTTATTTGTGCAAGAGTTTGCCTTGGCAAGGAGCTCTCCCCTAGATGGCCCTCGAGGTTCCTCCAGCTCTGTAATTCTACGAATCTGTTGCTATGGCAACACCAGTTCCATGCCAAGCTAGGAAGAGGTACCTTCATCCTCCAACAATCAGAATTTCTGGGTCACATCCTCTTCCTACATTAGATCTCCATGAGGTGAGCACAGGACTCTACTGAAACCAATGTTAAATTTTCAGTGTAAGTATATCTTAGAAATTGACGAATGCTACAAATCAGGGCTTGAGTTGTTGTTTCGTTGATTGCCTCTGGGCTTAAGAAAGTGATGGGAAAAGTGTTTAATGATGTAAAGCTAAAAGTATGCCATGCTTTTTCAGATATCCAATCATTACACACCTACCAGTGCACCACTGCATGTTTCCATGAATTTCAAGGCCTTCCCGTGGTTCTTGGGTTCTCAAGGGTATTATTAAAGGCTCATTTCACAAACTGCCAGAGTGAGATTTAGTGCGTCTGACAAGTCTTTCATTGAAAAGTCAAGCCTGGGAAAGCCTCAAAGCTCAGCAGGCTTTCTATTCCATGAGTAGTATGAGTGCACACACCTTCGTGTGCCTGGCGCACAGTAGGTGTTTAACAGATGCTTGACTGATTACTTGCTTAATGGCTTATTGACCTTGCGTCACCCCCATTCTTTTCTCTCCTGGGCCCCAAGGACTGGTCCACCTGCCTTTCTATCTTGCCCCATGTTTTCAAGAGGGATTTTCCTCTTGCTTGACCCAATGCAGAATGCGAATCAGTTCAACATCTTCTCCCTTATATTGCCATCCCTGAAGCAAGTACACAAACCTTTTAGGGGGTTCTTAGGGCTTATTATTTCTTAGTGACAATAAAGAAGCAAGCACAATCACAAATAACAAATATGAGGGAAATGATGAAAAATCCTTAACTTTTTTAGCCATTGATTTGGATAGGTGGCTAAATGCCACAGCTGGCATCCTCACCACATTCTCAGATAAGAGGGTTGGGAGGGATATCTAATGCAGGGGACTGACAAAGTCAACCTTTGATCCAAAGGGATCTGGACAGGCTAGAATATTGGATTGATGTTTCATGCCAATAGGGTGAAACTTAATAGGCATCAATGTAAGGCCTTAGACTTGGATCCAGAAAATCAACTTCTCAATCATAATCATAACAATATTCTTATTGCACTTTTAGGTTTATAAAGCACTCCACACACATCATCTCATTTGATTCTCACAACAAACCTGGAACATATAGGTTCTGTTACTCTCCCCATCTTATAGGTAAGGAAACACAGGCAAAAAAAAAGTTAAGCGACTTGTCCAGGTTCCTCAGCTAGTAAGTGAATGAGGCCAGATTTGAACTGAAGTCTCCTTTTCTCCACGCCCAGTGCTCTATCCACTGCATTACCCATTTGCTTCTAAAAAATGGGGAGAGGTGTGGTTAGACAGGTTTATGTTAAAAGTGGAGTTTTTAGTGGCATTCAAACTCAATATGAATTAATGGTTTAATATGATAGCCCAAATTAGCTAATTAAACCCTAGGCTGTGATGTGTAGAATGAAAGGGATGCTAGTCTTGAGTGGGTGTCCTACCCTAGTCAGACCATATCTGGGATATTGTAATTAATATGTTCAGTTAGTATTATTATATTTGGTCAAGGACCCTAAAATGCATTGATAAACTGGAGGCCACTCAAAGGAACACAACTCAAAGGACTTTGAGATAACAATATTTTAACGTAATTAAAAAGAAAGTGGGGACCTGAAACCTGAAGAAAAGAAGTCTGGAAAGGCCTCCCCTTCATGATGTCTGTCATCACGATGTGAACATGATGTGGCCTTCAAGCATTTTAGTCCTTTTTGTAGAAGGGCTCTTCAGGTAAAAGTACGTCCTTATCCCTATACCCTCCCACAGACATTGGGACTAGGAAGGAATAGGTTAAACCTACACTCACAATATCTCTGCTGCTAATCTATTTAACAGCTAAATGGCTCAGTGGATAGGGCGCTGGGACTGGAGTCAAGTAGACCTGTGATCAAATCCAGTTTATCTGTGATCCTGGGCAAGTCACTTAACTTCTATCTACCTCAGTTTCCTCTTTGAAAAAATGGGAAAAATAACAGTACTTCCCAGGGTTGTTGTGAAGACCAAGTGAGACAATATCTTAGCAAAGTCCTTGGTACATGGTAAGTGCTATAGGGTATTCTTTTCCCATTCCATTCCATCAAAATTATTGGATATTCAGATGGAGCACCACAGAATATGCCTTTAATACAAACATCTGTGCCACCACCTAGTAAAGTGTTCTCCCAGAGATACTATCTCTGACACTTCCCTGCCCTCTCTCTATTGTCTGCCATATTAGTCATATACTTATGGAAATCCAAAGGATCCAAACACAATTTTAAACTGTACTTAACTAACAGACACCTCTAAATCACAGGCAACACCTGTGACCAGGGACATTTCTCTAGGGCATGGAAAAAGATACGATTTTCTATAGGCTGTCCTTCATCCAGATGACTGGCCACATCCTCTGCAGAAATCATTTGGGAAATTATTAACTATCCCTCATGTGATAATTAGCCTCATTACGTTTCAGTCATCCTACGAGCATACTACATTGGTTCAATGTAGATTTCACTTTATCCCAAATATAGCTGTAAAATTTGAATGTGTGCTAAGTAACCTTTTTTAAAACAAGTGCATATGTGCGCACACACACACACACACACACACACACACACACAAAACCCTCTTTTAAAGAGATCTCAATTTCAGAGCATGACCCATATTCGGACAACACAGTTTATTCCACATTCCATCCCTTATTCCAATGGCTTGAGGAGCAGGATGCTAAGCAACAGATATACCTTGTGTTCTTCAGTGATGTCCAACTCTTCATGACCCTGTGGACTACTGAAGTGGTTTGCCATATCCTTTTCCTGTAGATTCAGACTAACAGAGGTCAAATGACTTGCCCAGGGTCACACAGCAAGTAAATGTCTGAGGCCAGATTTGAACTCAGGTCTTCCTGGCCATGACTCTAGACCCAGCAATCTATTCACTGAGGCAGCTAGCTACCTCTACACCTTGTTTCAGTGTCCCCAATTAACATGGATTTCGCTGACTCTACTTATAAATCATAGAATATCAGAACAGGAGGGGACCCAAGGGATCACCTTGTCCATCCCATTGTTTTTCAGATGAATAAACTGAGGTCAAGGCAGATGAAGTGACCTAGCTCAGGTCTCCTTATGGCAGAGCTGGGACTGGAACTCAGATCCCCTTGACTCCCATTCACTGCATTTTTTTTCACTACTCTTTGCTGTTTCCTGCAAAGTTCACAAAATTCTGCACTTTTATACTTGTTCAGTATGTGTATGTGTGTGTGTGTCTGTGTAAATATTTATGCCGACCAATTTTGGTTATATGTGTTTATGTATGTCTAAGAAATTCTGAGCGTACTTTCAGTATCATGTCAACTGAAAAAAACTGTAGGACTGAAGACTAAGACATTAGTGAGAACCTGCCAGTTATTTACATGCAGCTAGGCTGATTCAAGTTCATAGACATTCCACCTCCTGGGATTGCACCATCAAACCCTAAGTTTGAAGCAGTGCTGGTGACAGATATAATGGACCAACTGAGGCTGTAAAGGATTTGAGAGAATTCCTGGTCCAACTCCTTCATTTTACAATTGAGGAAACTGAGGCTCAATATATATAACTTATGAATTCCCAAGAGTGGTTCTGTGAGAGGATCTTGGAACTGACAGAATTAGACTTGCATGTGCATGTCCTCACAGTGTATACCTTCCTGGGGACACTTATGGTTTCTGAGCTGAATCTGAACATGCTTCATTGTCTTCTCTTCTGCAATTCTTAAAGCAAGCAGACAAATCCTTTTGTCAGACCAAAGGAGTCACATTGCAGAGGCATGCACTTGTCCCCTAGGCTTATCTATTTATGACTCTATCAGTGGTGTTAGATCCAGTAAAGAAACCAGCCCTTGGGTATGTGGAAAGAAGCTAGGAGTGTTAGCACTGGAACACAAAGTATGATCGGGAGAAGCCAGGTTTGTTCATTAGAGGAATGTGTAGGTACAGAGTGTGGAGTAGGAGTAAATTGTGCAAGAAAATTGGCTTGTGTGGAGTTGGCAGCCCCATTGTGTGGGCTGTGACTCAGTGCAAGTGAGAGTGTATGCAGTGGGGAGCTGGGTTTTGTTCTGGGAGGTAGTTACCCACCCCACCCTCCCCACTATACACACACATACAGTCATACTTGTATTAGAAAACCAGGAGGAGCAGCCCAGGCAGATTCAATATTCCATATATATCTGAATGTCAATGAGCTCCCTATGTTTCCTTGTAGTTTATTATCACCCTATAATTTACATTTTTAGAAAAGTACCTGCAAGAGGTACTTAAGCTGACCTGGGGTGGAAGTAATGAGTGGGAGTGTAAGTCCCTAACCCTTTACTTTTCAGTATTAGTCAGTCAACAAGCACTTAAGTGCTTAGTATATACCAGGCATTGAATTAAGCAAAGAAAGACAAGAACACAGGAACCCTCAAAGGGCTCACTTTCTAATGGGGGGAGACAATGCAAAAAATTGAACATATAGCATATATGTGTGTGTTTGTCCTTAGTTGCTGAAGAAGACTATGCCATCAGAAAAGTAATGACATGACTTTGTTTTGAGTAAGGGAGGGCTGTGTAGGTCTCATTTCTCCTTCAAAGCCATCTGAATCCAATGACCAGATATTCATCAGGATGACTGGAGATGACCCAGGATGAGGCAATTAGGGTTAAGTCACATAGCTAGTGAGTGTCAAGTGTCTGAGGTGAGATTTGAACTCAGGTCTTCCTGAGTGCTCTATCCACTGCAGCATCTAGCTGCCCCATAGAGTATATATACAGTGTAAATAGAAAGTAACCCCGGAGTGGGGGAAGGGATCAACAGTGGGGGAAAGGGAGGGAAGACCAAGAGAAGGTAAGATTTGAATCAAATCTTAAAAGGGGCAAGGGAAGCCAAGGGAGTGGAAGTGAAGGAGAACACTCCAAGCATGGTGCCATTAGTGAAAAGACATGGAGTCAGGAGATGGAGTGTCCTGCATGAAGAACAGCCACAGGAAGATCAGCATGCCTGGATCATAGGAGTTCATGAAGTGATGCAGTGTAATAAGACCAGAAAGGAAAGGAGGGCCAGGTTGGGAAGGGCTTTAAATGCCAAACAGGATTTTATTTTTTATGTTGGATATAATAAGGGGCTATTGGAATTCATTGAGTAGGGTGAGGTTTCAGGGGTGGGGGGGAGGTGACATGATCAAGCCTGCCCTTTAGGAAAATCACTTTGGTAGCTGAGTGGAAGTCAAATTGAAGTGGGGAGAGATTTGAGTCGATGTCCAGTCAATCAATAGGCTATTACAATAGTCCAAGAGAGAAGTGATGAGGGTGTAGGCTGTGTGAGTGGAGAAAAGAAAATGTGTATGGAGTGATATTTTGAAGGTAGAAAATGCAAACTTGGCAATGGATATGTGGAGTGAATGAGAATTAGGAGTGACATCATGGTTGTGATCCTGATTGATTAGGGGTATGGTGATATCCTTGAGGATAGTGGGGAGGTTTGGAAGAAGGGAGGGTTTGTGGAGAAAGATAACAAGGTCTATTTTGGATGTGAGTTTGACAGAAGGTTCGGAACAGAGCCTTGGGGAGACACCCACTGGTTATTGGACATGACCTAGATGAAGATATGGCAAAAAAAAAAAAATGCCTGAGGAGTATTTAGATATATAGCAGGAGAATTAGCAAAGAGCATTGTCATGAAAACCTAGAGAGGAGGAAGTATCAGGAATGGGTGATCACCTGTGTCTAATGCTGCAGAGACGTCAACAGGGATGAGGATTGATAAAAAAGGCCATTCAAGTTGGCAATTAAAATAATAGCTTTAGAGAGAGCACTTTAGTTGAAGAAGTCAGAAACCTCATCCCCCTCAGGGTCCCCTCATTCTCTCCTATGGCTTTCAGCCCAGCCTGGTTTGTGCCTTTATTTTGTATAGAAGTCTCTCTCCTTAGTTCCCTGCCCTTATTTCAGGAGAGGGGAGATAGTGCTCTCTTAGGGGATCTAGAGAGAGGGGAATCAGATTGGAGGAGCAGATGAGGGCAGAGATGAATCAAGTTTTTAGAACTGACTGAGAGAAAAGGAAATGGAAGCACTGGTTCTAGGAGTTTGGCCAAGAAGGGGAGGATAGATATGGGACAATAGCTAGTGGAAATGAATGATCAAGTGAGGGTTTTTTAATGAAGGGGGAGAGATAGGCATGTTTGTGGATAGCAGGGAAAGAGCAAGTAGAAAGTGGAGGTGATAGAGTAGGCAATCTGAAGAGAAGACAGGATGAAATGGGATCAAGGATGTATGGAGAACCATTCTGGAGAGCAATTTGGAACTATGCCCAAAGGGCTATACAACCACGCATACTCTGTGCCCCATCAATAGCACTATTAGGACTGTGTAACAAAAACATCAAAGGAAAAGGAGCTATTTGTACAAAAAATATTTATAGCAGCTCTTTTGTGGTAGTAAAGAATTAGAAATTGATGCAATGTCTATCAACTGGGGAATGGCTAAACAAGTTGTGGTATATGATTGTGATGGAAAGGTATTGTGTTATAAGAAATGATGAGCAGGATAGTTTCAGAAAAGCTAGGACAACTGATATGAATTGATACAAAATAAAGTCGGCAGAACCAAGAGAACATTGTACACAGCATTGTAACAGCAATATTATATGATGATCAACTGTGAATAACTTAGCTGTTCTGAACAATACAATGATCCAAGACAGTTCCAAAGGACTTATGATGAAAAATGCTATCCATCTCCAGAGAAAAAACTGATGAAGTCTGAATGCAGATTGAAGCATATTTTTTTCATTTGGTTTATTTTTCTTGTTGATATTTTTTTCAGCATAGCTAACATGGAAATATGCTTTGCCTGACTTCACTTGTATAGTTGATATCATATTTTTTTGCCTTCACTGGAAGGGTGGAAGATAACTAACTTGGAACTAAAAAAATTATCAAGCAAATGTTAAAAATATATCAATAATAATTTTTAAACAGACGCATGCAGAGAGGTTTGCCTTGACAAGGAGAAAGACCTCTTTTTAAGTTGAGATATGGATGAAAGGGAGAAGACAACTAAGTGATTTGATAGGAAGAGAAGTAAAGAGGAAGTCCTTGGTCAATGTTTCTATCAGCAACTACAGAATTATAGGGTTCAAGAAAGTATATATATGTATATATATATATATGTATATATATACATACATACACATACATAGACACACACATATGTGTGTGTGTGTGTGTGTCTGTGTATGATGTCTTTTCGTAATGTGGACATTAGGTCATCAAAGGATTGCTATACCAGTACAAACTCTGGATGATGCAGGATCATAGACTTAGAGTTGAATGGGAATGTAGAAGTCATAAAGTCTGACTCCTATTTTTAAGATGAAGAAACTGAGGCCCAGACAAATTAAGTGAATATAATTCTCCCTGACTCCAAATCCATTACCCCCTACACTCTACCAGGTTACCTCCTTTAGCTTCAAGTATGGGACTGGCTACCTGTCCTCTGAGGACCAGCTGACCTGAGTTTGGAGAGGCTCTTCCAAAGGGTTGGCTACCAGGTGGTGGTTTTTTTTTTACATAGCAACTCTCAAATGGGTAGCTAGAGTGCCAGGTCTGGAGTTAGAAAGACTCTTCTTGAGTTCAAATTCAGTCTCAGATACTAGCTGTATGACCCTGGGCGAGTCACTTAACCCTATTTGTCTTAGCTTCCTCATTTGTGAAATGAGCTGGAGAAGGAAATGGCAAACAATTCCAGTATCTGCCAAGAAAGCCCACAAAATGTCAGACAAGATAGAAAAAAATGATTGAACTTGAGAAGGCCATATAGATCCTCATCACCTCTCACTTGGGTAGTACAATAGTCTCTTAATTAGTCTCCTTGCCTCAGGTCTCTCCTTACTTCAGTCCTATCTCCAAATAGCTACAGATTAGTATTTTTTTCTATTCTTTTTTTTTTTTTACAGTTTTCAATTTCTTTGTTTTTCATTTTCAACATTCACTTTCATAAGTTTTAAATTTTCTCTCTCTCCTTCCTCAGGACAGCATGCAATCTGATATGGGCTCTTCACGTGCATTCCTATTAAACATATTTTCACATTAGTCGTGTTGCATAGAGGAATTATAATGAATGAGAGATCATGAGAAAGGAAAAAAACCAAATAAAACAAAAAAGAAAATAGCCTACTTTGCTCTGCATTCCAACTCCATAGTTCTTTCATTTTTCATCATGAGTCCTTTGGAATTGTTTTAGGTCCTTGCATTGCTGAGAAGGGTTAAGTCTATCAAAATCAGCCATCGCATAGTGTGGCTGTTTCTGTGAACAATATTCTCCAGGTTCTGCTCACTTCACTCAGCATCAGTTCATATAAGTCTTTCCAGAATTTTCTGAAGTTTGCCTGTTCAGCATTGCTCATAGCACAATAGTATTCCATTACATTTTTATACTACAACTTGTTCAGCCATTCCCCAACTGATGGGCATCCCCTCAATTTCCAGTTCTTGACTACCATGAAAAGAGCTGCTATAAATATTTTTATACATGTGGGTTACAGATTAGTATTCTTAAAGCACATGTCTGACCCTGTCACTCTTCTACTGAAGAAGCACAGTGGGTTCCTATTATCTTTAGACCAAATACAAACTCTTCCATTTGGCATTTAAAGGCCTGTTCAATGTCTCTGGTCAAGTTCTTTAGGTTAATTATTTATTTTTCTCCTTCATACACAGTGGCCTAGTCAAAATGGTCTGACTATCCACGTTCTGTCACAAGTCTTTTGTTCTGGTTATCCTCCATGGCTGGAATGTGCTCCATCACCTGTACCGCTTGGAGCCCCTCATCTGCTTCAAAGCCCAGCTCATGTTACCTCCTCCAAAGGGCCTCTTCTGATCTCCCCATTCTCTTCCCTACTCCACTATCATTGGTTTTGTATGTCTGTGAGTGTGTATGTCACATCCCTTTACATGTGTACAAAGTGTTTCCCCACATAGAACATAAACATCTTGAGGGAAGGTACTGTTTCATCTTTGTCTTTATGTCGTTAGTACATAATACCATGGTTGGAACATGGCTGGCAATGAATAAATACTTATTGATTTCTTAGTTGATTGCTGTATTAAGGCATAAAACAGTTGTAATCTGAATTGCTAGGATATCTCTATTAATGGAATTACAGATTCTTGAAATATTGACATAAGTATATGGAGAATTAGTTTTAAGAAGTCTTAAAGTCCCTAAACCAATATTGCCCATAAGTTTCATGGGCTCCTAAGTGGAATTCAGGCTGATCTCTTTTAACTCTGACAGTGCCAATATTTATGTAGACTAGAAGGGTTCCTCATGCCTTTTCTATGGCTTCTAGGCCTGGCTTCTGGGTTGCTTCTTTATTCTATACAAAAGTCTCTTTTCCTAGTTCTCTGCCCCATCTATTGTACTCCTCATAAAAAAATTTAGAAAATCTCAAAGGGACTTTGCGATTGTTTCAGGGATAGGATTGAAGAGCAAATGCCCTCTCCCTAGAAGACAAAGGCAGATGTAGCTGATAAGAGTGGGCTCCTAGGAGCAGAAATTCACTGTACCCACTAATCCTCCATTTCCTTTTTTGTAAAATTGAGATAATACAGTACTTCAAAAGCTTATCGAAGGATCAAATGGTATCCTATATATATGAAACACTGTGTAAACTTTTAAGTGCTAAATAAATATTTATTATCTCAATTATTACAGCAGTTTTAAGATCTTGGAGTTCAAGATTACATAGTTCCTTATTCATTAGTTTAATTATTAATGTCCAATGCTGTCTGGGACTTCTGGCCTTAGAATAGTTCTAGAAGGAACTTTAGAGGTTATCTCTTCTAAGCCTTTCATTTTCCAGATGAACTAAAGAAGGAGACTTCCATATAATATAAAAGGGGCAGAATCTAGGGCTAGAAGCTATAAAGGAAGTCACCCTCTCTCCAACTTAGATAAATATTTCAAATGGAAACCAAAGCCCAAAGAGGTTAACTGAGTCACCCAGACAGAGCAAAGTAGGGTTCAAATGCAGATCCTCTGCCGTGATGGAGCTGCTTTGGATGCCCAGGCAATAGCCTCTTCATCCTTACACTGCTCTCTAGCTTCCTGGTGACTGACGTAGTCTACTGGAGGATACTCCTTGACTTGCCCTTATGAACCAGAGCCATGATCTGAGACTGAGCAACCCTTAGCTACCACATTAGCTGGTGGGCCCTTTTGCAAAATCTGTAAAACTGACATTTTCTACAGGATCTGTGAAAACTACAGGGTCAAGAGACTTTGTGATGTCAAGGTTCTAGAGGCGTTCCTGGTTTTGGTGTTAGGGAACAGAAATGCCCTTCCCACCTTTTAATGCTTCCATCTCCATGACATTTACCACCATTTCCTCTCTGTATATTTATTTATGTTTTCCCTGTGCCCTCCCCTAACTTCATCCCCCAATCTATTCTGTTTGCTTGACTAATCTCTCCCCTCCCATTTGTCCCTAGGCATGATGACCTGAAGGAAATGCTGGATACCAACAAAGATTCCCTCAAGTTGGAAGCCATGAAGAGGATTGTGGCGGTGAGGGAGGTGGAAGGGGAGGCCAGTGAGGGCAAAGCCTAGGTTGATGGAAACAGCCTTCCTTCCCCATCTTGGGGTCCTACCCACTTGGGACTTTATGAGTCACTTCAGATCCATAACCAGCTAAAAATGATATTTCTGGTAAATTCATTCACAGGGAGCACATAGAATAAGTAAGGTGCAAAGGCACAGTGGCAGGTAAGGTCAAGTTTAGAGGAGTCCTACGGGAGCACTTCTACCCTCTGCCTCCATAGGACTGTGCTAAGGACGCATGCTTCTCCATCTAAGGACGGATGGTTTAGGACAAAGTTCCTTTTGTCTTCTGCTAATTATTGTTCTGGGCCTCTCCTTTTCCTCTAGATGATTGCTCGTGGTAAGAATGCTTCTGATCTGTTCCCAGCTGTGGTTAAGAACGTTGCCTGCAAGAACATTGAGGTAAGGGGTCACAGGGGGGGCCCAACGAGGAGGGGCTCACCTAGGTAGGGAGTTATAGGGAATGAGAGGAGGGGTAGAGATGGATCTCCCCAACTGATGAAGTTCATGTATCTTGTATCTAGGTAGGAATGGGGGAAAATGTGTCTTCTCAGAACTGTTACCCCTCCCAGATAAAGAATTCTGTGTATATACATATTAATTAGGGGATGATGGGTCCCAGGAACCATCTGCTCAGGTGTTTGTCCTCTCAGGTGAAGAAACTGGTATATGTATACCTGGTACGCTACGCAGAGGAGCAGCAAGACTTGGCCCTGCTATCCATCTCGACGTTCCAACGTGGCCTAAAGGTCAGTGGTCACATCTTATTCCCCAGGGTCTGGAGAGGAGAGAAGAGGGTTGGAAATGGGGTGGGGCTTTTCCCAGAAGTGAACAAGGTGGGCATGGGGGAGGACTCTTTTTTGTATTTTACATTACATTTACATACTCTTAAGAGCAGGAATTTCCTATGACATAATAGAACAAACACTGAATTTAGAGTCAAAGGGTCCATGTTTAAATCCCAACTCTGCCACTTGGTTCCTATATCACCTTGGTCAAGTCATTTATTTGGATCCCCATGTCTTCATTTGTAAAGTGAGATGATACTCAAGGTTCCTTCTAGTTCTAATATTATAATTTCAAAAATTGCTGGAGAACAAGAGTCCTTCCTCTTGGAAAATATTATGCCTACAGTGTGCCTAGTTCTGTGCCAGATAAAACTCTAGGGGAGACAAGGGAAACAGAGGCAGGACCTTAAGCTGATTACAAAGATCTCACCTGGATGAGAGAGCTCAATTCAATTTAGGGTCAGAATGTTATGTTCAGATTTCCAAAAGGAACCGGGGAATCATAGAGTTTTAGTATTGAAAGGGATTCTAGAGGCCATCTAGTCTAGCACTTGCCTCTACCTTCTCGAAAAGGACACACAGACCCAGAAGTTTTCAATGACCTTCCTAAGGTCAAGTAGCAGAGTATTTAAATAAAAAAGGACTCAAATAGAAAACTATAAGGAAACAAAGAAAAACATTTTCTATTATCCTCTAATCACATCTTACTAAAAGAGAAGAAATACTTTCCAAAGAATCCAAGTTTCCTTTGTGGCAGTGTTCTAGCTAAAGCCACAAGTATGATTAGAATGAACATTGAAGTAGTGGTCAAGAGATCTAGGTTCGAGTCTTCATTCTGCCATTAATTGTGTGACATTATATCAGTTATTTTTGCTGGCTGGAGCTCAGTTTCCTCATTTGTAAAATGTAGGATTTAGACCAGAGACTCTCAGGTTCCTTCCAGCTTCAAGGTCCACTGATTTGTTACTTACTTTATTTGGCCTTGGAGAACAGAACCAGGAGCCAGAGGTGAACATTCCAGGTGAGGCTTGACATTAGGCTGGTCCCAAAGTAGAATGCATGGCCTCAGGAGGCTGTGCTGAGTTCCTCCTTATTTGACACAAGTAGAGATCGTATGAACAACCACTTGTTGAATATGTTATAAAGGAACATGCATCTTATCGCCATCTCAGGTCAGAGCTCAAGCTTAGGATATATGCCAGACACTGTTTTTTTGAATCATTCTCTAAGTAAGTCTCATTAGCTCCCTCTACAGACCCCTCCTATAACCTGATGTGAACACTTGCGGCCAGGCCAATTCATGCTAATGCTAAATCACCAGATTTCTTTATATGGGACCATGAGTCAGCTAGGCCATGGATCTCCATAGTTATATTACATCGGTGTATTGTCCAGGTTCAGATGCCAGAAGGAAGATGTTTGGGGACTAGAAATGGTCAGGATAAGTGGAGAGAAGGAGGTGGTAGTGAGAATGGGTTAAGGGCTGGAAGGGTACAGTGACCACAGAAGACCTCCTTCTGCCCCTGCCTCTACCCTTCAGGACCCTAACCAGCTGATCCGGGCGAGTGCCCTCCGAGTCCTTTCCAGCATCCGCGTGCCCATCATAGTACCCATCATGATGCTAGCCATCAAGGAAGCTGCCTCAGACATGTCCCCTTATGTGCGGAAAACAGCAGCCCATGCTATCCCCAAACTGTACAGGTGACCTCCTTGAACCCTGGGCTTCATCTCCAATGCCAGAGGTTTAACCATGGGTGCTTAGGGGGTGGTGATGGATAGAGAGATCATGAGTAACAATGATTGAGAACTGGGGAGAAGAGAAGCCTGGGGAGTGGGGGTTCTAAAGGGTCAGGGATCTGAGCATCAGAATAGCATGGTGTGGGTGGGTCCCAGATTCAAAGACTGAATCCCTTCCAACAAGCCTTCCATCTCCCCAGTTTGGACTCTGACCAAAAGGATCAGCTGATTGAAGTCATTGAGAAGCTTCTAGCTGACAAGACCACGGTACGGAGGGCATAGATGGGGATGTGGAAGGAATGGGATGTGGATGTCTGAGAAAACACTGAGGGGTGCTGGGAGGATTCTGCAGGGCTTATGATGTCTCCCATCCCCTCGCTGACTTTTCATCTTTGTTACTCACGTGTGTCTGTACATATCTTGGTCACAATCTTTCTTCCTCCTCCTTTCTGGGTCCTCTTTAGCTGGTGGCTGGAAGTGTGGTAATGGCCTTTGAGGAGGTGTGTCCAGAACGTATCGATCTGATCCACAAGAACTACCGTAAATTATGTAACCTGTTGATTGACGTGGAAGAGTGGGGCCAGGTCGTCATCATCAACATGCTGACCCGCTATGCCCGCACACAGTTCCTGAGTCCCAACAAGAATGTGAGTCACTAGAGAGTGGACTTGGGGCAAGCGATGGGAGGTATTAAAATAAATAGCATTTTTTCACCCCTGGGATGGATACGTGAGAAGCTAGATCTAATAAAAATCCCTCAACTGATGGAGAAAACATTATTTTGTCTCAGGAGAGGCAGCTAGGGTTCCTGTTGGATAAGATTGCCAAGGCAAATGATAGAGGGGGTCAAAGAAGTTTGGGAATGGAACCCACAGGACACAGAAATCAGTTGTTGGGGGGAACGGTAAAGAGGATGCTAGACTCATGGGAAGGAGTAGTTTGGGAATACTTCCTGGGAGAGGCAAATTTTCAGCAAATTTGAAGGAAAAAATGGGAAGGGTGCCCAAGTAAAGGCATTGAAGTGCTCTTTCCATCCTTTCTCCACCCTCCAGGAATCTCTCCTGGAGGAGAATCCTGAGAAGGCTTTCTATGGGTCAGAAGAAGATGAGTCAAAGGGGTCGGGGCCAGGACCAGAGGAGGCAGCTGCTCCTCTGGCTGCCCGGAGGCCATACATCATGGATCCTGACCACCGCCTGCTCTTGCGCAACACAAAACCGCTACTCCAGAGCCGCAGCGCTGCTGTGGTCATGGCAGTGGCTCAGCTCTACTTCCACCTGGCCCCCAAAGCAGAGGTGGGAGTCATCGCCAAAGCATTGGTGCGACTGCTGAGGAGCCACAGGTGGGGCAGACCAGAAGGGCCCTGACCCCCTCCCACACTGATGTCCACATCTACTCTGGTCCTGATCCCTCCCTGATGTTGATTTTGACCCCAGCCCTACCCACTTATACAAAGCCTGGCCTATTCTGAGGCTGAGGTGGGGTCCCTGGTGTGGCCCCTGCAGAAGCACAGTGAGTGCCTAGCTGGACAGTGACTCCTGACCCTGCACACAGTGACCCCTGCCTCTCTTTTGAACCTCTTTTGTTCACAGTGAAGTCCAGTATGTGGTGCTACAGAATGTGGCCACTATGTCCATCAAGCGGAGGGTAAGTCAGCTGGAAATAAGACTTCAAGGCCACAGTAAACACTGTGGGGTCAAAAGACTTGAGGATTGCATGGTGGAATGGAACTACATGAGTCAAAGCAGAGGTGAAGATAGTACACAGCAGGGGGCCATGAGAACATATGCTTGCACTGAGGGTGGTAGAACACACCTGTCATCCCTGCTCCCAGGCATGCTTTCTTGGGCCTTGGGAGTTCTGCACTGTGGAGGGTCAACCTGATCAAGTGTTCCCACTAAATCTGGCATAAATATGGTGAGTCCCCTGTGCTGGGGAACCCACCAGGGGGCCTACAGAGGGGCAAACCAGCCCAGGTTGGAAACAAAACAGGTCAAAGCTCTGGTGCTGACCAGTAATGAGATCGGGCCCATTTAGAGCCCTTGCACTTCCAGCCCAGATGAGAGAGGGAGACCAAGTCTTGAGGGAAGGGGGTAGAGAGAGGGGGGGGGGAAGAGAGAAAGAGGTGAGAGAGAAAGGAGGAGATAGAGAAAGGAGAAAGAGAGGAGAGGAGGGGGGAGAAAGAAAGATGAGAGGGAAAGGAAGAGAGGGGAGAGAAAAGGAAAGAGCAGAGGCAGAGAAGAGGAGAGAAGAAAGGAGAGGAGGAGAGGAAGAGAGAGGAGAGAGAAGGAAGGAAAGAAAGGGGAGAGAGAGGAAAAAGAGGAGAGGAAAGGAGAAGAGGAAAGAAAGAAAAGGAAGAGAGAGAAAGAGAAAGAAAAGATAGAGAAAGAGAGAGAGGAAGAGAGAGTGAGTGAGAAAGTGTAGGTGTACAAGAGAGAGAGAAAGAGACAGAGAAAGAGAGAGAGAGAGAGAGAAAGAGAGAACTTATTTATGGTAGAGGGGTGGAGTAAGGAAGCCAGGAGGAAGAAGCCTGGAAAAGTTGTCTGGGGCTAGATATTGGACAGCCTTGAATGTCAAGCTGAGAAGCTTAAACCTGTAGGAAACAGAGTTAAAAATTTGACGTGATGAGAGCTGAGCATTGGGGGTTGATCTGGCACCGATGTATAGGGGGTATTGGAGAGGGAAGAACTTGTAAGCAGGAAGGCTGAAACTGTCCAGGTATGAGGTAATGAGATGCTGGCCTAAGGAGGTGGTATTGGTAGAAGTAGAGAGCAAAGGGCTGATGTGGGGCTGCGGGAAAGCTTGTTCATGGGTTGCAGTTGAGATGATAAATCCCTGCTAATCTGTCTTTGTCTGTGTCAGGGCATGTTTGAGCCATACCTGAAGAGCTTCTACATCAGGTCCACAGACCCAACACAGATCAAGATTCTGAAAGTAAGTGATGTTGGCATACATGACTGTGGTGTGGTAGCCTCCAGTAACAACAGTTTGTAACCACCACTAATACCAGAGCATACCGACCATCCTGAGAGGCCTGCATATCACTTCCCCAAACACTTGCACAGAACCCTTGCTGTCTCATGATATTTGCAGCTTCAGGTTTCTAAATCAGGTCTTCATGCACAATTGGCATTGGAGCCCTGATCCCCAGAGCATGAGGCTTAGGAGAGAGAGCAGCTGATATCTGAGGAGTCTGTGGGAAGTGAAGTCACTTGATTCTATTTAGAAGGTCATTTAGAGCAGACTGGCCTGTCCCTAGCGGTAAACATTCCTATTCCCTTAGCCATCCGTCCAGTCTCTATCTATATTTTTGTACTTTTTGTCCATGCCTTTCCCTACTTCTACCTCCATCCTAATGCCAATGATCCTACCCTAGTCAAGGGCATTTGGCCTGGCAGATGGACCAGTCCTTCTTACTGATCCTTTGACACCAAAGTGTGATCAGAATTGTGGAAACACACCAAAACCTGTCCTACACATAAATACTGTCATGGGCACATAGCAATTCTCCATCCTGCCAAACCTGCTCACCCTATAGAAACCACATGCACCAAGGCAAACATATACATGGCCTATATTTGTGTTTGCATATACTCTTGGTCAGGTGCAAACACTTTTAGTCCTTCATACAAACATCTCCTCATTGACGAGAAGAAAGGGAAATGGCCTCACAGGTGGGAAATATGGGTTTGGATTTCAACTCTGCCACCAATTCTGTGTGTTAACTTGGGCAAGTCATTTAATCTGCATTGTTCTCTATTTTTCATTTGTAAAATAGTTCATCATCTTTTCGCTACATTTCATAGAGTTTTTGTGATGATCAAGTGAGATATTGGCTAGGAGAGCCTGAAATGCTACATAAATATAAGACAAGAAGATTGCAGGTCTTTAGACATTACTTGCTTTCTCTGCTTCTCTCCGCAGCTGGAGGTGCTGACCAACCTTGCCAACGAGACTAACATTCCCACAGTCCTAAGGGAATTTCAGGTACAGGGCTATCTTTTGGTCAGAGTAGACTTTATCCCTGGGGATGGAGATTATCCCAGATGATCACTCAGTGAAGAGATCAGCAAGACCTTTCAGGCTGCCTGGTTCAGTAGAAAACAGATCAAATCTGCTTTAAGGAAGGGAGCACTGGTTCTTCCCTCTCCTCCTCTCTAACACCATCTTGTTTATTTCCCAGCATCTCTGGGCTTCCACACAGCAGCAACTCTGAAGTAAAGGGGAGTCATTATCCTACTTAGGTGATCCCACTCTAGCTTGGGGAACATGACCTCGTGACCCCTGGCATTCCAAGGGGATCACTGCCTTGCCTATGGAGTCACTGGACCTGGAGATCAATGCCCAGCCTTAAGGGTACTAATTTCTCAGCCTCAAATTCCCCATGTTTGCATTTCTAGACCTACATCCGAAGCATGGACAAAGACTTTGTGGCGGCCACAATCCAGGCCATTGGTAGATGTGCCACCAACATTGGCCGTGTCCGAGATACCTGTCTCAATGGCCTTGTGCAGCTTCTGTCCAACCGTGATGGTTAGTATCCATCCATCTCTTTAGCCTCAAAGTGGTGTATTAGTATGCTCAACTGGAATGGAAGGTATCCATCCATTTGCCTGGCTACAATGGACAATGGGGAAGTATGAGAAGGATGATGGCGCCAGAGAAGCAGTCTGGTATAGTGGAAAGAGCACTGAATTTGAAGTAGGGGACTTGGGTTCCAAATCATAACTCATTGTGACCTTGGACAAGTTCCTTAATTTATGAGTTTGGGTTTTTTCATTTGTAAAATGAGATGGAGTTAGATTATCTCTAAAGTCTCTTCTAGTGCTCAATCCATTCTCTCAACCCTCACATGTGCATCTGTCCATCACATGAGTCCTTGTCCATCTGTCTGTCTCCTTTTCCAGGATTCACTGTGTCTGTCACCTATGGCCTGTGTGTGTGCACTGGGTCCTCACACATTGTCTCTCTCTTCTCAGAGCTTGTGGTTGCTGAATCAGTTGTTGTCATTAAGAAGCTGCTGCAGATGCAACCATCACAACATGGGGAGATCATTAAACACCTGGCTAAACTGACAGATAACATCCAGGTAGGCATGTGACCCTTGGGGAGCAGGATAGAACCTGGGAGATGCATGAGAGGAGGAAGCCAGCTTCAGGCATCAGAAACATGGGGATGCCCCAGAGAGCTCCCTCAGAATTCCAGGAGGAGGCAAAGGAAAGACCAGCAACCTCTCCCCAAATTCACGTCCCCACCCTGTCCCTCTGATGCCTACATCTCTGTGCCCCCCAGGTACCCATGGCCCGAGCCAGCATCCTCTGGCTCATTGGTGAGTACTGTGAGCATGTTCCCAGGATTGCCCCCGATGTTCTTCGGAAGATGGCAAAATCCTTCACAGCAGAGGAAGACATTGTGAAGCTACAGGTCATCAACCTTGCCGCCAAGCTCTACCTGACCAACTCCAAACAGGTAGAGGGCCCAGAAACACCCAATGATACATGCTTGTACCCTGGGACACCCACAAATGCATGCAGATACATGCCAATGCTGTTTGTAATTCATGGGGGGATAGGACCAGGGAAGGAATCAATGTGGTCTGGTGGCTAGAAGGGAAACCTTGGGGTTAGAAAGACCTAGGTTCTAGTGCCGACTCTGATGTACACACAGACAAGTTATAGCCTCTCAGTGCTCCAGATAATGCTGCAAGGCTAACTTGCAGATAAGTTGCTGATCTGCATGATTTGGGAGAAAATTTTGCATCAGGGAACTGATAAAAACCCTAAATGCGCACATCTGGACCAAAAAAAAAAAAGAATAAAGGTTTAGGGTTTAGAGGTCTGTATAATAATGACTGTGAATAAATATGAGGTGAGTTAGAATTATATGTAATTATATGTAAGCATCAGCTAGAAAACATTTAAATGATCTTGGTGACAGAACTCAGGGGAAAGAGAGAGGATACGGAGGGTGTAACAGAGGCAGAGAAGACTGGGTTTAAAGCCAAAGGACCTGCGATCAAGTCCTGGTTCTGTCCCTTTCTATTTGGGTGACCTTAGAAAAGTCATTTGCACTCTCTGACCTTAGTTTCTCCATCTTCATGTAGTAGAGGGAGTCGGTTTCTTCCTTAGCTTACTTGATGCCATCACAGAAAGAAATAGGCAGCCAGTGGAGGTGGCTGACTAGGCACTAATTAATATGTGAAAAGAAAGTGCTGAGACCTGTCTGTTTATTGTTTTCTCTTTATGAAGTGTGACATTCTCCCAGGGGTCAAGACTTACAGGGGCTCTATTGCCTCCTAGGCTAGCGGACTTCTCTTTGTAAAACCTGGGAAGCAACTCTTCTAATGCTGAGAGACTTCTTTACACTCTTGTGAATGGAGGCAACTAGGTGGCTCAGTGGATAGAGCTGGGTCTGGAGTCAGGAAGACCTGAGTTCAAAACAGACTTCAGATATTCATTGGCTATGTGATCTTGGGCAAGTCACTTAGCCTGTTTGCCTTAATCCGTGGGAGAAGGAAATGGCAAACTACTCCAGTGTGTATGAGAGAGGTGTGTGTGTGAAAGAGACAAGTGTGTAAGAGAGAAAGATATGTGTTATGTTTTCTTTACCAAGAAAACCCCATATGAGGTCACAAAGAATTGGACACAACTGAACACCAACACTTCATATCTATTATCTGGCATTTATTTTCTGCGATTAATGTTTGATGAATGGGGGAAGGATAATTAATAGATCTGGAAATGTCCTAACAAATTCCCCCCATCTCTGCCCCCTCTCTTTCTCTCTCTCTCTCACACTCACACACACATATACACTCCTCTTACACAACTCACATCTCTCTCTTACACACACACACACACACACACCTCTCTCACACACTTCTTACATAACATATATTTCTCCCCCTCTCACACACAGACATCTTTCTCACTCTCTCATACACATCATACACAACATGCATCTCTTACCCAACACACATTTCTCTCTCACACACACTTCTCTCTCACACACATGTCCCTCTCACACATATCTCTCACTCTCTCATACACACATCTTACACAACACATATCTCTTACATAACAAGCATCTTTCTTCCATACATCTCTTTTTCGCACAAACACATCTCTCTCATACACACATCTCTTACACAACACACTTCTCTCTCACACTCATCCCTCCCACAAATCTCTCTCTCTTCCTCTCTCTCTCTCTGTCTCTGTCTCTGTCTCTCTCTCTCTCTCTCTCTCTCTCTCTCTCTCCTCTCTCCTCTCTCCTCTCTCTCTCCATAAAAAGTAAAGGAACTGAACTGGATGACTTCTGAGTTCCATTCTATCTCTAAATTTATGAAAATACAAAATGTGCTGGTGGACAGTGGGACTTAACACAAAGCTTGCCAATCTCGGGAGTCTCCCCTGCCCCTCTGCTCTTTGTTGGACCCACTATGTATCTACTTTTGTGGATTCACTTGTCTGTGTCTTCAGACTGGGGCTGGGGTTGGAGTAGGGAAGGAAGGGACAGTTTCAGAGCAGGGTGAGACTTGGAATGCTAATTCAACACCAACTAGCAACAACCAGGCTTATGCTTCCAAGAAGCCATCTTTATCTCTCCTGGGGTAGAGAGGCCTGGTGGATTAGAGAATCAAAAACATTAGAGAATTTTCCATGGGCCCAGTATCCTTAGGGTCTGGAACTTTAGGTTCAGAGGCTTTAGGGCCTGCTAGACGAGCAGTGTCATGTTATTGACTTGTGGACCTCTGTGAGGGGCCCCCAGCCTTGGCAACTGCTGTTTCATTAAATCCTGAGTCAGCTTTTTTTTGTCTGGATCCATGTTTCAATGAGACTAAGATACAGCATTGGCCGCTGGGACAATGTGGTCTTTACATTCTGATCATACATACAAATGTTGCACAAGACCTGACAAATAATTGGTGCTTAATAAATGCTTATTAATGACTCAAGTGATCAATTGGTATTTGAAAAAAGTGTGGGTGAGGAATCTGACCCTAGATTGTGTCCTGTTTATAGAAGAACAAAACTTAAGCTCTGTAAGGGTGTTCAGAGACAATGTCTGAGAATGCTTAGGTAGTTCCAGTACCTATTTCTGGTGAAGGGACTTGTCCTGGAAAGCAGAGTTTTCTAAAACCAATTGGGGAGATCCATTAGGTATCTGGTGTTGGGAAAAAGGAATGAAAGAAAGAGAAAGGAGAACAAAAAAGAGGAAGGAAGGAAAGAAGAATGGAAGGAAAGGAGGGAGGAAGGGCAAGGAGGGGAAGAAAATGGATTAAATGCATCAGACACTGGACAACATTTAAGGATGTGCTATCAGCAGTATAACCTGGACATGGCTGGGGGGGGCAGTAAATGTACGTATGTTCCCCAGCGGAGGACCCAGCCTCCCAAAAAGGTGGCCAAGATAGCCACTAGCTATAGTGGTATCACTTCAGGCAGGTCCATCGACTGCACTAGTGGAATTCCAGGGTCTACAATAAAGCCCCTCTCACCATACAGACTTAGTGATCGATATGCACCTCATAATGGCTTCTCTGCTTAGACAGATCTATACCCTTGATGAGAAAGTGTGGTAGGTAGGTTCTGTGTGAGTATCTGCAGTACAGTCTGCAGAAAGGTATCACTCATCCTTCCCGGTGGCCTACAAGAGCCCTATTCTTCTTGGTGCCTAAAAACATAGGACAAGGTGGGGCCATGGGTTAATTACTGGGGTTTGAATGAGATAACCATCTTTAATCCGTACCAGCATATGGTGATATGCAATATACTAAGGAGCACCAAAGGCACAAATTGACATGGTTAGACCACCAGCGGCAGCAAGAAAGGCCACGAGGTGGCGCAGTGGACAGAGTGCTGGACCTGGAGTGGGGAAAACCTGAGTCAAATACAGACTTAACAGTCACTCTACCTGTGCATCCCTGGGCAAGTTATTTAACTTCTGTCTGTCTTATTTTCCTCATCTGTAAGATAAGGATAATAAGCTTCAGCCTCCCAGGGCGGTCATGATGATAAGATGAGATAATATTTGCAAAGTACCCTGTCAACCTTAAAGCGCTATGGAAGGACTATTTAGCATTATTCTTATATATAATAAGGATTCATTCAGGAGGGGATGGAAGGTGGCTTTCTGGATACACGAAAGGATTATGGGTCCTGCACAAGGCTGGCCAGTGCCCAGGAGTCCCATTCCAACACTTCCTTAGTGACCCACCTACCAACTCACTAGACCTAAATGTGTTACCATAACTTAGATGATTTTTTTTCTCACCACACCAAAGAATATGTATTCCAGATGAATGAAAGGCTCTATCACATACCTGTTAATAGCCTAGTCTGTAAGGCAGGGAAGTGTGACTTCCATGACATCTGCCTTGTGTTGTTTGCAAATCTCTATATGGACCCCCTCAGGCTTCTGGGTATTTCAGCTTTCTAGGCAGGTACTAACTGCTACCAGTTGTTCATTTCTGAACATCCATGTTGACAGAAGTAATGGCTAGACTAAAAGGGAAAGGAATCTTGTAAGAATCAGCTTTTTAGGGTTTTGAGCATGCATTTACAGAATTACTACATTTCTGTCTCATCAAATATAAAAAATGATCCTGAGGGGAAACGTTGAGTCTACAATAAGTGGTCTTAGGTCTTAGGAACAATATTGACTCAAGAAGACTAGACAATAGGTATCATAAAGGGGATGGACAAAGTGGTTTCCAGTAACCTGACCTCCATGAAAACTGACT
Source organism: Potorous gilbertii (assembly GCA_028658325.1). Classification (NCBI taxonomy): domain Eukaryota; kingdom Metazoa; phylum Chordata; class Mammalia; order Diprotodontia; family Potoroidae; genus Potorous; species Potorous gilbertii. Next base: position 517,614,485 of record CM053769.1, read on the forward strand.
TTGGTGAAATAAAATGATGTTGTTATGGAAAGAAGATGCCAGCTGTGAAAGTGGTCCTCAAGCTGGGTTGGAAACTTAGTCAAGGGAACCATTCACCCAGTAATAATCCTCATAGATCAGAACTTGGTTTGCTACCAGGAAGTCCAGGTATTATCTACACAGCAAGTGCTGCTAATTGGCTAGACTGATTCAGAGACTTATTCATGATTTTTATATTTTAGAAGTTCCACCTAAACCTTCTTTCTTTCTTTCTTTTTCTTTCTTTCTTCCTTCCTTCCTTCCTTTCTTCCTTCCTTCCTTTCTTTCTTTCTTTCTTTCTTTCTTTCTTTCTTTCTTTCTTTTTTTCTTTCTTTCTTTCTTCAGTTAGGGTCACACCCAGGGTCACACAACTAGTAAATGTCTGATGCTTTGAACTCAGATGCTCCTGACTCCAGGGCCAGTTCTTCATCCAAACTAAAGCATTTTTAAATGGTGTTGGGAATCCCAGGCTCTTTGGAATACCCTAGTTTCTGTCTTAAGGCAACTTTCTGCAAGCCTATGTGCTCTAGAAGCATGGTTTCTCAATTTAGCATCATTTAGCAGGTTCCCCACCCCTGAACTGTAGAGAAACCCAATGTACCTTTTCAGAGGGATAGGGATTGAATTTGTGTAATTTCAGTGATATAGGGAACTCCCTGATGAGAGTGAAAGACAGAACTTCTCCTGCCACGTCTAGTGTTAGAGTTGCCTAAAATGTTAAGAGCTTAAGTGACTTACCCAGGTTCATAAAGCCAGTGTGTGTTGGAGTCAGGATTTAAACCCAGATTGCCCAAGCCCTGAGACTAGCTCTATCAGCCATGCGTTTCTGTGAATCCAGTAATCCACTCTCAATGTTGTTTCGCCTCCCTGGATTCTTAGATGCTTCTTACCCTTTGTTTATATGTGAGGTTAAATGGTTAAAACCAATAGACTCTTAGGTGATTCCTCTGAAAGGCAGTTAAGTTTTGTATATGCCAATGTGTCATTACAGTTACTTCCTTTGGGCTGGGTTAATTCTTTCCACTAGCCTTTTTGTAGTTCTTGAGCAGTTGAAATTGGAACCACATTGAAATCATATCCTAGGAGAAATTTGAATTTAAATGCTTAGCCTCATGGAATTTCTGTATCTATTTCATAACCTCTAAAAGGGGGATTTCTACCTCTCTGTAAAGATCTTTAGGCAGGATCCCATCCTCCCTTCCTCCCCTCCCTCAATCCCTTCCAATTTCATTCCCTTCCCCTAGTAAAGCTGCTGATAGGCTACCTGGCCTCAACTCTCTTTCTCCTTTTTTTTCCCACACTCCCTCCCTTCCCAGACAAAGCTGCTGACACAGTATGTGCTGAGTTTGGCAAAGTACGATCAAAATTATGACATCCGAGACCGAGCCCGCTTTACCCGTCAGCTCATTGTCCCCTCGGAGCAGGGGGGTACCCTCAGCCGTCATGCCAAGAAGCTTTTCTTGGCTCCCAAGCCTGCCCCTGTCCTGGAGTCATCCTTCAAAGGTAGGACACTGAAGAGAAGGGAATAGGGAAGGATAAAGGCCAAGTTTTCTCATAGAAAATGATGGGGATCGTATTCCTCATGGGACAGCAGATTGTCTTCACATAGTATGGCTTCTTCTCCCCTACATGGCACCTCTAGCCCCCAGTGCCCCTGGCACAGCCTTCCCTTCCCACTTTCACTGGTGGTGGAGTCCTTCCCAACTTTAACAAACTCCCTCATTGGCAAAGCTTTCCTCCATGATCCCCTCCATCATGGCAATGGACTTCTAAGGACATGCTTCATTTTTTGTCTGGCTCCTGAGATAGATCTTCATTGCGCTCTAGGGACTGACCTTCCTACATCCCTCTCGGTTATTTCTGACTAGTCCTCTTTGCCTTTTTTGAATCAGGCACCGTTTTCCATCTTCTCTCCCACCCTGCTATTCTTCAAGAAAGCACCTTAAGTTTTTCTAAAGACTTTACAACTCATGACACTAGGGAATAGATAGGACATACCCAAAAAACAAAGAGAAAGTTACAGACCTGCACAAAGTCTCATAAGTTTCATAATACAGCAATTTCTAGTATGAATTAGAATATACATAGAGCTCAACATTGCTATCTCTTGGCTCCTCTAGCACAACCATTAACTCTATAATCTTTCTTGGTGCTTTAGAGTTTCCCATCTTTGATTTCTGGAATTGATTTTTAGAACCCATACTCAGAAACCTATGTCCTAGGCTCCCCCAATACCTTGTTTTCTTTGGGACCCTTGGAGGTCAGCAGATATTTTTATATATGAATTCCTGACTAGGCAAAGACTGTGATAAAATTTACTTGCACCTTAGGTAGAAACCCAGATAATATATGGTTCAGATGTCTTCTTTGTTCACAAGGTAAGGTTATGCTATGCTTTCCCACTTACCTCAAACCACTTCTGGATATATTCCTCTTTCCTACACCACTACTTACCACCACCCAGGTACATCTATCCCTCTCTGGGGGACTTCTCTCTCCACCAACAGCCCTCTCTTCATGTAGAGGGACACAAACAGGAAGAGTTCCAGTGTTCATAGCTGACCTTAACTGTTACTCCTGGATCTCCTACCTCTCTCCATCTCAGCCCCCTGGCAAATCAGACTTCCCTCACTCTACTGGGAAAAAACCTCTTGATTAAACCACAAGTGACCTAAAGGTACAAAAGGAAAATTTTACTGAGAAACTAAGGTCAACAGAACAAAGTCACCAGAATAAAAATGAGTTGCCGAGAACAGGGTTCTACATTGTTGTGGATACAACAGCCTGAGATGGGGAGCAGACAAGATGGACAGAGTCATCATCCCTTTCCATTAGAGGCAATTAGGATCATAGCCTCAAGGTGAGACTTTGTTGGGAAGGATTGGCATAGCTCTCAGGTATTAAACCTTTACTATGTGTCAGACACTGTGCTAAGCTCTGGGGATACAAGGAAAGGCCAAAAAAAGAGAGCATACATTCTAATGGGGGATACAATATATAAATAATTGGGTACATACAACGTATATATACATATAGTAGGTAGAAAGTAATTTAAAAGAGGTAGCATTAGCAGCTAAGGTGACCATGAAGGTATACTCCTGCACAAAGTGGGCTTTGAGCTGAAGGAAGCCAGGGAAACAAATGGTTGGAGATGGGAGGGCAGAACATTCCAGGCAGAGGAAATAGCCAGTACAGTTGCTGGGATGGAAAGCCAAGTATCATGTTTAAAGCAAGTAGCCAGGGTAGCTGGATCATAGAGTGCAGACAGGGAGGCAAAGTGTGAGAAGACTTGACAATATAAGAAGGGAACTGGTTATGAAGAGATTTAAATGCCAAACATAGATATTATGCTTGATCTTAAAGAAAAGAGTGAGCCATTGAAGCTCACTGAAGGCATGACATTGCCAGACTTATGCTTTATAAAAATCACCAGTATGACAATGGATATCAAGTGACAAAAAAATCTACCAGGCACTGTGAGATACTAGTTGATTTTTTTATCAACTCCTTTTATTTGCTACGAAGTATGATTTTAGGATAGTGGTCTATTCTAGTCTAGTGAAGACATAAATGTTAAAAAAAAAAAGGCAAAAATAAAACTTTAAAATTACCTTGGCATCTGAGTGGGAAAATGAATTGGAATAAGGAGAGGCTTGAAGCAGGGAGACCATTTTGAAGGTTATTGTAATAGGCCAGGTGAAGAGTAAAAGTTTAAACTAGGGTTGTAGGTATGTGAATTGAAAGAAGAGGATGGATGTCCATGAGAGATATTCAGAGATTCAGTACAAGATCTGACAACAGGCTTGATAATGAGTGAGTGAGAGTAAAGATTCCAAGGTGATAATGAGATTGAAAGCCTGGGTGAGCTGGAGAATAGTTGGACCTTCCATAGTAAAGGAGAGTTCCCAAGAGGAGAGGTTTAGGAGGGGAAAATAAAGATATCATGAGTACATCCATTTCAGATACCTGGGTCCAAGAGGCAGTTAGTGATGTATGACTGTAGCTCAGGAAAGATATTGCACTGGATATATTGATCTGGGAATTGTCTTCATAGAGATAGTCATTGAATCTATGCAGGTTAATGAGATCACCATGTGAAACAGTATGAAGAGAAAAGAGAAGAAGGCCCATGACAGAGGTTTGGGGAATGTCCACAGTGGCACCGCACAAGGGAGTATGGCAGGGATGAAGGATCAGCAGAGGGAACTGAAAAGGAGCGGTGGATAGATAGGAGAGCCAGGAGAGAACAGTGCCTTGAAAAGCTAGAGGATATCTCTAGGTGATTGACAGTGTCAGATACTGAAAAGAAATCATAAAGAATCAAGACTGAGAAAAGGCCATTGGAACCGGCAAGTAAGAGATCGATGGTAACTTTGGAAGGAGCAGTTTTAAACTATAAACCAGATTGTAGAAGGTTTAGAAAAGGAAAGGAAGTAGAGACGCTAAGTGTAGGTGACTTTTGCTAAGAATAGGAAAAGAGATATAGGATGATATAGAATGATAGCTTGTACAGATGGTTGAATCAAGTGAGGTTTTTTTAAAGAAAGGGGGAGACTTGGTCATATTTATAGGCAGCAGGAAGAAATAAGTAGATAGGGAGAGACTAAAGATAAATTGCATCGCAGTCTGGCCTCCTGGCTGTTCCATGAACAAACATCCCCCCTTTCAGCTCTAGGCATTTTCTTTGGCTGTTCCCCATTCCTACTCCTTCCCTCTCTTCCTCATCTCTACCTATTGACTTCCTTTAAGACCCTATCTTCCACAGCAAGCTTTTCCCAACCCCTCCTTATTCTAGTGCCTCTTCTCTTTTAATTATTTCCTACTTATCCTGTGTATAACTTTTTTCTACATGTATGTTTTCTACATATTTGTCTCCCCCATTAGAGTGTGAGTGCCTTGAAGGTATCTTCAGGGCTTATCACCGTGCCTGGCACATGTTCAGTGCTTAATAAAAGTTACAACCAACTGAATGACTGACCAGTCTTCTCATGGCTCCTGTGTCATCCCTCTTGGCTTGACTATAACTTACTTCACTTCTGCAAGTCTTTGACCCCTCCCTTTTCCCACTTTTCCCCTGGTCCTTGAATGAGGAAGAGCATTCCCACTTGGCCCATCAGTCCTTTCAGCAGTTCCAGGGCATCTAGCTGTGATCCTGTAGCTCTCTTTTCTCTACTCTTCTGGAAGGGTCTGTGGATCCAGGCTCTCCCATCCTATTTTAACTCTACTCCATTTCTCTTTGTCCTGTTCAGTTGGCCTGAAGCGTATTCATTAAGGTATTTTTGAGGTTGTTTCTACTATTTGATGAAAGCCAGCATCTTCACCACTTGTTCTGTATTCATATCTGGGCCTAGTCTTTTTAGTGGCCATGAGTTCTTAATGGTGGCCATCTTCCTTCCTTTCAGTCTTTCTGAATCAAGTAAGCTTTTTTGAACAAGCAGAAATGAATCCCTCTGCTTTTTTTTTTCCATTTCAATGCCTGAACTCCCTGTTTTTCTGTCTCATAATTAAGAGACTGTCTAACTCTCTGATCATTTGCACAACAGACGTGACAAGTATGCCTCAAACCCAATGAGTGATTAAATTTGCTAGCTCAGATCCTCAGTTGTACCCCCACCCCCCTGACTTGCCTTTGATTACTGAACCATTCATATATTCCTACAGAAGGGGTGGCACTTTCCCAAATTCCCATAATTGCATTCATACAGTATGTAATGTATGTAAATAAAACTACATATACATCATTTCCAACAAAGCAAGAGGATAATTGTTTTTAATTATGCTCTTTTCCTTGCAAAGTCCCCAATGATATATTCCTTCCCCTGAGCCATACCCAGGAATCTTTTTACCTGGGGGAATATAGTTGGGGGAGAGGTCATATAAAGGGGTCTGTGGTGTACAGGACAGCCCAGCTATGATTTATAGCCATGTCAGGAGAAAGGAAGTCCCCAGCATTCACACAGCTCCTTTAGATGTTTAGGGCAGGAAGGCAGGAGTTAGGAGAAAGGTACCATGGTAACAAAACCACTGGGAGTTAGTCCATGGACACTTAGGCAATTTGTGAAGGCAAAAGATTTCAAGGTGAGAGAGGAAACATTCCCTACCTTTTCCCCAACACATGAACCTGTTCTGGGACAAAGTCCCATTTGCCTTATGCTAGGTATAGCTTCCTTCTTCTCAACCTTTTCTACCCCACAGTGACAGTTCTTCTCCTGAGATGCCATTATGGTAAAGATTTGCCTGAACACTTCCCCCATGGCCTCCTTGTCACCTCCAAACTCCTGATTATATACATGTATTCTGTCACTCTATTCCAAACATCTCTCCATGCTGTGCCCCTTACCACTAAATTCCCCTACAGTGTATCTCTTTTCCTAACAATGATCTAAGAACCCAACATCATCACCCATAGCCCTAGTAACCTCAGACCTCCCCCTAGAAATAAGGAAAGTTGAGGTGGGTTTCATTGTGCCAACTCTGGATCTTGAGACGTTTACTTAGGAATCTACTGGGACAACATAAGCAGTCTTTTAAGAAAAACCCTCCATCAAATCTTAACCATTTTAAAATTCTGCTTCTGCTCAATTTCACATCCTTGATCCTGACCCTGACCCTTATCACACCTCTGCCCTTTCATAGACCGGGACCACTTCCAGCTTGGCTCATTGTCTCACCTGCTTAATGCCAAGGCCACCGGCTACCAAGAACTCCCAGATTGGCCTGAAGAAGCTCCTGACCCATCTGTCCGAAATGTGGAGGTGATTGGGAAGGCGGGGAATGATTGGGGAGGGATTAAGAAGGTCAAATGATAGAATGGAGGAGTGGGGGTGGGGGGAAGCAGAGGGGTGGGACCAAACAAAAGCTTGTTAACCCAATAGAAATGAAACATAATCCATCCTCTCTGGGAGGTTGGGGAGTGGGGAGGAAATCTAATCCATTGGTCTCTGTGGTGTTTGGGTCATGATATGGACAACACCAGCTCAAAACAATACTCAGATCTCCTAGGTTCTGCAATTTCCCTTAAGCTCCCTTATCTATCTGATCCCTGCAAAATCTATCCTTTTCCTGGCCCTCCATGGTCCCCTAAATCTCCCCAGACCATTCCTAGCTCTTCTTCCTCCAAACCCTTAACCCTTTCCTTGTGGTGCTAGAGTCCATTGGTGCCTCCTGGACTTCCCAAACCTCAAAGCCTATTCAGAAGAGTTCTGAACCTTTTCTTCAGGGTATTTATTCCAGGGTTTTAGGGACATCCCAGTTCACTCCTTTCTTCCTTATTGCCACAGCTGAATGCTTCCGGATGCTAATCCATGTTCCCCAGCCCAATTGGTACAGTTGTGGTCTCTTCCCCCTTTCCTGCTATTCCTTAAGCACAAAGCCTCTGCAGGTTTTCTAAGGATTTTTACTACTACACTTCAGGGGAACAGGTAGGTGGTAAACAAATGGGGGACGTTCAGAGTTACAGTCACAGCAGTCTTAAAGTCCTTTGTGGACTTTGTGGACTAAATGCCCTTGGACCTCAAGCAGACTTCTGCACTTACTTCCTGGCCTAAATTTGCTTTGGTTTCTACTGACCCCCTCTTGTACAGACCCCTTTGATCCCCTGCTTCTTGGCTTTGAATCTGCTTTGCCTCCACCAGACGTTATCTTTAGGAAAGTTAAACTATAATACAAGAACGATTTCACAGCTTCCTCTCTTGTACCTAAAGCAAATACATAGCCCTTTGAGGTATTTGTGAGAGTTGTATTGTTTGCAACAACAGAGGACCAGAACTTTCAAGAAGTCTTACAAATCTCACAAGGGAAACTGTCCTTGATGTTGATTGAAACCTAAATAGTGCTGAGCTTTGCTGTCTCTTAGCTTCAACAAACTCCAACAAGCCCTGATAAACTCCACCATCTTTCTGGGTTTCTGTGATCCCTTTGCAACCCTTCATACCCCTTTAATTCTCTGGAGACTGGATCCTCTTCCCCTTTGCAGTGAGCCCATCTGGGCTGGAGTAGTGTGAGGGCTGATATAATCAGTACTCACATGAATTTCAGAAAGGAGCTCAGGAATCTGTCTGTTCCTCAAGGACATCTCTTTTTCATAAAGCTTCATACATCTGTCTTATCCTGTCAGAAGACTGGAGTTTTCAAAAGGCCATGCAGAGCAGTTGTGTAAAGGAAGGGCCTTTGATCAGATCAATTGGTTTAGACGCAATAGGACTCTGAGAAGGGAGAGCAAGATGCATCAGACAAAGCACAGGGTTTGGAGGTGGAAGGCCTGGATTCACTTCCTGGTCCTGGCACTTTAGTGCCTTTGTGACCTAGGACAGGTCATTTAATTTCTATCTAAGCCTCGTTTTCTTTGATTGTAAGAAGACAGGGCTGGACCAGATAACTTTTTAGGTTTTCTTCCATCTATGAATCTACAATTATTTACTTCAACTCCCTCATTTCCCAGATGAGAAAAATGAGACCTAGGCGGGCTAAGAGACTTAACGACATCGCAGAATTAGTATGCCAGAGCCAGGATTCAAACCCAGAGCCTCTTACTCCAAGTCTAAGCCTATTCTATCACAGTACACCAAGGTGTCAGATTCTAAGTCATTCAGTATACTTCCAGGAAGCTCTGAGAGTCTAGTATGTCTAAGGCACCATGCTAAGTGCTGTGGAGCTACAAAGAGCTTAACAGCCAAGTGAGAGAGAGAAGATATAAACTGTCAAAAGAAAACATTTTAAAAATTGAACATGACAAATGTATAAGGAGAGATAGGAGCAATCAGTCAGTCAATAAACATTTATCAAGGACCTACTATGTTCTGAGCACTGTGTTGGGATAGAAAGGAAGGCAAAAGACAATCCCTACCTTCACGTAGCTCACAATCTAATGGGGGAGACACCATTCAGACAAACAAATTGGTTGACTAAAGTGGAGATAAACAACAGTGAGAAGGCAGTAGCATTAAAGGGGAATGAGAAAGGCTTCTTATAGAAGGTAAAATTTTATCTGGGCTTTGAAGAAAGCCAAGGAAGCCCAGAGGTTAAGATAAAGGAGGAGATTGGTCCAGGAATGGGAAGCAGCCAATGACAGTCAGCAGAGGGAGTGTCTTGTTCAAGGAGGAGCCAAGAGGCCAGTGTCAGTGGATTGAAGACTGTTGGGGTGGGGGTGGGGAGTAAGTTGTAAGGAGATGGGCAGTCAGATGATGAAGGGCTTTAAATGCCTTCCATGTACTATGGAAATTTGTTGCAGGGAAAGACAATATCTAGCTAAGGTGAAGAGAAGGTTTTGTGGAGGGGAGTGGACTTTGAGCTCAACTTTAAAGAACTGGTAAGATTAGAAAAGGTAAAGATGTAGAGGGCTCAGGAAAGAATAGGGAATATGGTAGAGTGTGCATAGCACTAGACTTGGTGTCAGAAAGACCTAGGTAAAAATTCTGTCCCAGATATCTACAAGCTGTGTGACATTGGGCAAGTCACTTAACCTTGCTGGGTCTTTCATTTCTCATCTGAAAAAGGAGGGGGTTGGACTTGATGGCTTCAGATGTTTCAGATCTAAATCTGAATCCTGTGACCCAGGAAAGGTGTGAGCAAAGTCACAGAAGTGAGAAGCTGCTGAATATGTTCAGGAGGTAACAAGTACCATTTGCTTTCGTGAGAATTAATAGATCAGGGAAATGTCTGTCTGGAATGTGTTATATTTGGATTTCAGCAGGACATTTTGACAGTCTTTCATGATATCCTTGTGAACAAAGATGGGCAGAATAGGCTTTAATAGATATGTAGAAAAGCTCCTTCTTTGTTTCTGTGCTCATCAATGTTTTAACCTTGACTTTGGATAGAGATATAGAAGTTTTGCTTATCAGTTTTGCAAATGACACAATTTAGGAGGAAGAAGGAATATGTTAGATGGCAGCTAGAATGATGAGTAGAAGCTAACAAGATGAAATTTCATGGGCATCATGATGTAAAGTCCTGTCTTTACAGATTTTATGGAGGTAGGGGTTAAGCTGCTGAGCAATATAGAATGGAAGCAATGGGCCTAGAAGAAACATACCCAAAATATGTTGGGGCTCTTTTTGGTGGCAGTCATTGGTGCAGTGCAGCAGTGGGTGGGGATAAGGCACATTGGAGCTCAGTGGTACAATAATAACTGGTTAATTGGTCAATGTAATCCATTTGTATAACAAAACTATTACACCAAGAATACACATGATCCCGTCTGAGCAATTCCTATTCAGGTCATTGATGGCCAGTGGATCTTTTCATCCCCTCTTGTAAAGGACAAGGAGTCATTTCATCAAAGCCCCTAACTTTTCCCAAATGCTTCTCAACCTACAGGAGGAGGATCTATCCCTGATTGAAACCCACATGGGTCTGTTGGGCGACTATACCCAGGTCCCTTTGGTGTGCCGTGTTTCCCCATCCCTCATCCTCCCCATCATGTACAGTGCCCCACCTTGGCTCCTCTGTGTGCGGTGTCCTCCTTTCTCCCTTCATAAACACTCATCCCATCCATGGGTGTTCCTTTTCTCCTGTGTACACAGTATCTGACATTCCTGATTTGTGTGCAGTGGCTTCCTATTCTCCCCTCACCTATTAGATCCTATGTCAGTTACCCCTACCTCCAAAAGAGGAACCAAATCTGGCCTCACTCTTAATCTGGTTCAACAGGATATAGAGAAGAAACCCTAATGAAGAGGGGTGTCACTGTGTAGAGAGGTAGGGGAGGGGGAGGACAAGTTGGACTTGACTTCTTCTTGCTCCTCTTTAAATTCCTCTCTTCATCCTTCACCCTCTCAGGTTCCTGAATGGACCAAGTGCTCTAACCGGGAGAAAAGAAAGGAGAAGGAGAAACCATTTTACTCAGATTCTGAGGGAGAATCAGGGCCCACGGAGTCAGCAGACAGTGGTGAGAATAGAATGACTACCCACAAGAGTACCCCACAACATTGTGACACACAATGTATATGTATATAATCTCTATATACATGGTGTACCTCTGTTAGTGTGTAGCAATTACCTAAGTATGTCTGTGTTTATGTACAAATATTCATTTGTACGTCTGTGTCTGGGTGCATATATTCATATAGTATGCATGTATCTTTGCATGTGTGTGTGTGTGTTCATGAGTCTGAACTCTCATTGGTCAGTGTGTGTCCCTTATCCAATACTGAAGTGTAAATTGAATTTTCATCTGTCTCTTGTGTCTCTGTGTCTTCCTCCATTTCAAAGTGTCTTGGCATATATATGTGTCTGTGCCTTTGTGTGCATTTCAGAATGCATGTTTGGGCACCTATTGATTCATATCCATGTGATTATATGTATATATGTATGAGGTTATGTATGGGTTGTGTGGTTTGAGCAGTCCAGGAGACCGGGATTTTAGGCTTCACTGAAAGAACCTGGGGTCAAGAAGTTGACTCAACTTACAAGTGTTACTGCTTGAACCCTGGGCCCAGGGAGCCTGGCCAGGAGCTGAGCAGTCACAGAGCCCTGGCCCTGATCTGGCCCTGACCCAGACCTCCACCACAGACCCTGAGTCTGTAAGCGAGTCTGAGAGCAAGAGCAGCAATGAGAGTGGCTCAGGAACCAGCAGCGACGAAGACGAAGAAGAGGATGAGAGTGACGAGCAGGAGGCAGATGAGAAGAAGAAAGGGAGAAGAGGCGGCCGGGAGGCCTCCAGGGAGAGTGGAGACAGGTGATTTGGGGGTGGGGCCTTCCCGGACCAGAAAGGACACCAAAGGTGAGGCAGTCAGACACATGGACAGATAACTGGCAGCAGCCATTAACAAAGCACAGATCATAGACACGGAGCTGAAAGGGACTTCAGAGATTGAGTAGTCTCATATGCCCATTCTGACAAATTTGGAACCTTGTGTTCTAGGCTACCAGGCCAGCCACTGTCCTCAGATGTTAGAGGTCAGAGCTGACTCTGGTCAATAGCTGGCCTTCCCAACTTCCCCCAGAAACAATCCAGAGTCAAACTTGGGTCAAGTAGCAATACAAGGCCTTTGAATGCTCTTTGAATCTATCAGAAGAAATTTTGTAGAGAACTGAAGTGATTTTTTTACTTAAACTTTTGAGCTCTCTATATCCTTCATCTTTACTATAGATGCCATCAGTCTGAACCTGTCCTCCTCCCAATTACAAGCTATAGCATTTGGCTAAACAGGAAATCTGTCTTATCTGTTCATCCCAGAGAAGGCTTAAAAGTCTATTTTGGAACAGCTGAACAAGTCTAGGTGATCTGCTGCTTTTTGAGGATTGAAATGAAACCCTGGGAGGGAGGGGGCGTCATGACCATCCCAGAGTAGGCTCTCATTGGAGAGACATGCAGAAAGAGCTGGGTCTAGTTGTTTAGCTCCAGGATGTTCATAGATGCACAGCATAGCATGAGGAGAGCTTTTCTACGAAAGGGAAAGGTCAAAGGGAAGTGAAAGGAAAGGTGATTTCAGGGCCCTTGAGACGATCATAATTGTGGTAGTTAAAACAGATATTTTATATCCTTAAGGGTTTACACAGGATTTTACATACATTGTTTCATGTCATACAAGGCTAGGTTGAAGGAACTAGGGGTGATTCTCCTGAAGAAAAATTTACAAGGAATGTGAAAACATGTCCTTAAAACATGAAAAATTCATGCCCTTAAAAGGTTAAAATGCAGAATAATCTGAAACTTGTTCTGGTTGGCTGCTGAGGACAGAAGTGAGGGATAGAAAAGTGAAAGGGAGGTAGATTTTAGCTCAATATGAGGAAAAGCTTCTTGGTGATTAAAGTTGTCCAAACAGTGGCAAGACATACTCTGAGAGATTGTGGGCTCCTAGAACTCATGTGCTTTTCCATTTCAAGGAGGTTCTGGCCACTCCCTTGTTGGGATTGCCTGGAGAAGGAACTCCTGTACAGGTTTTAGAAAAGTAGTCTAGAAGATTGAAAAATTTCTGAGTCTTTGATTCTGTGAAAGTAACAAAGGCCATCTTTGCCTGGATAAGGAACCCAGGAAAAGTCTTCTTTCGTTATTTCAAAGGGCAGGATTTTGGTGGTTTTGAGCTCTGGGAATATGTCTATCCCTCCAGTGACCAGAGTGAAGAGGAGCAGAAAAAGATAAAGAGAAAGAAGAAGGCACATGAAAGGAAAGAGACATCTGAGTCCTCGGAGGAGGAGGGAAGTGGTTCAGACAGCAGTTCATCAGAATCTGAGTCAGAATCTGAGTCTGAGGAAGAGGACGAAGATGACCAAGCAGAGCCTGACACTTGGAGAAGAAAGACAGTATGAACAAGGGTTTGGGGAGCGGGAGAGAGGGAGGGAAGATACAGCCTATCCCAGTGGGGAGTTTACCCCCAAAGGACTGGCTGAGGTGTTTGTTCTCTGCCTTTCTCAGGCACAATCTCTAGTGTGCCCCCTTCCCTCTTTCTACCCTCTGCTCAGCCTCCAAGTAGCAAGATAACCCCCAAACCCAAGGAGATCTCCCTGCTTGACCTGGAAGACTGTGAGTAGGGAAGTTTGTTGTTGTTGGGGAGGGGTGGGGATTATGTGATGGAAGGGAGAACTCACTTCCATAATGAAAGCTTCAAGTAGAGGATGACTTTAGTAAATGTTTGGGTCCATGAATAGCTTCAGCCTGATCAGTGGGTTATGTACCGGGAATGAAGTTGTCTTGAGGTGCCAGTTCTGGGGAATAGTATCTAGCCATGTCTGGGTCCAAGCCCTGTGTAGCCTGTCCTAATCTCTTTCTGAGAGGTAGCATAGTACAACTTCTATTTGATAATATCTGGGTTGGGATTAAATCCTAGCCACTATTCTAGGATCCACAGGTCTCAGAATTATCCAGTATCTGTCTCTCCAGCCTCTGCCTGTGGGCCAAAGAATCTGACTTCTGTCCAGCCCCTGTCTCTGGGCTAATGAGGCCTATCCAATAATCTGACCTCTTGCTGTGGCACAATAGGTCCTGTTCACGGCTGGCAAGCCTACCAGATCTGGCTGCTCTCAAGGTTCACTGTCCATGGTGCTGAAACATACTCTGACTAAATCTCATCTCACTGCCTCCCTAGTTCCTTCATCTAGGATGTCCCATTCCCTTCCTTTCCTCCTCCCTTCTCATAGGCCATCATTATGTCTTCCCCACAGTTACTCCTCCCAGCATTCAGCCAGTATCCCCACCAAGGGTTGTTTCTAACAGCTTAGTCACCGATCTGGAAGGCTTGACACTCACAGACTCGTCATTGGCACCCTCGGTAAGTGTGGGAACCCTGAAAAAAGCAAAGCATGGGGGGAATGGGTGAAGAACAGGGAGTTACTGTTCATTTCTGAATTCCTAAGTGACAAGAACACCAGAGGGGAGTGGACCGGGGTCTAATGTGTTGTCCTGTTGTACTAATCAGTTTCTTCTCTCTCCATTTCCCTCCCTCTGACCTGTTTCTGTACCCATTTCTTCTTTGGTTTCTCCTATTCCTACTATTATTCTCTATCCCTACTCCTGCACTTTACTCTTTCCCTCTTCTCCTGCCTACCCACAGCTGCTCAGTCCAGTGATGGGTCCTGGGAAACGGCAGGAGCTACTACACCGTGTGGCAGGGGAAGGGCTGGCTGTTGAATATGTATTCAGCCGACAGCCCTTCCCTGGGGATCCACACATGGTATCTGTGTGCATCCACTTCTCCAATAGTTCAGATACCCCGGTGAAGGGTCTACATGTGGGGGTGACCCATCAGCAGTCTGGCATACGCATCCAAGAATTCCCTGAGATTGGTGAGGGTGGATATAGGGGAAATGGGAGGAGGGCATCCTTGATAGCCTCATAACCCTTGACCAGGGACTTACATACTTCATTTACTAAATCTATGTCACATGTCCATCTAAATTCTCTTGTGTGTCTGTTTGCTTATTGAAGATTGTGAGTTTCCCAAGAGCAGAGACAGGAACTGTTAATTCATATTGTACAGTACCCAAGACATACAACATCCAAAATCAATGATGCGCCTTACAGACTAAGACTAACACCAATAGTAGTCTCTACAGATTATGCCTAAAACATACAGTGATGGAGCCAAATGTCTCAGAGGGCAGACCAGGGTGATGTTGCCTGGTACAATGGTGCTTTGAAAATGCTGTTTGGCAAAAACAGCCTTGTTTAGGCAGTGCCCAGGAATCAGTACCAGCACAGAGAGTACTTAGTACAGATGGCAACAACACAGACTATGCAGGTATAGACTATACCCTGAAGACACTGCCTGGCACAAACAATGACTAGTTTAGACACAGATGGTGCTTGATATAATATAAATGATGCCCAGTACAGATGGTGCCTAGTACAGAAAGATAGTGACCAATATACAAGCATCCAGAAGATGGTGCTCTGAACAGATGGTGCCCATATATATTGTGCCTGGAAGATAGTGTCTGACATAAACAGTGCCAATATAAAAATTTGTTAAGTGCCGATGGGGCCAGTACAGATGGTTCCTGGGAGACATTGCTTGTCATAGATAATGTAATCTTGCTTGCTTTGGGAATAGTCTAGATTTGAGGCTGAGGATAGGCAGATGGGGGATGCTGTGATAGAAAGAAGAGGCAGAGCAGATACAAGATGGTGGGGAAGAAAGATTCATTCCTGGGCAAAGAGGATTCTTTCTTAGGGAGAGAGGACTCTTTCTTAGGGAAGGAGGACCCTTAGGAAGGAGAGGAAATCAGGGAAGAGAGGAAAAAGAAAGGGAGGAAAATCCTTGGTTAGTCTTGTGATAGGGCAAGGAGGCAAAAAACAAAGAAATAATGGTCTCATTTCTTTTGAAACTTAATGAGGCCCAAGGATCAGGTTCCCTGGGAAGGGATGGTGACAGTAGATTTATTCCTCTCTATATCACAGAATCCCTGGCACCTGGTGATTCAGTTACAGCCATCATGGGCATCAACTTTTCTGACTCCACTCAGGCAGCTACCTTCCAGCTATGGTATATGCTGATTTTAGATCCCAGGAAGTCTGATAGGAGGGAGGTTGGGTTCTTACCTGGAGTAGAAGTAGGGGAAGGGAGAAGACCCCAAGATCTAGTGGGTCCAGAATGTACCCCCAATTCCTGGGACCCAACTCAACCTAATTTCCTAGGGCCCAACTCTCATGTCCAGGCCCAGTCCTTTGGAATTCTACTTCCTAAGATCCAGCCCTTGTCAGGAAGGAAAGGTGTGATGTTGGCCTTACTTTCTTACTTTTCTCCAGCACTCAAACTCGACAGTTCTATGTCTCCATCCAGCCACCAGTGGGGGAGTTGATGGCCCCTGTGTTTATGAGTGAAAATGAGTTCAAGAAGGAACAGGGTAAGTAATCAGGAAAGTCCAAAAGCCCAGGGCCCCTCATCATCTCTTTACAAGGTCACAATGTTGTTGGCTAAACTATGTGTCCTAGAAGTCAGTTACTTCTTCCTAACCATGGAGAGCCCTGGGGTGGGCAGAATGGAGACTTAGATCTCACCTTCTTGGCATGCCTGGTCTGATGGGGGAAAACTCGGTTCCACATCAGAGAGATTCTGTACAGTCCTAGATGCCAGATTTTTCCCAACACACACCACTAACACCAATTCTTTAACTCTTGGATCCACAGCAAAGCTGACAGGCATGAGTGAAATCACAGAGAAGTTAACTCTGCCAGACACATGCTCAAATGATCATATTATAGTCCAGAGGGTGACTGCCACAGCCAATCTTGGCCGGATACCCTGTGGAGCTCCTGATGAATACAGGTGAAGCAGGGCCCTAACTAGGAGGGGAGGGACTCCAAGAAGAAGGTAGAGGGACCCGTATGAAATGTGGGTCTAATGAGGGACTGGTTCGGGTGGGGAAGGACATGGAGGGAGTACTTGGACTCTGTGTGGGTGGAAGGTGCCCCTTAACTTATAACACATAAGTGGCATTCTCCTGATTATTTAGGACTGGGAGATCATGGCCATCTTATCCCTCTTCTTTCTGGCTCAACTCTGGGGGTTTTCTCTGGACTCCTCTCTCTTTTTGTACTTGTTTCACCTATTTTTCTTCTGCCTTGAAGGTTTGCTGGAAGAACACTGACTAGTGGAAGCCTGGTTCTGCTAACCCTGGATGCAAGGGTGGGTGGAGCTGCTCAGCTAACAGTCAACAGTGAGAAGATGGTGATCGGCACCATGCTGGTGAAGGATGTCATCCAGGCCTTGACACAGTGATTCTATGCACTGGTCACTGGTGCCTGACTCAATAGCTTCTCCCCTTTCCCCAAGCCATGATGCATCCACCCCTTTGCTGCCCCCATCAAATCCTCACCCAAAGCTGCAAACTGGGTCCTGAAACAGTCTCCCTCCTCAATCCCTATTCTCTGTTAGTTCCACACATACCCCCAACTATATCTTTGGTGAGGGACTCACCTTGCTGGTTATCTACTTTCATTGTCCTCACCAAGGGACTCCTTAAGGGTGGGGGAAGGAGAGGAGGGAGTGGCAGCTGCCTGCTCAGTGCCTCCCCAGGATCCTTTATTTACTTATGGAGAACCTCAATAAAACTGCCCCACTTCACCAACACCTTCTCTCTGGGCTCTTCTGGAGATGGTCATAGAAGAGGGACAGAGACTGGCGCAAGTCCTACAGAAGCAACCATTACTGAACCCATCAAGTGACCATTATATGAACTTTCTCACACAACTCTGAGAAGGATCTAGGGCTGGCTCTGGTTAGATAGAAATGGGACATAGGATACTGTCCCATGTCTGATATAACACAGCATGTCAGGCAATATGGTTTTTCTGAGAGATGGAAAGGATGAAGAAAGCCCTAGAGAACTTTTGGTTTGAGGTATACACATGGATCAACACATGGAAATTAATCATTCTAGGAGTATGAACCTAGGAATCCCTCAAAAGTTCTGGAAGTTGATAGACAGGAAGAAAAATCATAGTATTTAGAGAAGCAACAAGACACTGTAAGAGAGAGTGGAGGAGAGTCCAGCAATTTTGCTGAAGAGGGAAGGAGAGACTTCCCATTGCTGGTAAAGACAGGCCTAGGGAATGAGGGGGCATTGTAGGAGAGGACAAAAGAGAACCAAAGGAAAGTGAGATGATAAAATGAACTCTCCAGTCTCTTCAAAATTCTTCTAAGTCTGTACACCACATCTATGTCTTCTTAGACTTTTCTGTTCAGCCTACATTCCTCTGTAGTTACCATACATCTTTAGGTAATGCAAAAGAACTTGCTGTGTTTAAGAGGCAATTGGTAAAAGTTATAGGTTAAGTGCATTCCTGGTCTACCATTGGCTGTAGTCCCTAGCTGCAAATGTAGGTAGTTATTGTTGCAAGATGAAAAAAAAATGGTCTGTGCTAATGCTGGAACCCAGAAAAAAATTACTTGGGGTCCAGGATCCCAAAACTGTGGGGTAGGAAGACTACTTTCAAGACCTTCTTTTGTAAAAAAGAAAGATAATTAAATGAGGCATACATGTATCAAAGAGCCCAGAGTTCCCTCTGAAATATAGATGAATGTTATTTCAATCCTCTGTGTATTTTGGGGCCCAACACTATTATGTACATGTTATTCACCACCTGTGTACTATACCTGTGTACAGGGAGATCCAAACGGATCTTTATGTGAAAAAGAAGGTAGTTAGGAAAATGAACGTAAGCCTATGTAACAAAAGAAGGGGAGCCCTAAATCCCAACTCCAAAAATAAAAGTGTAGAAACTACAGCAGGACATATAGGGACTGCAGACTTAGAGATAGGCAGAATTTTAGAGGCCATCCAATCCAATTCTTTCATTTTACAGACGATGAAGTAAATACCAACTTACAAAGGTTAAGTAACTACACAGATAGTATGAGGGGGGAGGGGGAGAGGGGAGAGACTAAGTCCCGTCATGTACAAATATCTCATTTGATCAGGTAGATGTTGTTGTTATCCCCATTTTACAGTTGAGGAAACTGAGGCAAAGATTAAATACATATTCCCTCCAATGGTAGAGATTTACTAGCCCATGGTCACACAGCTAGTTAAGTGTTTGAGGCCAGATTTCTGCTTGGGCCTTCCTGACGTCAGGCTCTGTACTTTATCCATTGTTCCACCTAGCTGCCAGAGATTTAAAACCAGGTCATCTTACTGTAAATCTAGGACTCTTTCCACTGGGATACGAGGCCAGATGTAGGTCTATAGTAGACCCTAGGGTGACTGGGGATGGGTGCTAAAAGAAGGAACCAAGATTCATTTAAACTCCAATTTAATAATAGAGTCAGTTTTTATTGTGAGACTGTAATTTCCACCATATTTGTTTGTTTAGCTCCCACTGCTCCCTTAGAAAACTTCAAAAGGACTGTATGATTGCCTCAGAGATAAAAGTCATTTTGAGAGAGCATCCATCCTGCTGTAGCCAGGTGACAAACCCTGGTCAGAAACAATTGATTTTATTAGGACAACAGGCTCTGCCAACCATGAAAGAAGAGAAGGGAAGCAACCCAGAAGCCCATTCAGAACTGGTGAGAAAAAAAAGCTCCTTGGGATTGACACTAACAATGGACTTATAGCCCTAACACCTAGAACCAGTGTATGGGGGGATCTCAAAGTATTGGGACATGAAAGAAGACAGTCTCTGAGGTATAAAACAGTCAATTCAAGAAGTAGGAATGTTAGCCTAGAAAGAGAGCACAAGAACTCCAAGGGCAGGAAAGATGGTAACAAGAAAGTAGCCAAATGTAGGCCTGTTAGAGTAACTTCAGGTAATCTAGGAAGTATGTTTAGGTTAAAACTAGTCCAAAAGTGCAAAGAACAAGACATAACTGAAATACATAAAAATGGTAATCTGGCTGGAGAATATTCTTTGAATGTGCTATGTGAGAGGTACATTCTAGATCTTCAGAGCTTAGATATTATATATATTTCTGTTTACTATTGGAGGGAGTACATATTCTCTATCCATACATCTCATCTTGTGCCACACTTGTCAGGTCCTCCTCTATCTCTACCATCCAACATGTTGGGACCATCCTCTAACTCTCTTGTAACATTCCATGGGTACCGGTGTTATCTATGGGCTATCTGTGTTATGCTTCACTCTTGTACATCTCTGACAGCATCTTAAATGCTGCTTCTGATGAGTAATTCTCCAGCAATAATTTTCTATAGCTTACTTGTGTCTGCCATACTTGTATCCACTGCCCCTTTGGGTGACCTTAAACTTAAAACTTCTTCAAAGACTGTGGTATTCCATACTTTACACTCATATGGGAGGAAGGAAAAAAGGAACCAAAGCATGTATTAAGTGCCTACTATGTGCCCAGAACTGTGTTAAAAAGCACTTTGAAAATATCTTATTTGAACTTCAGACTGACAATATCCTGGGAGGTAGGGGCTATTATCCTCATTTTACAGTTAAAGAAACTGAGGCAGAAAGAGGTTAATTGATTTGTCCACGGTCACACACCTAGTAAGTATCTGGAGGCAAATTTGAACTCATCTTCCTGCCTCTAGACCTGGCATGCTACCGACTGCACCACCTAGCTGCCTAGCATCACTAAAAGAACACTGGTGTTAAATGACCAACACACATTCTCAAAAAGCTTATATTGGACTGGGTAGAGGGGAAAAACATCTTGAAGCTGGAGCAGAATCTGAAGGTGAAGCAAACAGTGATTCTGGGGTGAAGGCCAAACAGAGCCCGAGCTTAGCATGGAAGGAAATCCAATGATATAGGGCACTAGACTGGCATAGGAGACTTAACTCTTACTTCAGGATAACATCTCAAGAAATAGCTAAGAAAGTTGGGGTGGTAAGAAAGAGTGCCAGAGGGGGCGGAGCCAAGATGGCGGAGTAGAAAGACTCACATTTGCTAGGTCCGAACCCACAGCCCATAGATTTCCTGTAAAAAGAACTCCTGACAAATTCTGGAACAGTGGAAGCCGCGCAGCAACACAGTGAAGGAGATTTCCGTTGCAGAGAGCCTGAAAAACCGACCACAAAGGTACCCCGGACGGGAGTGGAGTCCTGTCCTGCCGAGCGCTCCCCTCCCCCGCCCCGGCCGCACAGCACTGAGAGGAGCGAGCAGACCCAAGCAGGCATCAGGAACCTGAATCTCCGGCAGCTGCGAAGGTCCCTCTACCCACAGACGCACAGGTCAGTGAGAGAGACGGGCTGAGAGGGGAGCAGGGGATCTCTGGGACTCGGACCCCCTGGGAAGCGGCCGCTGCAGCAGAGGCAGAGGCAGCTCAGCCAGAGACTCCCAGAGCGGGCAGGAGCTCCACCCCAGCTCCACTACAAAGGATCTCTGTATAAACCCCCTAAGGGAACTGAGCCTGAGAGGCGGCCCTGCCCCCACCTGAGAACCAGCAGATA
>CM053769.1:517636302-517658098 GCA_028658325.1 Potorous gilbertii
ATTGGTGATATGGGTAATTAGAATGTTCAGTGTATTGGGGAGGGGGGAGGGGACAAATGGGGAGAAAATTTTGGAACCCAAAATCTTGTGAAAATGAATGTAAAAAGTTAAATAAATTTATTTAATAATGTCAAAAAAAAAAAAGAGTGCCCGAATTGGGTGACCCCAGGGAGCTGCCATAAGAAGATCCTACAGTTCTCAGCATGAATAGTAGAGTAGGGAAGGGAGGAAAGAAATAAAGTAATGCAATCCTTCACCAAAAAATCTTGGACTAGATAGAGTCATAGATCCAGGAGGCTAATTCCAAGAGTTAAAGAGATGCTCAGTCTCCTGTCTCTCTAGGTTCAGTAGCAAATGCTCCCTAAATGGATAGAGGCTTGGTAAGTATTCCCTCTCCATCACTAAAATGTAAAATCAAAACAACTCATGATTCACATATATTCCAGGGTGTTTATTGAAGGATATGGCCCAGCTGCAGAGTGAGCTCAAGGAACATGAAAAGCTACTTCCTGGGTTCTTGGACACCAGGGACATACTTTCCTGGGTCTGTAAAATCCCTGGTCCCCCACCAGCCTTGTTATGCCAGTACAAGCACCAGCATTCATTTGAGGGCTGCAGGAAAAATCTTCTGCAGCAATGTAACATGTGAAACTGGGTTTGCTCTTGTTTGTGTAATGATAGTGGTGATATGCTTCCCATAGAGTGTGGAAAAGAAGATGAAAGACAGGGAGCAGGGCAACTAGTTACTCCATCTTGCCTGGGCCCCTCATCCTAGTATGAGTGGTTCCATTTTTATCCAGCATAACTTTTCCCCTGATTGATGCCTTTGGCTCCACTCCATGAGAGAGTAAATGTTTTCCCCCCTTAAAAAAATGAAATAAAAAACTTTGAGGAGGGATGGAAAAATAGAAAAGGGGAAAACTGCTTGAAGCAAAGTCTTGTTTACCAGATTCAGGTTTCACCAGTCTGCTGGGATCACTTAACGTCTGAGATAGTCTGATTCACTGGTTCTTCTCTGCTTTGGGGAAGTTACAAAGATAGGAGGATACAAAAGCTCTTCTCTAGCTTCGAACCCCAAATACTGGGTATTTTCCTTTTTGGCAAATACATATTTCATTTTTTAAAAATCTACTTCTCTCTTCTGTGCCACTTACCAGTCATAGCCTTCTTTGAACAAATGAAACGCATAAAAATCAGTAATATACTATTTAGCCATAGTTTTATCATTTACTCAGATACTAGGTGACCAAAGATGTAAAATAAACTTTAAAGAAATAAAGATGAGCTTCAGAGCAAATGCAAGCTGTCCTATCAAGGAAGAGAGAAAATGGAATTGTCATCTTGAATCTGCCCTTCTGGATGTGCCCAGTCACTCCTCTTGGCCCTGTGTTCCTATGCCCAGGGTGCCATGGTGATGGCTTTCCATGCTTTCTATAGGTCTCTGTTTCTTGATACTTTAGTCAATCTGAAGCTGTTGCTAAGGCTCATTTTCCATGGCAGCAGCAGCTGCTCAGACATTAAGGATTGCCACAGTAATGGCAGATCAGGAAGTTTCCTCAGGCCAATATCCTGATGCCCTCTCAAAAATCTCCTGATCAGCTGCCTCTCAAGAGGCTTCTCAGGAAATGAGAGGAGTCTAGATCTCCAAAGATGTAAATAATGAGCGTTGGAGAATTTGTCTGCCGATGTCTTGTTACATTTATATATAGAAAAAAGCTGTATTTCTTTCATTACTTATCAGCAGTTATCTCACTCCCCCACCTCTCCTTTTTTTTTTCTCACTTTTCAATCAGTCTTGAAGATTTAGGTGTGCTAATTAGTCAGGGCACATGTGACTAAGTTCACCAGTCTGTTCTGAACTCATTATCAGTCTTTGGGGTAACTCAGCCTTGACATACATACAAGACCCTCAGTGACCTTAGATGAAGGTGATTTATCTCAGGGAACGCCTATAGCAGGCAGTTCTTTGCAATTAGCCTGCAGAAGAGACCTTCTGTGATTTGGGGGGAGGCAGCTGTTATCTCAGGGTGGGCAACCTGC
Organism: Potorous gilbertii; assembly: GCA_028658325.1. Taxonomy (NCBI): domain Eukaryota; kingdom Metazoa; phylum Chordata; class Mammalia; order Diprotodontia; family Potoroidae; genus Potorous; species Potorous gilbertii. The sequence continues at coordinate 517,638,343 of CM053769.1, forward strand.
CCAGTTCAGGTACTAATAATTATCCTGGGAATGACTTTGAAAGAAGCTACTGTTATCCAAGAAGGGTCAGGGGAGATGAGGATGTGTAGACAGTCTAACTTCTTGCCAAAGCTACCAAAAATTGTTGAACTTTTAGCATGTATATGATAAGGTGGCAACGCCTCAAAGAAAACTATTAACTCAGCATGAAAGCAAAAAGGATTACAATAAACTATACTTAATACAAGTGGGGCTTTCTTCTGCTTAGGAAAGGAATCTCCCAAAATAGAGGCCAAGCTTGAAGTTAGGGTATTGGGCTTGAAGTGAGGAAAATGAGTTCAAATCAAGTCTTATACGCACACTAGTTATATGACCCTGTGTAAGTCACAATCTCTCTGTGTCTCAGTTTCCTAATCTGGAAAATAAGTTAGCTTTGATGGTCTCTAAGGTCCCTTCCTACTGTAAATCTATGATCCTCTCTATGGCTCACTACAGTCACATTATCCAAAAAAAAATTCATCTAAACAACAATGAAGGAAATGAAATTAGTTTTGTTGAAAGTCAAATTACAATTGGCAGATTATCCATGAGATGAGGACCTATTCAAAAAAGTGAAATACTTCCCTCCAGAGGATTTCCTTCTAATGTAAAGATAGGATGTCTATTTTGGAAGGAAGATGAATAGATGAATATGCTCCCCAGCACTGTCAGTCTTCATTTTTTTGGTTTATTAGTCATGTCTGACTCTTTGTGACCCCATCTGGGGCTTTCTTGGCAAAGATACTACAATAGTTTGACATTTCCTTCTTCAGTTGTTTTTACAGATGAGGAAACTGAAGTAAACAGGGTTAAGTGATTTGCCCAGGGTCATAGAGCTAGTAAGTAAGCTAGCAAGGCCAAAGGAATTAAGGCCCTCTGGTCTTCACCCACTGTGCAGTGATGGCCAAATTATTTGTCAGTGGTATTCTAGAGGGGCTTTCTCCTCCTGATAGAAGTTGACCAGATGATCACTGAGGTCTTTCAAATGCGTTTCTATGATTGTACAGGATTAGGACTGTGTACGGGGGAATCTAGAAGGAGTTAGAGAAAGAACCTCAGCCTTTCTCACTGACAGCAATATCCTGGAATCTCTATGTACAATACTAGAATCAGCCTTGTACACTAGGACCCTGATGTATTGATGAATGGACTACAATTGCATCCAGATCTCTGGGGAGTTGTGAGCTGCGTAGGAGATCTGTGGGAAGTGGAAGCTGGGCGTGGTAGTCAAGGTGGTGTGTGTGTGTGTGTGTGTGTGTGTGTGTGTGTGTGTGTTGGAGGAGAGGGCGCCTTGTGTTATTTATTGAAAAGAGGCTGGTCCGGCAGGAGCCGGTGGTGTGTGTGTGTGTGTGTGTGTGTGTGTGTGTGTGTGTGTGTGTGTGTGTGTGTGTTGGAAGAGGGGGCGCCTTGTGTTATTTGAGAAGAGGCTGGTCGGGTAGGAGCCGGTGGTTAGCTTCCTCTCCAGATTATCAGGAACCTCTCACTTCAAGTATCAAGCCACTCTGGACGAATTTCAGACCCTACAAAAGCCAGAGCCTGTTCCTTATTGAGCACATTTAAAAGGGCAGAATTTCAGTTAAACAGGGATTAAGTGCCTACTATGTGTAGGGAATCAGGGTAAGAGCTAGGTGTTAGAAGTTCAAGGAAGCTCACCCCAGCCTGGTGCTGATTACAGAACAGCTGGTTTTACTGACTTAGAGGGAGAGAGAAATTTAGCACCTCACACAGCATTCTATAGGAGCACAGGAAGAAGGGTGACCTAAATTTCCAGGGTTGGTGTTCAGACGCAAGTATGTTCTGAAGGTTGGTAAGGACTGAATAAACTGAAGTTACTAAGGGGATAGGTGCAGAGAAACCTTGTATGAAGTAATTAATGCAGAGTAAAATGAGTAGGAAAATAATTTATGCACTTTATTATTTTATATTTATACAATTTATAGTAACAACTTGTAAAGAAAAACAGCTTTGGAATACTTAAGAACTGGGATCAACAAAATGACCAACCATTATTCCAGAGGAATGATGAAGTCAGCTTCCAATAGAGGTCATAGACACAGAATGAGACATTCACTTTTGGACTTGCCTAAGGTGGGAATTTAGGGCAGCTAGGTGGTGCAGTGGTTAGCGTGCTGACCCTAGAGTCTGGAGGACTCCAAGTTCAAATCTGACCTCAGACACCAGCTCTGTGACCAAGTCACTTAACCTGTTTGCCTCAGTTTCCTCATCTGTAAAATGAGCTGGAGAAAGAAATGGCCAATCACTCCAGTATCTTTGCCAGGAAAATCCCAAATGGGGTCAGAAATGACTGAACCACAAGAATTATTTGATTGTGCATATCTGTTCTGAAGTTTTCTTTTTCTTTTTTTCCTTTTAAATGGATGGAAGGGAGAGAAAAATAAATCCCTTTTAATTGAAATAGAAAAATTAAGAACTTGTGTTGACATTAAAACCTCACCTACAGATACTTCTAGAACTGCTCGTGTTAATTTATCACAAGAAAGAAAATTCTGGCATAAGAAAAACCCCACTGTCAATGAAGGAAGATATTGATAGTTCTAATTCAGTTTCAAGCTTTTCCAGGGAAGAACCAAATATAACAAAGCCAGTCATCAATAACGCAGAGACACCCCCTGAGGATACTTCCATTTTTGGGGTGAATTATAATGTCCTAACCTATTTCCCTCTGCTCCAGGTCCCTTTGTGATTCTCCACCTTCTAGGCACTCTTTTCTCCAGACAAAACTAACAGAGCTCAGAAAATGCCGGATATAGATCAGTGGTACAAAACTAAATCAGGTTATTAATGGTTAATCATGGAAGCAGACACCAAGCTCAGACCCTTGCACTGAGTTCCTCTCAGTGGAGGGTCCAGTGACAAGCTGGGGCTCTGTGCTTATTCCAGAGGCCCCTTGTCATTCACTCTCTGTCCCACACTGTTTCTGTCTCCTATACCACACATGGACCCTTCTCTATCACTTTTTGGAAAGAATATGTGTTTTATTTTCTGATACCTTTTGTTTTGATGTCACAGTTATTTGATGTCCCTGCCTTTAACCCTTCGGAATTGAAGATTCAGATAAACAAGCAAAACTGAGAAGAAGCTACAAAACCCAAAGGATACAATGATGTCTTCTAATAATGTACATACCATTCTGTCCCCTATGACTTTCCATCTGCACCAGAAAGAAGTAGGGTTACCTGTTATTTGAGACCAAGATTACTGTTAGACTTTCTTTTGGTTTTTTTCTTATTATTATTCTTTATTTTTACTTTGGACAGCTAAGAGGTGCAGGGCATAGTGTCAGGCCTGGAGTTAGGAAGATAGGTAAGTTCAAATCTGGCCTCAGATACTGATTAGGTTGTGTGACCCTGGGCAAGTCTCTTCACTCTGTTTGCCTCAGTTTTCGCATCTGTAAAATGAGCTGGAGAAGGACATGGTAAACCACTTCAATATCTTTGCCAAGAAAACTACAAGAATGTGGTCTCAAAGAGTGAGGCACAATTGAAAACGACTGAACACACGTTTACATTAATGGTTGTCATCATGTATATTGATTTTCCAGCCCTACTTAGGGTCCTAGAACTAGAACTGGCATCAGCCTCCATCAGAGGTCATCTGTTTCAACCTTCTCATTTTACAGATGAGTTGCCCAAGGTCTCAATGCAATAAAGTTTTATTCTTTTTTTCCTCCTTTTTTTTTGATGCATGAATTTCCTAATGTTTCACTAAATCTGAATCCTTTCTGAGGTTTGGTCTCTCACTGATGAGGCTTCTGTCCTGGTGGAAACTCTGATGTGGAACCCAGAATGCAGAATCATTAATTACAATCTTGGCCTTCATGTCCCAGTGTTGAGGGGAATGGCAATTTTTATGGCCAACCTGATACATTGCATAGAGAATGCTGCATAAAGATATTAACAGCCTCCCCACGTGGCCAAAGCAACTCACATTTCTGGAACTGCAGGACCCCAAGGTTAAAGTTTGGTTCAATCTTCTTTCTCCCTGTGTCTCTATAGAGAACTATGTACCCTTGCTTCCGGATAGATGTGTCCCAACAGTGCACTGAACTCTAGAATGACAAATATTGTAAATCTTTCTTCCTTTCACATATTCTGCAGTAGCCAAATTGACCTATATGCTGTTCTCCTCATATATTATTTTATCCCCATCTTAATATCTTTGCACAATCTCTCACCTGGACCTGGAATGCATTCCCTCCTCACCTGGGCCTTTTAGAATTCTGGGGTTGTTTGTTATTAGAGAGCATCCCTTGGAATATACATGAAGATGGACCTGTGCCCTGGTCCCTTCTGGAAGAACATATGTGCTCTGGCCCCTTGCTAAAGGACCTATGTGACCAGCAACTTTTAATCAGTCCCCAAGCCCCCATGACAGAGGACTGTGTCCAAGATGACTGGCAGATGAGCCAGGAAGAGCCATTCACTCAATAGGCTGTAAGAAAAACTGAGGAAGAAAAAATACTTTCTTCCTCTTGCTTGGCTTTGTCATTTGGGATTCTGCCAGCTCTCCCTTGGACTTCCCAAAAGAAGTGGTGGGAGAGGAGGTCCTTTCTCCTTCCTTCCCAGCACCAGTTATAGCGGTGGTATCAAGAGTATACATTTGTCTAGGTAAACTTGAGAAGGTACGTACTTCAAGTCCTTGGCTGACTGTTTTGCTTTGTGTTTCTTTCTCTGAGCATAGGTATATGGATAACAATGATAAAAAAAAAAAAAAAGGACATTTTCTAACCCTGGTGGCTCCTTCTTGAGTTTGAGTGGTTACAAACTCATAGTTGCTGGCTGGCAGCGAGAAGTGCTTCCTGGAATGGCACTACTTCTCAGAGGAGATGACCACACTGAAGGGGTGAGCTATTTATGCTTGTTTGGCCAGAATTTAGGGTTCTTGAGTCATTTTGTAGGTAAGACCAAAGCATTGGCTGCTGTGAATATACACATCCAAAGTGAGAACATCAAGACCTTTGTCAAGGTGGAAATTTAGCTCCAAATGAGAAAGAACGACTAAACAATAGCCCAGACTGAAGATGCTTTCAACCTAGCAGCTGTCTCTCAGGAAGCTGCTACAACCACCTCTGGTGATTTGTGTGCCTCCCTGTTTAAGGAACCTTTGAATAAGAAGTGAATAATAACAAGATGAGTAATTTATTGACCTTGCCTGAAAATAAATGATCCCCTGACATTTTGCCTAAAAAAAAAAGATCAAAAGGAAATACATTTATTAAATATCTACTATGTGCCAGGCACTGTGCTAAGCACTTTACAAATATTATCTCATTTAACCCCCACAACAACCCTCGGAGATTGATGCTATGTTATCTACATTTTGATATTATCTATATTTTGCAGTTGAGAAAACTGGGGCAGATGAAGGTTAAGCAACTTGCCCAGTGTGACACAGCTAGTTAAGTATCTGAGGTCATATTTGAACTCAAGCCTTCTTGACTATAGCCCCATGCTCTATCCACTACCATTGAGTGGTGCTACACAAGATGACGTTCCCCTTAAGTGTTTCAAGTTTTAATTACTTGTTAATGTATGCTTCTGAGTCTTTTGTGATTTGAGCATTTCTTTTGTGATAGAAGAAATAAAAAGCTATCCTACACCTGATACTTATTTTTTTCATTGAATATCTTTCTAAAAGAAAACCTGTTAATTCTTTTTAGAAGAGATCTTAGATATGTTATAGTCAAGCTTTGTTTGAGAGATTTTTCCTCAGAGTTCTACCCTGGGGGGGAGGTAGATGAGCCAGAGTTTCAGAAAAAAAAAAAAAAAGCCTGATCCTTTCCCTTTAGGGTAAAGCTATGCAAGACTGAACTTGCGTCCACTTGAATGTAGATCCAGGGCCTTTTTTTGAACTCTCTCTTCCCCCTGGTTTTGATCAACATTTTCAAAAGTGAGCTCATATGCCACCTTCAAAGGCCTTTCCTGATTTCCCCCAGCTATTATTGCTTTACCACAAGATTAACTTGTTTTTTATTTTATTTTATTTTATTGATAATATAAAAATATATTATTTGTATATACCCATGCATATAACTGTTAATTCGCCAGATAAGATGTGAACTCTTTGAGGGCAAGGAGGGGTTTAATTTCTGTCTTTGTATCCCCAGCACTTAGCACAGCACCTGACACATAGGAGGTGCTCAGTGAAGTTCATTATGAGGTACTCTAGTTTCCGAGCAGTGCTCGGAAAACCATCAAGGAATACACGTAAGTCCTATGTGCTCTTGTCTTCTTGTTCCTGGCAGGACTGAGAGGGAGACATCTGTGCAGAGTACAATGCAGGTCTGTCCTGCTGCCTTCTTCTGAACACGACTGAAGTGGACAAAAAGGGGCCCAGAGTTGTTCCTCCTTTCATGCTGATGCAAAAGGGCAATCCCTGGGATAAGCATCTATACTTCTGAGTCCTAGTCAGCCAAATATCTTGGGAGCAGCCCCTATCAATAGAAACGGATAATGACTACAGTTTCCGGGAAGCAATCTGGAGCCGTCAATTGTTCTCTCAACAAAGTGTTAACGCACATGTCTATGCTATACAAGGGGGGGAGATATGATCAGGAATCCTCATGATTCACACGCTTTACGATAGATTATGGGAAAATCAATGCTATTTCCAAACTAGAGACTGACATTGCTAGATTATGAAGCTGGGTCCTGGTGAACAGATGAAAAAACACACTTCCCTCCTTTCTTTGTAAAGGTGGGGAACTATGGGTGTGGACCATTATATACACTATCAAATACAGTTGATATATTGGATAGTTTTGTTAAACTGCTTCCCGCCCCCATCTCCCTTTTTTATTCTTTGCTAAAAGAGATGACTTGCTGAATAGGGGATATTGTTAAGAACAATGATTGTATAAAAAAAGATAACAATACAGGTTTTGTTTTTGAAAGAATAAATTGCTGGGTTCAACTAAAGTGATATCATCTGCAGACTTGTCCAAGAAGAGGTAGCTCCATTAGGAAAACAAAGATTATTGTTTATCACTCTGCAAGACAATATTGATTTAAGGTACTACCTTTCTTATTAAGAAATGCTGCAACCCAGTAGTTGCTAGAAAGTGCAGAAACAATGACAGTGGCCGAATGAACTTGGAGTAAGCTATTGAAGATAATGCCTAGTTCTCACCTGGAGACTGTTCTGACTCATTCTGGGATTGGAGATGAATGGTCCCTTGGAGCAAAAGGGCAACCAGGAGTGGGAAAGGGGACTGGCTAAAGTCGCAATGAAGAAGGAGTGATGGAACTGAAACTAGTGATAGAAATGGAATTCTCACCACCGGCAGCAAAATGGAGTTTGTAGGAACACATGGGCCACAGGGTAGAAGCTCTTATTACCCTTACCAACTAAGGCTTACATGGGCTTACATTTTTTTTTTCCAGAGAGAAAGAGATGGAAAGGAAGGGAGAGAGGAAAGAAAGAAGGAAAAAAGAAAAGAGAGACGTAGAGAGGAAGGAAGGATTGAAGGAAGAAAAGAGGGAAGGAGAAAGGAAATGCTTCAACCCCTTTCCTATGATTAATCAATAACTTTTTGCTTGAAAACTATTGATGAATACATACATTTTTACCCAGATATGATATTGCCTCATTGGATACTTATATACTCCTTTATATGTGATTCAGAAATTGTGCAATCCAGTAAAAAGTTTGAATTGCATGGGTAAGTACATTTAGACTATAGAAGAGGGAGTGGAAGAAGAGTGACCTTTAAAATAAAATAGAAATGTAGGGGATTTTAAAAAAATAAAAATTTTCATCATTAGCAGCTCATTGAACCCCCAAGTTGTAAAGGACTTGGGATCAAGAGAGGAACATCGGTAGTTCTAGTACTGCCTTGAGGTCAGGGCTTAACCTGAACACAGTGTTTATTTTTGCAAACCAATAACCCACTTTCTCGCTGTGTGGCCTCTGCTCTTGCCTAAGAATGAACCAGATAAAGAAATCTGGATCCCTTTTGTGCCACAGGGCTTTTAACCAATTAAAACCCAGTTTGTCAAGGTAAACACCATCCCCATTGCCCTTGATTATTCTAAAAGGTTCTTTGTGACCACAGATGCTTACAGCAGGGCCTGGGGACAGTGATGAAGCTTTCCTAACAGAAAATTGATATCTAGGGAACAGAGGCTGGCTGCAGTCCAAAAGGAATAATTTTCTATTGTCTGGGCTCTGGATTAATTATATTCCTATCTGTGGAGTTGGTGTTTATTTCACAGATCACAAAGCCCTGAAATGGTCAAAGACTATTAACAAAAAAACAACACTCTTTGCTTTTTGTGTTTAATAGAGATGTAGAACACCAACATACTGACAGATGCTTTAATAACCATATTAATAGTGTTTTATAACACTTGAAGGTTTGCAAAGCATCTAGTATATACCATTTTATTTGGTCCTTCTCTGAGGGAGGTGCTGCCTATGGAGCTGCTAAGGATATTTTACCTAAGGACACTGGGGGAAGAGAGATATCAAGAGAAAAATGTAAGAGATGACCTTTCAGCGTTCAAGTCAATAGACAGTTATTGATTGTCTTTTGTATACAATACAATGAGGTAGGAACTAAGGAATACAGTCAAATTCAATTTTTAAAAATTAAATATTTACTAGAACGTAATGTTGGAGATCCTTATAAACAAAAAATATTTGCTATTTGCATTACATTATTTAATTTCAATGAATAAGGTATCAATACTTTTTACTCTACTGAATACCAATCAGGATGTTCTGCCCCTTCATTTATTTATTCCTTTTTATATCATCTGTAGTTACTGTTCATCCCGTTCCTCTGCATATTTTTTTCTTTTGCTTTGTACTATTTCATAAAGGCCTTTCTAGATTTATCTGTATTCCTCATACATGTTAGTCTCTTGGTAATCTCATTATAGCATTCCATTATATTTATGTGCCACAATTATTTATCCATCCCCCCACTGTTGAACAAGTAGGTCACTTCAGTTTTGATTTGATTTCCCCTCCCCCCCATCCTTTGAACATATCTCTAAAGAGGTGGGAGTAATTTTTCTTAATTGCGTTTTCAGGTTATATTCCCAACAATAGAATTATTTGAGTCCAAGTGTATGATAATTTTAAAAAAACCCTTTTACATTGTACTGCCAGACTTTTCTGCAAAAGAAGTCTACAGGTTTCCAATTCCACCAATGATGAATAAATGGAATTATTTCTCCACAATCTTGTCAGCACTGTATTTCATTGCTTTTAATTGTATTTGTTGATTCAACAGGTGTGAGGTGGTGCCTCAATATACTTTGTTTCTTTATATGCTTTCCTCCTCTTCCTTCTCCTTCCTCATTTTTTCTCCTTCTCCTCCTCTCTCCTCTTTCTTCCTGGATGAAAATGCAGCAGCCACTATCAGACCCAATTCCATCACTGATCAGCATGGAAGCTTTGATCTGGTCTATTTCCAACTTGGGCTCATTTGTCCCTTCTTAAACAGCCTAGTGGCCTCTCTATCTCAGGGGTTCACCATAGTGAAAGCTTCCATTTGGCTTTAGTTCCAATACAGATCACAACTTCTTAGCTCAAGAGACCCACCAACCTCAGCCTCCTCAGTAATTGGGATTACAAACATTCACCACCATCCTGGGCAGTTGTCTTAACTTCTATGACACAATGTCCCCATTTCTCTCAGACTATTCCTTCTCTGTCTTCTTCACTGGTTCCTCTCCCTCTTCCCATTCTCTACATGTGGATGTTACCCAAGACCCTGGCCTTAGATGCGGCCCCTTCTCCTTCTACTCTTACTCTTCTGTCAAGGTCACTTGTCCCTATAACTTAAACTATCACCTTCAAGAAGATAATTCTCACTTCAATATCTCCTGACTTCTCTGAGCACCAGACATACCTTTCCAATTGCCTTCTGGGTACCTCTACTTAGATGTCCCATTAGCACCTCAAACTCCATATGTCAGGCCAGTGGAATCTAGTGGAATGAGCACCAAAAGTTTAGCACCAAAAGTCCTCCCAAGGGGGAGAGAAATGTACATTTTTCTCATCACTCATGTTTCTCCATCACTTTTTATGTCTAGACAAGACAATAAATTGGGCCGTAATTTGCATGTTCATTGATTTCTGAGATGTAAATGCTCCCACTGACAATTTAACAATGGACTGATGAGAACTGTTCTGAGCTGGCTGTGGCTCAGCCCTGAACTGAGCATTGGATTTTCATTCAGAAGATCAGAATTCTGGTCTTTGTTCTGTGATTCTGGGAAGCATACTTAAACTCTTTGGGTCTTAATTTTCTAATCCATAAAATGAGAGGATTGGACTGTATCAGGGGTTCTTAATCTTTTTTGTGTGTCATGGACCCTTCTGAGAATCTGGCAAAGCCTAGGTACCCCTTCTTAGAATAATGTTTTAAATGCATAAAAGAAAATGCATAAGATTACAGAGGAACCAGTTATAATAAACTACAATTATCTATCCTTCGATAACTGTAAACAAAATGAATTTATATCGGGGATATACAAATATGTATTAAGATTAATCTATTAACTATTGTACTTTTTTTTCAATTTTTAAATCTAGACAGTGAAACAATAAACCATACTGTGATTTGTACATTCACTAATATATACACGCACATATATATCTATGTATATCTATCTATCTCTATCGAGATTACAAACCCCTGGACTTTATAATCCCTTCTAATTATAAATTCCATCACATCTTTGCCTAATGAAATCCTTGCCATTCAGTAAGACTCACTTCAGTTCCTAGATCTTCAAGCAGCTTTTTTTTCAGTTTTCCCCAGTTAGAATTACTAATTTCTTTCCTTGGACCTTGCTAAGTACTTTGAATCTCTCCTGTAGCTATATTCTCTATTGTATCATGATTATTTTCGTCCAGGTCATTACCCTTATTATCCTGTAAACTCCCCAAGGGCAGGATTGAGTCTTATTCATCTTTGCATCCCCAGCAGCCAGCTGTAGTTGGTGATTAATAAAGCCTTGTTGATTTTGTTATTGAATCCACAGTTCCTGCCTTCAAGGGGTTTTCAATCTGCTTAAGAGGAATAAAGGAGAGAGAGGGAGCAGGGTAAAGTAGATAAATACTTGGCCTCCAACTGGAATCCTCATTCAAGCCTTGCCACTGACCAACGGTCTGCTAAATCACTTAACCCCAAGCAAGTCTTGGAAATAACTGATTGAACGAATGGAGTGTTAATTAAGTGCTTACAATATGCAAAACATTGTACTGAGGATACAGATAGGAAAGAAGACAGTCTTAGAATGGTCTTTCTGGAGTACAAAGAAGCCAGAACCAGAGATTTCGAAGTAAGAATCTTCCATGTGGAGGGGATAGTTGAAACAGTGAGAACTAGAAGACTTTCAAAGAGAGGAAGATAGAGGGAGAAGGGAGTGCCAAGGACAGGGCCTTGGCCTAGAGGATGGGAGGAGAAAGAGTTGACCAATGAAGGACACAGAGGTATGGTCTGAGACGATAAATTGCAGAGATGCAGATCTGCCTTGGCAGAGGAAATGCCTCACCCAGAGCTCCCAAAACTGATGAAATCACAGGTCTGTGTTGTTGTTGTTTTTAAGTGATATGAAAACAACATGCACAACACAGATGGGCTGTGAGCCTGTGCAAGGATTACCCCACCCCAAAAAATCAGAATCATGCTAAGAGTTCAAAGAGGAACTACGCCTAAAGAGCTATAAAACAGTGCGTACCCTTTGATATAGCAATGCCACTACTAGGGCTGTATCCCAAAGAGATCCAAGAAAAAGGAAAATGTCCTATTTGGACAAAAATATTTATAGCAACTCTTTTTGTGGTGACAAAGAATTAAAAATTGAGGGGATTCCCATTAATTGAGGAAGGGTTGAACAAGTTGTAGTATGTAATTGTGATGGAGAAATGATGAGCAAAATGGTTTCAGAAAAACTTGGGAAGACTTATATGAACTGATCCAAAGTGAAATGAGCAGAACCAGAAGGCCATTGCACACAGTGACAGCAATATTGTTACTGATCAATATTGCTATAATCAAACGTGAATGCCTTAGCTGTTCTGATCAATACAGTGATTCAAGACAATTCTGAAGGATTTATGATGAAAAATGCTATCCATCTCCAGAGAAAGAACTGATGGAGACCTAATTAAGATGAAAGCACACTTTTTAAACTTTCTTTCTTTTTTGGTCAGTGTTTTCTTTTGCAACATGGCTTTTGTAGGAATATGTTTTGCATGACTTCACATTTATAATCTGTATAAAATTGTTTGCCTTTTCAAGGAGGGAGGGGGGGAAGGAAGGAGAGAATCTAGAACTCATTTTTTTTTTAAAAAAAGGAACGTTAAAAATTTACATGTTATTGAGAAATATTTAATGAAATAAATATATTTTTTGAAGGGGGGGGGAAGAGTTCAAATGGTCATTTGAGAAGAGGAGTTTGGGCCCTTCTTAAATGAAGAGGAATCTTATCTCATCCAAAATGCTAACAGCATCCTCTAAACACGACTTGTCTTTTCCCATTGAAAAAAAACTAGAGAGAAGGCTTGAGAGGGGCAAGAATGGAAGGAGGGATTGTGGAAGGACGCATAGAGGGGAGTTTTCTTCTGTGATGGCGGAATGACTCAGGAGCTAGAACTGGAAGAATAAAAGGTTGGCTTGGGCATCCAGAACATGGGATAAACTGCAGCATTAGTTGACCAAGAAGAACTTGGAAAAAGCAGGGCCAAGATTCATTCACATTCGATGAATACCAGGAACACTTTTTATTGTGAGACTTTCACTCATGTCTGTTGCTTTACCCTGATTATTTCTTTGTTGTTGTGGCTATAAAGGGAAACATCTCCTCTGGGGAGCAGGGGGAGCGAGGAGAGAGAGTAGGAACAGAGGCATGTATGTATGAAGAGCAGAAGTCGTGTGCACTACATAAATGCAACCTGGTGAAATTTGCTGGTCTCCAATTAGTCTATGCATCCAGGAAGTAGGTTTTGAGGCTCCCTCTGTCTACCTGGTGGACAATCAATTCCAGAGATGTTGATTCTCCGACTCTAGGAGGTAAGCCTTTAGAACTGTGGTTCTTAACCTGGGGTGGAATTACAGACCTCTAGGGATCCATGGATAGATTTCACAAGGTCTGTGAAATGGAAAAGAAAATTACATCTTTATATTCACCAACCTCTACTTGAAATTTATCATTTCCTTCAATTATTTAAAAACATCTTTCTAAGAAAAGGTCAACAGGCTTTTCCAGAATGCCAAAAGGGTCTTTGACATTAAAAAATTAAGAATCCGTGCTTTGTTAAATCTCAGAGGGCTTCAGACATGCTTTAGGGACAGAAGGAAGTAGGGAGGAGGGAAATCCCCTGTGAGAAGGAATGGGGGGTAACTGTGCTGTACATTGAGAGACAGCTAGAACTATCTGGTATCTCTGGAAAAAGGAGTGGATTGACACTGCAGAGTCCTCCAAAGCCCAAGAAGCAGGCCTGGTGATGGTAGAAGAGAAGACTGCAGAGCTGACAATATATGCTCCTAAAAAGGAATTCTTCTAGACTCCTTCCCACTATGTTGGGTACCTAAGCTATCACCTAGGGCAGTGGTTCTCAAGCTTTTTGGTCTCAGGATCCCTTTTACACTCTTAAAAATTCATGAAGAACCTCCCTTCTGCCACCAAGAACTTTTGTTATTGGACTATATCTATTGGTATTTACTGTATTAGGAATTAAAACATCTTAGTATTACTATCAAAATAGTTTTGATATTAGGGATCTCTTGGAAGGGTATCCAGGATCCAAGGATCCTGGGCCCATATTTTGAGAACCACTGGCCTAAACTATCACCCCAACCCTGATGTGATAGAGGGGACAAAAGAGAACTGAAATAAACTCCAATTTCTGGACCCCTGTGTACCTGACCTTGTACTAGCTGCTGTGGGCTGGTATGTTTTCCAGGTGCCCATCATGGAATCACAGAATTGGAAGGGAGTTCACTGGTCATCTAAGCCAGAGGTGTCAAACATTTGCAGCATCCCTGCTTGGGACTTGAGCCAGATCAAAATGTATTTAGGGAATATTTAACAAAATAAATGAAGATATAATAAAGTAGAGATAATATTACATTTAAAAACCATCAACTTGTGGCTCACAGGAATCCCTGTCTATGGATTAGTGTCCTCCATTTCCATTTTTGAGTTTAACAACATTGATTCTAATCCAACTCGCTCCCAGGCAGGGAACCCCCATATGCTCTTTCAGACAAGTGGTCATCCAGCTTTGGCTTGAAGAATACTAATGAACAAAGGGCAGCTAGGTGGTGAAGTGGATAAAGCATCAGTGCAGTACTCAAGAGGACCTGAGTTCACATCTCACCTCAGACACTTGACACTCACTAGCTGTGTGACCTTTGGCAAGTCACTTAACCCTAATTGTCTCAACCTGGGTCATCTCTAGTCATCCTTATGCAGATCTGGTCACTGGATTCAGATGGCTCTGGAGGAGAAGTGAGGTTGGTGACTTGCACAGCCCTCCCTCACTCAAAACAAAGTCAAGTGCAAGTCATGTCATTATTTCTCTGATGGCATGGTATTCTTCAGCAATGAAGGATGAACACACATACTAATAAACAGGAAGTCACTATTTCCAGAGTCAGCTTGTTGAATCCACTTTGGTTTAGCTCTCATTACTAGGAATTTATTCCCTATATAGAACTGACATCTATCTGTTTTTATCTTCTATCCTTGTTTTTCCCTCTAGAATCAAGCAAAGCCATCTATCTGAAAATTTTTCAAATAAGTGAAAACCACTCTCTTGTCCCTCCTCCCTCTAATGTCTTTCCAGGCTAAACATCCCAAGCTCACAGGATCACAGGAGCTATTAGAGATTCATAATCCAAATCCCTCATTTTTCAACTGAAGAAAGCCTTGAGCAGAAAACTGACTTGTCCAAGGTCACAAACGTAAGAAGCAACCAAAATAAAATTTGAACCAGGTTCTTTGATGACCAATCCAGTACTTTTCACTGCCTGACACTGCCCCCTCATCCTGATTTCCTTATTATAGACATGCTCCAACTTGTTATTGTTTATTCTAAAAATCACAACTTTCCCTCTTACCCCAGAATGACATAATATTCCAGAGAAGCATGTCTGGTTTACAAAATTGTTTTGTATTCTTTCTAGGTGGTGTACCAAGAACAAGAAGACCGTGATGCCTGGGCTATCTGTAGCTTGGTGTTCCTGGAGGTCAGGCTTCCAAAAGTATGATATGATTGTGGAATTAACAATATATTAATATTAACCCAACTCTCTTAAGAGAAGGGCAGCAGAGCTGCGTCATTAACACTGCACCAGAAGTCAAAGATCCTGTGGTTTCTAACTCTGCCAGTAACCAGCTACATGAGCTTCCTGGGGTCTTTCTATTTGTGTACAGCTGCTTCCTCATCTGTGAAGTGAAGAATGTGAACTCCTTATCTGTTAGGGTCATTTTCTAGGATTTTGTTCTTGTTAATATTAACATAATACTTATAAACACTTAGGTTCAATCAGGCATCTTCTCTCTGTGAAAGTGTTGGAGTTTGGCTTCAGTGAAGTTAAAGGTGAAGAGGAAAAGTCAGCCCTTTTAGGTGTAAATGAAGCATTCCACACTTTGGTGTGGAGTCTGGGATTTGATTAAGTAATTCAGCTGCATATGAAAAAGCCAGCAGAGACAATGAATTCGCCCCTTGGGCACAGCCTGCCTCCACACCTTTCCCTCACATTTCTCTAGCTTTTTGCTTGAGAAGTGACTTAACTCCAAGTCAAGGAAGTGAACTAGAGAGGGTCAATCAATCAACCAACCAACATTTATTAAGCACCGATGATGCACCAGGCCAAGTGCTAGGGATACAAAAAGAGGCAAAACGTAGTCCCTGCACTCAAGGAGTTTATACTTTAATTAGGAAGACAATATGCAATCCAGGAGTAAAGGTATCTGTACTTTCTGGAGAAAAAAAAAAGCATAGTAGTTTTCCAGCTGAAAAGAAAGAGTTTGGTACCATCCAGCTGAGCCAGAGGTCAGAAGCAGAAGTGACAGTAGTTTCCATTAGGAATGATGATCCTTTGGGCACCTAACTTGCCAGTGCCAGTCCAAAAGGGAGTAGTCCAGAAGGGACTAATCATTAACCTTCAATTGTTACAAATTATGCTTTAATCTAACCCAGGCATAAATAGTAAACAAGCTTCGGCTCACCCTACCTTTTCTTAGAGTCAAAAGTTATAGAATTCATATAGGAAAAAAGTGACAGTCTCTGTTCAAGAACTTTAGGACTTCAGGATAGCCATTAGAGGTGATTTTCTTGCCACTTTTAAATTTTCTCACCCTTGGTAACTAGCTCTCAGTTTTCCTTAACTCCTCAATATCTCAAGTGAGGAAGAAACTGGCTTTCTATTCCATGCAGTTTATTAAATGACTGAAGAGTAAAACATTACATCCACACCTTGCTTTATATTCTTGTGCCAACGGGTGAACTTGGGAAAGTTTATGTTCCAATTTTATTTTCCTTCCTTGAAGTCAATGATCAGCGTGAAGTCCTAATTTGCATCAAATACTTAATGTTCTTCACTAACCTGTTTCTTGGAAGTTCTATTGCCTTCATAGATCAAGTCACCCCTGAAAGGGCTCTTCAGGATTCTCCTCACTGACATACTCAGAACCTCTATTTTAAAGCATGTTCCAACAGAGCATTCAAGGGTAAAAATGAAAAATCTATAAACAGAAAGAAAAAATGGAAAAGATTTGTAAAAGCTATTACAACAAACTCCTCACCAAAGATAGGGGAACCACCTCAAAAGCAGGTCACACCTCCCTTGTTGACCACAGCAGGACGGGGTCCACATGGGCCATAACATTGTGGTCTCTGACGTACCTATCTAGAAAATAGATATGATAGTAAAGAGAATAAATACGGGAAAGACTGATGGGTTGAACCAGGTACATAGAGATAGGAGCTGTGCTGAAGACTATGAAATTGTGAGGGCATTGAGGGACCGAATTACAAGTTATTTAAAAAAGGGAAATGCTAAATGAATAGGAAAAAATAATCAAATCTCATTAAAGAAGATGACTGAAAGAATCTTAACAGTAACAGACCACTGTGCCTGCATATATGTGTGTGTGTGTATAAACATATACACATATGTGTATAAGCATTTTTATGAGAATCATTCATATACAAACTGAGGACATCTTCCATGGCAATATGATAGAGTACAAGTAGACTCCTGAAAAACATATTTCACAACAGACCATATCTTTACCATCTCACAAATGGCTGAAAGATGTAGAGAATAAAAGATACTATTGTGCTTGTTTGTAGATTTTAAAACAAATTCCATTTGGAGAAACCAAAATGTCATACTATAGACTCATTTATAACAAGGTATCTTTCATTCATACATTAAGATCATTTAGAAGATATAACTACAAACACACTCTGTTCATGACTCTTGGATAGTATTTAGGTGATGAATAAATCAGGGAGATGTTGGGCATGGTGTGGCAGGCCTGCCTAAGAGGCTGAAGCTGGCCCTTGGGAGTTGTGAGATGCAAGAAGTTAAACTGGTCAAGTGTCTGCTCTAATCTTGGCATTACTGCAGATTAGGAGGGCCACCATATTGACTAAGTAAAGGGGAACTCTTCCAGTTTGGAATACTGAGCATGTCAAAGGTCCCATCCTCACCAAAGCAAGCCATGGCCCATGAGCAGTTCATGAACTTCCAGCCTGTCCCCAATAGAGAGATATAGTTTTGCTTTTGTTTTTAGAAAGGGAGTTGAACTGATGGAGTGTGGATGCAGATCGAAGTGTATTTTTTTTTACTTTATTTTTCCTGTTGGGATTTTTTTTGGTTTGTGTTTTCTATTATAATATGGCTAATATGGAAAAAAATTGTTCATGACTACACATCTAATCTATATCAAATTGCTTGCCTTCTCAAAAAAGGGGGAAGGGAGGAACAGAGATAATTTGCTTTAAAATTTTTATTCCTTTTGAGCTTAAATACAAAAAAAACTCAAAAAAGGAACATTTCCATGTATACATAATATAAAAAATGAATTCAATATAAAACCACAAATTTCCATTTTCCACTCCTTATTTTGTTTTGGAAAAAGTATGTAATAAATACCACACATCATTTTCAAAGCTACTCTGCTTTTCTGTGCTTCCCTCTAAGTTTTCTTTTGTTCAAAGTAATTGCCTCCTAACAGGAAAGGTTTCTTTTTAATTAATACATTTTACTGGTACTATTGCATAGCAGTAAGATCAGGAATACCATTGCCTCAGAAGAACAAAAGATGAGCACTGCAGGATGTGTGGAAAGGAGTGTAGTATGTGTGAAATGGTTGAATGCTAAAGAACAGGAGTAAAAGATATTATCAAGGAATTGTATCACAGGAAGGGAAGATGAGCTGGTAGCCTGATGAGGGTGAGGGATGATTGGTGGACAGGCAGAATGCTGAACTGCTACCTTCTCATGATCAGGAGAAAATGAGGAAGGCCTGTAGCATTTTGGGTGAGTCCACTGTGATAAGTGTCATCGAGAACATGGATGAGGATTGCACAGGATGGGCAAGCATGTTTGAGTTGTGACCTTCATAGTTGAAGGGAACTCCTGAAAGGATGGGATTATGCATCTAGTTGTATATTGAGAGCTGAGTTCCAACAGAATATACCAGGGATTTTAAGCTGGATATTATATATGTGTGTGTGTGTATGCACACACACACACATACATACATATGTTAACACAAAGGAATACAAGAGAAGACAGTGCCACAGTATTATTGCAATGAAAAGACTTGTAAACATGAACAATTAGAAAAAATATAGGGTTACAAAGAAGTGGTTATTTGAGATTTTAAAGAAATACAAGGTAATGATAGGACTTTAGAGAAAGGAGTGATTTCTTTGGCTGCGATAGTAGGGTTCAAGAGTTTCTCCTAATGGTGGAGGGAACATGTATATAAATTGGCAGATGCATGACTTCCTCCAATACCACCCTTCTAAAGAGATGGAAGATGACCTTAAAAGTGAAAGCACTAGTAGCTGTCAGGGCATCAGGAACTGAATCCTAAAGGAAGTCATGTATTCTAAGAAGTGGAGATGAGGAGAGAGAGCATTTGAGACATGGGGACTGGCAGTCACTACAAAGGAAAAGAAATGGGATTTGGAATACCATGTGTGAATAGTGGCAAGTAGGACGGTATGATGGGGCTGTAGAGCTTAAGGGAGGAGAGAATAGTAATTAAAAAGACTGGAAAGATAGGAAAGGACCAGGTTATAAACAGTTTGACAAGAATATAGTATTCCATATTTAGCTAAGGGAATAACGTGAAATGTTTGGAGAGTAGATGGGGGGCAGATTTGTAAGAAAATATTAAAGTGATAGATTCAGAGAAACGGGAAAACTTGTATAAATTGATCCAGAGTGAAGTGACCAGAATAAGGAAAAGAAGTTATTTCTATCATTGCTGTATTATAGATGAAAATAGCTCTAAAAGACTTGAGAACTCAGATCAATGTCATAGCCAACCACAACCCCAAAACATCGATAATGAATCATTTCCCATATCTTTTTTTTAAAATAAATTTATTTAACTTTTTACATTCATTGTCACAAGATTTTGGGTTCCACAATTTTCTCCCCATTTGTCCCCTCCCCCGTCCCCGATACACTGGACATTCTAATTACCCATATCACCAATCTGCCCTC
>CM053769.1:517658598-517681980 GCA_028658325.1 Potorous gilbertii
CCAGCACTCTTGGGGAGGGACAGGATCAAAAGAGAGAATAGAAACAGTGTGGGGCAGGATAGGATGGAGGGAAATGTAGTTAGTCTTGCACAACAAGACTATTATGGAAGTCATTTGCAAAACTACACAGATATGGCCTATATTGAATTGTCTGCCTTCCCAAAGGAAATGGGTGGGGAAGGAGGGACGGGAAGAAGTTGGAACTCAAAGTTTTAGGAACAACTGTCGAGTACTGTTCTTGCTACTAGGAAATAAGAAATACAGGTAATGGGGAATAGAAAGTTATCTGGCCCTACAGGACAAAAGAGAAGATGGGGACAAGAGAAGGGAGGGATGATAGAAGAGAGGGCAGATTGGTGATAGGGGAAATTAGAATGCTCAGTGTACTGGGGTGGGGGGAGGGGACAAATGGGGAGAAAATTGTGGAACCCAAAATTTTGTGAAAATGAATGTAAAAAGTTAAATAAATAAATTTATATGAAAAAAAATTGTTTCAATTCTAAAAATAAAAATTTTTTAAAAAAATAGAGAAGTAAGACAACTCCAGTACCACTTTAACACCTATTGATTTCTCACAATCTGGCTTCTGACTCTAATATGGAAAATGTAAAGTTACCCAAGATCTGTTGAATCCAATGGCCTCTGATCTCTCTGTGGCTTTTTACATTTTTGATGACCACCTCCTCTGTGTTTGTAAGATCACCTTATTTCCCCATTGGTTCAGCTTGCAGTCTTCCCCAATTCCTTGTTATTAATGTTTTCTCCTTCCTCAAATTTTCCTATATTTACTTGTTTGTATACTTGTCAGTCTCTCTACCCCCAGGAAAAATGTAAACTCCTCAACTAAAAGAAGTCAGGAAGACCCAAGGTCAAATCCCATCTCGGACATTTGTTGTATAACCAAAGGGCAAACCACTTCCCTTCTCTCAGCCTCATTTTCCTCATCTGCAAGATGGAGATGATAATACTTACCTCAGGGCTGTCATGAGGCTTGGCAAGTCTTAAAGTGCTATATAAATGCTACGTATTATCTTTTTGTCTTTGTATCCTCAAAATACAGTGCCTTATACACAGGTGTTTCAAATATCTTTACCTTATCTAAACATAAGGCTAGCAAAACTATGGAGGAACAGTAATGGTTGGCAAAATTCAAAGTATAATCTCTCTGAAAAGCAATTTGATGCTGTGTAATAAGAGCTATAAAGCTAGCCATTACTTTTCATTTGGTAATCTCCCTACTACACCAACAACATCAAACCCCAACAGAAACGGGTACCATGAAATCATATAAGGCTCCTCTGAAGGCTGCATTAACAAACCACATGAGCATTATCTATATTTTATTGTCTTTATTTATTTTGGTCAATATTTCCCAATTATATTTTAATTTGCCTCAGGCCACACTCGGGCAATGCTACGGGCTGTAAGCAGTCTGTAAATCATGTTTATTCACCTCTACACTACATATCATAACGACATACAAGAGAAAACTATGGTTTAGGGACAAGCATTCCTGACCTCAAATCCTTGCTCTGAGCCTAAGTCCCTATGACTTACATGTACAACAATGTTCATATACCATGTTAATAAGCATTTAAGTGGCCATTATGTGGCAGGCATTGTGCTAAGCATTAGAGATACCAAAAAAAAAATAAGTAAAAATAAAACAAACCCCACAAAGTCCCTGTCCTCAATGAGCTCATAACTAATGGTAGGAGAAGAAATAAAATACGAAAACTGTGAACAAATAAGACAAAAATAAGAGACAATCCAAGCATTCAAAGATTAGGAAATGCCTGAAATATAGTAAGTATACTAACATAAATGAGTATCACTGAGCCATAAAAAGTATTAATATAAAGAAAATGGAGAGACATGTGAAGAGAGACAATCAGAATATATTGAGTATCATGATTCCAAAGGACTCAAGATAAAACATACTATCTACCTACAGAAAGAGAACTAATGGACTCAGAATACAGATGAAAGCATATTTTTTTTCCTCACCTTTTGGGGGTGGGGAAAACAGAAAAGAATGTTTAAATATTTTTTTTTTGTAGTTTAGCCCAAAGTAATTCTAATTTAAACTATTACGAAAAGTTCAGTCACACAAAACTCGAATTATAACTTCTAATTATAGCATCTCATTTATCTAAGTGTCATTTTCTTGTAACCTCAACTCTCTAAACAGCACCATCAACTAATCTCTATATCTAAGCAGAGGAAAAATCTCAGTACAGTCAATCAGTTCTGCTTAATTCATGTTTCAAGAACTCAAATCTGTTCCACTGACATTGATATATTAGGGAACATTTTAAGCATTAAAGACAAATTCAAGTTTGCTTCTATTCAATTTCTTCCTTGAGAAACAACAAGAATGCAGAAAACAGTACAACTTAATTCAAGCTGCCTACAAGAATACTTCAGGTCTTTGTTGGGTGGCTAATTTACTGCCTATCTTCTAGTGCTGTGGTAGTTGTGAGTAAAGAAGGAGTGGTTTGAATCTCTCATATCCCCTTCAGTCACTGCCAACGACTCCCCCACCCCTGACAATTGCAGCCTAACTTGTTGCAGCTCAAGAAGCATGGTCATGAGCAGCCCATAGCTTTGAATGCTGCCACCATTTATTTTAGCATGTAAATAATTCTTAAGATAATACACATATCAAACTGTGCTACCCTTTTATTAGGCTTCTATATTTTTTTAAGATGTCACTGACCCCACAATCCCTGTGGTTTTTCACCGCACCAAATTGCACAGCTCAGTGTTTTTGGCAAATGTACAAGTTTGTAGTAGAACTGACTAGGCTCCAAAATGACTATCAAGACAGTAGGGGGTGGTCAAGATCTGGTTGCTATGACCCTCAGTAAATTACTTCTAGGCTTCACTTTCATAATCTTATGATTTTTAAAAAAAACAAATTTACAAGAATATCTCCCCCCAAAAATAACTTTTTTTAAGAAAAAAAGTTGAGACATTTTAAAAATTCTTATTTCTTGATCTAAAATTTGATTTTTGCTTCTTTCGTCTTTAGCAGGAGAAAAAAATGTTAAATTTCAATATCTTCAGAAGCTATGACTTTGCTTTTTCACCATGTATTCATTTGGCTTTCTAAAAATTGTTCTTAGGAGGCTCTTTATCTCCCCACTCTGTTCCCTAACTTCCCTATTACTGGGCCACCACCCTTTCAGTCACACAGGTCTGAAACCTAAGTGTCATCTTCAACTCCTCACTATTTCTCATCCACCATGCCCAATCTCTCAACTAATCGTATCCATTCTACCTGTGTTTTAACATTTCTTCAAACACCATCCCAGTACAGGCCTTTATCTCCTCACACCTGCACTATTGCAGGAGCCTGCTGGTTGGCCTCCCTCTCTCAGGACTCTCCCCCATCCAGTACACATTTTCCACTCAGCTGTTAAAGTGATCCTTCCTAGATTTCAACTCTGACCATGCCCTAAATTCAATAAATTCCAGTGGCTCTCCCTCTTACTTTGAGTATTAAACATAAAACTTGTTTGACTTGTAAAGCACCTGGTCCCTTGCTCCGTTATCCACTTCACACACACTCCACCAGAGATCCCTACCTCCTTCCTGTTCTATCTCCCGCTTCTGACCACTTTCTCCAACTCTCCCCATGCCTGTGCCTCCTGGCTTCCTTCAAGACTCAGTCCTCCTGCAAGAACCCTTTCCCAGGGTTCACTAATCTTTGCTCAGAAACTATGCTCCATTGACTGTGTGCCTTTCTAATTCCTATGTAATTACATGCATGTTATCTGCCTCATTTGACAGTGATCTCCTTGAAAGGAGGGACTCTGTTTGAGGCAGAGGTTTGCCTCTGTATCTCCAGAGCTTAAGTGTCTGGCACAGAGTTAAGCAAGGAAAAGGACAGTTTGAAGCTTTTTTTTTTTTTTTTTACAATTTGCTGAAATCTGACTTAATAGTTCATTCATATGTAGAAGCTTTGTACACAAATTACAAAATTCAACAGCTAAACTTCACAATTTGGTTATTAGTACTCCAAAGGATTGTCAAAGTTGCCTGTCTGAAGTTGTTTACACACTTTCCTCTCTATCTTTGGCCCGCAACGCCTGTATGATGAATTAACAGAAGTGGATTTGAAGCTACCAACAACAAAGGTACCCAGAGAGCCTTCAGAGTTCCTTTTTCTAGATGGTGCAGAGTGTTCCCACTCTGGATGTGACCTGAGGAAATGTTCCCACGGGGATTCAAACCCATTGTAGTAAATCAAACTACTCTGCCTGGGGTAGGTTTGAGTCATTTAGTTATGGGGTGAGAAATGCAGCTGTGATAGAAAAGCCAACTACAACCGCCTTCAAAAAGTCTTCCTCCAACTGTTTCTAACATGTGAAAACACAAGGACAAACGCTCTGAGGGCCGTAGGACAAAGTGTGTTTTTAAGTCCCTCCGTTCAGGGATCAGTGAAAGCAGTAACACAATTCTTAACGATCTGGGATACAAAACAGTAACCAACTCGTAACAGGGTAATACCACCCATTTCTGACTCTAGGTTTTAGGGTAATACTATGAAGACATCAAGATTTAGGGGCAAGCAGAAAAAAACAAGTTTTCAGGTTTGTTCCGTTCACAATTTGCTAGATATAAAATTTTACTATTAAAGTCAGAAATAGAAATTCTCTTACTTTTTAAAAGATATTGGTTATATGGATAATCAATACCTAATTGTTTAACTTCTTAAGGAGGGGGTAGGGTTGGAAAATAATTTGGGACTCATCTTTTAAAGAGTTTATTAACAAGAATTTTACATTTAACTGGGAAATATTTAACAAAATAAAAAAAACAATTTTAAAAATTAAAAAATAAAGGTAGTGATTGTGTACACCTGGACCTTCATGGTGCAATCTCAAAACCAAAATCTCCACAGACACTTAATACACATCAATGACTTCCAAATCCAGTTGTACATCTGAGAAGTCTTCCATAATGGAGGTCCGTTATAAAATTCTCCAAAACAAAACCACTTTAATCTAAAAATCCCACATACCAATATATACATATCTGTAAAAGTATTCTTTACATTTTACAACTCTATAAAGATTAGGTATATTTTATACATCACAACTACACCAAGTATCTTTAAGACCATTAGCCTTCAGCAAGTAATAGCTTCAGCACAAACAGGGAACTGGATGTGAAGCTTCTACTCAACTTTCACACCTGGTGAATATTTTACTCCAGTCCCCAGCCCATTACGATGAAAAGGCAATTAAAACTTCCAAAACAAAGTTGAAATTTTTTCCTACTTAAGAGGTCATGACAAAGGAATTCTGCAGACTCTAAATCATCTAGATACGGTAGACATTATCTAAAAATTTGTCAGTACTTTTAGCAATACTCTACATTTAAGTGTCTTCTAAAACGTTTAAGTTTCGACATAATTTCTACTGATAAATGTAGACTCTCTGATTTGCATTCCAAGAACAGAAATTTTTGAATACTAGAAAGTTTTGACTTATTTAATATTATCATTAACAATCAAAAGGAATGGCATTTCTAGATACTCGTATCAAATCTTTAATAAAATTAAACATCCAAGATACAGTACAGTAATCCACCCTACCCCTCATAACTACAAATTTTTTTTAGTTAGCTGCACCTGTAAAAACCCAGTCCACCCCTGCTTTCAGCTGCAGATCAACATCACCTGAGAAGTGATCATGCCTTCCTTTTGTAATAGGTGTTGTGCAGACTCGAGAGAAATCCAGAGAGTTGTCCAACATGGCGTTTATTCTACGGAAAATATCAGCATTGCTACAAGTTGAAAGTGCAGGGGCTTCAGGGCTATCCCAGCAGTCTTTGATCCTCCCTGCGTCTTCTTTCTAGTATGACAGAGAAAAGATTCTTTTAGTCCAAATTCATTTAATTCAAACCCCACATTATAAAGTTAAATCAACAACGAACAAATCTTAACTCCTCCCTCAGTGGTCTGCTATTTTCTCATCCTTTGGAGTAACTTTTAACTGACAGGTCTTTTTGCAACAATCAAAGATTTCTGTGAAAATGCTTTGGAAATATCAAGTGGGATAGTGAGTAGAATTGGAATTTCACTGATACAGGGAACTTGATGAAAAAAATACTCCCTTTACCAATACCCATCGGCATCTTCTGCAATTCATAGCTTCGAGGAGTTGCCTGACCCATTGAGAGGTTAAGCTTACTGGTCCAAGGTCATAAAGCCATTATATGTCAAACACGATTTGAATCCAAGTTTCCTGGCTCCAAGACACGACTCTCTACTAAACTGCCTCTCCAATTAATATCATATACATATAAGCAACTTTTCATTGGAACATTTTTGTATGTACAAAAGACAGCATTAAGGTACTAAAGGGGATATAAAATTGTTGAAATATATGGTTTGTACCCTCAAGGAACTTAGTTTATTAATCAATGCAAAAAACATACTGCAGGACTGTTTTAAGTTGTCAAACCAACATATGAATGCAAAAAAAAAAGGGAGGACATAGTAATATTGGCAGGTCTTAAGGGACATTCAAGTTTTAGTTGAGCAGAACTGGCAAGGTAAGGAATAGCAAAATAGAAGAAATTCCATAAGCAAAAGCAAGTGAGGCAGAAACATGGATCCTGAGTTCTAGTGAAGGTTAAACGGCATTATATATACACACACTTAAGGAAAATGGAATGTTCCACAGACCTCCCCCTCTCCTATTGGGGCTCCACATAACCCCTCCAGGTCTGCATGAGTGCTGCAGCCCTTGCCCTTGAAGGCTACAGGAAGCAGAGACCAGAGATCTGCTGTCCACAGGTCAAATTTGTGTAATGCAATTTTATTTAAAGGAAAAATTCTAATTCTCTTAAGAATTCACCTAGGATAATTGCTCCTACAAGAGTATCTATCAGGTTCTCTTCACTCACAACCCTGAGCCAACATGTACCAGTCACTGAATGTCCTCACTTCCCAAATTCTTTACACTAAAGAAAATGTGGAAGGCTTTAGAAGGTTAATTAACTTCTCTACCCTACTCACCGTTTTTTATCACACCAAGCCTACCATAAAACTAACACCAATTCAGATTCAGGAAAAAGAAAGATCCTGACCTAAAAACCAGTAACAAGAACAAAACCACACCAAGGAGGAGCACAAGGTACGCCCCCAGTAGTTTCAGTGAAAAATGAACAGCAAGTCAGAGACTGAGTTTTCTCAAAGATCATAAGCAATTTTATTGTTGATTCATATACCATCTTATGCTTACTCTGCCACTAAAGATGAAAGTGGGTTTTCATTCCTTTTGTCTTTCTCTAACAATTGTCTAGTCTTATCAACTTCTATTAACACAATTTTCTTGTGAACAAGAACCATACTGCATACCATATCATCAACCTGATTTATAACACTTGATTTGAGCTAACAAAGAATGATGACGAAGAATACGGTACCAAAAGAACGTACAGATCTTGGGAAGGAGATGTTTGTACCTCTTCTGTGATGTCTCCTACCAGAGAAGAACCCTGCCCCATCACAGGAGAATCATTACCAACACATGCAATGCTGCTTCCATGGGCACCAAGAGAAGAGAATGCTACAGTACTCAACAGCACTGATCCTGCCATCACTGTTGGACTAGATTGTCCCACAGAATCAATTAAAAGGGAGCAGGGAGGTACTGAATTTAAGTACTTCGAATATTCAGAACTTTTTTTTTATTAAATGACCCTGCATCTCACTGTAGGTAGTATAAAGGAAAATTCATCATACCAAAACAAAACAAGTACTACACTGTTCCAAGGAAAAGCTTGCAATTTATTTAAAATTGCTGTTTTGTCAGACATGTAAGTGCCTACTGTGTACATGGAATTATGCTGGCACTGAGAAGTATAAAGAAATACAAGTCGTGTTTCCTGTCCTTGTTGAATTTAAATTCTAGTTAGGGATATAAGGTAAACATACACAGTAGCAAACTACATCTCAGGTGAGTACTATAGAAATTAAAATGGCCCAGGATTCTGTTGGAAGAAGTTACTAAGGAGTAGGGAGGGTTGGCAGAAGAAGTCTAAGATGAGGAGGAATGATGAGTAAACCAGTATGACTGAAAAGAATATGGTATTATTTTAGGGTAATCAGTGGAAGACATGGCTAGAGGGATAGGTAGAGGTCATACTATTTCTCAGTAGAAAGTTTAGAACCACTCCATGGGAAGGGTAGTGGAAAGGAAAATTAAAAGCTTTATAAAAATGAAACTGGCAACTGGAGGAAGCCTGGTACATTGGAAAACACACTGAACTTGGAGCATAGCCTTGAGTTACAATCTTATCTTTTACCAGTGAGAACCCAAGCACTTATTCCCCCAGGCCTTTTTTAAGAGGTTTATCGAAGAGGGTCTAAGATTCCTTATATCATCTCTAGATACAAGCTCCATGATCTGGCAGGTTCTGAGCTATAAGAATATGCTAGAAGTAGTGGGAATTAGAAAAGACAGATACAAAAAGAAAAAAAAAAGAATCTGTGCACCTTTTATGGCCATGGAGAAGGAGTTTTGGTTACATAGTAGTTATTGAGGAAAAGATCTGGCATTTTTTATGGACTGCAAATTCAGTGACTCAATACTGTGATAAAGCAGCCAAAAAAAAAAAAAAACCAAAACAATTTCAGACTACGTTGAAAGGTGTTTTGGGAATGGCAAAGCAAGAGTCCCTTAACAGACTCTGCCCTGGCCAGAACCCATCTTTATTATTGTGCCCAGTTTTAAAGTCTATATTTTAGAAAGGTTCATTATAACCTGAAAGAACATGCAGAGAAAAGGCAAAAAACCCAGAAGCATCAAGAACCTCAAGATCATGCCTCTATATAGATAAGCAGTTCAAGGAACTAGGGATGCTTAGTCTGAAGAACAGGAGACTCTGGGCATGACAACTAGCTTCAAGTATGTGAAATCCTGTCATGTCAGAGGGATGAGACTTTCTAATTGACGCTATGACAGAACTAAAAAGCCATGGTTAAAAACTAAAGGCAAAAATTAAAACTTGAAGCAATGGCAAATCTCCTGACAACCAGAGCTATTCAAAAGTACAATGTCTACCTAAAAAGGTGGCAAACTGCCCCCTTTATTACTGGTCTCCAAACAAAGGTTGAATGATGCCTCTCACAGTTAGAGACAGAACTTTTGAACTGTTCCAACTCAGATGCTGTAATGATAACATCAGCTACTTACTGGCTGAGGGAAGTAAGAGAGAGACAAAGGGATAGTCAAAGATCACTGAGATTTTCAGGAGACAGGGAGAAGGATGGTCCCACCATATCAGATATTTTTTGGAAACTAGAGGAATAGGCAATAGAGACCAGAATCTTCCCTCAAGGAGTTTACCATCTAATTCTAATTAGAAAAAAACCGACCAGGAGTGAGCCAGACAAAAATACAAAAAAATTGAAGATATTGCTCAAGATTTTTTTTCTTTTTGAGGGGGAGGGAAATGAGGGCTGTTTTAAGTTTCATGTGGATATGTCTAGCAAGTAGATAAGAGTCGTGAGATTTAAGTCCAGAAAAGAAGCCGGGGCTGGAAATAGAGTGGAGAGTCAATTGCAGCAGGTGAACACTTAAGCTGAGAACAAATGAATGTACCATGAGAAAAGCAGAAGGCTTTAAGCTTTGAGTAGACCCACATGTGAGGAGCAATGGAAACAAAAATGGAGTGGAGGGGTAAAAATTGTGAATCATCTTCAAGGTTGCAAAAACTAAGGGAGAATAATCTGTAAAAGGAAAAGGGTAATCAATGTAATTAAATAGAAATAACCCTAGTCAAGTTTTACGAACAAACACATGACCAAAGTGTCAAGTCACAAACTCTTAGTTTCCTCACCTACTGAGTGTTAGGGTTGAAGCAGATCCTGTCTAATTCCACAACTAAGAAAATCTATTGACATAGTCATTAGGGTGTCACTGTCGACCTTAAAGGAGGTTTTGGTATAGTAGTGAAGAAAGACCAAGACTGAAGGAGGCTGATTCATCTGTACATAGTAAAGGGAGATTTAGTTAGGACATTAGATTAAAACCTTATTAAGCCTTCAATTAACTTATCTGTCTTTAACACCTGCACCTCTAGTCTCACTTCTAAAACCCTCTCACATATCCACATCAATGCCTCCATTTTTGGTTTTTTGTCAAAACTGAGAAAAAAAGTTAAGGTTAGCTATTATTACTCCCCAGAAACAACCAATACGTAACAGCTGACCAAAAGTCACTGCATGTGTTATCTTTGAACCTACAATTCTACATCAAACATGTTTTGTAGAATGTCTCAAGTCCAAATATCATAAAAATTAATTTTGTTTGAATTAAAACACATTCTAATTTATTAAAAACTGCCACTTCAATCAGGATACAGATGATCCCTGAACTAAGTTAGTATTTAAGTCCAAAAAAAAAAAAGTGCTAATTACTACTATCTCATGCCAAACCAAGGGAAAAAGTAAAATCCTCTCTCCAGATGCCTGCTCCTTTATTAGCCAAGATTTCCTGGCTCATCCTTAAGAATAAAGGAAGATCAGACACTGCATCAAAAAGAGATCTACAGACCAGGCCTTTTTCCAGTCTCTCCCCCACCTCACTCACCCCCCAATTGCTAATACCTTCCGTGATTACTTCCCATTTACACTGCTGGTATCTTGTACATAACAGTCGTCGACAGCAGGTCACTCCTCCATTAGACTGGTAGTTCCTTGAGAGCAAGTGTTGCTTTTACCTTTCTTTGTATCCCCAGTGTGTAGCACACATAGTACCTAGCAGCTTACAGTAGGTAGTCAAAAAACGTTTTTGTCTGATATGCCCTGGTATACAGCAGGGTAGGATTGATATGAAAATGGGATTCCTGGCATTTTTTGTATCATGGACCCCTTCGGCAGCCTGGTGAAACCTATGGACTCTTTATTAGAGTAGTTTGCTGTTGTTGTTTTTTTTATAGTTGAAGGGAATGCTCAATTTCAGTGAGAAGTGAAAATAAAGATACAAATTTTTTCCCATCCAAGTTCACAAACCTCCCCCTGGCTCAAGAACCTCCATGTTAGAACAGAGGATTATTTGCCACTTCTTTCCTTCTTCAAATCAAAACTACTGAGGACAATAACCCAAACATTAATAGGTCTGCTGATTTCAGTGGAAAAGCACTAGAGTCATTAATTCATTTCACCTGATAGAGCTTAATGTTAGAGGTAATTTCCTCCTCTTTAAAACAAGTAAAAAGGGCTGTGACAAATGGTCATTAAACAGAATGGAAATGAAAGCAACAACTGAAATAATTTTAGTGACATTAAAATTACTACTATAACTAACCTGATAACTATTTTAGTTACTAAATAAATCAAGGTTGAATTCTTAATATAGTTCCAGATTGATAAGTGATGAAAAAGTAGCTAAAGTTACAATAGTTATCACTTTCCAATGCCATACCAATTATTGATTTTACAGTTTTTGAGTGGGAAAGATATGTTTCTATTTCAGCAAATATACCCACTAGCAGAATCTGATCAACAAAGCTCACTGTACTCTACTACAAGCCAACTGGAGTTTGTTGTTATTGCAGACTTTAGAAGAGTCCCACTCTATTCCTGGAGGAATCCTTGACTATAAGCTGTTCCCAAAAGAGCCTGCTCTGTAGTGTTGAAATTTTGATTAATCCTCACTGGAAATCCAAGTTGGTATGGGAATTATAGTTAAAGGTAAATTCTGCATTAAGATCCAGTCTACCCTTCTTGGCCCTTAAAATTTTGTTGCTGGTTGTTTTTAAGATTATTCCTGTTCTAGGAGGGAAACATTCTGGTAATTTTAATTTAATGTCCAACCAGCCCACTAAAGGAGGTCTCCCTTTCAACGGTAAACTTTACCTACCTTTCCTGAAACTCCAGACACTATTAGATCAGCTAACTCTGCCTCCACACAAAAGGAATGGTAAATCAAGCACATTCCTGCTAACATCAGTATTGCTGTGCCAGTGGTTCAGAACAACCATGCTGGCTTCAGCAGCTCCTGAAAATGTTTCTCAAACTGAAGAGGCTTATGATAACTGCAACCAGTAGGAAACAGGCAACTAAAAACTGTCCTATTGTAGTATTTGCATTAAATAAACAGCCTGGTCTAATTCTCTCACCACAGATTAGAGATGTATATAAAGTTTAATTCGATGTTGTCTTCCCTGCTCCTTTTCCTTTTTTCCTATCTGAAGTCTGGAGTCTTAAAATGTCATTCCCTTTTTCTATAGTTACAACTCCAGTCACCAAATGTCTTACTGGTTTAACTGTTGAGAAAAGAATAAACCAAGAATTTTCGCACTCAAACCCTGTTTTGGTGGTAATCATACTTGTAAATCTCACTCTACACATACAGTCTGTAGTCACATAAAATTTGGTTTTTTATAAAGCACAGCATATGATTTTTGTCATTAGAAGGATCAAAGATCCTGGGGAAATGGGGAAGGTTTGCCTTGTTATTCACTGTTTACTAGCAGGGGTGGACACTGTTTTTGTATCATTTTCACTCCTCCCCCAAAATCAAAATTTTTCAGAGTTCCAGACTAAGATTTCGTAGGAAGCCTAACCCCTCAACTTAACCATTCTTCTTTAGCTGTTAAATTTGCTTCTCCCTTCAATGAACTTTGGCTGTTAATAAAATATCCTGAGATACAGATTTGGTATAGATCCTGGCTCTGAGAAGTTGCTCAAACTACACAACTCCATTCCTTAAAACACCTACGTATATAAACTTGCTATGAACTACATAATATACAACCAAAATAGTTTCTTTAATTTCCAGGTCTTCATCCATACATCAGATCAACTGGTCTAAATTATACTTCATACCCAGAAAAGTGCTCCATACAATGCGTTCTCAGTTTAGCTGACTGAAAAAGCTAAAGGGCCTGAAAAACCTCAACGTTCTGCCTTAGTATTGTTTTCCTTAGGGGCTAGCTACAACTAACTAAATGCTCCTGTTATCTAAGCTCTAGAAATGACCTACACTTTAGTGCCTCCTCCTCTGGACAGCTTCTACCTGAGAGCTGTAGAATAAAATCAGGGACATAAACAATTTAATTGTTATAAGTGCATTATACAGTTTGTTTTTTTAAAAAGCCTATTTCCCCAGACACCGGAGGGAACTTAAAGGCAGATGGTCCTCACAGACATTATTTCTCCAGTGGTTATCAACCTACTTGTTAATATTGTGGAAAAAAAAGTTATTATAAATTCATGTCCTTTTAAAATGAGAGTGCTATTAAAATGGTTGAGACTTGATAAAAGCACGTAAATTTAAGCCCTGTGGCTATAAAGAAGTTGGGCAAGAAAGTGACATTAAGCAGACCCCATTGAACTGGATGTGGCATGACATCCTCCCGTAAGCGTGCAGAGAGCCCACCTAACACTTCGTTAGTACCCACGCTCCTGTTCTGGGGGTATAATTCCCCAATGTAGTGCTTTGGTTTGAGACAGACAGACACAGACACAGACACAGACACAGACACAGACACAGACACACACACACACACACACACACACACACACACACCTCTCTAGATTCTCCTGCCACCAAAAAAAAAGAAATTAACATTCTTAAAAACTTCGTTAACCTAAGTCTTTTAAAAAAACTCAAACTGAGAAAATAAAAAACGTGCTTAACTTCTGGAGGACCCCTCGCTGAGATTTTAAGAAATTTCGCCTCCCCCCCATTCTTGAATGCTTCCACCCTCCATTAAGAGTATTTGGTGTGTTCCCATTGGGGCGTGGGGGGAGGGGAGACATGGTCACTCCGACATCCAACCTTCCCTCCCAAGTAGATCAGCAGTAACCAAGGAAAAGCTGGGACCCTGGAGGATGAAGGCAAGGTACAGATAAGTATTCCATTTCTCTTGGCCAGCTCACTAACCAGGGGCAGCTCGTTTGGGGTGCGCCCCCCCGCCCCCGTGAAGTTACCACCGCCAGACACCACAAAGTTCCGAGGCTTGCGAGACTGCAGAGTGTGACCCGAAGCTGGATTGTACCCTTACTTTGTAAAGCTGCAGCGTGGGTCTGTCCCGGGGGCGCGGCCGCCACCCTCCAGAACCCCCCCAGGGCAAGGCTCGGGGCGCTCCGGTGAACCGCACCCCAGGACAACCCGCCCCGCCCCCTTCTCCGCTCACGCTCGGGGCCCCGGCCCGGCGAACACCCGACTTCTAGCATCCTCCGCTCCTCCCCGATCCAGGGCCGCAGGTTCGGCCGCCCCGCCCCGCCCCGCTCCGGTCACCTGGGGAAGGCCCCCCAGCCGCGGCCCCAGCTCGGCCCGGGACTCTGGATCGGGCCCTCGCCAGGGCCCGGAGAGAACCCCGAGGGTCTGCGCTCGGCACCCGGACGCCTCGCGCCCGCCAGCTCCCCCACCCCCACGTCCACCCCCAGGGATCTCCGCGGCCCCGGGCCCTGCCCTGCCCGGCCCGGCCCGGCCCAACCCGCTGGGCCGGCCGGCCCGGGCCTGACGTGGCTGCGCCCCGGTCCCACCCTACCTGGGCGGCGGCGGCGGCCGGGGCAGCCGCTGCGGCCGGTCTCCGCCCGTTACTCGGGGACGCTGCCTGCCCCGGGAAGGTCCGGCCCCTCCGAACCCAGGCGGAGGCGGTGGCGACTCCGGGCGGCCCCTGGCTCCGCGCTCCCAGCGCCGAACGTGTGAACCACGTGACCCTTCCCCCCACCCCACCCGGGGCGGAGGGGGGAGCGCGCGGCTGCCCGAAGGAGAGGCCGAGACGAAGCCGAACGGCCCTTAAAGGGGACGCGCCGCCCCAGGGGCCGGGGTAGCTCTCACTTCCTCACAGACTCTCACAGACCCCCGCAAGGGCTAAGCCGGCGGCCCGGGTGTGGAGTGGGACGCCGCCACACGGACACAGCAGGGAGGCGTCAGGCCTGCAGGAGTCCGCCCCAAGTGGCGCCTCTAGACGCCCTCTCCCTCCCGCGAACGCCCGTGCCTGCTCATGATGCCCCTGCCTCCGAGGTCTGTGCCTAACTCGGTATCAACACCCGCAACCACGACTACCCACGGGAACGCGGGTCAGGTGGAACCACGACCGGGAGACCTACCCCAGGGGGCCGAGGGCCGTCTGAGCCCGCCGCCGGCCTCGCCTCCCAGCCCGCCCTGCCCCTCGACGCTCCTCCTCGAGGCCCCTGTACCCCCTCCTCGAGCCCCAGGCCGCCCGCACCTGCACCCGCGGCGGCCTCCGCCCCAGCAAAACGTGCTTTGCAAGGGAGTGGGCCCAGGAGAGCTCCATGACTGACCCGCGGGACCCTGGCTTCTTTAGAATAAAAAAGCCACAGTATCCCGAGCAGAGGCGTGAATCTCTTCCCTCAAACAAACACACGAGGTTCCGCGCTAGCGGACATGTGACTCGTGCCCCGCCTCTTCCCCTCCCCCTGGCGCTCCCCCAGGGGGACAGGCCCTGCACCTCCGGGCGGGGCCGCGGCCCCAGGGCGGGCGCGCTGCGCTCAGGCCCCCGGCGGCGCCGCGGAGCTCGAGAACACGCCCGCCCCGCGGCGCCCAGGCCAGGTGCCACCCGCCGGCCCACGCGCCCGCCCGCCCGAGGCGCGTGGCCCTCGGTCCAGCTGAGACCGCCGGCGGCGGCGAGAGGGAGGCGCCCCCCCGCCCCCGCCTGGGCCGCCCGGGCCTCTTACCAGTGAGAACGCCATGGGCCGGCCCGGGCCGCGGCCTGGACGGGAGCGCTCCGCCGCTCCGCCTCGGGCCACCTCCGAGGCGGTATTTTTGCAACCAGCCGCGGCGCCGCCCACCGGACGGCTTATGAAGCCCGAAGTCGCGGCCGTGCCCCCGCCCCCTGCGTCCGCCCCCGCCCGCCGAACCAACTCTGGACACCTGTTCCCCCGGGCTCGGGCACCAGCTCGCAAGTGCCGTCCACCCTCGACGCGGTCCTGCGCGCGCCCCGCGCCCGCGATGCCCTCCGCAGCCTCCCGTCCCCTCCCCCAGGGAGGCCGGCGGGAGCCCACCCAAAGCTGGCGCCTCCTACCCCACCCGCTGCGGGATACCCTTAAAGGGGACGCCGCCCGAGCGTGGGGCGGAGGTCACGGAGGGGCCGGCAGGTGGGTGCAGGAGGTCCGCCGCCTGAAGCCGCGGCCCGTCGGGGCAGACGTGGAGCGCGGGGGCGGGGGAAGAAGACTGGCCGGGCGGCCGAGCTCGCGAGCCGCCCCGGCCGAGAGCGCCTTCCCCCTTCCCCCACCCTCCCCCATGGGGGTGGCCCAGATCGCTCCAGAAACCCTGACGCGAGCCTGACCCGGGCCTTGCCGGCTGGGCCCGCCGCGCTGAGCCGGCGTAGAGCGCCCACGTGGCTGCGCCCGCACGCTCCACAGCGGCGGGAGCTGCGGGGGACGCGGACCTGCCTGTGCCTTTGGGGGAGCCCCGCCGACCGTCCCCGGGCAGGGCGGAGCCTCCGGGCTGTGGGCAAAGCCCCGGTGCGCTAATAAGGCGGAACTGGGCTGCGGGAGATTCCAAGGCAAAGCGGGGCCTGGAGCGACTCCCCTTCTTTGGGGGGCACGGGAGGGGATAGCTCCCAACTGTTACAACGCTTTTCCAAGCTGAAGCCCGAAGACCGCCTTGCCCCCAAGGGTGCATGGGCATCATTAAGCGCCTGCTGCGCGCCCCACGCTTCCCGTTACCTCCCTTGCTCGTCCCCACCACCGTGGGCAGAGGCTGTGGTCACCATTTTTCAGCTGCCGGAACTGAGCTTCGATGACCCTCTTTTTATAGCTTTCCCGGCCCTTTGCAGATAGGACTGAATATGTCTCCTTAGGTGTGAGAAGCAGTTGGGGGAGGGGGTGCGAGGCAGGGGAGCGCCTCTGGAGAGAGGGGTCCTGGAGGGCCGCCGGCCCCGGGCAGCTCGGAGCGGGCCGTAGAGGGAGGCCCTAGCACGGAGGAGGGAGGAAGCGCATCCCGGGCCCGAGGAGCGGCGGGCCAGGCGCCCGGGGGCTGGACGGGGCCTGACGAGGGACGGCGTCTGTGCGCTGTCTCACCTCCGCACGCTTCTTTGTATCCCCTTGCACCCACCCCGCGTCTGCCTCTGCACGCAGTCCGCCGAGAGTCGTTTATTTGCACTCTCATATGGATTCTAAAGGCTTTGCGGGGCCCTTTCGGGGAGACAGATAGACCCAAAAAGAGGGGACAGAGAGAGAAAGAGGGTAGGCATTGAGTTGGGGTTAGAATTGAGCCCTCTAGCGCACCCCGCGCTCCACGCGAGACACTGAAATGCGGGTCTTAGGCGTGAAAGGAGAGATGAGTGCCGGAGGGGCGTCGGTGCGCGTTACGGATCCCCAGCTTTCCTCTCCCCGGCTCTTTGTCTGCGGGTCTGTGACTGGCATCTCCGGCCGCCCTGAGGGCAGGAGGCAGGCTCTCCGACCTCTGCGAGTGGGTGGGTTCCTCTTGGATGGGCGGAGGGGAAGGCGCCGCGCTGGGGAGGAGAGACGCATATTGACGCTTTGCCCCCAAGAATAATCATTTTTTACAACATCCCCTTTGTAATGTTGAATGCTTGACAGTTTAACAACAGAATTGCCAGTGCATGATTTCATTTCATCCTCACACAATCCTCTAAGGCAAGCAGGATATTGTTAACCCCCCCGTTTTACAAATGAAGAGATTGGGGCCCCAAACAATTAATAATGGCTCCGTTACGTATTACTTGAGGATTTTTTAAGAATAGTATTCCAGGGCAGGGAGTGCAGGCCAGTATGAGTAGCCCCTTTCTTAGGTCTTCAAGCTGCTGAACTATGCTGGAAAGAGTACTACAACTGAGCTGACGGGTACCAAGGGATGTTAGCTAATCTCACCTGGACCCACGATGCCCCCCAGCAATGCTTGACTCTGACTGAGCCTCCGTTAGACTCCCCAGAGTAGTTGTTCCAAACCCCTTCTAGTCTTCGTTCCCGTACACTCACCCTCCTCCCTTCCCTGTCCAAAAAGGACTTCAACCCCTACTTTACTAAGAAAACAGAGGCAGCTACTAGGTGATAAAGTAGAATACAGCCAGGTGTAGTGGATAGTGCTACACCTAGGGTTAGGAAGACCTGGGATCGAAGCCAACTGTGTAATAGAGTTTACTAGCAGTGTGACCTTGAGCGAGTCACACAACCTCTGTCTGCCTTAGTTTCTTCAGTTGTAAAACAGGCTAATATAGCACCTACCTCATAGGGTTGCTATGAGGGTTAAATATTTCCTTTTCCCTTCTTCCATATGTGAAAACTCATAGATCTATGTCATTCCTCTGCCCTGTCGCTCCCCCCCACACACTGGCTTCTTTTGATTCAACCTCTGAGGAAGGGGTGACCTTCTTCTCTTCCCAAGGCTAGTACCCCCCCATTTATGCCTTTGCTCCCTCCTCTGTAATTTAGGGGTTTGCCCTCTTAATCATTCTCCTTCAGTCTTTCCTTATCCATTGACTCCTGCTGCCTACAACCACTGTCCTTAAAAAAAATAACCTCAACCCTCTCCTCCACTCAAGTAATCATCCTAAAAGCCCCTCCAATGGTTACTTTGAATTTTGTTTTTAATGTGTCTCCTACAATGCTTTGCTATAAATTTGACTTATTCATTCCTAAATTCCATCATCAAGAAAAGAAACGGTTTATGGAGAAATAGGATAAAGGTCACAAAAACTTAATCAGGGTGCCAAAAAAAGGATTGGAGCCTAATCAAAATGTTTGTTTTCATGTTTTCACATTTTATACATGTTGATGCCTAAGAAATACACAAATACTCTAATAAATAGCAGCAGCATTGGAATGGACAGCCTCTAACTACTGCTGGACCTGTATCCCAGTTCCCACAGGAGGGCTAGTCAGATTCTTTAAAGTTGGATAGGTGGGAGCCAGAAGCAGTGATAGAAAGTGGCTGAGCCGTAAAAGCAGACCAAGCTAAGAAATCTTCAACCCACAGCCCCTACCACACCAAAACATATGCAATAAATATGGCATTTTAGCGTGACAAAGACCTAAAGTTTCCTTGTGGAAGTAGGTAGTGGTAGAGTTGCAGTTAAAATGGAACTTAAGCAGAGTTCTAGCTATGCTCAGATTGTTTCCTAATGGGGCAAATTCACGTTTTCAAAGCAAGTCTCATAGTAGAATTGACTCTATATATGCCTATATATGTGAATACAATATGTGTATATATGTTGTCTCCCCATCTGAGTGTTCCTTTTCAGCAACTATCCCCATAAGTGAAATCCTCTCTCATCACCTGTCACCTGGTTTCCTTCAAGCCTCAGCTCAAATTTTTACTTTTGTAAGAGGTCTTTCCTATTCCTATTCACTTTCTCCTCCCCACCCCACTTTCTAGTTCCTCCCCTCTAAGATTACATCCCATTTACACTATATATAACTTGTGTGTACATAGTTGTTTTCATATTGTCTTCCTCATTAGAATGTAAGTTCCTTGAGATCAGGGATGATGTTTTTGTCTTTCTTCGCATCTCCAGTGCTTAGCACAGTACCTGACACACAGTAAGTGGTGATAAATGTGGGTTGATTGATTCATAAAATGTAAGCTCTTTCTCATATGTTTAAAAGTATTTATACGTTGCTCTTTTTGTAATAACAAAGTACTGCCTCTATCAATTGGGGAATGGCTGAATGAATTATAGTATATTAATATAATAGATTATTATTGTGTACATAAGGAATGAGGAAAAGAATGGCTTCAGAGAAACCTGAGAAGACTTTTATGAACTGATACAGAGTGAAGTAAGCAAAGCTAGAGTGAAGTAGAACAATTTATATAATTGCAACATTGTAAAGACAACAACCTAACAACTTAAGAACTCTGGTCAGTACAGTGACCTACCATGACTCCAGAGGATCAGTGGTCAAGCCTGATACGCAACTCCTCACAGAGAGATGATAGACTCAAGATGTAGAATGAGACATACACTTTTGGACATGGACAATTTGGGAATTTATTTTTGCTTGACTGTATATTTGTTACAGGGTTTTGTTTGTTATTCTTTTTTTTAATAAAGGAAAGGAGAGGAGGTGGGAAGGAGAGAAAATAAATACTTATTAAACAAATATATGTGTGTATACATATATATATATATATATACACATACATATATATTCAAAACAAATGTAAGCTTGAGAGCACGGATCATTTTGTGTTTGTCTTTGTATTCCTAGTGTTTAGCAGGTGGTAGTATCTGGCTCATAATATGTGTTTAATAATTGCTTGTTGATTGATTGCCCTTCTGTAAGTGAAACTATTGGAAAAGGTCATCTGCACTCACTGCCTTTGCTCTCACTCCTTATTCCCTTGTAATCTGGCTCCCAAACCCAGGTTTTCCACTGAAACTATGCTCCTCAAGGTTATCCTAAGTTCCTTAAATGATAAATAGAAATGACCTTTTCTCAGTTCTCATTAACTTAGACCCCCTTTTGGCTTCTGGTCAGTAAGCGTTCATCATATTTATTCTGGACCCAACGTGTTATTTCTCTGCCGTTTTCATGCCATGATTGAGCTACATCTTAAAGAAAGAAAGGGACTCACTGAAGCAGAAATAAGGAGGAAGTGTATTCCTCTGCAAAGTCATGGAGGCTAGAGACAGAAGATAGTGTGGGAAAAACAGAACAATTTGCAATGGCATAGTGAGGTAGGGGTAGCACATTCCATCAGCCAGCTCAGGTACAGGAATAGATAGGTCATCAGAGCAAAATCTCCTTGATCAAGGGTCAGGCCAACTTGGACAGTTATTAGGATAAACTGGAAAAATGATCCCAAATGTAGCTAGTCGACACTACTCTTTGCCCATACGAGCTGGGCTTTGCATATAATTGCATATCTTCACTGAGGCATATGCTAATTATTGTATGTTTAAACATGTTTTTGTTTTATTTTCTTGCTAGTGTTTATTTCCCTTTATGCTAAAATCATGTGTAAGCTATAATTAGTCTGCTAACTATGCATGACTTTGTTACTTATTTCCTAATATGCTGCTATTTTGCATATTTTATTATTTATTAGGCCTACTGATATTATGGTTTTACTTTTTTCTACACTTCGGAGTATTTGCTTATGTTCTTGAGATATGTACATACTACAGCAATAACACATGCCTTCAGTGTCTTGCCTGTAATTTAGGCCTGTTTCCCTGAAGCAACTTTCATACACTATACGATATCTAGTGCATGTATTTCTGATGTGAATTTGCTGTGAATAGAACCCTGAGAGGCAATTGCTCGGAACACTTATTCTGTTACATACTAATGTATATTCTGATTCTCCAGTTTATAATTCCAGATGTCATATGTGCCACCACTGATTTTGCAAGGAACTGAAAAATTCCTGACCCCAGGAGCGAATGTAGCTAGACACTGCACTAGAGAACTGTGGCTGTCAGTGTATATAAAGTTCCCCCAAAGCCCCAGGGAGCTTAAAAATACAAGCTTCCTCTATTTATCCTAGAAGGAGAGTGGAGATGAATTTCTGGTGGGAGTAAGAGGAAAGAAGGAAGCCACTCATTTGGGACAGGATGGAGTTCCTTTCTGAAATCTTCACAAAGAGAAAAGAGAGGAGCTCCTCGGAAGCAGCACCACCACTACTGTTATAGGTGCTGCTACTGCTGCTGGCATTTTCTAAATCAGAAGACTAAACTTACTAGATAGAAGGCACATGGAGCTGATAATAAAAGAATCTAGCTGAATTATTTTTCAAGACCAATGGTGGTGAAGCATCTCCCCTTTCCTCTTTCTCCTCTCCTTCCCAAGGAAAGTGGTTAACCATTCCAAAGCTTATTTCTGTCTCTTCAAAGTTTACCTTTTACATTGTTGGTCACTTGGTATTTAAGAACAGGTATCAAGATAAAACTATATTATACCCAATGTGTATATTATCTCATTTGTTCATGAGTAAATACCAATGAGAATATTGTCAGCTATTATATCTGTATGTATATATACACATATATACATACTTATACATATATATAATTGTTCATATATATATATACCCACAGTATGAAAAAAAATAACCCAAGATACATGAATCAGTATTATCCTGGATTTCCAAACAAAGGATAGTCTAAGCAGTGGTATTATGGGGAAGATTTGGTACGTAGAGGACTGGAATTACTCCTTTAGAAGCAGTTGCCTTATTGGCCTTAGCAACTTTCCTCCTTATTATTCCATTTCTATTTCATGGTTGGGAAAGAATGGCCATTCCTACACTATAGTAAAGTCAGATTGAAAAACTAGCTAGTTCTCCTTATGAACCAAACACCTTCAACCCATAGCTAAAACCGACAAAGCACTTTACATAAAAAAACATAAAAAAGAGGATTGCATATGAAACCATAAATTCCTATTTTTAATGTATAAAATGTATAAAAATTCAATGTAATAATTCCAAAACAGACCTGATAGTCTGTGTCCTCCCTAAACTACCCTCTACTCTCATCTTTGCAGTTTTAAATTGTTTCACTGATACTTTTTAAATTTTTTTTGGTCTTGAAAATACTACCCCACCTCTTCCCCTACCCCAAAATAATTTTTAAAAATATTCCTTATGGCCTGTAAGCATAATCAAGCAAACAAACCCTTCCCCACAAGCATTTCTGAAAATAGATATTCCACTCACTAACTCTAGTTCACCATTACATCCTGGATCATCTCCAGTCATCCTGATGCAGATCTGGTCACTGGATTCAGATGGCTCTGGAGGAGAAGTGAGGTTGGTGACCTGCACAGCCCTCCCTCACTCAAAACAAAGTCAAGTGCAAGTCATGTCATTATTTCTCTGATGGCAGGGTCTTCTTTGGCAACAAAGGATGAACACAACAACTAGTCCACCTCTTTATCAAGATATGGGAAATGCGGGGGCAGAGCCAAGATGGTGGAGTAGAAAGACTCACATTTGCTAGCTCCGAATCCACAGCCCATAGATTTCCTGTAAAAAAAAACTCCTGACAAATTCTGGAACAGTGGAAGCTGCGCAGCAACACAGTGAAGGAGATTTCCGTTGCAGAGAGCCCTGAAAAACCGACCCCAGGGGTCCATCGAGCCCCAGACGGGAGCGGAGCCCTGCCCTGCGGAGCCCTCCCCTTCCCCGCTCCGGCCACGCGGCACTGAGAGGAGCGAGCAGAGCCCAGCAGGCGTCAGGGACTTGAATCTCCGGCGGCCGCGAAGGTCCCTCCACCCACAGACGCACAGGTCAGTGAGAGAGACTGGCTGAGAGGGGAGCGGGGTATCTCCGGGACTCGGACCCCCTCGGGAGGCGGCGGCCACGGCAGAGGCAGAGGCCACTTGGCTAGAGGCCCACAGAGCAGGCAGGAGCTCCACCCCAGCTCCACTACAAAAGATCTCTGCATAAACCCCCTGAGGGAACTGAGCCT
>CM053769.1:517682480-517784275 GCA_028658325.1 Potorous gilbertii
CAAGAACAACACAGCAAGAGATAGTGGAATGAGATACAAAAGATCATACCCAACCT
Organism: Potorous gilbertii; assembly: GCA_028658325.1. Lineage (NCBI taxonomy): Eukaryota > Metazoa > Chordata > Mammalia > Diprotodontia > Potoroidae > Potorous > Potorous gilbertii. The sequence goes on from CM053769.1 coordinate 517,682,537, forward strand.
CATGCCATATCTTGGAAGGCCTGGCTGCTATTCAATGGGAGCTTAATTTCTGGTGCTCAGGTGGGGGCAGGGTTGCCCCCCAGGCTCAGTTCCCTCAGGGGGTTTATGCAGAGACCTTCTGTAATGGAGCTGCTGTGGAGCTCCTGCCTGCTCTGGGAGCCTCTGGCTGCCTGCTGCCTCCCGAGGGGGCCCGAGTCATGGAGACACCCTAGTCCCCTCTCAGCCTCTCCAGACGTCTCTCTCACTGACCTGTGCATCTGTGGGTGGAGGGACCTTCATGGCTGCTGGAGATTCTGTCCCTGAAGCCTGCTCGGATCTGCTCACTCCTCTCCATGCCGTACGGCTGGGGCAGGGCTGGGCTGGGCTCCGCTCCCATCTGCGTCCGGTGTGCAACAAACCTTTGGGGTTGGTTTTTCAGGGCTCTCTGGAACAGAAATCTCCTTCACCCCGTTGCTGCGTGGCTTCACTCTTTCAGAATTTGTTGGGAGTTCTTTTTATAGATAATTATGGGCTGTGGGTTCGGAGCTAGCATATGTGAGTCTTTCCACTCCGCCATCTTGGCTCCACCCCAAAACAATTTTTCAAGTGGAGCTATTGGTAATTTTCCTTTATTCGGTTATCCATGGGAGATTAGAACTAATTCCTCAAAATCTATAAGGATTTGGCTATTTTTAATCTTACTTTTGTTAATGTTTATGGCAACAGTTCCCAGATTTCTTTTTTTATTCTGCATTCATCTGTCTTTGTTGTGCAAAAAAACTCTTTAATCACCCTTTTGTTATTTAGAAATTATTTTCATTGAGAAGATGAGAATTTTCCTCACAGTTGAGATCTTCCCATTTTCTTATTTTTAAACAGATGTTTTCTATGTTTTTATCATTGATTTATCTTGTAATTTATTGTAGTATATAGTATGAAATGGGAGCTTAATATTATTAAGCCATACTGCTTTGCAGTTTTCCAAATAGTTTTTGGATGTTTTGTAATCTGACATTATCAAAACTACAAAAGCTGACAATTTCTATATCTAGGGCTTTAAAATTTGGCAAGTTGCTGAAATACAGTATCTCACTCAAAGGCTCACAACTACCCTGTGAAGTAAATAGAGATATTTATTTCTCCATTTTCCAAATGACAAAACCAAGATACAGAAGTCATAATTTGCTTCTTTTCTTTTTTAAAAATTAATTTATTTTTTCAGTTTTATAAGCTTTTGAGTTGTGAATTTTCTCCCCTTCCCTCTTTAAGTGCAATCTGATATAGGCTGTATGTACACATTCATATTAAACATTTTTATATTAGTTATGTTGTACAGAAGAATTATAACCAATGGAATGACCCACGAGAAAGAAGAAACAAGGGGATTTCGAGGAGTCAAGATGTTGTAGTGATTGGTAATTTCTATCTTCTTCTTGTTGACCTTGAAGAGCCCAGAGAATATCTTCCCAGGAAAAATCCTGGAACAAAGGAAGCAGCAGCAGGAGTAAACAGTCTCTTAGCCCTTGAAGGTAGGAAAATAGCTAAAGAGGGTCCCTCTTGCTACGACTGAAGGGAACCAGTATAGGACCAGAGCTGTCCCAGACAGCACCATATCAGCAAAGTAGGAGAAGATCTGGAGTTCCAGGGGAGTGGAGCCTGCAACTGCCAACACCAGGACCCTAGGTGTGCCTCAGCACCCCAGGGACATTGGGAAGACACACTAGCACAGGTGGGATCACCAACACTGAGCTTGCCTATGCTCTAGCTCAGCAGAAGAGACCTCCTGTGGCCAGACCACCCCTCCCCCACACTTAATGCAGCTAACTCCAGGGTAACCAGGGAAACCCAAAAAGACTTCACCTGGCCTCTGCTTTCCAACACCAGCCAGCTCAGCACCAGGTAAGCTACATCATTTTAGCTTCTAGTTGAAAGAACCAGAGGCCACAACACACAGAGCATCAAGTTCAAGGCACAAGAGCTGTGGGACAGAGCCCCCTGTGTCCCAGATGCAGAGATCTACTTTAAAAGCCAGGAAAAGGATGATCATCATGAGTAAGAAGCAAAGCAGAAAGGAAAAGACCATATAATCTTTCTATGGGGACAAGGACCAAAACACAAATACCAAAGAGGTCAGTGTTGAGACTTTACTCCCACCTGAAACTTCAGAAGGAAATATGAACTACGCAGAAGCACAAGGAGTGTTCTTGGAAGAGCTTGGGAGAAAGAAGAAACAAAACAGAAGAAGAAAGAACAAGTTAGGCTTCAATCTGCATTCAGATTCTGATTCTTTTTCTGGATGTAGAGAGCATTTTCCATCATCCTTTTGGTGTTGTTTTAGAACCTTGCGCTGCTGAGAAGAGCCAAGTCTATCACTGTCAGTCATCATACAGTGTGGCTGTAACTACAGTGTTCTCCTGGTTCTGCTCCCGTCTGTTATTTTCCTATCAATAAATGTTAGAGGATTTGAACCCATCTTCTGCCTTACAAGTCTTTGTGTTATATATTTGTATGTGTGGGAGAGGGGTCTTTGCTTTTAGTTTGGGGTTGTTCTTTAGCCTTATTTCTTATCTTCACTGGTTCTGTCCTTGCTTGATTTCACAAGTCAGTTACTTCTTTTTTGGCCTCACTTCTTCCTCTTAGCAGTCCAAGGTGAGCCAAGTTAGTTTTCTGCTGTCCTGTGTACTCCTAGATATAATAGGACTTTATTTCCTCATTTGTAAGGAAGGGAAGGGGGGTTGGACTAATGACCTTTAACATCCCTTATCTTTTGCACTTTTAATTGTACTGCTGCTGATGTTTGCCAGACAGCCTTTCCCTCTTGCCGTCTCCCTCTTGCCCTCTCCCGTGTCTCCTTTTTTGCACTGACATCTCTGCTGTTGAATTTTTTGAATGAAATCACATTTTTGCCTTATCCCAACTGAGCTTTTGTGACTACCCCTATGGTCCTTTGACTCTTTTGACTGATAGCCTCTGAAACTCTCCACAGCCTGTTCCAAACCTTAAGCAGAGGATCTTTCCTCTTACTTTACCAAGAAAATTGAGGCTGCCATGAGTTCCTTTAGCCTCTCCTTATTCTCTATCCTGTTTCCCTCCTCTGACTCAAGTTTGAGAAGAGGTTATTCTTCTGGTGAGGCTGACCCTTTCCTTGTTTCCTAGATCCCATCTTTTCCTGAGCTTGCCATTTAGCACAACCTCTCCTTACGATTTCCAATCTTTATCCATTGGTTCACCTGCCTTAAAAACATAACCTTCCCTTATTATTACTGTCTCCTTATGCTGTCATCTTATATCCTTATTTTCACAGCCAAACTCCTAGAAACAGCAACTTACACTCATTGTTTGCACTTCCTTAGTTGCCACTCATTTTTCAGTGCTTTACAATCTGGTTTCCAATCCCACCTCTCCACTGGAACAGCTTTTTTTCCAAGGTTATCAAAGATCTCTTTACTGATCCATCCGGTGGTGGTGGCCTTCCTCCTCAGCAGGCAGACTGAGCTCTATCAGAGGTGAATGTTGCATACATTATCTGATGTGCTATCACTGTATTGGTGGTTTTTGCTTACTTTTTTTTGGATTGTAGTTGTAAGGGTGGGCTCCGTTCTGAGGAGGAATATGTATGGCTAATATCTAGGAATGACTGCAGGAATAGCAGAAGGCATCATTGAGAATACCTTGTTGAGGGTACCTTTCTCCTCTGTTGCCTGGAGTGTAGTACATTTGCAAATATTGTTTTCACCTGCAAAGCTGAGGATACCACAGTGCATGGAGTGCTGGATTCCAGACCCTGCAAGACCTGAGTTCAGAGCGCCCAGTTGACTTGTGCTTTACTGACTAGTTCTCTCCACTCCCTCTTCTGGACCCTCCTGGCTTAAGAGTGAGATTATCAATAGTAGCTGTTGCTGTTTCCCCTCCCAGCCTGATGTCTTTCTTTTTGCCTCCTTAAAGGGGCCATGCCCTGACTACTTCTTTTAAACAGACCTATTCAATGAATGGGTGTTACCTCACCCTTTAGGCTAAGTTCTCCCAGTGCATACAGGGTCATCTCCAGTCATCCTGATGAATATCTGGTCACTGGAGTTAGATGGCTCTGGAGAAGTGAGGCTGGTGACTTGCACAACCTCCCTTACTTAAAACGAGGTCAGGTGCAAGTCACATCATTACTTCTCTGATGGCGTGGTCTTCTTCGGCAACGAAAGACAAAGACAACACAACAACCACCAATGGCTTCTAGTTCAGTGACCCTGGGCATTCACCACATACAGGAGTTCTATTCAGCATTTTACTTTCAGCAGCCCCTTATCCAGTCATTTTATTAAATCATGTTGATGTTACCTCACAGTTTTTCACATCATTCTCTCAATTCCACTCATAGTTATCATCTTATTTTAATTCTTCATATCCTCTTGTCTGGAATGTTGCCATAATCTCCTTATTGGTCTCTTTGCTTCCCTTTTTCTACTCCTTGCACACCGAAATTAAATTAATAATCCTGGAGGTCAGGTCAGATCATGTCATTTCCATATTCAAGTTTCAGTGGCGCCCTTTTGTCTTGGGTAGGCTCTTGCTTTTGTTGGCTTCTATGTATTTTGTACCTAATATTTTCTACTGCTCCACCTCTCTATAAAATAGTATTAAATCAATTTGATGGTAGAGCATTTACATTCTAATGGAAAAGACACTAAAATAATGCATCCAAGATTTAGAAAAGGGAAGGTAATCTGCTTTCTTGGTGCAAATCCAACATAATCATACTGTAGAATTTTTAATTTGTTATGACTTCTTGGCTAGTATTTTATTCAATATTTTTTCATTTATGCTCAGAGATAATTGGTCTATAGCTTTTTCTCAGCTTACTTTCCTTTGTTATCAGGACCATATTTATCTCATAGAAAGTATTTGTTATAATTTGTTTTTATGTGTAGTTTATGTTGTGTTGGAATTAATTATTCTTTGATAGAATTCAGGTATTTGGATTTTTGGGGAGAGAGAGTTCCTTTATGGCTTGTTTAAATTCTTTTTCTGAGATTGAATTATCTAAATTCTCTACTTGTAATTTGTGTATTTTATATTTATGCAAATATTCATCCATTTCATTAGTTATAAATTTTGTTGATATGTAACTGGGTGAAAGTTGCTAATTTTTTTATTTCTTCATTTTGAGTTCTCCATTTGTTTTTGGTATTGACATTTTGGTTTTTCTTTTAAAAATTTGATTAGCTAATGCTTCTAATGCTTCATTTAGTTCTTTTCCCTTAAAAAAAAGTTTCTAGTTTTACTTAGCAGTTCAGTTTTTATTTCAAAATTTTATTTTTTTTGTTTTATTGTTTTTTAAAGACCTGCATGCTCAAATAATTTATTTAATTCTTTTTCTTCTTTTGATAAAAATATTTACAAAATAAATTTTCTCTTAACCACTGCTTTGGTTGGATCCCAAAAGTTTTTTTTAATTAATTAATTTTTAGTTTTCAGCATTCATTTTCACAAGATTTTGAGTTCGAAATTTTCTCCCCATGTCTCTCCTCCCACCATCCCAAGACACCATGCATTCTGATTACCCCTTCTCCCAATCTGCCCTCCTTTTTATCACACCCCTCCCTTCCCTTATCCGCATCTCCTCTGTATTCTTGTAGGGCAATATAGATTTCTACACCCCATTACCTGTTTTTCTTATTTCCCAGTTGCATGTAAAAACAATTTGTAGCATTTGTTTTTAAAACTTTGAGTTTCAACTTCCCTCCCTTCCTCCCTCCCCTCCCGTCCCCACCGAAAAGGCAAGTGATTCAATATAGTTTTATACATGTGTTGTTATGTAAAAGACTTCCAAAAATGTCATGTTGTGAAAGACTAACTTTATTTCCCTCCATCCTGTCCTGTCCCACATTTATTCTTATTCTCTCTTTTGACTTTGTCCCTCCCCAAAAGTGTTTACTTCTAATTACCCCCTCGTCCCATTTGCCCTACTTTCTATCATTCCCCAGATACTCCACTTATCCCCTTCTCCCTTACTTTCCTGAGTGTGATAGATTTTTATACCAAATTGAGTGTTCATGTTATTCCTTTCTTAATTAAGTCAAATGTGATGAGAGTAAGTTTCACTTTTTCCCTTTTGCCCTCCTCTCTTTTCCCCTCCATTGAAAAAGCTTTTTCTTTCCTCTTTAATGAGAGATAATTTGCCCCATTTCATTTCAACCTTTTTCTTCCCAATAATCTTCCTCTCTGATCCCTTAATTTTATTTTTTAGATGTCATCCCTTCCTATTCAACTCGCCGACCGTGCCTTCTGTCTATATGTATATAATCCTTCCAACTACCCAAATACTGAGAAAAGTCTCAAGAGTTAAAAACGTTATCTTTCCATGCAGGAAGGTAAACAGTTCAACTTTAATGAGTTCCTTATGAGTTCTCTTTCTTGTTTACCTTTCTATGCTTCTCTTGATTCTTGTGCTTGAAAGTCAGATTTTCTATTCAGCACTGGTCTTTTCATCAAGAATGTTTGAAAGTCCTCTGTTTCATTGAATGACCATTTTTCCCCCTGAAATATTATATCCTCAGTTTTCCTGGGTAGGTGGTTCTTGGTTTTAATCGTGGTTCTTTTAACTTCTGGAATATCATATTCCAAGCCCTTTGATGCCTTAGTGTAGAAGCTGGTAAAGCTTGTGTTATCCTGACTGTATTTCCACAATACTCGAATTGTTTCTTTCTGACTGCTTGCAACATCCTCTCCTTGACCTGGGAACTCTGTAATTTGGCTACAGTATTTCTAAGAGTTTTTATTTTGGTATCTCTTTCAGGAGGTGATTGGTGAAATCTTTCAATATTTATTTTACCCTCTGATTCTAGAATATCAGGGCAGTTTTCCTTGTTAATTTCATGAGAGATGATGTCTAGGCTCTTGGTTTGATCATGGCTTTCAGGTAGTCCCATAATTTTTAAATTGTCTTCTTGGATCTATTTTCCAGGTCAGTTGTTTTTTCAATGAGATATTTCACCTTGTCTGCTATTTCTTATTCCTTTGGTTTTGTTTTATAATTTCTTGATTTTTCATAAATCATTAGCTTCTATCTGTTCCATTCTAATTTTTAAAGAACTATTTTCTTCAGTGAGCTTTTGGACCTCCTTTTCCATCTGGCCAATTCTGCTTTTTAGGGCATTCTTCTTCTCCTTGACTTTTTGGATCTCTTTTGTCATTTGGGTTAGTCTATTTTTTAAAGTGTTACTTTCTTCAGCATTTTTTTTTTGTCTCCTTTAGCATGCAGTTGACCTGTTTTTCATGATTTTCTTGTATTGCTCACATTTTTCTTCCTCATTTTTGCTCTACTTCTCTTACTTGATTTTCAAAATCTTTTTTGAGCTCTTCCACAGCCTGAGACCGATTCATATTTTTCTTGGAGGTTTTGGATGGAGGAGTTTTGACTTTGTTTTTCTTCTGTTTGGATGCTTTGGTTTTCCTTGTCACTAAAGTAAGATTCTATAGTCTGATTCTTTTTCTGGTTTTTGCTCTTTTCACCAGCCATTTAGTTGACTTTTGAGCTCTTTGTCAAGGTAGGTCTTTGCTTTCAGTTGTAGTTGGGGGGGGCAAGTTGTTGGATCCCCCCACAATCTTTGGGCCTAGAGCTCCAGAAATAGTGACTGCAAGTTGCCCCTGCTGCTGCTGTGGTTGAAGCAGGTTCTTCTGCCCAGACTGCTCCACTGTCCTCCACTTGTCCCACAGGCTTTTCACACTGACCTTGCAATTTATCCTTGCCGTTTTGGGGTCATGAAGTCTGGAAACAACCACAGGTGTGAGATATTCAGTCTCCTCATTGCCTGCTCAGGGCCCCTCTGTGCACTTGCCACCCACACTGGACTGTGCTTTGCTCCAAATGTGGCACAGTAAACACTTCCCAGTGACCTTCCAGTCTTGTCTTGGGCTGGAGATTTTCTTCACTCCGTCATTCTATGGGTTCTGCAGTTCCAGAATTTGTTTCGAGCCATTTATTTACTAGGCTTGGCAGGTGTGCGCTAGAAAGGCCTTGCTGTTGTTAATCCACCATCTTGACTTTGTCCCTCGATCCCAAAGGTTTTCTTAGGATTTAATAAAATTATATATTGTCTTCTATGATTTATTCTTTGACCCACCAATTATTTAGACTCTTAAGTTTAAATCCTTTCTACAAAGGCCTTTTGGGAACAGAGATTAGAATCTCTAATTTTTCTTGTAAAAAAAGAGTTCACTCTAATAGATAGAAGGAACCCTTTGACAACTTGCATGGTCTTACAAAAGCTGCCAACAGTTCTGAAAGGTTGTGACTTGCCTAGGTCATCTAGGTAGCATGTCAAATATGTGACCCAAACCCCCAGGTCTGGGTTTCAAAGCTAGCCCTGTAGCTATTAAAACTAATTCTTTCTACCTTGACTTTTTATTATGAGTTTTGGTTACATATTGATATATTTTATACATATATACTATATTATGATTATGCTTTTATTAGTAAAGGATGTTTTTCATAATTGTTTTTTCTGCATTGATTTGCCTGTAGTCTTTATGCCATAATACATGGTCACTTTTTGTAAAGTGGTCATACTTAGGTAATAAAATGTTTATTCTTTTCTATTCCCGTTTATCACTAGAGCCTATATCCTTTATGAATTTTTTTTTGGTAAGTAGTATTTTATTTTTCAGCATTTTTTATAAGATTTTAAGTTCCATTTTTTTTCTCCCTGTGGCCCATCCCCCCTTCTCAAGAAGGCAAACAATCTGATACAGGTATACACATGCAATCGTGTAAACATATTTCTATATTATTCATGTTGTGAAAGAAGAAACAGAACAAAAGGGAAAAGGCATGAAAAAGACAAAAAAGTGAAAATAGTATCCTTTAATCTACATTCAGTCTCTCGTTCTTTCTCTGGATATGGAGAACATTTTCCATCTTGAGTCTTTCGGAATTGTCTTGGATCAGTATTGCTGAGAAGAGCTAAGTCTGCCACACTTGATCCTAGCATGGTGTTGCTCTTACTGTGTGCAATGTTCTCCTGATTCTCGCTCACTATACTTAGTATCAGTTCATGTAAATCTGTCCAGGTTTTTCTGAAATCCACCTGCTCATCATTTCTTACAATGTAGTAGTATTTCATTACGTATATAATACCACAACTTGTTCAGCCATTCCACAGTTGATGGGCATTTCCTCAGTTTCCAATTCTTTGCTACCACAAAAGAACTGCTATAAATTTTTTTTTTTTGTACATATGGGTCCTTTTTCCTGTTTTATACGCTTTGGGATGTAGACCTAATAGTGGTATTGCTGGATCAGAGGGTGGTAAATATAGTTTGCCTTTTGGGCATACTTCCAAACTGCTCTCCAGAATAATTGGATCAGTTTATAATTCTAGCAGCAATGCATTTGTGTCCCAATTTTCCCACTTCTTCTCCAGTGTTTTATCATTTTCCTTTTCTGTCACATTAGCCAGTCTGATAGGTGTAAGGTAGTGGTATTTCAGTTGTTTTAATTTGCATTTCTTTAGTCAGTAGTGATTTAGAGCACTTCTCCATATGCTATAGATTTAATTTCCAAATCTGAAAACTGCCTGTTCATATTCTTTGGCCATTTATCATTGGGGAATAACTTGTATTTTTAAAAATTTGACTCAGTTCTCTATATATTTGAGAAATGAGACTTTATCAGAAACACTGATTGTAAAAATCGTTTCTCATTTTTCTGCTTTCCTTCTAATCTTGATTGCATTGGTTTTGTGTGAGCAAAACCGTTTTAATTGAATGTAATCAAAATTATCCATTTTGCATTTCATAATGTTCTCTGTCTCTTGTTTGGTCATAAATTCTTCCCTTCTCCATAGATCTGACAGGTAAACTATTCCTTGCTCTCCTAATACGCTTATCACCCTTTATATGTAAGTCATGTACCCATTTTGATCTTATCTCAGTAAAAAGTGTGAGATGTTGGTCTGTGCCTAGTTTCTGCCATGTTATTTTCCAGTTTTGGGCAAATGCTGAATTTTTATCCCAGAAACTGGAGTCTTTGGATTTATCAAGCAGTAGATTACTATAGTCATTTGCTTCTGTACCTAATCCATTTCCTGATCCATAATTCTATTTCTTAGCCAGTACCAAATAGTTTTGATGATTTGTAAGATAATTTTAGATCTGGTATGGTTTTTTGCTTTTTTTCATTAATTCCCTTAATATTTTTGACCTTTTGTTTTTTTCAGATGACTTTTGTTATTCTAGCTATATGGAGTAATTTTGATAGTTTAATTGGTATGCCACTGAATAAATAAACTGGTTTAGGTAGAATTGTTATTTTTATTATATTAGCTTGGTTTGCCCATAAGAAATTGATAAGTTTCAAATTGTGGTCATAGTGTATTATTCTGATGATAAATTGGTAATATCTTTGCTCATATTTTATTTAAACTTTTTGCATTCAATACTCAGGGAAATTGGTTGATAGTTTCCTTCTCTGTTTAGGTTCTTTCTGGTTTTGGTATCAGCACCATATTTGTATAATTAAAGAAGTTGGTAGGACTTTGCTTATTTTTCAGATAGTTTATAATACTGGAATTAATTGTTCTTTAAATGTTTGGTTGAATTCACTTGTAAATCCATCTGACCCTGGAGAATTTTCTTAGGTAGTTCATTAATGGCTTGTTCAATTTCTTTTTCTAAAATGGAGTTGTTAAATGTTTTGTTTCCTCTTACTTTATTGTGAGTGATTTATATTTTTGTAAATACTCATCCATTTCACTTAGATTGACAAATTTGCTGGCAAAATCGTTCCTAATTATTGTTTTAGTTTTCTCTTCATTGGTGGTGAATTCACCCTTTTCATTGATGATATTGGTAATTTGGTTTTCTTCCTTTTTTTTTATTGATTTAATCTAAACTTTAACTATTTTTTTTCAGTAGTTTTCTTTGTGTTTTATTAATCTGTCCTTTGATTTTCAGAATTTCTAATTTGGTATTTAGTTGGGGATTTTTAATTTGTTCTTTTTTCTGGCTTTTAAAATTGCACGCCCAATGAATTTATCTTTGTCTTTTTTATTTTTGTAATACCCTAAGTACTGCTTTGGCTTCATCTATAAATTTTGGTATGTTGTCTCATTATTCTCATTCTCTTCAGAATTTTTGATTATTTATGTGACTTGTTGTTTGACCCACTCATTCTTTAGGATTAGATTAGTTTCCAATTAATTTTTAATCTACCTTTCCTTTGTCTTTTATTTCATATAATTTTTATTGTGTCATGATCTAAAAAGGATGTAATTAATATTTCTGCATTTGTTTTTGAGGTTTTTATGCTCTGATACATACTCAGTTTTTGTCAAGGTGCCATGTACTACTGAGAAAAAGGTATATTCCTTTCTATCTCCATTCTGTGTTCTCCTGAGGTCTGTCATATGTAACTTTTCTAAAATTCTGTTTTTCACCTTAACTTCATGTTTATTGAGTTCTGAGAGGAGGAGGTTAATGCCCCCTTCTAGTAGAGTTTTGCTGTCTGTTTCTTTTTGCAACTCATTTCACTTCTCTGAGAATTTGGATACTACACCATTTGGTGCATGTTTATTATTGGTATTACTTTATTGTCTGTGGTACCTTTTAGTAAGATAGAGCTTCCTTCTTTGTCTCTTTTAATTAGATCTATTTTTACTTTTGCTTTGCCTGAGATCACGGATTGCTAGCCCTGCTTTTTTTTTTTTTTTTTGATTTTGACTGACTGAAGCACAATAGATTACTCTGTGTGAGTCTTTCTGTTTCACACATGTTTCTTGTAAACAATATATTGTAGGATTCTGGCTTTTAATCTACTCTGCTATCCACTTCCGTTTTATGGTACAATTTATCCCATTCGCATTCACAGTTATTACTATGTATTTCCCTCTATTGATACTTTTCTCTCTCTCTCCACTTTTCACCCATTCCCTCCTTAACTAGTGTTTAGTGTTTTACTTCTTCCTTTCTACTGTGAAAGCTTTATCTTGTCTTTCTTATGTGAGATAATTTACCTTACTCTACTTCTCCCTTCCCCTTTCTCCTAGTACATTCTTTCTGCACCTCTTAATTTTATTTTATTTTAGCTATCATCCTTTGATATTCAACTTACACCTTTGCCCTCTGTCTATATGTCCTCCTTCTAACTGCCCTAACAGTAAGAAAGTTCTTATGAGTTACAGGTATCATCTTCCCATGTAGGAATGTAAACAATTTAATCTTAAAGTCTTAAATTTAATCTTTTCTCTTTACCTTTTTATGTTTCTCTTGATCTTGCATTTGGAAGTCAGATTTTCTGTTTAGCTCTAGTCTAGTCATCAAGAATACTTGAGTCTTCTATTTCACTGAATGTCTATTTTTTTCCCCTAAAGGATTATACTCAGTTTTGCTGGGTAAATGATTCTTAGTTGTAATCCTAGCTCCTTTGCTCTCTGGAATATCATATACCAAGCCCTCTGATTCTTCAATGTAGAAGCTGCTAAATCTTGTGTTACTCTGACTGTGGTTGCACAGTACTTCAATTATTTCTTTCTGACTGCTTGCAATATTTTCTCCTCAACCTAGGAGCTCTGGAATTGGACTATAATATTCTTAGGAGTTTTCATTTTCAGATCTCTTTGAGGAGATGATGGTGGATTCTTTCCATTTCTGCTTTACCCTTTGGTTCCAGAACATCCTGGACAGTTTTTCTTGATAATTTCTTGAAAGATGATGTCTAGGTTCCTTTTTGATCATGGTTTTTAGGTAGTCCAATAATTTTAAAATCATCTCTCCTGGATCTATTGTCCAGGTCATTTGTTTTTCCAGTGAGATAGTTCACATTTTCTTCTTTTTATTTCATTCTTTTGGTTTTGTTTCATTGTTTCTTGATTTCTAATATTCATTTGCTTTCACTTGCTCAAATCTAATTTTTTTCCAGTTGGTCAATTGTGCTTTTTAAGGCATTCTTCTCCTCATTGCCTTTTTGGACCTCTTTTAGCATTGGGTCTAGTCTGTTTTTTAAGGTATTATTTCCTTTAATATTTTTTTCATGTCTCCTGGAGTTATTAGTTTCCACTTGCCCAAATATAACTTTTAAGAAATTACTTTCTTCAGATAGCTTTTGACCAATGGCCAAATTGGCCAATTTTATTTTTTGAGGAGTTGTTTTCTTCAGTTTTTGTACTCCCTTTTCCAACCTGTTTGACTCTATTTTCATAATTTTCTTGCATAGCCTCTCTTATTTGATTTTTAAAATCCTTTTTGGGCTTTTCCAGGAGGACCTTTTGTTGTTTTGCATGTAGGCATTTTGACGTTGTTCTCAGCTGAATTTGTTTTGATCATCTTGTTTCCATAGGAGCTTTCTATTCTTAAGGCTCTTTTTTTGTTTTTTGTTCATTTTTAAAAGTTGAGCTTTGCTCCTAGAGTACAGGGGGCCCCTGTCCCAAGCTTCTTGCCCTGAGTGGCAGAGGCTTGCTCACAGGCTGATGGTGCAGGAGACTCTGGGGTTTTGATGGTTTGCTCACTGTGCTAGGGTGTGACCTGGCGTTGTCAAACCTGTTGTACCCTGAGTTTTGGGGTTGGCAGTTTGCCTGCTGTGCTGGAGGCCTCACAAGTGCTCTGTTGTGCCACTGGCCTCCTGAGCCAGAGTTGAGGGCCTCAGTTACTGATCTGTGCTGTGACTGAGCCTCCCACTGGCTTGCCAGACACTGGCAGCACTGGCTTCTGCTCTTCTTTTACCAAAGTGAGATATATGTTTCCTGAGGTCCTAAGTCATTATAGATTGGAAGATTGTTTGGCTCCATCTTTTTTGTGGATTCTGTCACTCCAGAATTCTTTAAGAAGCTTGATTTAAAATTGTTTCTGAGAGAAATTGGGGAGAGCTCAGGCAACTTCCTGGCTCTGCTTTCTTGGCTCTGCCCCCTTAAATTTTCTAAAAATCAATTTTAGGTATTTAACTTTATGGGGTCTGTAGAGTTCTGAAAATGTCACAATGAGGTCCTTCATTACAATTTTTCTGTTTCTGTCTGCAATTTGGGTAACTTTTCCTTTAAGTATTTAGATGCTATTTTATATGGTGCAAACCTATTTAATGATTTAATTGCTTTTGGTGCCATTAAGTATAATAGTTTTCAACTCATTTACTGTGTTTTTTTTAAACTGTTACTTTGTTTGAGATTGATTGCTATACTCTTGCTTTTCTTAATTTTACCCAAGGTATAATAAAATTCTGCTCCAACACTTTATTTTCCTTTAAACAAACTATTGTTAGGTTCTGCTATCTAATATATTTTGCTGCCCTATGCAGTTTTATGAATGAGTTTATACCATTCACATTCTTGCCTCTAATTGTTAATTGTGTAATGCCCTTAATATCCTTTTTTTCTTTTTTTTTTCTTTTTAACACAGTTTATAACAGATAAAGCAATTCAAACTTTTGGTCAGGTGATACATCTTTTTAAAGCATTTACAATATGGACCACAAAAGAATTTTTTTTTAAACATTAATCAATTGAGACACAGATAATATTTATGTTGCTAACTTCACTAACTCTTGACCTAATTGTCTCCAGCGTTACTAATGCCCTTAATATTCTTAATATTTTTCCACTGTCTCCTTCTTATCTTGACAAAGGAGGTGATGAAAAAAGGAATTTATTTGATCAACACTAGTAATCTATAATTGAAATCCTCTGTTTGCATTATTCCTGCTTTTCCTCACTTTAGCATGCCCCCAGAGCTTGATTAGTGGTTCTTTTACTTGATTATTTTAATATCCTCTTTCATGGTTTAACCTCCAGAGTAACTAACAGTTTTTTTTCTTTGTGGCTCTTCCTGGATCTACCTTTACTCTTAAATTCCACCTCTCTCCTTGCCTAATCTCTCCTTGTTTCATTTTTAGATTGTGTGTATTTTGCCCCTGTGGAGGTGGGGGTGATGGTGGTGGTGGGGTGTGTGCACGTGCACGCATGCACACATTTGCATGTGGGGGTATTCACCCCTCCTTTCTTGAAGAGTGAGGATCACAGAATGACTGCTCTCCTTGCTCCTTCTTCTGTGCATATTGGCTCTTTTTTTTCTTGTAAACTCCAGTATGTTCTTTTCCATTTCTTGTTTCTTCACAGACAGCTGAGTGGCACAGTGGATAGAATGTTAGGCATAGGGTCAAGAAGATCTGATTTTAAAACTTGTCTGAGACGTTACTTTTGGGCCCTTGGGCAAGTTCGTTAACCTCTGCCTCAGTTTTCTCAGCTGTATAATGAGAATCCTAATTGTATCCACCCTACAGGGTTGTTGTGAGGAAAAAACAAACGAGATAAAGTTTGTCAGGTGCTTAGCAAAATTCTTGACACATAGTAGATGCTTAGTAATTGTTTATTCCCTTTCTTTCTCTTGTCTGGTGTATTCCTTTCCTTCTTCCTCTAACTACAACCTGTAGAAGAGAACACAACCCATTCCTGTTTCCTGTGTTGGTATGTAACTTTGCCTCCCTTGTGACTCTAGAGTGGGTTTCAGAAGGTACTCTTAACACCTTCTTCTGCTTCAGATTATAAGCACTTAATTTTTTAGCTTTTACCAGTTGTTCATATACTGTTTACCTGCTTACATTGCTCTTGATTCCCGTGTGTTTGCATTTCAGAATTTCTATTCAGTACTGCTTTTTTCATCAGCAATGCTAGAAAATGCTCTGTTCCTTTAAAGGCCCCAGCCTCTTCCCCTATCCCCTACAGGGTGATGTTCACTTTTTCAAGGGAATATATTCTTGGTTGCAAGCCTTTTATCTTTTACTTTCTGGAATATCTTACTCCATGACTTACTCTTCTAAATGTATTTTCTGCCAAGTTTTGTGTGATGCTGACTGTGGTTCTTGGTATCTGATCTCCCTCTCCCCTTCTCTCTTCTATTTCTCTTTCTTTTTCTCCTGACTGCTTATAGTTTTCTTCTTGGAAGCTCTGGAATTTGACCATGCTTTTCTTGTTTTAGGAAGTGATGGTGGGTAAATTTTTCTTTTAATGTTTTTTTTTTTTATTTTTTACTTTGCTTTTTGATTCTGATCTACTTGGATAGTTTTCCTTTATGATTTCTGATAATATGGTATTCAGGCTTTTTGGTTGGGTTATGGTTTTTAGGGAGTCTGATTCTTAAAATGGCTGTATTTGTTTCAGGGTCAGTTGGTTTTGGTTGTAGATATTTTCTTA
The DNA here is from genome assembly GCA_028658325.1 of Potorous gilbertii. Lineage (NCBI taxonomy): Eukaryota > Metazoa > Chordata > Mammalia > Diprotodontia > Potoroidae > Potorous > Potorous gilbertii. The sequence continues at coordinate 517,698,685 of CM053769.1, forward strand.
CTTTTCTTGCCTAATGCAATGATTGCTCAATTTTATTTTTCATGGAGTTCATTGTTTAAGTAAAATTTTCCACCTTCTGTTCTAGAGTATTTTTCCTTCAAGAGCTCTTATTTAAATTCTAATTTCATTTATTACTTGCTTCTCTTCTGGTAATTTTTAATAGTCCTTGTGTGGGCAATTTATTTTTGACTGAGGAACTGCTTATACTTGTGGAGGTTACTCTACTGGAATTATATCTTAGATTTCTCTTAGCTCATTGTATTTTTTTAAAGCTCTATCTTTTAGTCTTTTTCCATGTTTCATCTGTATTAATGTTTGGATAATTTGACATGAACAATAATTCTCTTTTGTGACAGTAATAATATTTAGCACAACTCTGAAGTAATTTCTTTTATCCTCATTATTATAGCATATAATATTCTAGTACTGCAGGTGTCCAGAACCCATCTTGACTGAGTGGTCCCATATGTGGGAGAATCCACTCTAATCTTTCCAAGGATACAGAAGTCTATCAGGCTTTTTATTTGCCCTGTATCCTAAGAACTTCTGGGTCTCTCCGTATACCCCTGAAATGAAAGGGTTTTTTTGCATTATTTCCTAATGTCAATTCTCCTAGAGAGAATAGATGATCTTGCTTTTTCACCATTTGTATCTCCTGAGCTTAACAGTTTTTTTGGCATGTACTACCTGTATAATAAATACTTTGTCATTCATTTTACAGATGTAAAATGATGTACAGATGAGTATGCTAAGGCTGAGAGAAATTGACATACCCAGAGTCCCCATGCTATAAAGGATTTGAGGCACTCAAATTCAAACTTGAACCTTCTTGACTGTAGAGTCAGCACTTTTTTTTTTTACTTTTAATTTTATATAATTTATTTTCAGTTCTCAACATTCACTTCCACAAGAATTTGAATTAAAAATTTTCTCCCCATCTCTTCCACCCCCACCCAAGGACAACATGCACTTCATCCACCCTTTCCTCCAGTCTGTCCTCCATTCTATTACCCACTCTTCTTCCATCCCCTTACCCTCTATTTTCCTGTAGGGCAAAATAGATTTTATATTTCATTGCCTGTATATCTTAATTTCCAATTGCTTGCAAAAACAATTTTTAACATTCATTATTAAAGTTTTGAGTTCCATATTCTCTCCCTTCCTCCCTTCCCACCCACCTATCCTCATTGAGAAAACAAGCAGTTCAATATAGGTCATACATGTGTAACAGTGCAAAGCACTTCCATAATAATTATGTTGTAAAAGACTAACCACATTTCCTTCTGTCTTATCCTGTCCTCCATTTATTCCATTTTCTCCCTTGACCTGTCCTCCCACAATAGTTTGCTTCTGATTATCCCTTTCCCCAATTAGCTGTCCCTTCTATTATCTTCCCTCTCCTATCCCCTTCCCCCTTGCCTTCTTCCAGGGTAAAATAGATTTCCATATACAGTTGAGTGTGTTATTCTCTCCTTAAACCAAATCCCCTGAGAGTAAGTCTCACTTATTTGCTTTCATCTCCCCCTTCTTCCCCTCCATTGTGAAAGTTCTTTCTTCCCTCTTTTATGTGAGATGATTTGCTACGTTCTACATCTCCCTTTCTCTTACTCCTAGTACATTGCACTCAAGAGTAAATTTTATTTTTTAAGGTATTCTCCCTTCATATTCAGCTTAGCCCTTTATATGTATGTATACACATATATACATATATATCCACACACACATGTACACACACACCTACACATATATACACATACACCCATGTACATATACATACCTACACATATATAATGTACACATACATACCCATATATACCTACATATACACACACACATATGTATTCCCTTCTAACTACCCTAAAACTGAAAAAGATCTCGTGAATTATAGATAACATCTTTCCATGTAGAATGTAAACACTTCAACTTTAATGAGTTCCTTAATGCTTCTCTTCCTGTTCACCTTTCATGTTTCTCGTATTTGAAAGTCAAAATTTCTATTCAGCTCTGCTCTTTTCAGCAAGAATGCTTGGAAGTCCTCTATTTCATTGAAATTCCATTTTTTCCTCTGAAGTATTATGCTCAGTTTTGCTGGGTAGGTGATTCTTGGTTTTAATCCTGTTTCCTTTGATCTCTGAAATATCATATTCTAAACCCTTCAATCCCTTAGTGTAGAAGCTGCTAAATCCTGTGTTACCCTGATTATTTTTCCACAATACTTGAATTATTTCTTTCTGGCTCTTTGTAATATTTTCTCCTTGACCTGGGAACTCTGGAATTTGGCTACAATATTCTTAGGAGTTTTCTTTTGGGAATCTCTTTCAGGAGGTGGTCAGTGAATTCTTTACTTTTCTATTTTTACCCTCTGCTTCTAGAATATCAGAGCAGTTTTCCTTGATAATTTCTTGGAAGATGATGTCTAGGCTCTTTTTTGGTCATGGTTTTCAGGTAGACCAGTAATTTAAAATTGTCTCTCTTGGATCTATTTTCCAGATCATTTATTTTTCCTATGAAGTGTTTCACATTGTCTGCTATTTTTTCGTTCTTTTGGTTTTGTTTCTTGGTTTCTCATAAAGCCATTTGATTCTATCTGCTCCATTCTAATTTTTAATGAACTATTTTCTTCAGTGAGCTTTTGAACCTCTTTTTTCATTTGGCCAATTCTGCTTTTTTAAAGAATTCTTCTCCTCATTGGCTTTTTGGGCCTCTTTGCCATTTGGGCTAGTCTATTTTTAAAGGTGTTATTTTATTCAGCATTTCTTTGGGTCTCCCTTAGCAAGCTGTTGACTTGCTTTTCATGATTTTCTTGCATCACTCTCATTTCTCTTCCCAATTTTTCCTCCATCTCTCTTAATTTTCAAAATCCTTTTTGAGCTCTTCCATGACCTTGAGACCATTGCATTTTTGTGGAGGTTTTGGATGTGGAAACCTTGACTTTGATGTCTTCCTCTCATCTGAAAGGATGGAAGAAAATACCTTTTTACTAAAAAAGTAACCTTCTGTGGTCTTATTTTTTTTTCCCTTTTTTTGGTCATTTTCCCAGCTGGTTACTTGACTTTTGAGTCCTTTGTCAAGTGGAGGGTATACTACCCTAGGCTTCAGAGGTTTTGTGCAGCTGTTCTCTGTGATATCTCTAGGGAGCTGTAAGTTTTCAGTTCCTCCAAGGTGGCACAATCAAGAGAGAGGAATTTACTTCTCTCCTGGCCTGCGCTCTGGTTTGTGAGCAATCACAAGCACTCTTTTCTGTCCCGGAACTATGAGTACAATTCTCTCTCCACTGCCACTACCAGCTCCACCACACCAGTGCTTCTCCTCATTCCAGGACTGCCACGTAAGATTGAGACCCAGATCAGCCACTTGATTCTCCCAGGGTCTTTAGGCAGAGTGCTCCAAAGTGGACACTGCTGCCTCAGTGACTGCCACCGCCCTGAGGCTGAGACTGGGACTGACCTCACTCTCCTCTCACCCAAGTGAAAGAACTTTCTGACTGAACTTTGAAGCTATCTTTGGCGTTTGTGAGTTGGCAAATCTGGGAACTGCAGCAGCTTCCTGTGATTCTGTGCCTTGAAGCCTGCTGCAGTCTTGTGCATACTGTGTGGCCCACACTGGGGTGTGCTCTGCTCTGAGCCCAATGTGATAGACCTTTTCAGGCTATTTTGGGCTGGAAATCTGTTTCACTCTGTCATTTTGTGGCTTCTGCTGCTCTGGAATTTGTTTAGTCATTTTTTACAGGTTTTTATGGACTATGGGAGGAGAGCTTCTACAGGTCTGTCCTACTCTGCCATCTTGGCTCTACCCCCGATCCAGCACTTTATGCTATCCTTTCTGTGACTTCTGTTCTTTTCTAGTAACTTTGATGAATTTCTTCTTGGATGAATCATTTTGTCTCTTCCTTTTGGCATATTTCTATGATGTCAAAGTCTTCTGTTATTTTCTGTCTAAATTCCTTTTGAGATAGCATCTTTCTTTCCTAATGGTTTTATGATTATATTCTCTTCATCCCCAACCTCTTGTCTAATTCAGTTCATCTCTCTAACTAGCCTATGAGACAATATGTACCTTCAGGCTTGATACTAATGATATTTTGACTCTTGATTTTCTCATTCCACATATAGATCTTAATGATATCCACATAGCACATTCTTTGTTTGAATTATGTCTGTTCTCCATTCCCATCCAAGAAGTTCTCAATCACTGTATGTCTTTTCCTACTGGGGAGCCCCTTTCCTCCTTCCGACTAATTTCTCTTAATTCCCTTTCTGGTCCATATTATGTACTGCTACCAAATTAATATTGATAAAGCATCACTTTCTCCAGCTTGAGAAAGTAGTTTTTTTCCTCTTGCTTAATTGAACAAGCATATCTATGTGCCAAGGATTGTGCTACGTGCTTGAATTTCAAAAAAAGAAAAACCATGGCTCTCAAGTGACTTAAATTCTGGATGATCCTATAGTGGTTCCCTGCAGAGAAAGTCTGAACCCTTAGGTCTCTCAAGGCTCACTAATTGTCTGGTCTTACAAATCTTCAGCTAAAAAAAAAACCCAAAACAAACCAATTTAATTGAGTGCAGATGAAGGGAGGTAAGTTGATGGAACAGAATGACTGAACAGTTTTAAAGGGGGCTATATATAGAGAGAAGAATAGTAGAAGCAAAATATTTTAAGCTACAGTGTTTCCTAAAGGGGGAGGGGTACGTTGGAGTGAGGTCCCAAGGAACTGGAGGTGGTGCAGCACTAGGGAAGATCTTATCTAGCCAGTGAGAAAAAACATGCAGGAAGAGTTCATTAAAAGTGCTCTATATGGGGTGAAGGTGTGTTTGTGCACATAATGCATCACAGGATGAGGAGTGTTTTTCTGCATTGATAGGGAGTTCCTTGCAGCATCCAAGAAGAATGAATGCTTAGGATGACTTGGTTGCAACAGCCTCTCAATATCTTGGAAGAAACTCCTTTGGTAGTGGAAAACATCCTGCATTTGCAGGTTGCCCCTGATGCTTGCAGCTTTGTCATCTTGTGCAAGTCACTTGAATGTCTCAGAGTCTTATTTTCCACATCTGTAAAATGAGTAAGTTATATTGAATGTCCTAAGATCCCTTCCAGCTTTCAGTCCATGGGGATTTTAAATACCAAATAAGTCTACCTCAGTGTGCCATAAAGATTCTTGTTTCTCCCCACCCTGTAAGCTTGGGCATCTAAACAGGGAGTGCTGCAGGAGGCTTGCTGCCAGCTACTTCCGCAGGAGATGGACTGTTCTTGCCCTTTTTTGTCCCCCTCTGCTTCCAGAATGAGAGAATTCATGATGTTGCTCTCTATTTACTAGGTGCTTCTCCCCATTGTAGGTTGCATAGGGAGGTCTGCTGGGATGTTTGTTCCATCTAGATACCTTAGAACCTAGGATTCAACTTGTGCTTTATATGGCTAAAGATCTTGGATGGGATTGTGTTCTATCAGCAGATTTCTTTTCTATAGGAAAAACTACATGTTAAAAGAATAGTTAGTGGATGATCTGCATCAGGAGATAGTAGTTAGGCAGTTGTTTTTCACGGGAGATAAATACCTGGTTCAGGGCCATACCTAATTGGATAAGGGATTGACTGTGCCTGTCAGCATATATACACAATAGCAGACCATACCTCTTGGCTGGCAACCTCACTAGATTGAAAGTTGACTGTGCGCTATAAAGAATGATGGGAGCTGGGTGGGGCAGTGAAGGTTAAGTAGAAAGACAGAGATGAAGGGACGTTGAGGAAGAAAAGGGCCTTCTGTTCCATTTAAAAGTAGTGATAGCTGCCCCTGTTGTGCTTCCTGACCCTCAAAGTAGTGAGTGATTGCTGCAGTCCTAAGCTCGGAATAGCCTTAGCGTACTGATGGCTCACGTTTGGATTAAGAAGAAATGATAGGATGAGAAGTTTTGATTTTTTCTGCTTTCTAGACCTCTTAGTTTTAGTATCTTTTTAGTGATTCAGACACGTATGTGGAATGTTGTTTGTTGTGGGATTTAACAACCTACTGCATCTGTCCCTTGTTTTTGTCTTTTCAGATGCTAAACATGTAATATTTTTTTAGTCTTGGAGTGTGTATATCTTCCTTGGGAGAGTCACAAAAAAGAGGAAACCTACCTTGTGGATATGTGGCTATTCATTGATGGGGTGTGTACACTGTTTGGGGCAAGAAAGAGATTGGTTGGTTGGTAGCAAGGGGGATTTCTCTTCTAGGCATGGTTTCTCTTGCCACACAAATTATAGGGAAATGTCATACAAAATATGACAGTATTATACAGCAAGCTTGCGACCTTCTTGAGAAGGGCTACCAATTGCTGACCCAACCACATTTCTTTCTGTTAATTTGGTTTAAGACTAGCCCTACTGCATTAGGTACTTAAGGTTTGGGGCTTGCATTTTGGTTTTCTGAAGGTTATCAACATTATTTGGTGGTAAGCAGTGCAGTCAGGGAGGTACTGGGGCCAAGCTGAAGCAAATAGATTATGCTAGCAGAATTGTGAAGCTTTGCATTCGGCTGCTAAATCAGGGCTCAAGCCGGCAGCTGGAGAGTGTCCAGGACTAAAGTGTTTTTGGTTTTCGGGGAGGGGAGGGGACTAGAGAGGAGCAGCAGCAAACAAGCATTGGATTCAGTCTTTGTCAGGGTGCTCTTGTTATCGTGGTCAAAAGATTTCAAGCCAGAGACTGCCAGCAGCAGCTCTGCTATAGCTCACGGGCCTGTTTGTGCTGCCTTTCTGGCTTGGCTCAGCCAAACTGCACTTTTTTTTTCCTGTCTGCTGTGCTGTCTTGTCTCTGGAAGGGAAGTCTCCTCCTAGCTGCTTCTCCTCCCCTCCCCACCCCTCTAGTTCTAGGAGATGATGCCGCTCTATTGCATGCCTTGCTGATGTCACTGGCAGCGGGGTACGCATCAGCAGCCTGATCACATGCTGGCCCAGTCAGTAATGCAGACGGGATAGGTGTATGTGGGGTGGGGGGTGGGAGGTTGTATGGCAGCCGCTCTAGACCTGATGCCCTAAAAGTGCTGGGACAGTGGCTGCAGTACCCTGACAGCCTGGATTGGAAGCCTGCGCCTTGAGGAAATTCTCTTTAATACATATAATATATACATATATATATATATATAAAATATATGTAATATATATATTTATATATACACACATATAATATATGTTACAAAAAATATATATATTTTAAACATAATCCTTAACTTTTGGGCTCTTGTCTGTTCTATTCAAAACAGACTTCCCAGACTCTGAAGGAACAGTTACAAGCAGGATGCTTTTCCCCACCTCTGCGCAAGAATCTTCCCGGGGCCTCCCGGATGCAAATGACCTGTGCCTTGGCCTGCAGTCCCTCAGCTTGACAGGGTGGGACAGACCATGGAGTACCCAGGACTCTGATGCTGCAGCACAGAGCAGCCCACAATCGGGTGAGTGAATTGGGGCTTGGGGGATGGTATGTGTGTTTTGTGTGTGTGTGTGTTTGTGTGTGTGTGTGTGTATGTATGTGTGTGTGTGTGTGTGTGTGTGTGCACCTAACATCCGCAGCAACAGTTGTCGGATTTTCTCTTCCCCTGTCTTCATCCTCTTATCATGGAGTTGTTTTGCATAGATGAAAATGTGAGAAAAACAGCTTGTGTTTGTAGAGAGAGTCTTTTTTTTTTTTTTACCCCTTTCAATGTTATAAATGCCCAAAGTTATGATACTTCTGAGGGTCTGGGCACATGATAGGAAGGTAACTAATGTTTGTCTTTTTTCTAGAAATTATTAGAGTAACCCACAAGTGCCTAGTTCCATCTTGGAGATGATGTAGCAAAACACTTTTAGATGGGGGAGGGGGAAGAAGAGAGGGGCTTGAACATTTAATATTAGACTCACATTTCTTACTTGTTAATATGTAAAGGGGTGTTTGTGGTGTGTGTGTGTGTGTGTGTGTGTGTGTGAGAGAGAGAGAGAGAGAGAGAGATAGAGAAGGATGGTCTCAGAATATCAGCCCGGGATGAATTTTAACTTGCTGATTTTGCAGCCATGCTGCATTCAGAATGCATTTGTCTTTAAGCTAGAGAGACAGTGGAGATGGGGACTTGACCTTTAGAGTTGGTGGTTTTGGGAGCAAGTATGTAAAGAAATTCCTAACTTGGGGCCCCACCCCTCATCCCAGAGGTCTCAGTTCTGTACAATTGATAGGCAAGCATATCTTCTTTACCCTTTTACTCTTTTCTCATGTTACTTTCAGTGAAGGATCATTGATTCAACCCAGTTTAGGCTAAGTAGAAAGAAACTGAAGAACTTTGAAAATGGTTTGGAAGGGTAGGGGAACAACCTTTAAGCCTTTGTGGCTTTAGTGGAGGAAAAAGTTAATTATATCCATTAGCACCCCCTATAATGTGGTAGACTTTTTTGGAGGGAGGGGGAAGAGACAGGCCTAGCTCTAGCTATTAATTGCAGGTCTTCAGGTGCTTTGCAGAGCTTGATAGATTTGTACATCTGGGCATTTTAAGGCCTAATAAGTAGTTTTGATTAAAAGCGGGGTGGGGGGGGAGGGGAGTTGGGATAGGATTTTAGAGGCTTTAAAATTTGTGTGAGTGAAGAAGGGGATATACTGTGATTATTTGACTTCTTCCCTCTGTTCCCTCCTAGGTAGCATTGAGTAGTCAGTCCATGCAGTACTCAGTCTTTTCAGGACTGGCAACTTTATCATGCTTCATTTGGGATCAGATCATTGATGGGCAGACTCTTTAGGCCTAAGATTCTTATGACCCTTCCTTAGTGTTTAGATACCAAAGGTGATATTGTAAATCCATGTCTTCTTTTTGTACTATCTTCACTTAAAAGTGTTACAAAAGGCCTCCCTGCTCATGACTTGGGTATTTAGCAGTGGAATCTTCTCCTTCCTGACTCAGTAGCATAGTTGCTTTGTTTGGACTATTTTAATAGTAGTAGGGTCGAATTTCTGTTAAACCCACCTATGCGTCCTATCCAGTCTTGTGATCCGTAGCACATGACTGTACTAGTAAGGTCTATAGCCTATGGCTCTGGAATAGTGAGCAGTCCCACATGGACTGTGACCTTGCCCTTATAGTGGGACATTTTAATTTGTCATAGATAAGATAGGATTTGTTGTTGAAACCACTGTTCCTTATTCTTAGAGCTTGGGAATTGATGGCAGCTCCTTCTTTTCCATCTCTGTACTATGTACCTTCTTTGTAACCCTCCAATGAGTATACTGCCTCCTTGGATTAGGATGTAAAACTCCTACCACACAGCTGTGTTACCAGATCTTTTTCTCACCAACAAAGCGAGAACATTCAGCCCACGTTTTTTTGCCCACACTGCTTCCCTAGCCCTAGGACTAGATGGACTCCTTTAGAGAGAGTAGGAGTTCTGATAGGTCAGTAACCATCCTCCTTCATAAAGATAGGGTTGGAGAAAAAAGTGCATGGGACACGTGGTTGTTACTGGTTACGTGATGCCATCTGATCTGAGAGTGCATTTGGAGAAGTGCATTTTTCAAGCAGGTTGTGTCTTGGTTGTGCCTATACAAATTCCAAAATCTTGTGATTGTTTACAGTGATGTGAAGCATTTTCCTCCAAGAGAAACTTACTGCTGTGCTAAGTTTAATCATCTTTTGTAACTCTCAAGTATTCAGACATTTTGGGGAAAGGTGTGTTAGAATACAGCAGGATTTTTAAAACGTTCATAGTATTAGACTCTTAGCTCTTGAAGGAATTTTAGATATAATCTCCTGTCTCCCCTCACATTCCCTCAGACCTTCCAAGAATTTTTTTATTTGTATGGCAATCCCTGATTTATTAAAAACTCAGGAGAATCAAAAGTTGCCCTTTGAAGCAATCCTGTATCAAAGACAAGACTTCTAGATGTGGGTTTTTGTCTTTGGTACCTCAAATCTATGTTAAGAGATAACTCCCTCACTTCTACCAAGTCAGCACTGATTTGGGTTTGTTCATGTGAACTCCCCTTGACATATGTTCATCTTGTTTCTGTGTACTAAGTGCTCTGCCATCTAATTTCTGAGGTAAGTTGCTTACTGAGTAGTTTCTTGTTCATTGCATCCTTGTGGAGATTGGCTTATTTTGGGTAGATCTTGAGGCTCTGAGTAAGATGTAAGATGGTTAAGTCATCTGGGAACAATTTCTTTTTGGGAGGAGTGGGGCTGATGGAGAGCTTATTTGAATATACTCAAAATTACCTTACATGTAAATGTTTAATGTTATCTACAACTTTGCTCAGGGCACTAATATTTAGGAAGCTGGTCACAATCATTGAGTACTGATAAGAGTATACTTTCTCTGACCACCTAAGTAGAACTTGTCCAGTTTTATACAAAAGTAATTAATTTGAAGGGTCAAATTAAGAGAGGTTAGCCCTTTGGCAAGCACCTTCTTTTTGGCTCATTATTTTTCAAAGTAGGAATAAAGCAACTCTCCTAAGGAAGTGAGACATCCTGGAGGCCTAGAACTTTACTTCTGAAGTTAGGACTATTCTATTCATCCTTGCTCAGTAAGTACAGAAACTGAGGACTTAGCCTGATGATTTTCTTGCAGTAGGGTTATTTTTGTAAAGGAGCATTCACCAACAGAGCTGTCAAATCTGGGGAACTGGCATTTGGCCAGGTTGGTAATCCCTACCTCCTAGTATATATAGAAAGACCTAGTAAATGTGATTCAAAAATTTCAGGTCAAAGGAGCATTTGATGTTAAAGGAGACAGTATCTCTTCTCAAAGAGTGTCTTCTAAGATCCTAAAAATGAACATCCTTGGTTCTGCTACCTGCCCCAACTTCTCAGTCAATCTACTGGACCTCCTGTCATCAGGCTTGCCCAGGGTCTACCATTTTGAGCTGACCAGGAAAAGAGTTGTGTTGTCAGCACTCTTGGTTGGGGCTGCAGCTCTGGTTTCTTCCAAGTAGCAAATAGCCTTTCACATAGAACCTGTATTGATATTTGCTGCAGTATCTTAGATTCCAGGGCTCTACTCTAGATAATGCCACTTTTGCTATAGGTGAAGTCTTCTGTAACTCTGAGGTGTATGTTTTGGTGTGTGCTTATTCATTTCAAGGTTTGAGGAGAAATAATGTGGAATGGAATGTGTATGTGTTGCTTATATCAACATAACTAACTTATCTGGACTATCATGGTCACCGCTGCCTATATGATTTCTGTATTCCAAAGCCAGATTGATTAAAATCATGTCAGGTCAACTGGATGGAAAATTCCCTTTGTTATATCACTGGATCAACGTGGCTTATGGTGGGGAAGCATTTTTTATGTGTAGGAATGGGGACATTAATGATGCTTTTGAATCAATTGACAGGATCATATCCAATCCTTATGAGTAAAACAACAGCCATTGTGGGAGGACCTAAATAAGGGTTTGGCGAACTCTGATCTAATCTATACTTGGTATAGCCAGGGTCTAAGAATAATTTTTACAGTTTTAAATACAATAAAACTTTATTTAAAAATGTAAATAAAAACCATTCTTTGCTTATCCTTTGACTAAAGGAATCATGTGGCAGAAAGATCATTCGCCTAGAAGTGGGGAGATCTGAGTTTCAGTTCTGACACCTCCATCATCTGTGACCTTGGGCAAAGTACATGCCTCATGTTCCTAGTTTGTAAGAGTTTGTATTAGGTGAACCCGTAATGTGGCAGTCCATGCTTTTTAAAAAAAAATTTTTGTTAACTATCTTTAAATGTAATTAGTTTTTTTTAACCCTCTATATTTTATTTATCTTGTACATTTAATAAGTTTATTCTTTGAAGAGATTCGTAGGCTTCACCAGATTGCCAAAGTGGGTTGTGACTCTAGGGTTAAAAGCCCCTGATATAGAAGGATAACATTCTGCTTTAGCCTTCAGAGGGCTGCAAGTAGGATGAATTGGTGGAATTTAGAAGCCTGTTGTAGCAGTTAGAGTTCAGAAATGCAATATGTGCTGCCTTAGCATAGTGGGAGTAAATTCCCCATTCTTGGGTTATCTTCAAGAAAAACTTAGGGCAGTTGTTGGGAATGTTATAAGAAGGGACAGAAGTCACACTTAGATAGTCATCTATGTTTTTTATGATGGCTAAGGTTGCTTCTGTCATTCTAATAATGCAGTAGTTCTTTAGGGTATTTGAGATTAGGGCAATGTCTGTTCTTGAAAAGGGAAATTGTTATAATGACTGTAGGGCTTCAAAGTTTGGTTATACTTAGAAGTAAAAATGAACTTATTGTTGTAAGAAAATAATTGGAAAGCTCTGAGAAATGATTGAGTAGGTGTGAGGTGGGTTATTGGAGTAGAAGATACGAAATACAGATTTATAACATATCTGGGATTTAGAGGCATTACTTTTGAAATTAGCTAGATGGGACCAGACAGTAACAGAAGCAAGAAACCAACCTGGGTTGGGGAAGAGTGGGATAGGAGCGAGTTACATAATTAGGGAAACCTTGGGAGGAAATTAGTTTTGCTAGAAGAATGGTGAAGCTCTGCATTGGGGATTAGGGAAGATTGCAGTTTTATGACAGGCCCCAAGACTGGGGGAAAGAAACTATATTGTTTATGTATTTAGGTCCATTTTAATACTGTGTGATGGACTTAGCTTTGTGGTACCTGTATTTATCTAATTAAAGCAAAAACCTCTGCTCTCTGACATGTATTGGGCATTGTCTTTTTTAGTTACTGGGATAAAATTAAGCCCACAAGTTATACTGTCTCATTACTTTATTAGGCCTTTATCTTAATAGTAAGGGAAACTGTATGTTTTTGTTCCTTTGCCTACATTACTAAACAAATAACTTCCTGGTAGTGTGCCCACTTGAGGCCTGGAATCACTGTTAATGATTTAAACCCTCACTTCCTTACCAGAATATTCCCCTTCTAGGACACTCACCTAGGTTTAGAATTTGCATCCTGGTCTGAGGAATTGGTATTATGAGGAATGTTTTTTAGCAGAGGTGTTAGGGGAAGGGAATGGACCTAGATTAGTGGTAAGAGAGTCCTATTTGGTTTTGTTCATTTTAGATCAGATTCCCATCAATCTACATGAGCTTTGGGCTGGCATGGTATTGGGGTATGTTGGATGACTAATGGGTAAGATATAGCCTTTTAAAAAGCTTTGAGCATTTGTTGTCTCTGTGACCCTGATGCTGCCACTCCCTACACTAGTGGCTTTGTGCTGCTGGGGAATGCATTAGAAAGTTCCGGTGGTGACTCAGCTGTAAAATCCACAGGAGCTGGCAAAGGAGGATGAAAGTAGAGAAAGTTAACAATTAGTCTAAAAATATTATTGCTGATTTGGTCTCCCACAGCCTCTGTGCTATCGTATTAATGAGCTGCAATTCCATTCTGGGCACTTAGCTCACCACGACTTGCCTGAGATGTATCTGCAGCCCCTGCCAGGCACGGGCTGGGTGTGAACAGGGACAGTCTCTGCAATGGTGACAGTGTCTCCTTTTCATCAGTCACATCAGGCACACATCAAGCTAATTTTTAGTTATTAAAAACGAGATTTAAGTTGTGAGTTTAAAGCAGACTTTTCCAGCATGTTAAGTTTCTTTCAGTTGAGATAGAATTGTAGGACTTGAAAATTAGTAACATAAAAGCTTTTGTAATTAATGTGGGTTCTAGAATGTAGTGACTTTTCTACCGTGCTTCACAATTGTAATGGTAACAAGTGGCAGCGAGACCTTTGGGTACATGTCAGCTGTATTATTCACCAACTCCTCCAGCTAACGCTGCTTTCTTAGGATCTTGGCAGGCTGCTTAAGGGGGGAGCATGAGAGTAGCAGCTGTGACATCTATCAGTGGTAGAATTTCCCTGCGTACTGTGGCAAGAGAGACCTGCTAATTTCACTGACTGTAATTTATCTGACATGGAATATTCCACTTCCAGAAACTGGGTCAGGGAGACCTTGGAAGTATGGCTCTTTTCCCCAGAAGTCAGGCATTTCCTTATCCCTTTCTGTAAGTGATGATGAGGACAACGTCAGGGTAAAGAAGATTTTGTTGTTGGTGTTCAGCATAGCATTGCACCATCCATCATAGTCCTGACTCTGCAGTGATCTTTATAAGCCAGTATCATGAAGGGCTTCACTCACAGAGGTGAAATAGAAGACTTTCTGTAGAAGTCTAAACCTAATAATGAATTAGAATGTGCCTAATACCTAACCCTAACAAAGAATTTGGTACAGGAGTGGAATTCTTGTCGCCACTTGTTTGAATATAGATGCTGGTTAACCTTGCAGGAGTTAATAACATTGATCGTATTAGGCTTGGCTTTCATGGACATTTTGACCTCTTTTAAAAAATGCTAAGTTGCTTTTACTTTTGGCTTGAAAAGTCTTTCCTCACTTAGATTTTCCTGTTTTCCTTAGACCTTGTTAATTAATTCTGTTCTCTTAGAGGTTGTTTCCATTGTTTGTGGGGAAACTGAACAGAGATGAGGACGTGTCCTAGAGGTTTTGGTCCGATACAGAGCTAGAATTAGAGCTTAGACATCCTGGTGAATGTTACAGTGCTCACGTGGATCTCCAGTGTCATTAATAGTGTGTACGTTAATAGCGTGTACTTGAAGCAGGATGAATCAAAACCCACTCATAAGTCTGCATTGTGTCCACTTTTGTCCATATCTTTCCATAAATTTGCTTCTGGGGCCTCACTTAGATTTTCTTAATAACCTGTGGATACTAATGAAATATCAGAGTACCTGTTGATTATTCCTGTTATTACATGACCCACTTGTGGTTTTTTTTCTTATCATACACTTCTTAGACATTCACCTCAGTGTTTTTATTGAGTAGCTTTTTGTATAGTACAGCTAGCTTGCAACCATTGTGTACTTTCCTTTGCTAATTGGGGATCCTGAGCGTCAATTCTTTGAATACGAAGTATTTTGATTTATATCATACTAGATAACCAGATTTTCCAAAGGCAATCTACTGCCCTGGGCCCAAGCCAGTATACTTAGAGATAAGCTCTACAGGTCATCCCTCCAATGTCATAGCCTTGTTCAAATAGCAGCCATTCTAAATCCATCTGGTCTTTTTCTATGTGCTTAGTTAGACTGAACTCCTGAGTAATTGGGAATTATGAATATTAGTTCAGTTGAATGTTGCTGGATTCCACGGGTTCTTTCCATTGTCTATCATAGTGATATGTATATTGCATTGCTTTGTTGTGTATCTTTATACTATATCAGATAAGCTATCATTTCCAGAAGGAGTTGTTCAAAGTCCTGTTTTGGCATAAGTTGTATCTAAATCATACAATTATGTTAATGTACAGTAACTAGATAATTTGCAATAGAAAAGGGTATAAACTTTGGGCCTCTTTTACCAATCTGCTAGAAGCATTTTAATGCTATCTACAATCATTCAGTTTATGTCAGGATCTCCTATGCACTAGGCTCTATGCTAAGCATCCTGCAAAGATAAACAAAATCTGATCTGTGGTCTTAAGTCACTTATTAGTACACAACAATATAAAGTAAAAAAGTGAGAAATACTGTAAGTTGATAGTAATGATAGCTGATTTTTATATAGAGTTTTTACATAGTTCTCCATTGGTGGCTAATATAGCTTTATTCCTTCCATCTCCAATGTCTGAAAATATGCTTAGATCTCAACATCCATTAATCTTGGAAAACAGTTCTAGTAGTGTGACAGCATAGAAGCCAGATTTTTAAGGGTGAGTTGATCTTCAAGTAGAAACATTGAGTTCAAGAATTTGTCCATGAAAGAAGGCCTATTTGCTTATGGTACATAAGGTTAAGAGCAGCCTTTTCTTTCTTTTTTTTTTATGTGGAAGTCTAAGCGTGATTTTAGACTTTGGAAATGGAAGGAATAAAGATGTAGTCAATCAGTAAGTATTTCAAGTGCCTACTGTGCTCTTTGTTGTGCTAGACATTGGGGATACAAATTCAAAGAATAATCCCCACTCTCAATGAGTTTACATTCTATCTGGCAGCAGCATGTAAGGTAGATTGGAATGGTGAGAGGTCTGAGGTAGGACACCAGTTGGAATGCTGTTGGAACAATTTAGGTAAGAGCTGATGGCTGAAAGCTTGATCTAAAGTGGTACCTGTTGTGAGTAGAGAGAATGGGTGAGACTTTGTGTAACTTATTGGACATATGGGGTGAGGGAAAAGGAAGATTTGAGAACAATGCTGAAATTGGAAATTTGAGACACTGAAAGGATTGTGATATCTTTGATGGAAATGCTGAAATTTGGAAAATGGGAGGGTTTGGGGAAAAGTTCATTCTCTTACATGCGTTGAATTTGAGATATCTCTGCAGTATCTAGTTAGAAACGTCCATTAAGCAATTGGAAATCCAGATTAAGAGAGAGGCTGGACCTGGATATGTAGATTTGAGAGTTATCTGCAAAGAGATGATCTTTAAACTCATGGGAGCTGACTCATCAGTTCCAAGTTACTTGGAGGGTATAAAAGCAGATAATTGTAGAGTGGAGTCCTGAAAAAGATTGGGAGGGGGGTGGTGCTTTGCAAATATGTGATAATTTGTCTGCTGAGACAAGAGAAAAAGAATGGAAAAAAATGCAGGGAAAATTGGAGGAGGGTAAGAATTTAAAGGAAATTTATATTAGATGATCTTGAGTTAGGAGGAAGGGATTTCTGGAAATGAAGGGTTGTGGTTTGGCTGGTCTCAGGACTTTAAGGTATTTGTAACATATTGAACATATAAAAAATGGTCATGGAAGCAGGAGACCTATGATCCTTAGAGTCTGCTGTTACTTGTGTAATCATGGACATATTACTCTCTGAGAGCCTAAATTTCTGTATCTGCAAAGTGGGAGTGATGCTTTGTACTACATACCTTACAGGACTGTTGTGATTGTAAAGTACTTTTCAAACTTTACAACGTTGCACAAATGAGGTATATGTAAGAGGTTTCAAACAGTTGCTGTGGGAAGTAGAATATAGTCAAGTGAAAAATTAAGAAGATGGCTGCCATGAAGGTCAGAGACTTATTCTGTGTAATCATTTTGTGACTTTGGCAACTTTAAGTAGCCTGGGATTGGACAAGGTACTTGGGGCTGATTAGCAAGATCGTGTGGCAAGGATTTCTGGGATGTTAGCAAGAATATCACTGAAATTCTTGGTAAGTGTGAAGTGTTGATGGCATCTTACAAAGTTTGGATAAGAATTCGCATTGTCAGGCAGAGTCCTAGAGCTCTAACTTCCCATGTTTTGTCCTAGTACTGCAAATCTTAAATAATGGGCAGCTGGGTGGAATACTTAAGTAATTACTAGGAAAGTTATGCCATAGGGCAGAGAGTCCTATCGTGAAATAAGAGTGCAGCTGAGATGGGCTTAGTGTTTTATAACACTAGGATGGGTAGATGAATCCTGGAGTGAAAGAATGTAAAACTTAGGCCAGTGAAGTGTAAGCTTCCTGGGGTCAGGAATTCTGTCATTTCTGCCTTTGTATCCCTAGGACAGTGTCTGGCCACAGAGTTCTTAATAAATACTTGGGAATTAAGTTGGGAGAAACTTTAGTCTAGTTCTGTTTTTCTTTATTCCTGAAACAGGAATAGCCTTATGCCCTCGGAGAAATTGGCAAAGCTAAGTGCTTGTGCAAGAAGTAGTCATCGTCTAGCAGTAATTGTTGCTGTTGTTAACAATAGTTAATATTTATATAGTGTGCAAAATCTTTCCAATATTCTGCGCACTAGTTTAGACCCTAAGGATACAAAAATGAAATGGTCCTCTGGACTCAAGAAGCTTAGATTGTATCATAGGAAGGAAGATGTATACATATAACAATATGCAAAGCATATACACAGCGTGTGTTTGTCCTTTGTTGCCGAAGAAGACTATGCCATCAGAGAAATGATGACGAGTTGCATTTGACTTTGTTTTGAATGAGGGAGGGCTGTGCAGGTCACCAGCCTCACTTCTCCTCCAGAGCCATCTTAATCCAGTGACCAGATAGTCATCAGGATGACTGGAGGTGAGGCAGTTGGGGTTTAGTGACTTGCCCAAGGTCACACAACTAGAGAGTGTCAAGTGTCATCTTATATACACAGTAGTTTCAACAGGGAGGCCCTATCAGTCTCAGATCATGTGGGGGGCGGGGTAGCATTTAAGCTGAGCTTTGAAGGAAATTAGGAATTGATTTTAAGAGGCAAAAGTAAAGAAAATGTGCATTCTAGGCATGAAAGACATGCTGTGCAAAGGAATGGGATAGAGATTGGACCTGTGATTTTTAGGGACTTGTAGAAAAATACACAAATGAGAATTTCATCTTACCATCTCTGCGACCTAGTGTTCGTGAATTGCCTAGAGCACCAGAAGGTTAAATGACCTCATTTTTTAAAAAGTTACACAACCAAGATATGTCAGATGTAGGACTTTTTTAGAGCTAGGTAGAATAGTAGATAGAGTATGGGACATGGATCAGGAAGACCTGAATTAAAATCCTGCCTCAGACACTAGTGGTGTGACTTAGGGATAAGTCACTGAGCCTTTCTCTGTCTCAATTTTGCCCTTTGTAAAATGCAGATAATAGCTTCTCTTTCCTAGGGGTGTTGTGAGGACCAAAGAAGATCATATTTGTAAAGTGATGTGCAAACATTGAAGTGCTCTGTTTTTTGCCCAGGACCTCCTGGCTCTGAGGCTGTTGCTATTCTATCATGATACTTGGGTAAAGATGTAGAAATGGAAAATGGAGAACAGCAAGAAGGCCTTTGGTTGAATTATAAAGTGTCCAAAGGAAAGCAATTCATAAAGAAGATGGAATGTTACAGAATGAAGTTCAAGGGCTTTAAATGGCACACAAGGGCTGATATTGGAGTATATCATGCAATTAAGTAATGTGGTCAGACTGGATCACTTTTGGAGAAATACTTGAGGCTAGATGACCTGTTAAGGCTATTGCCATAGTGTGGGTAAATGGTGTTTGGGGGCCAGAGCTCAGGTGGTGGGTGACTCTGTGTGGAGAAAAGAGTACTGAGGCCCAAACTGTGTGAGGGAGAAATCAAGACCTGACGGACCAACTGCACATGTGGAGTAAGGCAGAGGGAAGTTGGGGATGATTTCAGGGCGGGTTGGCACTCTTGATGGAAAGAAGGAGGCATGGATCCAGAGGGAAGTAGGAACTTTTTGATGAGTAAAAAGGCACAGTTATTCATTAGCTCAAGTTTGTTTTTGTTTCATGGATACCTTTGG
This sequence comes from Potorous gilbertii, assembly GCA_028658325.1. Classification (NCBI taxonomy): domain Eukaryota; kingdom Metazoa; phylum Chordata; class Mammalia; order Diprotodontia; family Potoroidae; genus Potorous; species Potorous gilbertii. The sequence continues at coordinate 517,717,872 of CM053769.1, forward strand.
CAGGGACCTCTTCTCAAAATAATATTGAAATGCATAAATTAGGAAAGAAACCAATTATATTAGAAAATTACCAAAATCTTAGAAACAAGCAGGCTTACTGAGAGCTCCTGCTTAAGATGAAGGCTCTACAAAGGACTAAGATATTGTAGAATATCATACTAGTTTTTCTTACTGTGGTATAACTAAGGCACCAAGGATAAAGTCTCAGAAAGAACTCTCTGCCCTCACTATATATATAACTCAGGGTGGAGGGGGAGGACAGAGAGAAGTAAAATCCTAAAAGGGATCAACTAAAATTTCAACTAAATAATCAACTAAAAGATGCTATGGAGAAGGGCTGCCATTGGCAAAATTGTGAAATAATCATCCCCTCACCCCCATGTGTTATGTCTTAAGACCCCTTTCACTTTCCTTAAAACTGCCCCAAACCTCAGAAACAAACTTCTATTTTCTACATTTCCTACTAAAACTTCCTTATTGCCATCTCTTAGTATTCAGGATTTTTAACATTTTTCTGTCATAGATCTCTTTTGGCAGTTTGAATCCTATGGACTGCTTCTCAGAATGTTTTAAAATGCAAAAATAGTAAAATATATAGGATTACAAAGAAAACATTACATTGAAATAATTAAAAGAATATGTATACATATACATATACATGTATATGTATACATATATGTGTGTGTGTATGTGTATATATATATACACATACACACACACATATATACATGAACCTAGGTTAAGAACCTCTGCTGTATAGGAAGTTAGTGAGCTCATTCATTTTTAGATGTGAATAGCTTTTTACTATCTAAATGTTACTTCTCCAGGTGTTGACTCAGTAGAGGATAAGCTCAGGCATGATGGTGTGCAGGTCCAAAGACAGAGATTAATATTTGCTGTGCTGAGACTATTATCTTTTCTGTTTCGTTTTGACACATGAGAGCTGGGGTCTTATGGCTGTGGGACTTGAACATCTGACATCTCTACTAAAACAGAATAGTATACTATTGAAAATAGATCATGGAGATACTTCCTTTGGATATAGAAATGTGTGCCAGGTTCTTGTTATCTGACTTTGCTTGCCACAGTCTAACCTTCAAGAAATGACTTCTTTTCTGATGTATCCAGCAGACCTTTCTTCTTAGCCCTAGGTAATATTTAGCTTTGAGCTTTTGGGTCTTTTTACCTTTGCAGTGTCTGTCTTTACTGGAACTGCCCGTCTTTCCTTCTCTGTGCTTCTGATCCTGAGAAGTCGCTTCCTGGGGTGTTTTGGAGCTAAGGCATTGAGTGCTTTTTGCCAAGTCATTCTTGTTCTTTGTCTTAACTTGTCCTTGTTCTGATCCTTAGCAGTTGGCACATTTATCCTGGTAGGTCCTTAGGTATGCAGTAGTACCGCTTATGCTGTTGAGTAGATTAGCTCTACTATGGCTAGATCTATTGGCTATGGGATACTTTGTGGTCAGTTGGTAAGTCATAGACTCGTTTTAGATTTGGCTGTGGATGTCTCTTAAGAACTGAGGGACAGAATATCAGCTTTTTTTGGAGAAGATGGAAGAGAGCAAGGGGAGAGAACATTGACAGTTCTGTGAGAGTCTGTCCTAGAGGGAAGCCTAGTTTTTCTCATGGGGCCAAAAGCAATCGGATACTGCAAAAAAAAAAAAAAAAAAAAAGTCCTGGTTATAGTTAACTCCAGAATATGAGAGCTTTATTTGTTCTTACCCATCTACTTTGGGGTATATAGTAGTGTAGGGATTGCTTCAGTTATGGCATGAAAGCTGTATGGAAAAGTTTGGGAGGGACGCTTATTTGAAAGCATTTCACAAAACAGACACTGTTGCAGTTAAAAGTATTTTAAGCCCATTATCTCATTCATATTCATAAATGAAGTGCTTAGCCCCATTTTATAGATAACGGAACAGGCCTAGAGAAATTGGCTTGCCTAAGATCATTCAGCTAAAGTGTTTGAGGCTGGATTCAGTTAGTCAGCAAGTACTTGCTATGTGTTAGATACCAAGTTAAGTATTGGAGATTTTAAAAAAAGACAAAATTATGATCCCTGCTTCAAGGAGTTCACATTGAAACGAGGCAACATGCAAATAGCTGTTTCCCTCTATGTGTTTGTATTAAATGAGAGGTAATCTCAAAAAAGGCACTAGTAGCCATGATGGATTGGCAGAGGCCTTCTGTAGAAAGTGGCATTTGACTTAAGTTTTGGAGGAAGCCAAGAGGAAGACTTTGATGTGTAGGTAAGGAGGATGGGATGGGAGAATAGCTGATGAAAAGGCACTTAATTAGGGAGATGGGGTGTCAGCAAGTGGGTTAGTGGAGCTGGATCTGGTTGTAGAGAGCAAAGTGTAAAAAAACTGCCCTGGGTCTGGCAGGTATTGGAAATCTAGTCTAACACTCTTATTTTATACTATTCTGCTTCTACAGCACTTAAAATATTTAGCACCTATTGTGTTAGGGTTGAGAGGAAATGAAAACTTCATATAAGTTTTCCTTTCCCTCAAAGAGGTTAGACTAGTAAGGGATTTTTTTAAAGATACTATTAAAAATAAGATAAATAATATTACATAGTTTCATTAGAAAATTACCCCCCAAAATACTGTGTGGCCTCTAAGGAAGGAAAATGATTATTGATAGGATGATCTTTCTGGAGGAGATGGTTTGTGTGTCGATGAGTAGAATTTTGAACAGGCCAAGAATGAAGTGAAGGCCATGGTGCACAGGTAACAAAGTGGAGAGCCAAAGCATAGAAAGAAGCTGAAGCGAGAGTGTCTAGGTCTAGAGTGCAAGGGAGTATTGAAAAAGAGTTGTACAGGAAGGTATCATGTAGGACTCAACCAGTGCCTGGCAGAGGCTCTATCTGGAGTCAGAAAGATAGTGAGATAGAGGAATCACATGATTGGTACCAAGATCTACTTGGCAGTAGATTGCAGGGAGGAGAGGGAGGGTAGGTGCAATGATCTATAAGGGAGGTCTAGGCAGGTGGTAATTAGAGAATGTTCTAGAACAACCTTTCAGAAACTCCCTAAAGGGTGTCTTAGAACCTTTTATATTCCTAAAAATTGAGGACTCCTCAAAGGGCTTTTGTTTGTATTATATATGCAATGTATGTGTGTATGTACATGTATGTATATGTATTTTTATATGAACATATATATATATATATATGTATATAGGTAGATATTTAGTCTGTTAGAAATTAAAATGACTAGGAACATAATTTTGACTTTGTAAACACAAAGGATGTCAGGGACTCCCAGAGGTCCCCAGACCACATTGAAAGCCATTGTGCTGGATTAATGAAAGAGGAAAGAGGAAGTAGGTTTTTGAGGGTTGTGACTGAGGTGGGATCTCTAGGACTTGATAACTGAACATGAGATCTAAGAGAGGGGTAAGAATCAAATAGAAACTCAAATTTATGGAGAGGGTTCTCTAGGAAGATTAGGTTTTGCAGGGAAAATGATCTGGGATTCAACCTGTTAAATTCCACTAGAAAGGAGGGACCTCTTTTTTCTTCCTTATGGGAAGGGAGTTCTTTAGATATTAATATCATTCTATCCTGGGCCTATTTTCATTTTATTGTCATTATTGATGTCAACTTTGATAATTGGAGTTTCTCACTTGAAATGATAAGGAACAGTCAGAATGGTTTTGGAATTTTCTTTCTTTCTTTTTTGCAGTAGAGGCACTCCCTCCCTCTCCTATCTCATTTGGGCTGATCCAAAATGTCAGCTGACCCCACTAACAGAAATATAACTTTGAGGAAATCTGGTTAGATTTTTAGGCTGACTTTTTTGATAATTGGAGGCTGTTGTTTCTCCTTCCCTTTTATTTTATTTATTTGACCAAGAAACATTTTCAGCTCTTAACAAGCAGTGTGATAATAGCAGCTTATTTGGCTTCATGTTAAATTGTTTAGCATTCAGTTGTAGTCTGGGAACATTGTAGTCTGGGAAAAGTAAGAATTTTCTCTAAACAGTGAGATTCTTGGAGGGTTTTTGGTCTCAGCTGAGTTCTAGTTGTGACTGGTTTCTTAACAGTTTGACATAATGAAGAGTTACATGCTTGTGCCTCCATTATACCAATACCAATAGTGAGTAAAAGGGGAATGAATATCTGTTAGTCTTTGCAAAGGGGAGAGGAGTGATGAGAGGCATGGAATAGCTATTGGGATTTTTTTTTACTCTATTTTTTCTATTCACTTACATGAAGCTTAGTCGATTATTTCATCCTCACCAAGAGTCTCTTCATTCTGATTTTAATAGAGCTCAGAAAGATTTTAGATTAGACCAATGTCTGAATATATTAGACTTCTCTGGGAAGGGGCTGACTGCTGCAGGAAGTGGAGAGTTTTAGGCCTGTGGGACTGCAGAATGAATTTATCAATGGGAATGAAGACTTAGTCCTGGTGGACTGAATATTTTAAGATCTAAAACTGTGCCAGACCCCAACAGTCCTCCTTACTTTACAAGCTCCAGATAGAAACAGGTGTCCTAAAAATGCATCTAATCTAAATGACACAAATGTGCTAATTGGTTTTTGTTAAGAGGGTATTTATCTATATCCTGCTGCAGCCATACCCTTCGTAGTTCAGTGAAGCAGCTGCTTTTGGTCATTGTCATGACAAAGATGGCAGGGAATGAGGGAATGAATGTCAGCTGAGTAGGTTTGTCTTTCTTCATCCACTTTTGAAAAGGTGGAGTGTGAGTAACTAAAAGTAGCTAAATTTGCTAGGTACCTGAGGCTGTCCATGACAAATGTGTGAGGTTAGAGCCAAACAGAACATCAGACATTTATTCCTTGTCTATTCTCAAGATAACAACCCAAGGTTTTAGATGCAGCACTTTTTAAACTGTGGTTCAAGATCCCATGTAGGAAAAAGTTTAAGAAGCCCAGGTTTAGAGGGTGCCTATTTCATGAGTCTAGCATCTTTTGGAGCAAGGAAAGCTTAGTAAATCTAGGCCCTTTTATCCTAAATCCAATGGAGCTTACCATTAAGGGAAGTGTAACTGTGGTTTTAATACCTTGCCAAAATTGTGAGACTTGAGAGCTAGTGAGAAATTTCTTACAAACTGATTTAGGTCCAAGACTGTTCATCATTTCTACCCATATGGTTTCTTCTGGCACCATGGTGAACTCCCTGCAGCCCCTGAGAAAAATAGCTTTAACACAGTGCAACTTCATGGTGACCCTGAGCAGCCTGTGTAGCACTATCCTTCTTTCTAAAGTGGTTAATGAGAAGTCATCTTAATTCCCTGTAAGGGATACAAGCAATGACTCTGATGTATCAATTATTTCTTGAAGTACGGTTTGAGAGGGAGTGGTATAGCCCAGAAAATTTCAGAATGCAAAGGCTTTGAAGGGTCCACTCAGCTCATAGTGTCACTGTCCCACTTGCCCCCTCTTGAGAGTTAAGTAGTAAGCATGCCATTCATGAACACTTTGCAAGGAGACTACATGCTGGTGTAGTTAGCAGATCTTCCTAACAATATCTCATTTTTGTCTCTGAAGTAGGAAAGAACAACAATTCTTGATACATATTTAGTGAAAGCTGTTTGGGGGTAAGACTTTGTGAAGCTTGCTTTGTGGGAAATTATGTAAAGTCTGACCTGTTTCAAGAAGTTTAGTCAAGAAGATAGGACATGTACACGGGTGAATGCCATCTGAATGCTGATGACAGTTGTCCTGCCTGGGCGTATAGTTTCTGCTATAGACAGACTAGTTAAGACCTTTAACCTCCTGCCTGGGTTGTTCTCACAACTTTCTACCTGGCATTTCAGTCTTTGTGCTCTAATCTATTCCTTTTCAGTTGACCAGTCGTTTCCCACTTAAGAATCGTTAATCTGTCTCTTCTTATATCAAGTCTAACTTCCTGTCATTCAGGGTCTTTGATGATTTGACTTCAAGAAACCTATGAATATTCAATCTTCTCATCCCATGCCCCTAACACACTGTATTGAGGGGGTGTGCTCATCATGGGTGTATACTTAAGTGAATACTTGTCTTTGGTGTGGGGATGGTGAGATTTCACCCGGACTTGGCAAGCTTAGTTATCATTTTGAACCCTTCTTAATTTCTCCTCCAGTAACACTAAGCATGAAGAGTGCCTGACCTAACCTTTGGTTATTCACTACTTTTTTAAATTCCTAATGCTTACATTAGTTCCAGTTATAGCTTAACAACTAGATAGTAAGCTCTTTGAAAGCATGATTTAGCACATTAGTTTTTAGCTCACCTTACTGCCCAGAACATAAATGTTCCATAAATAATACAATGTATCATGACGTTGGCTTTCATATAGTAAAAACTTGGGCAGCTCAGTTTCTTTAGAAATACTTCCTATGAAACTTTGTGGCCAGGAATTGGAGCCCATGTACTTTCTGGGCATACTTTTCCCATGTTAGTTGCAATAAATAAAAATGGCATTTGTTTTTACCAAAAGCAATAGAAAAGCCCAAACTTAACAGGATTTCTGCATTAAAGAATTCTATGGCAATGTTTTTTGGGCTTAACTGTGGGTGCTCGGACCTTTGACTGCATGGAAGATTGCTTTGTTTCTCAACTCTAATTTAGAGTATTTTGAAGACTGGTGTAGTTAATCCTGAAAATTTCAAAATATTGATTTATCCAAATCTTAATGTGTACCAAATATATTTTTGAGCTATACAGAATTACAGTTGGATGACAGAACAGTAGTAATAGCTATTACCTACATAGCACTTTTAAGATTTGCAAAGCATTTTTACAAATATCCCATTTGATAGTCACAACCACCCTTGGAGCTAATACTGGAATTATTTGGGTCTTATAAATGAGGAACCTGAAACAGATAGAGGGTTTGGATAGATTGGCCCAGGGTGGAGGCTGGATTTGAATTTGGGTCTTCCTGACTCTAAGTCCAGTGCTCAGTTCACTAGTCTTCTAAAAGTTTGGTAATCACTATTAATCAATTTAGCAATTTATCAATTAACAATCCAGTGAGATGAGATATGAAAACCTCTTAGAAAATCTTTAAAGTGTTGTGTCACTGTTAGCCATTATTGGATTGATAGAGATGAAAAGAGATTGTGGGTTTAAGATCTAAATAGTTTCTCTCCCCCTCTCCTTCTTCCTCCCCCTCCCCCTCTCCCTCTCCCTTTCCCTTTCTCTCCCTCTCTCTCTCATAGAGTAATGCAAAAGAGGAAGAAAAGTTAGTAAATTCAACCTTTGATATACTCCTTAGTAGTGAAGGTGGTGATACATACTTGGTTTAGAGTTGGAGGTCCTGGATTTTAATACTGTCTTTACTGCTTAATGGCATCAACCAGTCATTTAACCAATCCCAAGTTTGAGTTTTCATAGCCAGAAGGGTTGGCCTTAACTAAAATCAGAGTAGCCTAAGTCACAGGGGAAATTGTAATATAAATCAGCTAGTGTATCTGCTATGACTAGGGAATTTCTACAGTTGCTTTAGTTGTACAAATCTGTTTTTTAATAGGCTATTAACTTATTGATAAAGCCTTTGCTGAACAGAAAGATCATTGAATAGGTGGTTTTTTTATAGGATGTTTTATTTTGTCTTGTTTTTGATGCCTTTTTGAAAAACCCCACAACTTACACAAAAGCTATTCTATTTTGTGCTGACAATGACTGATTCTAGATCTCTTGAAGGGAGGGAGATATACCCAAGATAGAAGAAAAATTTTTGATGTTGAATTGGGTTACCTTTTGTTTCTTTCCTAGTACTGAGCATGCTCAACAACCCACTGGGAAATGTACTGGGCAAACCTCCTCTGGGCTTCCTGCCTCTAGAGCCTACTAACTCTGACTTGATGGAAAAGTTTCCAACCTCATCTCTGAGAGGATCCCGCTTGGATGCCCGTCCTGTTCTGGATTCTCGTTCCAGCAGCCCCTCTGATTCGGATACAAGTGGGTTCAGCTCTGGATCAGACCATCTCTCGGATTTAATTGTATGTAATTTGCTTTCAGGGGGCGTGGTTGGGGCCCCTGAAGTATTCTAAGTGAATATTCTAGTACAGGAGCTGTGTATTCTAGTACAGGAGCTGTGCCTCACCTTTGGAAAACTTGGAACTTGACTTTATGCAGGGAGGTAGGGGATAGAAAGGTGAGCAGTTGGGAAAATGGTTTTGGTCTATATACATATTTTATTAGATTGAAGGGTCTAAATAAGTGATTATCACCCATGGTCCAGAAACACCTCATCCTTCTTGAGGTAGAAAATTATCAAGAGAATACTGTAATTCATCTAGAATGTCCTAGAAAAATTTGAAAGGGGAGGGAGCTAAGAAATAGGAGTGATTAACAGTGAGTCCTTTTGTGTGGTTTGCCTCTACCTTATGAATTTGTCCTGTCCATGATATTATCCTTGGAGAAATGCTTGGTCAGAACTCACAGGGATGGGTTTCTAATTAGCAGCATTTTTTTGGATGGCCTGCTAATTTTCTTACTTTAAAGACTAACTTCCAGAGCATGAAGTCTGAATATTTTGGAGGTTGGCTGTTTTAAAAATCAATTTGATTTGTGAAGACAATTTTCAGTGTTACCCTTCATTGGAACAGAATAGAGGCTCAGATTTGTCCTGCTGGGATAGTGAAGGCCCAATTTGGTTTTTGCTCAGAGAGGTTACTGGAGTTTACTTAAACTTTATTATGACTCTTTACTTTACTAAAGCTCAAGGTGACTGACTTACTTTTATGGTCTCTCACCTGTTATTTAAGCAAATACTAATGAGAGTTGGTTAATATAGGCTTAATCCAGTTTTTAGGGCAGCTAGGTGGTACAGTGGATGTAATGCCAGGCCTGGAGTCAGGAAAACTCATCTTCCTAAGTTCAAATCTGCCCTCAGATATGTGCTAGTTGTATGATAGGGGCAGTTCACTTAACTCTGATTGTCTCAGTTTCCTCCTCTATAAATTGAGCTGGAGAAGGAAATGGTAAACCGCTACAGTGTCTTTGCTAAGAGTATCCCAAAGAGGTGGGATACAACCGAAATGTTTAAACAACAACAAAACCCAGTCTTTGATCAATTAGAAGTATGGACTAGGGAATTCGCTTTCCAAATACTTAAAAAAAAAATTCATTCTTTGCCTCCCTGAAACCCTATTTCATATGCATTTTTTTCCTTTTGCAGTCCAGCCTTCGCATCTCCCCTCCTTTGCCCTTTCTGCCCCTTGGGGCTGGTCCCAGAGACCCTTTAAAGATGGGAGTTGGGTCCTGGCTAGACCAAGACCAGGCTGCTCTAGCTGCAGTAACCCCCTCTCCTACTAGTGCATCAAAGCGATGGCCTGGATCATCCTTGTGGCCTTCTTGGGACTTGTTAGAGGCTCCAGAAGATCCTTTTAGTATTGAGAGGGAGGCCAGACTCCATAGACAAGCTGCAGGTAAGTGTTGGGCCTGTTTAATTTTCTTTTCATTTCTCCCCAAGTCTGACACAGTGTGCAATAAATGCTTGTTTAATTGAATGGAACTATAGCTGAACCCTGCTGGTAAACAGAGGACTGTTATATAGAGAGAGTACAAGCTGTCTAATTCCAGGAGACAGACTGTTGAATATGCTTACAAATCATCTGGAAGGAGGATTACACAGTGAAATTACAAAGTTTTCTGACTGACTCTTTCTTTTTCAGGATAGCAGAGGGCCATACAGATATGAGTGAACTACAGGATGATGCCTCAGGGGTGTGTGGGAAGCATAATAATAGATGAGACTCTGTGCAGTCTCGGACAAGGCAGGGATAAAGACTTATGAGGCTTTTTCAGTGTTAACATCCTGTTAGTACATGTTTGAAGACCATATACATATGTGTGTGTATAGCTGCATATCTATATCTACACATATGCACATATGGATGATGGAGTGTGAACTTGGTTGTGTCTGAGAGATACTATTCCCTGAAGATATTTGCCCATTGTGCTGCTGTAGTTATCAAAACTAACATGGCTATGCATCAAGGAGATTATTGGAAACAAAACAGAAAACATTCTACTCCCTCTAGGTCAAATCATAATTAATAGAAAATAAACTGATTGAGGTCAGAGACTGTTTCTTTGGCTTTGTATCCCCCATGTTTATAAAAAAGAATTAGGCAATTAGTAGAGATTAGTTCTGTATTTCAAGGACGTAGGGGAGTCTATTGGTCCTTATGGCCTTCGCTTCTGTCTCTGAGAGAAAATACCAAGGTATATAATATGAATACCCTAAGGCAAACTTGATGTCATACAGTCCTTTTGTTTCTTCTTTTAAAATTTTGCTTTAGACTTAAAGGACAGAACACAAATACGAAATAGAGAAAAGAAACACAAACATTACATAAACTTAGATACTGGCACTTGTAAGAAAGGAAAAAAAGCATGTCATGTGCATAGCAGAACGTGAGAGGTTTCAAAATACGTAACAATAAATTTTCATTTCAAGAAAGTCTGTATGATAAATAATGCACGTATTGAGAATTGTCCATCTTTTTTTTTTTGCTTCCCTGCGAGAGTTTTCTCTTGTTTCTTAATAATCCATTTTAGCCTTCTGCCACCTATTAATTTATCAGAGTCAGAGTCATTCTTGATGATTTTGGCCTGTATCATGTGTTTGGGGAATGAGTTTCAAAGCTAAACCTGCTGTATAAAGACAAGCTTACTTGTATTTTCCCTCAATTTGAGTTTCAATCTTTACCACTCCTTCAGATAATGCATTTTAAAATTTCTCTTAACCTCTTTTTTCTACCAAAAGCCTGAACTCCCAGCTCACTCCCACACAATCACCTTGTTGTAAAATGTTGAGATGTAGTGTCCAAGTAATAAGGACATAACTTTTTCATTCCCATGCTGGTTGTTCAGACATTAGTTATATCCTCTTTTAGTCTCTACTTTTGGTGTTAATTTTTAGCTTTTCTTCATTGGAATTTTTCTAGCACAGCTATGTCTCTTATAGGACCACATATACCTTTTACAGAATGATTTGTACCATCTAAAACCTAGTTTAAATACTCTCCTCCAGAGGTCATGGACCAAATGTGCTGCTACAGCCATAAAAGTTTGACATCCAAGAAACATGTTAACAACCAAACAGAAGATAATATTTTGCCTGTGTTTAAAAGAAAAAAACTGGTGTAGTAGATAGATGAATGCCTAGAGAAAAGTTGCTAAAATGATCAAAGGAATGGGGCAGCTTCTATTTTAGAATAGATTTTCAAAGATGAAAATTATTTTGTGCAAGAAAACTCAGAAAAGAAAGTGAAAACTGTGCACAGTGTTCTGGTTCTGCTGACTTCACTTTGTATCAATTTGTGTAGGTCTTTTCAGTTTTTTTCTGAAACCATTTTGCTTGTCATTTCTTATAGCACAATCATACTCCATTATAATTAGATAGCACAACTTGTTCAGACATTCTCCAATTGATGGCTATCCCCTCAATTTCCATTTTTTTTAGCTAATAGTATTATAAACAAAAAAACATTACAGTGACATTACATAAGAGCATATCAGCTGCTTTTGAAGGTGATTGAAGAGAATTTTTTCTCCAATCTTATTTATGTTGTTCATTTGTATCTCTTGTAATGTTTATCAAAAATACCTGTTAAATCTAATGCCATATGAATTAGGTAGAATAAATAAATCCTTAACTGGCTATAAGATCCAAATGGGGCAAAACTCCTCTAAATTTCCCCCACAACAGCACAGTTAGTCATGTTTGTGGCCATTTGCTTAGGAAGTACTATTGCAAGATGCCAATTTTAGTTGACCCTGTGACATCTCACTTTTGATCTTTTGCAGCTGTAAATGAAGCCACTTGCACCTGGAGTGGTCAGCTTCCTCCTCGGAACTACAAAAGCCCTGTGTATTCCTGTAAGGTGTTTCTAGGAGGAGTCCCTTGGGACATCACGGAAGGTGAGCTGGTCCCAGCAGCTTGACCATGGGATAGATGCGTAGTGGCAGCATTTGTACTGCATAGGACTTGAGAATAAGGGAGCAGGCGCAGTCTCATGAGGGGCCCACCATCTAGTCTGGCATGTAGTTTCTAAGACCATCCTTTGTGGGGCAGAGGTAGCCAGTCTCTCAGACTCAAGAAGAGACATTTCTTTCTCTAAAGCATTTGCTTCTCTCTGCCTCCATATACTTGTTTACTGTTTCTCTGCAGCTGGATTGATTAACACCTTCCGTGTATTTGGCTCTTTGAGTGTGGAGTGGCCTGGTAAGGATGGCAAACACCCCCGCTGCCCTCCCAAAGGTAATATGCCTAAAGGTAATAAAGACATGGTAGGACCACTTTTTTTTTCCTCCCTAGTATGTGACCACACTGAGGGATGCTGGGATGTCACAGCTGCATGCTGGTAACTTGGTGAGAGCACTCCAGGGTGCAGACTACCTAGCTGTCACCTCCTCTGGATCCAGCACATGCTTTACTCTCCGTTTTCATTTGGACTCTGAATTGCTGTGCCTTATGCTAACTTTACAACATGGCAATTTTAATGATGGCTTACTTGTTTGAACTTAAAGTGAAACTCAGCACATTGGAGCTTTTCCTACTTGGAAATGAGCTTTCACAGATGTGCTTCTTTGGTCATTTTACCCCCATTTCAAGTTAGCTCTCCTCAGAGGCTGGCCTGCTTCTGAGCTCCCCCTGGAGTTGTCAGATTAAGGAGCCCTGGGGTTCTATTCCTGAATTGTCTGAAGTTCCATCCCTGTAGAAATTAGGTGTCAATTCCACCTCATTCACCTTCACTAAAGAAAGCCAATGAAGGATCATTTTATGATTTTTATTAGGATGTTAATGAGTATCTTTGGAACCAGGTTCAATCTACTTTAGTCTTACTCCCATACTACTGGCTTTGCTTTGATTTAGACATGGCCATCTTTCCTGACTGGTTACAGCACTTCATTTTCTAATGGTGACTTTTCCAAGTTGCCAGTTTTTTCATTTGTAAATATGGCACATATTTGTAAATATGGCACATATTTGTAAATATGTCACATTTGTATATGGCACAATTACTATAGCTCTTTCTCTGATTCAAGCATTGTGGGCATTTGGCATAGAAGTAGCTTTTATATTCAAGAAAAGATCTTTTGGATATGGCAGTAGTTGTGTCTTAAACAGAAATAATTCCCTTCCAAGTGCAAAAAAAAATCCAGCCTGCGTTTCAGGTCATGTGGTCAAGGATACAATCATAAGGATGTGCTAACTTGGTCTCCTCCTTGCCCCTTCCCTCATTAAACAGGTTATGTGTACCTGGTGTTTGAGCTGGAAAAATCTGTGCGGGCCCTGCTCCAAGCTTGTTCCCAAGATCCACTGAGTCCAGATGGCCTGAGCGAGTATTACTTCAAGATGTCCAGTCGCAGGATGCGTTGTAAGGAGGTTAGTTCATTCTTTCTAGCTTAATTCCCTTCTGACATCTAGGGCTGAAAGTTATGACCTTTTGCTTTCTGCACATAAAAGCCACTATCTAAATGAGGCTGATTCAGTTTGCTTAGGAGCTTGTGGAGGGTGAGTAGAACCTTTATTCCCTGTCACGCACACAGACATGCGTGTGCATACACAGACAACACAAACACATGCATACACACCCCCTATGAATTTACCCTGGTGTTGGGAGGGAACCTTTTTGGCTACTGAATGTGAAAATTCTAAAGTCTTATGCCTCATTCTCCTGAAGGTAGTACAGAGAATACCGAACCTGAGGTCAGAAGGATTAGCATTTGAGTACCCACTCTTCCACTTAGCCACGTTCTAGGAACCCGGGACAAGACACATGGCCTCAGTGACCATCTTCTTAAAAAGGAGGAGGTTGAAGTGTGGCCATTATGGTTCACTTCTAGCTCTAATATTCTAAGATAACCATGGATAGAGATTCTGCTATTTACTCTATTTAACCATATCCAGTGCTTTTTTTGTCCATGTTATTCATAGTCAGCATTTCTGGCCTCAACTTTTAATCCTTCAGCTGAAACAGTTTAGTGTTTCTTCACAAACTCATATTTAAGAAGTTCATACTTAGTCAAAACTCCCTACTTTGGCTTTCTGCTGTGGCCTTTGAACTCTTTCTGTTATATGTAGTAGAGTATTGGTTTTAGATTTGAAATCTCATCTTGGCTTTGACTTAAGCCCTTCCTCTCTGAACTTCATTTTCCTAACCTATAAAATGAAGGGGTTGGACCAGAAGACTTTTAGGATACCATGTAACTCAAAGTCTATTACCCTATGATACTTTATTATTGACCTTATTGTAACTGCTTTTCCTCAGTAGCTGTTTGGTTATTATCTTGTTAGAGTGGATTTTCAGTGCTTATTAGTGCAGACTCGTCTCTATTCTCTAGATTGCAGTGGTTTAAATGTTTAGCTTTCTTAATCTTCACAGAGGTCCGTGGTGCAGAAGAGCCACTGTTTGTTCCATACTTCCTTCTTGTTTCCTTTTATCATGTGCTTTCCCCTTGAATTTGCAGTTTTTTTTCTTTACTAATTCTGGGACTTTTTTTTACTTATAACAAATACTGTCTTTAACATTATGGTATCTGACTTAGCTTTGATGTACTGACGCTATGCTCTCAAAGATGACTAGTGACCACCTAAATTTCTGACCTTAATAGCCTTTTCTCATGCTTCATTTTTGACTTTTCCTATAGCATTTTGACAGTACCCCACTTACTTTTTGAGACTTAGTCCTCCCTTGATTTGTGTGATATGTATTCTCATGGTTCTCTTCTGACCATTCCTTCTTAGTTTCCTTCACTGGCTCTTTTTCTCTTCCCCAGGTACATTTCTTGATTCTAAAACTTGTCTTATTTTTAATCTCCTATGTTTGATGACATCTAAATCTGCACTTATAGTTCTATCATCACTTGAAAAATATTTTTAGTTACCTTTTAGGACATCACAGTTTTGTGCTACTGATCTTAAACTCACTTTGTACAAAACTATAAATTTATCTTTAGCTATTTACTCAGATAGCTCTCCTTTCTCTCCTAACAAAGCCATAACTCATTTTTCATACTTTGCCATTTCCGTCATTACCCTCTTCAGGCTTCACATGTCTTAACCATTTATGGTTCCTCCTTCACCCACTGGACTCAGTCACTAAAATCTTGATTGTGCCTTTCCGGTATCTTGTATCTGCTCCTTCCATGCTAGTCTCATTCTGACAACTTAACCTGACCTCATCCCAAATAGAAACAACTGTATTTTCTAAATCTTGATAAGTTTGTTTTCCAGCCATAGGTTTCTTTCTCCAACTTTTCTTTCTGCATGTAGTTGCCAGACTGATCTTGGTTTCTCATTTCCAAGCATTCTCTCTTTCTGTCCATCTCATTTATCTGTAACTGTTTTTGTTCAGTCCTCAATATTAAACTGTATGTGCTACTCCTGTCTCCACATATTTAGATCCTATCCAGTCTTTTGAGACCTGGTTTGAAGTTGTTGACAGTGATTCTCATACTGATATTTACTTTCCCAAGGCTTATGTCAACCCATTGAGAAAAATACCCTGCCCATCACTCACAATACACTATTTTATCTTACCATCATATATTTCCCAACAAATACTGTTTTATTCCTTGTCAGACTCAATCTTGCTGAGGGCTTGAACCTGATAACCTTTTATACCCAGTGCTATAAATTTGCAGTAAGATGAAATTTTTATCTCATCTTAGTTGACCAGAGGCAACTTAAAGGCAGAGATCATTTTGTTTTTGTCTTTGTATCCCTAGCATTATTTATAGGAGGCAGTATAACATAGTCGATAGTGCTAGATTGATTTAATCTAAGGTAGGATTCATCTTTCAAATATGAGTGAATGATTTAACTGTTATGTGCTTCTGGAACTTAGATTATCAAGATGAGTTTCTGTCTTCATTAATGGAAGGAATTCTCACCCTGGGAGTTCCCTCACTGAAGAAATCACAGACCTTTCTTGGATTACCCTTTAAGTGTTCACATGTTCCAACACTGAACAGGATGCCTGGCATGTGGTCTGTTTTAAAAAAAATTGTGCTAGAGGCAGCTAGGTGGCACAGTGAATAGAGCACTGTCCCTGGAGTCAGGAGGACCTGAATTCAAATGTGGACTCAGACACTTGACACTTACTATCTGTGTGACCTTGGACAAGTCGCTTAACCCCAATTGCTTTGCTTTCCCCCCTGCAAAAACAAAAAAATTGCTTCTTGTGTGCTTGGGGAAAGATTAAATAAAACTTCTATCTAAATCTCCTTTCACTAAGTTGAATTTACTCATATTCAGTACTCCAGAACCATGGTGTGACATGGTTCCTGAGCGAGCCTCCCAGTGAAACTTTGTGGAAATACTGTGTAATGGGTGGAGGCACACCTTGATGTGTCACTTGGCCATGTTCAGATTGTGGATTGAAAGATGATGGATGACTGGGAAACAGAGGAAGGTGGTTAAAGCTGCTGCTTTTTCCTCACAACTTCCTATTGGCTTAATGAACTGCAGCCTAGGTTTGTTTAGGAAACCTGTTTGCCAGGTAATGAGAAAGTATCTGATGGAGGCATTTGTGAATTGTGTTTGGAGGCCTTCATTGTAATCCTCATATTGCTTAAGTCTTTGTTGCTTTATGGTTAGATGCCCCAGATCTCCTTATATTTGTCGAATTCTGTGACAGTCTAGCAAACATTTATCAAGTGTCTGGTGGCTCACTGTATGCCGGGCACTGTGTCAGTGCTGGAGAGACAAAGAAAAGGTAAGACATTCTCTGAACTCTTGAGGAGCCCACACATCTAATGGAGAAGACAGCATGTAGATAACTATACAAGCAGGACATATGGGAAGTGATCAACCATTCTGTGTCCTGAGCAGCATGAGAAGACCTCATCTTCTTCACTGTGATACTAGTTCACATAATGCAGCCACAATCTTTGACCAGGTGGTAGATGTTGTAAGAAAATCAGCTCTAAAAGCTTCAGTCAGCTGAATGTGTTGCTAGTTCTCTGAGGAACCTTCTTTTCCCCCCATGAGTGGATCTCTCTGTGACCCTTTGTCTTGTTCATGAGCTGATTTCTGGATGGTTTCAGGTGCAGGTTATCCCCTGGGTCTTGGCTGATAGCAACTTTGTTCGGAGCCCATCACAAAGACTGGATCCTAGTAGAACTGTCTTTGTTGGAGCGCTGCATGGGATGCTCAACGCAGAGGCCTTGGCTGCAATTGTAAATGATCTGTTTGGAGGAGTAGTGTATGCTGGAATTGACACGGATAAGCACAAGTATCCCATTGGTGAGTGCCCCTTTCTCAACAGGAATATGTGATAACCGAAGTTAGAAGTGGGGCTATGTGGCAACCCTCAGTTTTTCCTTAGGAATCTTTGGGGGAAACCTTTTGGTTAGCAGACCTATGTCTGTGACTCCTTCGTGGGAGGAAATGACTTCTGATCTTTTCCAACAAGGAAGGAAAACTTATTTTTGTGAATGCCAATTTGGTGGCTCCTCTAAGAGAAATCATTCTATTTCCTTCCTTTACTTCATTCACTGGGTATGATGAGTCATGTGCTATACCACCTCCCCTCTTTCCCCCAACTCACTCAAGTTCTTTGTGAACCTAAAAAGACAACCACTTTGCACCTTGTTGTAGTGGATGAGCCTGGTATCAACTGGAGTTCAACTAAATCAGAAATAGGAAGGCATAGGAGGGAAGATTTGGGGGGCAGCTGAGAATTTTATAAACTTTCTTGCTGTCCTTCCCAACCTAGAGTTCTTAATAGAATTGTGTTAGTCCAACTGCAGTGACTGTTGATTGTGTTGATGGGGGTTCTGAGTGTGGGGAGCCAGAGGTTGGGTTGCTGCTTTCCCTCAAACAATATGCGTATTCTAACAGGTTGATTTGTCTTCTCTTCATGTTCCTGGAGTCAGTATGAAGTTAGAAACAAACACTGTGTGCTAACTGGTAATATACTGTGGATTCTGAATCTAAGACTTAAGAGAATTAAAATAGGAGGTGAAAAACTTTGGGCATTGTGGATCTGTCTCAGAGTGGAGCTCTTGAGAAATTTTCTGCTTTTTCTTCTGCTGATAGAGCAGTTCTGTTGATAGTGATTGAAGTCTTCCCTTAGTCCACTCTCGTTCTTATGTTCTTTTTGTATGGGCCATTTATGGCATCAAATTGCATCTAAGGAAATTCCTCTTCCCTTTCTCCATCCTAGCATACTATCTTCCCTCTTGCCTGGACTAGAATTTGCATTCATGTAGAGTGTATTATTCACCCCTGGTGTGAACCATGTTCATGTGATTCTCAGGGTCAGGTCGAGTGACTTTTAACAATCAGCGCAGTTATCTGAAGGCTGTCAGTGCTGCTTTTGTGGAAATCAAAACTACCAAGTTCACCAAGAAGGTGAGTAGAATGGGTAGTACTTGTTGGAGCTGGCTCAGTGTCCCTCTTGTGGCATCTTGAAATTACCCTGTGATGAGTTACCCCATGGTGTAGCAGATCCAGCTAATCCAACTGAAGAGGCCTGAATCTGTCTGCATTACAGCTGTAGTTGGAGGAAGGGTCATGGGCGTGAGGTACCCCAGGGGGTTATGTAGTTATGAAAGATAAAGACAAGACTTCTGGAGGTACGTGGTAGCTTCTATTGAATAGCGACATCATGCCTTGACCTGGAGCCTAGAAAAGATTACATAAAATCCACCAAGTATAAAAGTGAGTAGAGTAGACTTGGGGATCTCAACACAACATCCAAATTTTGATCCCCTATTTCTTCCTACCTAGTTAGCAAATTTATGCATTACGGATTTTGTGCAAAGCACTCAGCTGTTCCCATTGGGCAATATGTGAGAAGATCTAAAACAGTGCTTGAAAGGTTCTCCACCCACTTTCTGAAGGTAGTCCACGTAGCTTTTCTGGGGGGACGGTAGGAAACTATGTGTTGCAGTGATCATTTGCCTCATTTCTCAAGGAGCCCTGTCAGAACTCTGCCTGATGGTCATACATCCTCTTCATCCTTCACTGCAGAATAATCTACCCTCCCTCCTGTTCTTGACCATGAGTGCTCAGGACACAGCTCATCTGTAACTTGCTTTTGTACAGGTTCAGATTGACCCCTACCTAGAAGACTCTCTGTGTCACATCTGCAGTGCTCAGCCAGGTCCATTCTTCTGTCGAGATCAGGTCAGTCTTCTTGTCCTACCCTGTTGTCCTTTCTTAAATTCTCTAGAGCAGAGGTGTCAGATGCTCAAGATGGCCCACAGGACTCCTAGTATGGCAGAAACAAGTTAAAATAGAATCAGGAGATATTTAACAAATTAAATAAAAATACGATTGATTATAGGTAACTCTAGTGACTCCAAATTTTCTCTATTCTAATGGAGACAATGTGTAAATAGATTACATACAAGTTACATATAGAGTAGAGGGAAGGACCTGGGAAGGCCTCTTGCAGAATGTGATTTTTGAGATGAATATTGAAGAAAGCCAGAGCATCCAAGAGGCAGAGGTTATGGTAACTGAGAGCTTTTCAGGCACAGATGAGCCACTATCAAGCACAGAGACTGGAGAGAAGAGGGGAGTGCTGTGTGCAAGGAACAAGTGGGCTACTCTAGCTGGACTATGGAGGGCAGTAATACAGAAGACTGGAAAAGAGTAAAGGACCAGACTGAAGAGTTTTAAATACCCAACAGGGATTTGCAATTGATGTTAGAGGGTCCACTGGACTTGGAGCAAAAGTTAAGATGGTCAGGTTTAATACTTTAGGAAAGTCACTTTGACAGTTACATGGACAGATTGGAATGAAAAGAGACTTGAGGAAGGGAGACCAATGAGAAAGCTCGTGTAAAAATCAGGGAGAAATAAAGATTTGAACTGGGTTTGTCTGTGTGAGTGGAGAAAAAGGAGCCATATGCGAGAGAAGCTGTGAAAGTAGAAATGACAGGGTTTGGCCATTTGAATGAGTAGAGTAACAGTGAGCAGTCAGAATCATGCTGTCAAGGTTGTGAATGTAGATGACTTGAAAGTTTCTGAACAGTAATAGGGGGGAGGCTTTGGGAGGAAATAGACCATGTTTTGTTTTAGACATGTTCAGTTTGAGATACCTGCAGGAATTAATTTTTGAAATGTCCAATAGGAAGTTAATGACTTTAGGATTGGAGGTCAGGAGGAGAAAGGTAGAGCTGAGTGTAAAGATCTGGGAATCATATGCATAGAGAAAATTGAACCCTTGGGAAGCTGATAAGATCACCAAGTGAGAAAGTCAACAGAAAAGCAGACTCAGAAGAAGATCCTGGCGGGATCTTCCTTGATGAAGGTCCAGCCCAGAAGACTGAGACTAAGAATTTCTACATAGTAGTGTCATGAAAACTCAAAGAGTAGAGTGGATCCTGGAGTGGGGAGGTGGTCAGTGATGCTGAATGATGCAGAAGTCAAGAAGGAGGAGCAATGAGAAAAGGCTGTTAGATTTGATGAGTGAAAAATCATTGGTAATTTGAAGAGAGTTGTTTAAGTTGAGTGGGTTGGGGAGTCATGCTGCAGAGAGGTGAGGAGCCCAGGTTCTTAGCATAGTCAGCTTTTTCTGGGAGGTTAGTTGAGAAACAGAGAAAGGGTACAAAAGAGTAACCTGAGAGCAAATAGTAAAGTCACAATGGAGAGTTTAAGGATGGAGGAGACCTGGTGAGGTGGTAGGGAGTAGGCCAATAGAAGGAGCTTGAAGGAGCCAGAAAATTGCTGCTGGTAACACCCTGGGGGCAGGACTAGGCTGCTGTAAGGTGGTGGTACTTAAAGGGAAGTTGGCCCTGACAGGAAGGGGAAACCTAAAGATGTCAAATTCCCAAGTCTTTGGTCAGATAGTACTGTGACTTTTTAAAATTAAAGTGGGATTTGGGACAAATGGTTATTCAGGAGAAGAAGACTTTGAATGCTCCTTAAAGTAGCTTTTGGACCCCTTCTTGCTTTCCTAACTGAGGTTCTATGGAGTCCTTGCAGAAAGGAGTCGGGTGGGTCTTGCCATTCATGCTTTAGTTTTTTGCCAGACTCTAGAATCCCTTGGTGCAGATCCAGCTCCATTCAGCAGGGAAGGAATATCCAGGCACTGCTAAGATAGACTTCTAAATAAAATGGCTACTAAATGATAGACTGAAAAAGCACATTCCCTTTTTTAGGCCCGAAGGGGAAATACTTAAAGCACCTTTGCTGTTAGGCATTGAGACAGATTATAGGTGTCATGACTGTCACATGCTTGTGTGCCAGGAGGATGCTTCCTATCCTTCATTACTACTCTCGATTGTTGATGCCTGGCTTTTATGGTAGACTCTCAAGTTCAAAGCCTTACCATCATCAACGTATCCTCTGTTGACATGCAGGGCAGCATAGTATAGGAGCTGTAAGGAGACTGATGATAGTGGGGAGAGGCACTAGCTTACCTAGAATTCTGTCAGCATTTGGGTAGTGCGGTGCCTGAGATACAAGGTCTGTGTTTGTAAGAGGACTAAATGAGCTGATGAAGACAATTGGACAGATTGTTTGAGAGCTGAGGAATGATTTCACTTAGTGCTTCTTACATATATTTGAATAGGGATTGTTGAAAATGAAAATGCTGAAAAATTTCCTACACTGTCAGGCCATAAAGATGCCTTGGGCAAAGAGTTTAAAAGGTTCTTTAAACAGAGTAAATGAATCCCCGCAGGTGATCTTTTTGGACAAGATTTTGGCTGTAATGTGTAGTTGAACCTATTAAGCCTGCCATTGTCCATGATTTATTTCTACTACTTATTTCTACCCTTCCCCACTTAGAATTGTTAAAAACTGATTTTTATCTCAGAAATTGGTTGCTCTTGGCAGATGGATCATGCTAGAGCTGATGTTCCCCTTCTTATTTTCCTAACTTTGCCCCACAGGTCTGCTTCAAGTACTTTTGCCGAGGCTGCTGGCACTGGCGACATAGCATAGAAGGCCTTCGTCATCATCGCCCTCTGATGCGTAACCAGAAGAGTCGAGAGTCCAGCTAGAGGGGTGGTGGGTGTCCCTCTGCCCCTGGTGAAGCTGGTTTACCCTGAGTGGTGAGAGCTGGAGTGTTGCTATCAGCCTCTGGCCCAGGCTGGGAGCACACTTCCAAAGGACATGGGGAAAATCTTACATTCACCTTTGCACTTGCTGATCTGTCTTTGTTTCTGCACTAATGCACAGTGAGTTTTGTCGGGTTTTGTTTTCAGGGGGTGTTATAAGGGGAAGGGCCCCCCCAATCACCCCCCAAGTGACTCTGCAGTTTTCCCAGACTTTAGTTCCTCAGTTTGCTGATAAGCAAAAAAGGACCACGTGTTGAGAAGGTGTTTATGCAGATGCCTTCGTCTAGGTTTTTTATTTATTAAAAGCGCTTTTTTACATTCCTCGCAATACTGATGGTAATGACGCAGGTCTCAGTGGCTCCATGTTTGCAGTTGCCATACAGTGCCTTTCCATTTATTTAACCCCCACCTGAACGGCATAAACTGAGTGTTCAGCTGGTGTTTTTTACTGTAACAACAAGGAGACTTTGCTCTTCATTTAAACCAAAATCATATTTCATATTTTACGCTCGAGGGTTTTTACCGGTTCCTTTTTACACTCCTTAAAACAGTTTTTAAGTAGTTTGAAACGAGATTTTTTTCTTTCCTGGCAGCTTTTAACATTAATGCAAATTTGTGTCTGGGGACTGCGGCTTAGGGTTTCTCACAATTGTGGAGAGAGGCGTTTGCAACCAGGAAAAAGAGATTTTCAAATTTAAAACTGGACCGGATAAACAATGGTGGAGCTGCTGTACATAGTTTTAAACCGTTTCTTGCACTTTCTTAAGTTGCACTTAAGTGGGGGGTTGATAGAGGTTTTTAATCACAAAGTCACAGGACTTAATTTTTTCTTTCTTGTAACTGAGCTAAAAAGGGCTGCTTTTCGACAGGGGCAGATGAAGGTTCACAGGAGCCCTTTCACTTAGAGGGGACAAGTACCTTTCCCTTTTTTCTTTTTTTTTTTCCGTTTTAAAAAAAAAATGTATGAAGCAACAGGGCAGTTGGCTGATGCTGCTGGGATTTGAAAACTTGACTTTTTTTTTTAATAAGAAGAAAATAGAACTTGCCCCTCTATGGGAAGCTGTGTGCCAAAGAACCAGTGTCATAACCTTCCCTCCTTTTCCTCCCCTTCCTGCTGAGCCGATGTTGCGTTGTTGCGTATCCCAGCTGCTCTGTGTGGGTTTTTGTGAATCTGTGTGTGAAGTCCCTACCTCATTGTAGTGTATGCAGGCAAGACTGCACTCTCCTGCAGATGTGTGGAGTAAGCTGTGGTGTAGTTTTTTTGGCACATAATAAACACGTTGCAGCAGTGTTGGTCTTATCTCTGTCATTAATATTGATCATAGGGGTGGGAGCCCCTTGGTGTGTTGGTCCCTAGGGGGTGAGAAAGTCAGGTTGGGATTTTGAGTCATTGGAATCCTGGCACTTTGTTTTGAGGCCTAGTCTCCCAAAGCAGATTTACGAGACTTTGGGCCCTAACCTTGAGCTTTGCAGGTTTTGAAAAGAGAAGTGTTTAATGCTCTTTGGACTCCTGCTGAAGGATGGACATCTCTCCTCAGTAATATGAAACATCTGAGTAACTTCTGGGAGTAGGACTAGGTGCTAACAAGAACTCCATTCCAAATCCTACACATAGATAAACATTCTGGTTGCTTCTTGTGTGGTCTTTTCTCACTTTCAGACTGTGTCCATTCCTTTTCCACTTCCCCATTTTTCCTTCTTTCCAGGACCCAAAGTTTGCCATTACATGTCCATCACAGGGAGAATAATCTTAGGAAAGTGGTTAGAGGTGTTGGGGATATCCAGGAGGTCCAAGAGAAAAATACTTCAAGGCAGAGGTTTTTAATCCTTTTATTTCTACAGATCCTCTACTCACTTTTTTTCCAGCTAGGATAACCTCATGAAGTTAATATCTGAGCATTAATCCTTAAAGTCTATAGTATAACTGGAAAATAAGTGTCCTGGAATCAGGTCATTGAATCTGGATGGCCATCTGTCCTAATGAAAGTCTAAAGTTAGAAGAAACAGGTCTGATGGTATAAGATTTTTATGAAAGTTTCAGGCCTTAAAGTCAGCTGCCATTCCCTAGTCACCCGGGTCCCTTCTCTAGTTGATATTGTTGAAAAGCTATTTATTATAGTGTTGGAGCCAAGATATCTGTCCCTAGTAGGGTTGTGATGGTCTAGAGAACGGCCCCTGCGAATTCAGAAATAATACGGCCACATGCACAAGTTAGGCTACAATGGTTAGGTGTCCTCCTTTTCCATCAGACGTGGGGAAAGGAGGTGTTGGGTCAGGTGTCAGAATGGGAAGAAAACTAATAATGAAGGAGGAGGCCAAGCTGTCTCTGTCTTCAGATTGCGTATCCCTAGCTTCCTTTGGCATTCTTGCCTGACCTGGAGAAGGGGAGATTGCCAGATGATTGGAAGCACCTTCTAATCCACACCTAATTCCCAGTCCCTGCCATCCACATAGTTAACCCTGTTCTCACCTTTGCAAGTCTTCCTAGTATCCATCTCTTCTACTGCCCAGTGAGGCCCCTTGTCCAGGGTTGGGGAATCTGTGGCCTCCTAGGTCCTTGGGTGCAGCTGTTTGACTGAGTCCAACTTGCACAGAATGAATCCTTTTAAGGGAATTTGTTCTGTGAAGTTTGGATTCAGTCAAAGGGCCACATTTGAGGACCTAGAGGGCCACATGTGGACTCAAGGCTGCAGGTTCCCCACTCCTGGTCTAGATCTTGGGTTGAAATTCTGTCTCATCTGTGGTTCAACACCTAAGTAGCTTACTCAGCATTTCCTATTGGGCGCACCTGAAGGAAATGTGGAGGAGCACTCCAGGACTGTTTTAAGTGTTTCCTAGAAAGATCCAGCTCTGTGACTTGACCTTTCCAACTCTGGATTGTGGGGGAGGAAGGTGAGATGCCTTTTTTGGGGTAGACTTAGTATTATAATTCCTCCTCCTCTCCAGATATTTGTAGGCTGTTTTGCATAAAGGTAACTAAGACATTCTAGCTCAGATGCTTTTATTTCTTACTCCAACACTAAATGTCTTTCTTCAATCTGGTGGCTGAAGGAAAATGGGTGGGGCTTTGGGATATTTTAGTTCAAAGGCCCTTTGGTGATTCCCAAAAGGAAGTCTGGGCTGTCTTAGGAAAGTGAGTCTTAGATAAAACCATTAAGCCATCAGGTGACCAACCCCAAATGCTGTTGGTAAGTGGAACTAAACAGATAGTTTGGAGCTATGTATGCAGAGTAAAAAAATAGCCAAAGGGAAAGACATAATATATGGTTTACACTCTGGGCATCATCACTTCCAGCTGGTCCATTTCCCGTATTGCTACGAAATACAGATCAATATGTTAAATGTGGGGGAGGGAGGATGAAATTTAAGTATCTTAACATCGAATCTTAAAAAAAAACGAGAACTGACACCTATTTGGTATTAGTTGTGTGTTTAAAAGATATAAAAGAAATACTGATATCTAAGGAGGAATAGAATTTTTAAAGAGGGGAAAAGGAACTGCCTGTTCTTCCACTGTTCCCTCATCATGAACAGTCCCCTTTTCCTTCTCCTTATTCCACAACCATCTTTTGAATTTCTTCCCATCCTTTAAAACCCGCCTCAAATGCCATATCTTTTAGGAGGCCCTTAGATCTTAGGTAACATTTTGCCTTTCCCTGGCAAATTTGTTTTATACTGTGTCTGTGAATGTTATAACCTTAACTGTTGTATGAACTTCATGAGGGCAGATACAAAACCCTACCAAAAATCTCGCTCCTATATATGTATATGACAGGTGCTCAATAAATGTTTGATCTGACATTTTCATTGGGATCTTGGGTAAGTCACTGGACATCTGAGACTACGTAGGACCTTGACACTTAATCTCTACTGCCCTGGGGCCACAGATCCCCAGGTTTAATCCTCATCTTCTTGGCCCTACTTGGCCTCTGTCCAGACAATTCTAGGTAAGCATGGTGGATGAATTAAAGGCATAATTCATATCTGGCAAAGTAGGGACGTGGCCTTTCCTGAGGACTGAAAAATTGCTGCCCAGCTCAGGAAATGCTTCTGGAACCAAGGCTCCCTGCAGGGTCCAAGGTTCCTGAATGGCCAGCTGGGAGCTAGGCAGTGTGGGAGGCTCAGCAAAGGGTCTGGAGAGGACGTAAGTGGAATCACAGTACGAAGCGGAACAGAAAGCTGTGTCACCTGGGCAACAGCCTCCTGCAGCCTTCGCGGGAGCTCAGCGGGCAGGAGCCAGGGAGGCCGGGCCTCGGGAGAACCTTGAGTTGGCGGGGCTGCAGGGGTCGCGGAGGCAGGGGCTGGAAATAGTGAGGACCGAAGCAGGGGACGAGAGACACACCCAGAAACGCCCCCGCGTGCGAACTAACCGGTGCGCAAAGCGAGTTGCGCACGCCCCCGGCGGCCACAGCTCCACTCTCCCCGATCTCGCCTCCGACGCTGGAGACCCGGCCCACTCCGGGACCTCGTGCCCGGAAACCGGAGCTCCGCCGGCAGGACGCTGCGTCTGTCCTCCCGCCCGCCGGAGGCCGCTGTGGCGCCAGCTCGAGCCTCCCCGTCAGGCGGAAGTAACGCAGCTGCCGCGTCTTTATAGACCTTTTCCCGGCAGCCTCTGCTCCCTTCACTCTCCGGAGCCGACATGGTAGGTGCCGCTCGGCGCTGAATCCGCCCGCGATCCGTCGCCATCCGCGCCTTCCCTGGGCCCCCCGCGGACGGCCTCGAGCCCGGGAGCCTCCGCCGCTTTGGAGCCGCCTGCCGGGGAGGCTCCCGTCCGCGGGGCTCGCCGCCGGGGCTCGAGAGGGGCCGGGGCTGCGGCCGCGGCGGGCCGCCCTCACCGGGGCCTGATGGGCCGCCCCCGGGACCTGGCGGGCCGGGCGGCGTGGGCACGGGGTGGGGGCGGGGCCGGCGTGGGTAGGGGTGGGGGGCGCCCCCGCGGGCCGGCCCGGCGCCTTACTGTCCTCCTCCGTAGGGTCGCGTTCGCACCAAGACCGTGAAGAAGGCGGCGCGAGTCATCATCGAAAAGTACTACACGCGCCTGGGCAACGACTTCCACACCAACAAGCGCGTGTGCGAGGAGATCGCCATCATCCCCAGCAAGAAGCTCCGCAACAAGATCGCGGGGTGAGCCTGGGCCGGGAACCTGCGGGGGGGCGTGGCGGGGTAGCAGGGCCCCAGCCGGTAACGAGGAGCGAGCGCAGGAGCAGGCAGACCGTTAGAGCGCGAGGAGGTGCAGGGCTCCAAAGGAGGGCGTCTCGAAGGGCAGAGCAGGAGGAGGCAGGGTTTCTCGGCATGTAGGAGCAGGAGCAGGATGTCGGTGTACTTGGCTTGAGGTGAAAACGTGAAGCCCCTTCAAGCCCTCTGTAACCTCCAGGAGCAACTCTCAGACCCTGCGTTGGGCCTTGGAAGCGCTTTTAGCCCGCCTCTTTCCCTCTTCCTGAAACTCCCCATCACTTCCTCCTGACCTCCTTCAGGTCTCAGCTGGAGTCCTACCCTCTCCCAGTCCGTACTCTCACTGCCTGGCCTCTGAGGTGACCTCCCATTCACCCTGGGTCTGCCTTAGAGACTACGTTCTAGTGTTTGTGTGATATATTCTTCTTTAGACTGAGGTCATTGAGAGCTGGTACTCTGCCTTGCTCTGCCTTCCTGGCATGGAGGAAGCGATTCCTAAATAGACGATGTTGACTTCAAAGGATTCTGTCTGGATCTGTAAGTGATTGTAGACCGTCGAAGAAAATGGGGGCAGGGATCTGAAGAAACTTTTCCATGGTTACTTGACAAGAGACTGGAAGGTTTGAGGTAAATAGTGAGAACCTGCTATGAGTTAGGAAGGTTACTCTGTCAGGGAGTAGTGTGAAGGCAGTTGATCTAGTGGTATAAATTGATTTCCCAAGAGGTTAATATTTTTGACCACTCGCGGGATACTCTGTCGTTAGGTAGAAACTAGATTTCTTAGTGGTCTATGTTAGTCTGGGTTGTCTGGCTTTTGAAGTTTTTTAGATTTCCAGTGGGTTTTTCTAGAAAGAATCTTAGCTAATCCATTAATCAGTAATGCTGAGCATTGAGAATACAAAAAAAGTCAGAAAAAGGAAAGCTCCTGAGGAGCTCAGTCTGATGAGAAAACATGCAAATAACAACGTGCAAACAGGTTATAGACAAAACAGGTTGGGATAATCTCAGAGGAGAGGCATTAAAAGTAAGGAGAGGACTGGGAAGGGCTTCTTGCAGAATGTGGAACTTCAGAGACTTGCAGGAACCTAGAAGGTGGAGATCAGGAGGAGAAGAGGTTCAGGCATGAGGGATAGCCAGTGACCGTGCATGGAATTTCATGTGTGGAGAACTGCAACATTGACACTGGATCGTAGAGGAGGGGGCAAACAGGGAGTAAGCTAGGCAATGGATGGGGGGAGCAGTGGAACATATGGATCCTGGAAAGGTAAGAACTAGGATCCTATGTTTGATTATGTAGTTAATAAAGAGCTACTGAAGTTTATTAGATAGGTTGACAATGATCAGGTCTTCACTTTGGAGGAGAGCAGTTTAATACCTGAGTAAGAGCATAAATTGAAGTAAGAAGAGACTTGAGACAGAAACAGACTGGCAGGCTGTTAGTACCATGGAACAGGCATAAGATGATGGATACCTGCATGAATTAGGGAGGTTCAGCAGGGGTAAGGGAAAGGAGGGGAGACACATGGGAGAAATGTTATGGCAGGTAGAAACAAGACTTAATGACTGATTGGATATGGGATTGCTAGAGAGTGAGGGGGTGGGAGACATGTCATACAAAGAACCGCATGGACGCTAGGGTCACTGAATCGCAGAGTATGTGAAAGCAGGCGTAAGAAGACTGGAAAGATAGGAAGCCAACCATAAGATTTTGTGGTTGATTCTGGAGATAGGAGGATGCCACTGGAATTTCATTGAATAAGGTGATGATGATTACACCAGCTGAAGTGGGGAGAATCTTGGCAAAGAGGCCAACCAGTGGGCTATTGCAATAACCCAAGCATGAAGTGATGAGTATCTGCACCAGAATGGACAGAGCCCTAAAAGAGAAAAGAGGGACTTGTGTCTACAGGGTTTCCAGTTTGAGATATCTAATAGGCAGTTGGAGATTTTAGTCTGGGGGTTAGGAGACAGAGGTGAGGGGGTGGACAAGTAGGATGATGATTGGAACCATGAGGGCTTATGAGATTATCAAATAAAATAGGATAAAGGGCCTAGAACAGAGCCTTGAAGCATCCCCATAGTTAATGGTGGGTTGAAGATCCAGCAAAGGGGAGAATGAAGGAGGTCAGACAGGTATGAGAACCAAGAAGTGAAACCTAAAGAGAAGAGGGCGATTGACAGTGTCAGAGACTGGCAGAAAAGGACATTGGATTTGAAAGAAAGAGGAAAGGAATTGGAGGCACCCGTTGTAGATACCTTCTCAAGGAAGTTAGCTGCAAGGAGGAGAGAGATGGCAAATCAGGTGAATGTTTTTTGAGGATGGCAGTTTGTAGGCATTAGGAAAGTCCTTTTCCTCATTCAGTAGAAATGCATTTTTATGGCTCTTTATAATTTCCAGTGATATTTTTTAACTAGATTCTTATTATCCCCATTTTATAGATTTAAAAATTGGGGCTGGTTTTATGAGTCGTGCCAGAAAATAGGTTTGGAGATCTCATTGATTTCTGTATTGAATTTTACTTTCTAGCCAAAAGTAAGAGAGAATTAAAATAGCTATATGTATAAATTCAGTGCCAAGTGAAAAGGTGAACTAGGCAAAATTAGCTTAAAATATATTTGAATATATTTGAAGTTATCCCACTGTGGTGTCTGAAATACTGTCCCACCCCAGTTTCAAAGGTGAAGGTTTATCCAGAAGTCGATTAGATGGTTTGGGAGTAATCCTTGTTGGCATGGTCTTGGATCATTTTAAGATTTAGTCCTATAGCTTCTTGCCAGGGGTTAGAATATTCACATAGTTTATGTTGCTCTACTGAGATAATGGACATGTAAATGTTTTTGCATTAAAGAACATCTTGTGTCGTTGAACTCCTTAAAAGTAAAAGTTATCTTCTTTTGAGGAACTTGGGAAGAAGTACTGTGAGCAGAGCAGTATCATCTGTTAATTTCCAAATCATTAAGTGTTTAGTGAGAGATGATTGCAGAAGTGAGGGTGTCCTACTATTGAGATTTGTTTGAGGGCTGATGGGGTTGGTATTGCCCACTGAGCCAGACACAGTGGGTTTCCTGTTCATTACGACCGCATGGTAGCAAGTGTTCAGCTACTTGTTTTAACTCATCCTTCACTCTGCTGTCAGTAAAATGTATATCTGCTTCTGTCCCTTGCCAGAGTTCACCTGTAGTAGAATCCCTCGGGAGCTGTAATCCAATGCTAGTGGGCACCTCAGGACTGGCAGCTTGGTTTAGTAAACTCTTGTTGGTATTTGTTTCAGTGATTGGGATCAGCCATGGGCCTTTCCTGGGACTATTGAGCCAAGCCAGTGCCTTTTTTCTAGCTAGTTTGGAATGTGTCTGAAACAAATTCATACATAACTAGTTAGTTTAGAGCTAAGAGCTCTAAAGCAAAATGGAATGAAGTTTTTGGGCTGTTAAGTTTTCCACCACCACTTTAAATTCCCTGCTGTGTGGTAATGTGCCTCCAGCTTTGCTCATTTTTGTTCAGATATGCCACAACTGATGACAAGGTAGTATTACAGATTGGGTCTGTGAGTGATTTTCTCATGTACTTTGGTGCTGTTGGTTTATAGATATGTTACTCATCTGATGAAGCGGATCCAGAGAGGCCCTGTGAGAGGTATTTCCATCAAACTGCAGGAAGAAGAAAGAGAAAGGAGAGATAACTATGTCCCTGAGGTAAGCTTCCTGGTCACCCCTTGATCTCTGGTTCTTTTCTTCCTGATAGGCACTAGGTATGGGTTCCGGAGTATTGAAAATAAGCTTTTTTAAATAGGTTCTGAAATTAAAAGAGCAGAAACTCATTTTGTGACTTTCTAAAGAGGTTTTCTGTGGCTGTCTGACCTTTTCAGGTCTTAGTGCTGCTTGTAACAGACCACAGCAGTGAGTGTGCTTGGCTCTTTGCTTGTCTAGTTTTTCTTCCTAGATTTCTCTGCTGCAAATATGAGAAATTTCTTAACCTACTTAAAATCACACTATTATGATCTAGAAAAGGACCTGAGCACTGACTTTCCAACTAGTCAAGGGAATTGTTTTCTTCAGCAGATGCTTAGTCAGCCTTTGCTTGGGGCTTTTGAATCCAACAAACACAGTCCTCAAAGTCTTTGAGACACCATGCTAAGGGTAACAAAGGTGAAAAGTACCTCTTCGGCTTTTTGGAAACTTGTGCCCAATTGTTTGGATTTCTTGTGTTTTGGGGCAGCTAGACCTTACAGAGTCTTAAGAGATGGAAAGACCTTAAATCTCTCAGCCTCCTAGGTCGTCTCCATCAACCACCTGTTAGTAATTGCATTGGACTAAAAACTACTGTCCACTGATCTTGATTTTATCCTCCGGAACAAAAACACATTTTTCTGCCTGTTACTCATGAGATCTGAGCACAGGCCATTTTCCCTTTTCCTGACTCTTGTTCTTTGGGCTACCAAGGATGTCCCCTTTTTTCTCTTCCACTGCCTCTTAGATTCTTGGTGAGGACCCAGTCTTGATTCTGGGCTCATTGAATCAGATGATAGATGGTAGGGGAGAATCAGTAGGTCATTTGGGCCACTTTCCTCCTTTGTGAAAGGTGCCCCCTAACCATTGCACAGGATTGTGAGGAGGGTACTCTGTAGCCTGTGTGGTATCTGCTTGTTTTGACTCTGGGTCAATAAGGAAAGACAAATGATTTCATTTTATAGAAGAGAAGACAGCTCGGGGAGGTTATGTGACTCGCTAATTGTCACATACTTAATGAAGGGCTAGGCTTTCTTGATTCCCTGTGCCATTATGCTGTGACCAGTCATAGGGGAGATCCTGTTCCTAGAATGGTGTGTTTGGGCAGTTGGGAGTTCCCAAAGAAGCATTTAGGGTCCTGGTATTTCTTCCCTTTTCCCTTCTCTTGAAGTCACATTTTTCTCTGTAGTGACCGTACAGCCTGATTATACATTGTACAAAAGGAAAACAGTATTTCTTTGTTTTATGGAAGGACATGAGTCATGTAGGATGAAAAAGCAAGTGTTTTTCCTTCTGAGTGACCCCATATTTTTGAGATTTTTGGAATTAGGGAAAACATGATTTGGGATAGACAAACCTATAATGCAGACTCAATAGGTACAGGTACCTGACACATTGCAGAGGGGCAAAGCTGTACTATCTGGTGGCAACATCTCTCCTGATGCAGATAAGTGACCATCTGCCACTAATGTCATTTGAAAGCTGCCAGGACTTAAGTGCTCAGTGGCTTGCCTAGGTTCATACAATCAGTATGTGAAAAAAAGGAATTGAACCCAAGCACTCTATTCCATGGGTAACTGCATGGCACATATGATGGAGATATTTAATTGATCATTGGTGAGTTGGAGGGACATTTTTATATGGATGTGGAGAAAAAAGGGAAGTGTGTGGGAAATGCATTAGAATATCTGGTTGTATCTCCTTGTTGGTAGTGAGTGAACCCATTCTTCTTTCTTAGGTCTCTGCTTTGGATCAGGAAATCATTGAAGTGGATCCTGATACCAAGGAAATGTTGAAACTCCTGGTGAGTATAACCTTGAACTTCTGGTCTGGTAATAGCAGAGACTAGAACCAGTAACCAAATAGAGGGCCAGGATTAAAGCTTTTATGGGATTTCTGCAGGGGCTAGTGGGTGAGAGCCTCCTTGAGGTTTCTCTAGCTATATCTTAAGGAATCAAAATTGCATCACATATAGAAATCTTTTTTCTCATCATTCTAGGACTTTGGCAGTTTGTCCAACCTGCAAGTTACCCAGCCCACGGTTGGGATGAACTTCAAAACACCAAGAGGAGCTGTTTAATGTTTACTTTTTCCTTCTTTCCAATAAATGTGGGTATGTCCCAGAGTGTTGTCTTGTTTTTAAATGCTGCATCATGCACTAGCTAGGCTAAATGTGGAGAGAGTTTGAATTAGTCATCTAAGTTGTGCAGATGTGACCTTCCCCAGAATCTCTTATTTGATATGTAACCCTAGACTGGTGCATATAGAGGGTAAGGTCTCCTGCTAGCCCAGTGGTGTCAGACTCAAATAGAACTAAATCTATTGACCACATATTAACATGTTTTGTTATATATTTATTTTATTAAACATTTCTCAATTACATTTTAATGTGGTTTGGTCCTGGTAGTGTTGGGTGACTGCATTCAGCCCCAAAACAATGAAATTTTACACCTCTACTCTAGTATTATACTCCCCCTCCTTCTTCCTTTCTCTATATACCCTCCAGTCACTTCTCGGCAAAAGACCCTGCCAGATACCTAGAAATACTCTGTTCCCAAGACATTTAGGTTTTGGACTGTAATTCACTCTTCTTTCCTCACGAGTATTGCATAGTTCTTGCCCTCAAGGAGTCTGTAGTCTTTAGAGAAGGAATGAAGACCACACATAGTTTAGTAAATACAATTTATCTAATGGGGAAGTCAGGAAAAGATTGGATAAAGAGATGGAATGAGCCAAGATCATAGTATTTTAAAAGGTCAAAGTGAAGGGAGTGCAATCCAGGAAAGCTTTAATTGGAGTTGTGTGAAGGAAATAATGTGTAGAAAGCTTGGAAGATAGAGGCTAGAGGACCTTGAGCAGGACGGAGTTGTGCTTTTGATTAAATGTTTGTTCATCTAAAATGAGGCTCACCTATCGGTCTGGGCAACAATCACAGAAGGGAAATTGAAATTATTTAAAGGAGAGAAAATTCACTCAGTGATCTGTTGACAGAGGTGAGAATTGGTATAGCCACACTAAATTGGCTACTTGTTGACCCAGCTATATTACTAGATTTTCTATCCCCATAGAGAGAAAAACCAGAAAAGGACACCTAAGCACAAAAATATAGCTCTTATTGTAATGACAACTGGGAACTAAGGGAGTGCCCATCAACTGGGGAATGTCTGAAAATATTTAATCTTCCAAATAATGATGCTTTGAGAAGTTTTAGAAAGGATGGTTTCCAGTAAGCCAGGTAAGTCTTGTGTGAACTGGATAGTGAAATGTACATAATTTGTACTGTAAGGACAATGTTAAGGCAATTCTGGTTGATAACAATGACCGTTTAAAATGTATAAAAGAGAGAAGGAATATGGATAGGAAACAGTCTTTAGTAGTATGGTGTCAACTTTGACCATTGTATTTCACTCATTTTTGTGGGCTCTGAGTGTTGATTTTAATTATGAAGATGTTTGTTGCCTTTTCAGAGAAGTTTTGTTTTTCTGAGGCCTTGGGAGATCTTGGCATATTTTTAAGCTATATAGTCGAAGGACCAGTAGATAGGATGAGAAGGAAGCAGAGGGAGTTGGGGAAGAGTCAGTGGAACCAGGCAGCAACTGGCTTGTCGAGTTGTCTGGATCAATCAGATGTGATAATTTGGGGAAAGTGCTTAGCACAAAGCCTGACAAAGCTATGAAAATGCTCATTTCTTTCTCCATTTCTTCCTTTAAATAGAGGGGTTTTGAAACTCTGGGGAGAGGATAATGATGAGATTTGAATGGGTGCTATGGTTAACTCAATCTTTTGAGCTATTGAGATGTCTCGATGATGAAGGTCATTGTTGCATGACCCAGAAGGTAAGGGTGGCTGGTGAAAAGTGAGGAGGACTATTCTGACCTCCCTCCCTACATGGAGATTTGGGGAGCAAGTAGTCCTGCCCTTTAGCAGACATGAATTAAGTACCTACTGGGTGTTGGGTGCTAGAAATAAAGAAAATAGAAAAATTTCTGTGTTCAAATAAACTCGTGGGTGTGGATCTGATGTGTATTCAGACTCACGGGTCTGTGTATACAGATCTCTAAAGCTGCCCAAGACTTCATTAGCTCCTGGAGACAGTATCCCATCAGTGATTCACTGGACTTGCTCTTCTCTAAAACCTTCAGGTCTTTTTCAAAAGACTGTTTTCAGTCACGTCCAACTCTTCCTGACCCCGTTTGGGGTTTTCTTAGAAGATTGCAATAATGGGCCATTTCCTTCTCTAGCTTTGTTTTACAGATGTTTAAGAAACTGAGGCAGACAGGGTTATATGACTTGCCCGGAATCACATAGCTAGTGTTTCTAGTTACACTTCTCATATCGTGAAGTTTATTTTTAAAATCCATTTGTTTCTATTTTCAGTGTCACTAAATTCAGCATATATTTCTAATCTGTCAGGATCTTTTTTCATCTTGTGATTCAATGTGTTATCCTTTATTGTTTTGCAAATATGACAAGCATTCCATATAGGGTCAGAGAGAGCCCTAGGGCACGCCTCTAGAGACATCCCTACTAATTGATAGTGAGATGCTCCAGTCCAGTCATTAAACTAGCTCTGAATCTACATGGATATCCAGTCATCTAGCCTACATCTCTTCACCATCTTCACAATGATAGGATGAGACACTTTCTTCGTGGCTTTGATAAACGTAGGTAAACTACCACTACAGCATTTCCTTGATCTATCTGTCTAATTCTCCTACCAACGAAGAAAATGTGGTTTAGTGTGTTGTGTAGTGTTGTCTGTTTGGATTTGGCTTTGATCCCCAATTGCATGTTCTTATCTGTGTGACTCAGGGCAAGGCACTTTTAATACTCCAGACCTTAGTCTGTTAATCTGTTAAATGGGGTGGGAGTCAGGGCAGGGGTTGACTGATCTCATCAGATCCTTCCAGCTCCAGATATGTATGCCAATATTTATTCCTGCTGAATCCATGTTGGTTCTTTGTGATCACCACTTCCATTTCTATGTGTTCATTTCGTGTCCTTTTAATAACACATTTTGGAATTTTGCCAGTTATCAAAAACTTACTGGTCTACAGATGTCACAGTCCACTCATACTCCATTTTTTAAAGGTGAGGGCATTATTCTCCAATCCCAGGTCACTTCTCCCATACTCCTAGATCTTTACATGACTGTTGACAGTGATTCAAAACTCTTTATCTGCTGTTTCTTTCATGTGACTTGGAGAGAGACATAGTTCATCTGGGTGTGATGACTTGAACTCATCAGGGGCACCTAGGTGTTTTCTTTTTATTCATCTTGAATTTCTGCTCCCCAAATGGCAGATAAGTGGCCCAGAGAGGGAGAGTGATGGTCAGTCTAAAGTCACACATTGAGTTATTGGTAGAACCAATACCAGAACCCAAGTTTTTTGGTTCTTGGTCCAGTGTTCTTTCTGTTAGGTTGGGCCATCTTTCCCTGATTTAAAAAAAGTATATATCAGTTTTGTTCACATTGAGTTTGAGGCAATAGTGGGACATATCCAGGTAGAAATGGTAGTGAGTTAGCAGTTACTTGGAGATCACTGGAGAAAGAACAGGACTGGTAATCACAAATTAGGAAGTCACAGCAAGAGTTGAAGCCAGGAGAAGGGGGAAGCTGACTACAGAGAAAAGCAGAAGATCAAGACCTGAGGCCTGAGCGATGTTCACATATAGGGAGAAGCAGCAGCAAAGAGGACAAAGAAGGCCCTGAGTTAAGGAGACCCTTCAAACAGGAGTCAGGACCTCGAGGACTTAGAAAAAGCTACTGAAGAATGTTTCTGTAGAAATTCTTCCTTAGACACTAGCTATGTGACCTTGGACAAGTCATTTAGTCTCTGTTTGCCTCAATTTCCTCACTTGTAAAATGGAGATAACGCCCACCTTGCAGGATTATTGTGAGGATCCATTGTGATCGTATTTGTAAAACACTTGGCACATAGTAAGTAGGTGGCATAAATATTCTCTTCCTTCCCCTTTGAATGTTCTGTTTTTCCAGTGGTCTTTTGAGTAAAGTACATTCACTTGCTGTATGTATTTGAATTGCTTTCTGTACCACTACCATATTTCACCGCAAAATAATTGCAGATTTTATGTCAATTTTTTTTTTTGCAAAAAAGTGGGGAGTGATCATTAATGAGAAACTATTTTTTAAAAAATTATGCCAGTACTACTTAAAAATCATCTATTACTAAACTGTCTTTGGTGAAGATTAGGATGCATGGAATACTTGTGAATATTCATTACAATTGGGAAATGAAAGTCTTAAACATGACTTCCTCATGGCAGCTTTGCTACTCCCCTTGTGCCTACGGCTCTTCATTGGGTTGAGTGACTCTACCTTTAGTACTGAAACGCTCCAAACAAACCATGCATGTCAGCTTTCGGAAATAGACTGACTGCATTTACTGAGAATTCTAGGCTTGAGTTTGCCATGTGCCATTGGTGAATACATTGCTGCTGTTAACCTTTTAAGGGGCATGGTGAGCAGAGCTTTACTGTGGGATAATTACATGATGAAAGGTTACAAACCAAATTTTTGGGCACCCCCTCTCCCCTGTGCAGTGACTGAGGGGAAATGATGGTATTTGGTTTTCTCTCTGGCCTGTTGTAGTCTGTTAAGATATGCTGCTGGTTGTGGCTTCAGGAATGGTCTGTGATGAACTAGCTCTATTCCTTGGACATTGCTGCTTCTCTTTCTGGGGACCCCTTTACTTCATCCTAGAGGGTGTAATACCTCTTTGCTTGAGACCTCAGAGGTTGGATACTAAGATCGAATAAGGAAAGAGGAATAAACATTGATATAGCACCTACTATGTGCCAGACACTGTGCCAAACTTAAATATTAACTCAGTTGATCCTCACAACAGCCCTTAAGTGTTAATATCCCTATTTTATGGTCGAGGAAACTGAGGCAGAGTTTAAGTGACTTGTTTGTGGTCACACAGATAGGAAGTGACTGAGGCTGGATTTGAACCCAGGTCCTCTGACTCAAGGCTTAGTGGTCCATCCACTGTAACACCTAACCTGAGCAGGGTTCCTCTCTTCTCTACCTGAATAGCTCTGGTCGAAGGACTGCCAAGGCCCCTTGAGTTGAGTGATCTGTCCTGATACATAAGGCTCAGGAAAGCTAGACTGTTGTGGGCCTCTTTGCCGTTGTTTCCTCTTCTGATGAACTAAAAGAATCATTACAGCTCTAAATAGATGATCCTGTAACTCCTGCCATAACTTGAACACAAATTCATAAAATTTGAGAGTTTAAAGGCACTCAATGCTCATCTAGTTCAGTCCATACACCAAAGCAATCTCATTATCCAACATGTAATTGGATTTATAACTGGGGAGTGTGGGGTTGCTGCTTTTATAGGACTAGTTTGTGACAAAAAGCTACTGAGGTTTTAATGACCTGCAAGCTTAATACAAATTAACAGTGTGAAATGGTTACCAAAACAGGTAATATTATTTTATAGTCTAAGCTGAATTAATGGAGTAACAGAATGAAGATTCCAGTCCTTTCACGCTGGGAATTGGTTAGATTGTAGATACAATACTGTATCCTGATCTGGACAACACATTTGGAGAGAGACATGAACAGATTGGAGGGTGATCAGGATGGCAAAGTGTCTTAGAACATATATGTTTTAGCCAGAAATAGAGACTATTGACGTGGAAACCCTCTGCCAACTCCAATTGGCAGCTCCAGTGGTCTTGGAGACTTGCAGGTTCACTGTAGGATTCATGGCTTCTCCATGGTCACACAGCAGGTTCTCCTGACTCTAAAGTCAGTCCTTCAGTCAGCTGCCTTTCATGACATGATAACTCTTCAGTGATGTGAAGGGCTTTTTTATTAAAGAAGGTTTAGACTTATTCTGGGTAGCTCCAGAGAGTAATACTAAAAGCACCCATTTGAAAATACAGGGAGACAGATTTGGGCTCAACATAAGGAGAATTAATTTTCTGCGAAGCTAAGCTATCCATTATTTCTTGTTCAGTCCTTTTCAGTCATGTCCAACTCTTTGTGACTCCATTTGGGATTTTCTTGGCAAAGATGCTGGAGTGGTTTACCATTTCCTTCTCCAGCTTATTTTACAGATGAGGAAACTGAAGCAGACAGGATTAAGTGACTTGTCCAGGGTCACATGACTAGCGCCTGAGGCTGGATTTGAACTCAGGGAGATGAGTCTTCCTGACTCCAGGTCTAATTGCTCTATGCACTGGTGCCACCTACATGCCCCCATCCAATATTTAGCTTGGTGCAGAAGTTTGAATTGATTTGCTCAGCAATAAAATAGGTTGTCTCATGAAATAGTAAGTTTCTCATTACACAGTATTCAGGCAAGGACTGAATTACCGACCACCTGCCAAAGAGACTGAAGAGGGAATTCCTGAATGGAGAGTAAGGTCTGACAAGATGCTCTTTAAGGCACTTCCTGCTTTAAGATTCCATGATCCTAAATTCAACTTTTCCAAGCTTTTCTTTCATTTTGCAATGCTCCTCAAAGGTCACATGGTCCTGTATATATTTCAGAATCAAAGTATTCCTAAATCAAAGATCTGTTTACATGCTTTAATGGCAGTGTTTGTTTAAAGAACTAATTGAATACCATCCACCATGGCAACTCTTTGGTCCATTTTCCTCTGAGTCTTCTATGACTGAGGAATAGTGGACAAACTGGAACTGAAGTACAGTGAATGAAGGCTCTATAATATCAAATCATAATATGCTAGCTCTAAAAATTAAATGCTAATTTTTTGCTTATCCTACATTCATTAAACACCTCTTGAGAGTGGTCTTCCATTTGTACATTTTTCATTTACTGTGAAGACACCACAAGAACAGAAATGTAAACATTTCTTCCTAACCCTTCAGGGGTGGGGAGTGGAAAGGAGGACAGTTGTTTCTAAACCACCTTCCTTTGTGGGGATAGTGGGTTCAGACTTCAACACATCTCCACTATCTTCACGTCCAAACATAACATAGCTGCAGGATGATTCTGTGTCTCAGCTATCAATTGACTGAATCCTGAACATCGTTCCTCCTGAAT
This sequence comes from Potorous gilbertii, assembly GCA_028658325.1. NCBI lineage: Eukaryota > Metazoa > Chordata > Mammalia > Diprotodontia > Potoroidae > Potorous > Potorous gilbertii. The sequence continues at coordinate 517,757,801 of CM053769.1, forward strand.
GCTGAACTTGAATGGGCGAAACTCCTGCTCTGCTGACCTTTCAAGAAAAACTGATCATAGCCATCATCAATCTCCTTTACCTAAAAATAGGGGGAAATAGACACAATAGAGATAGTAACTGCCATGCACTCTTGGTTTTGTGTTGGTTCTCGGTGAGAAAGGGCCCAAGACTCCTTCACCAACCAGCAGCCCTCAGAACCTCCAGGAAGGTCAGTATTTGGTGCCCAGAGTTCTCAGAGAGATAGAATGTCTGACAGTGTATGTCAGGGAGTAAGGTGTAAGAAGATTGGAAAGATAGGCGGGGACTAGGTTATGAAGGGCTTTGAATACCATATAGAAGTTATAAAGGATTTTTATAAATAAAACATAGTCTTTTTAGAAAGGGGCTAGGAAGGGGGAGGAATACACTGGGAAATTCAGGTGACCTAAAACCAAAAGGTAATAAAAATTATTTTAAAAAGGAACACAAATTACTTCATTACAACCTGGGACAGATCTAATTCTTTCTTACCTTTTGTTAGAAGATCCCTGAAGTTTCATTGCTCACAGATATACTGAATAAAGATCTCTCCTTCATCCATTTCCTTTAAGGGTGGCAGTGATGGAAACACTCTCTGTGGCTCTGTGGCATTCAGTGTCTTCTCATGAGACTTTGTAATCATTAGCAGTATTTTCTAGGTTGCTTCTGGCTATTTGTGTGAATGAGAACTGAGTAGTAGTCATTTATTTGGACAAGTCCCTGTTCCGTATACCAATCTCAGGAAGACAACACACCTATTATTATAACGTTGAAAAACCTTTTAACAGGAAATCACAAAAGCCACCACTTTCTTTGACCTTCTTCTGACCTTTACTAGATCATCTCTCACCTGATAACACCTATCTGCATCCTATTCTACGTACATCTTATTCTTTGGCGAATGACCCTCTACTTTCTTCTCAGAGCGCCCCAACGTCCTTTATCAGGAAGTGTTTCAAGTTCATTTCTCGTCTCCAACTATGCTGTGGTCCTTTTTCCTTTCCTTCTTTGCCTGTCATTCCCCCATATTCTAACCTCCTGACAGTTTCGGTTTCTTCTGGGATCTTTATCTACCACCCCACCCACACCCTATTTAAGTCCTGTTTCTAGTGTTTTAAGGGATTTTATTTTGTACCTGATGACCAGGAGTGCATTGAGGTATAACTTGGGTCCCTTCACCTCTTTCAGGAGGGAGACCAAGTTTACATATTGAGCAAAGGTAGTGGTCACTTAGCTATGGAGCAAGTCACTGAACAATTTCATTGGCTGTCCATATTGATTATAGTTTTCTGTCCTAATTGTCTAAATTGCCTCAGGATTGTTTCCAGGAAAGTTCATTACAACCTCCTTAACATCACCCTTTTCATTCCCTTTTATCAGCTTTCAGTGATTCAGAACCACGCCCAGCCTCCTTTTCCTTTTCTCCCGGACCTTTGATCTTGAGTTACAAGTTTATTTTACTCATTTTTCTTCCTTACTTTATCAACTATCTTCTTCCATCTTAATCAATCATTTTCTTCCTGCAGCTCATACTTTTCTTCAAGTTCTCCAAAATTTCTCTTCCCCTCCCCCACTTCACGCTCGGGACTTTAGGAGTTCAAAGCCCTTTAAATCACCTTCGCCGTATCTTCTTTCTTATTCAAGTTGCCCTCCAATCGCTCCTTACCTACTGTTCCATTGGATTAAATATCTCTAGGCCCTACGAGTCTTCTTCTAGGCTAGTAAAAATAAACACAATAGGAGAGATTAAGGAGTTGTAGTTTTTGATTGGGAGCTAGGGTGAGGTGGGGCCTAATCCATAGACTACCCTGAACTAGGGGTAGCTTTCCTCAGAGCCCATGTCAGAGAAAATACCCCAGGGGCCTCTCTGTGTCAGATACTGACCTCTCAGCAGCTTTTCACACTGTTGATCACCTTCTCTGCGAAAGACTTCTCTTCTTTGGCTTGTATAGCCCTGCTTCTCTCCTGGTTCTCCAGTTAAAGTGTTTTGAATCTCCTTTGCCGGTCATCATCGGTTTCATACTGTCTAATCTTGGGTCCCCCAGGGGCTGAACTGGGTCTTTTCTTTCTCTTTTCTCTACTGATCTCATCCTGAGGATCTTTTCCCAATTGGATTTTTTGTTTGTTTGTTTAAAGGGGCCATCCCTTGGGTCTCTACTTAAAGAAGCCTGTTCATTGAATGGGTGCATCTCACTCAAAGTGAGAATGTGATAAGACCTGAATGGGCCAGGGTCTCCCATTGCATCCTGGGCTATCTCCAGTCGTCCTGATGAACATCAGGCCACTGGGCCCAGATGGCTCAGGAGAAGAAAGTGAGGTTGGTGACCTGCTCAGCAGCCCCTTACTGAAATCAAAGTCAACTGCAAGTCATGTCATCATCTTGATGTCATGGTCCTCTTCAAGAACAAAGGACAAACACAACTGATCTCATCAATTTTCAGAGATTCAGTGACCTCTGCTGATGATTTCCCAGTGTATATATTCAGTCCTTATCTCTCTTCTACATGCAGTCCTGATTGTACATCTCCACCTGATTGTCCTGGGACCACATAGATTTCCTCAGATGGCAGAGACACCAGCAAGATCTAATGGAGGTGGCAAGGCAAGGAGATGAGTGTAGAGACTGGGGACGATTAGAATGGAGATAACAAACAGCTCTCTGCCTGGATTCCTGACGAACTGCTAACCAAGCCACAGGGAGCTTCAGGGAAAGTTCCTTTCTCTCTTTTCCCCTTAGGAATACTGTCTTAAAAGGTCCCTTGGGTGCCCTGGTAAAGCCTGATTGAAGACAGATTAAGGAAGGTTCTCAGATCTTTACTAGGGTGAGAAGTAGCAAGGAATTTAATTCTATACATGTAGATTCCAGAGGGTAAATGTATTCTGAGTGTTTTCTTTAGAGAGCACATGAAATAAAGAGATAAGAATCTTTTTAAAAATTAAATTTTATTTTTCTTAAAAACATTTTCTTTCCTTCCTACCTCTTCCATTTGGAAAAAAAATCCTTATAACAAATAATATGTAATAATAACACTACCTAACATTTATATAGTGTTTACTATGTGCCAGGCACTGTACTCCGCATTTAACAATTACTATCTCATTTGATCTTAACACCAACCCTGGAAGTAGGTACTACTATTAGCCCCATTTTATAGACACAGAAACTGAGGCAAGCAGAGGTTAAATGACTTGTCCAGAGTCACACAGTCAGTAAGTGTCTGAGGCTGGATTTGAATCGAGGACTTTCTGATTCTAGGCCTGTGCGGCCATCACACACACACGTCTACAAATTATATATGGCACATGTGCAAATAAGTGTGTGTGCACATATGTATGTATACACAGTGCACACATACATGTGTGTATGTAAATATATGGCTCATGTATATAATATTACACATAAATATCTATTACATATACACATATATGCACAAACATAAATTTATATATAATATATAACAATTTACACACAAAAATGTATATACAAATATATATGTCATGCATAATTTATATACATATACATATTCTACACCCTGAGTTCATCATTTTTCTGTCAGGGATAGAGAACATGCTTCATCTGTCCTCTGGAATTGTGGCTGGTCATTGCAAAAATCGGAGTTCCTAGGTTTTTCAAAGTTGTGTATATTTATAGTGTTGTTTTTATGGTATAAATTCTTCTCCTGGTTCTGCTGACTTCAGCCAAATCTTCCCAGCCTTCTTTCATCATTTCTTACTGTACAATAGTATACATAATTTTAAAAGCTGGACATCTCTTTGCCACCACAGTTAAGAGCTGCTGGGTTCTTATTCGCATTCTTTGATCTCCTTTCCATATAGGCCCAGTCATGGGATTGCTGGGTCAAACACAGTTTGATGACTCATTAGACCGTTCCAAATTCCTTGCCAAAATGACTAGACCAACTCACACCTCCAGAAGTTAAGAAGGTCATGGGAAATGGGGGCACTAATTCATGCACTATCATATGGTAATGATTTTACATTTTAAACCACAAATTGGGCCTGCTGGGATACAGGAAGGTCCTGGGAGGAGATTGGAGGACTTTCCAATGCATGTGCAGAGATACAGGCTGACTGCATAGGTCTGAGCATGTCTGAAAGAGTCTTGGGGACTTTGCTCATGCTGAGATTGTACTATGAGTAGATACTCTAGACCACACCCACCTGGGGAACATGGAGTTACTGATGCCCTCTCCTCTCAAGCCCAGGTAAGAGGTGAAAGTGTCGGTAAAGGGGAAAATACCTCTAGCCACAGTGTCAACCTGTGTGGGAGTAGTGTGGTTACATACCCTCCACAAATATTCATCTATTTTGGTACATTTAATTGACTTTTTGACTTGCCTCATTATGCCATTTTCCAACAATCACTATGTCAGCTAACTTTTCTTCCTTCACATCGTACCTTCTTAAATGACCCTGTGCTTCGTAAAGCTGCTGCTGTGGGGACGAACCCTGCTGAGCTGATCAGACGTCAAGTGTCAGGAGAAGCCTTGCTACATGTGTACAACATCCTCTCCCATTGACATTCCAGTCTCCTCCCCTGCCCTGGAGATGTCTGCCATCAGCCCAGCAAATGAAAGGCCAGGCAGCTCTGCAGGACTCTGCAGGCTCTGGAGCTCCAAGAGAAGACTTTGGATGTTTTTATTGGCTTGTTTGCTTGTTCCCCAAGGGAACCCCAAATGCTGGAGCCTTCCCCCAGCGAGCTAAGCCTTCTTCATGTTCATGTCTCCCTGGCACACACCACCTTTTCTGGTGCAGTGGGGGAACATTTTTTTTTTATTAGAACAGTTAAAGAAAATAAGATTTAAGGCATGAAATTCGGTGATTAAATCAAGGCAATGCTGTCTTTCTGTGGCTTCTAGGGGCACAGTGTATGTGGCTTCTAAAATGTGCCTGTCTTCTTTTGCACCCATCTGGTCTACTCCTTAATAAGTTTCCCATCAATCTTGTCATAGCTGTCATATGTAAGACAACAGCTTTTGCCTCAGTGAGGAAAGAGAATACTTTTGCTTGTTGCCATTTTGTTTTCTGATGCTATATCCAATGAGACATTTCAGTGAAAAATGGGGACAATTTAAAGTCAATTTCTTCTTTTATCATGTTTTTGAAACAGCTACTAAAAGCTCTCTCCTGACTTAGTGTGGGCTCCTAAACCATGCATCCTCGTTAAGAATGTGTGCAATAGTGATTAGACCAATCGATTTGGAGTCAGGAAGACCTGAATTTGAAATCTTACTCCATTACTAGCTGGGTGACCCTAGGTACATTACAATGTTCCTCAGACTTAGTTTCTCCATCTGTAAAGTGGAAATAACAATATCTACCTTATCTGGTTGTGTACGAATCAAATGAGATAACTTATGTAAAACCATTTGTGGAACTTAAAGCATTATATAAATATTAATTAGCTAAATAAAAATTAGTTATGTAAATGTAACTATTAGTTACTAGTTTTAGTGATTATTATTGGCACATGCTTGTTTTTATGTTTGTATCCAATGAGAAGTTGGACCCTGGTCTCTATGGGTCTGCCACTGTGACTGTAGTTGGAGCAGCAAAGACTAGTGAAAGACAACAACCGTTCATGTTTCTACACTGTTAGAAGGTTTACAATAACCTTGGCAGGTAGGGTAATGCAAGTAACATTCTCCCCATTTTACAAATGAGGAAACTGAAGCTCAGAGAAACCATGTGCCCATGATCACACAATCAGGGTCTCCTGACTCCAAGCCCAAGGCTAACTGAAAGTTGAAAAGTTCGACTTTCTAAGCCCTGGGGGTGTGGAAGAAGGAACTTGAGGTCTGATGTCACCAGACAGAAAGTGGGTGGGAGAATGTTAGGGGTGGAGGATGATAACGCCATCCATCTAATCCTAGTTTTTAAAAGTATCTGTGGAGAAGTTTAATTAAATTAAACTAAACAGTTGTTTATTATGTACCTCCTTTAGGCAAGGCACTGTGCTGAGTGCTGGGTATATGAAGACAGAAATAAAACATTCCCTGGGAGGGGGAGAGGGAGACAATATGTACAAAATGAGGGAGAGAGAACTAATTTGTGCCCCAGCCAAAAACAAGAAAAAATTGCAGCTTATTCACCAGCACCTCTTTTCAGAGGTGAGGGGGTAAAGACATTCAATGTAGAATTTCATCAGACTCTCCAAATGAAATCAACACATACTTTCCTACTTAAAGACCTCAATGCAAAAAAAATTTTTTTTGAAGGAAAAAAGACAATGAAAAATCACTTATAAAACACTGTTTAAGATGAAGAAATTTCAGAAAGGATTTGTGTACTACCTAGAAACATCCCATGAACACTTTCTTCCAGAAGAGAGACAGGAGCTGTTAGGTGATAAACATCCAACATCACAAACAAAATTGACACCATCTTAGCTGACGGGGAGTCATTTCTGAATTAGCTACCAGACTATGGAGCTAAGATCAAAATCAATATTATATTAGAAGAATAAGACTGAGTAGATCTAGTATGCCACAAAACAGCTACATCCTGACTAATGTAACAAGCTGAGTCTAAAAAATAAAATAGCCATCCACCTAGACGACTTATCTTTTTTATGGAAGTTTTTGTAAAAAATAAATTTTTATAGCTCATGGTCATTTCAGCCTCTCAAGGCTGAGTTCTCCACTATGACAAGGAAAAACTATTAAGCAAAAACATTCAACATGACTGCTTCTGACAGTTTATAACATATTCTGTTCTATTGTGCTTTACCTCTCTGCCATAAAGGAGGGGATGTGTTTTATTATGTGCACTCTAGAATTCTCTGTTTTTTCTTTCTTTTTAAAGCACCAAACAAAATGGGTCTTTCCATACATATGATACAACAGAAGAGAATTGTTCATGAAAATGAGAATTGCTATTGTGTACAGTTTGCTTTCCTCTTAAAGTATATAACCATATCTAATAATATGTAATAAATGCAACATAGACCATTCAAAGTTGTCCTATTTGGCTTGTGTTTCTTTCTGGCCTTCTTTCTGTACATTTTAAAAAAATATATTTCAATGACTTTTCTTTCAGTTCTTTCCCTTTTTCTTCTCTTTCCCTATCCCTATTTTCTTCCCACAGGAAAAGAAAAGGGGGAAGAAACCCCTCATAGAAAATATATACAGTCAAGACAAGCAAATCCCTTTATTGGCAGTGCACTCAGATGGACGTCTCATTCTGTACTTTCGAGTCCATCGTCCTTTGCCAGCAGCTAGCTAGCATGCTTCACCATCAGGCCTTTAGGATTGTGATAGATCATTGCATGACTCCAAGTTCTCAGAGTTCTCCAAGCTGACTAAGTCTTGACAATGTGATTGTTATTGTATAAAATGTTCTGCTTGTGCTCATTTCATACAGATCTTCCCAGGTTTCTCTGAAATCATCCATTTCATTGGATCTTGTGTAATATTCATTTACATTCATATTGAATATTTAATTACACATTCAATAATTGTTTAGTCACTTCAGTTGATGGACACCTGCTTAGTTTCTAGTTCTTTGCTGCAACAAAAAAAGAGTTGCTATAAATGTTTTTGTACAGGTGGGTCATTATGATCCTACATTGCTTTTAGCTGCATGTTCAATTCATTGTTTTGTTCTTTCTCTGTTTTGTTGTTGAAGGTATTTAACAATATAAAAGTTCCCCTAAGGGCTGCTTTGGCTGCATGCTAAAATTTTGCTATGTTTTCTCAATGTTGTCTTTGTCTTCGATGTAGGCAGTGCATTTTAGAAAGAACACCAATAAAAAGGAAGGATGTCCAGAGGAGGGCAAGCAGGGTGCACAATGGTCCACAGATTCTGTCATTTAGACAAAAGTGGAAGGAATTGAGGATGCCTGGCTGAGAAAAAAGAGTTCCTGCAGAAGGAACAGGGAACGTGATCTCTGTCATTAAGTATCGAAAGGGCTATTCTGAGAAAGAGGGATTAACTTTGTTCTGCTTGGACTTAAAACTAGGAGCAACGGGTAGGAGTTGCAGGGGGATCATTTCTAGCTTATATAAGGAAAGACTTCCAAATAATTAGTGCTATCAGAAAGTGGAATGGGCTAAGTGAAGCATTGTGAACGAGGAGTTACACAATCATAACATTTAAAGTTGGAAGAAATCTTGGAATTTATTTAACCCAATGCTTTCATTTCATAGGTAAATGGAATCCTGTGGAATGGGATGGTGATTGTACCCCAGTGGGCGCAGTTCTAGGGTCTGACATCAATCAAAGTCACAATTACCTCTTATAGAAGTATATTCAAGGGCACAGTTTCTGTATCTGCTAATAATTCCCAAGGTGACTGAGATGGAAAACACGGAGAGAAAAATGATGGGCTAGAGTATGGAAGCTGATAATCTCAAAGACAGGAGTACAAATTTGTCTCCTATCCTCAGAACTCACTTGATCTGTCCTTCCCTGAGAGCTATTGTCCCAAATCTCTTCTCTGTGGCTAAAGTCATTGAAGAGGCCCTCTGTAATTGACTTCCTTTCCTTTCATCCTCTTAACTTTCTGCAGTCTGACTTCTAACCTCATCATTCAACAGAAAGTGCCTTCTCCAAAGTTGCCAATGATCTTGTTACCGCCAGATCTAATGGCCTTTTTCTCAATCCTCATCCTTTTTGACCTTACTGTTGCTGCCAATTACCTTCTAATCCTTGATACCCTCTTCTTTCCTAGGTTTCCTAGGAGAACTCTGGTTCTCCTCTTAACCTGTTTGATTGCTCCTTCTCAGTCCCTTTTGCTGCATCTTCATCCAGGTGGGTATCCCCCAGTGCCCTCTTATCTTCTCCTTCTATACTCTTTCATTTGGTGATTCCCATCAACCCCCATAGTTTTGATGACCATCTCTAGTCTGATGATCTTAGATCTATTTGCTTCAGTTCCTCATCTGTAAAATGAGCTAGAGAAAGAAATGGCAAACCATTCCAGTGTCTTTGCCAATAAAACCCTAAATGGGGTCGTGAAGAGTTGGACATGATTGAAACAACTCAATGACACTGTGTGCAAGACACTGTGACAGACATGGGGATTACAGAAATAGAAAACAGATTTCATCTATATAAACAATCCTTTATGAACTCAATCTTACATAACCCAATTTTACATGAGCAAAAGATGTTTTTGGTTCTCCTAGAATATATCTCCCAGAGACACCAGAGACTTGTCAAAACTGAAGACCAACACCCACTTCTGGAGATTTACATGTCACATGTAAATGTGACACTTGTCTAACTTATACTCAAGTTCACTGAGCTATCTGGGTGAGCTTTGCTCATATCTAAAGATCTGAGCCTCCATCAATAAATCTCTCTGCTAGACAATCCCAAATCTAACATTTAAAATGTAAAGCCCTCTTGATCTGATTTGTAAGCCTTTAGGCAAATATATTTTTTATCAACCTTTTTATCATCTTTAGATAGATTTCATCCCTGACCAAGAGCCTATCATTATTCCTGTATTTAAAGCCAGGATGGAGAAATCCAAATCCTGTTCTCAGAAAACATCCTCTTAACCATTTGTTCACTTTTGAAGTTTGCTTTTCTATTTTTAAGCCCCTACCTTTAATTGGCAGCAGTGATGAAAATATCACCTGCTTTCCCCTAAGGTCTTAAGTTTCTCACCCAGGATTTCATAATACCAGCAATACCTCTGAGTTCCTTCTGGTGAGATTATTTGTCTCTTTAATGTGGAGGGCATGTCCATGGGCTTCATGTTCCTTCAACTTCCGCAGCCAAGAGAACTTCACACACCATGGGGAAATTATGTGGGTTGCATTTCTCAAAAGGCCTTTTTGGTGACTCCATTACCCGATGCATACTTTGGATGAGAAATGCTCCAAGGATGGAAAGTCTAAAAAAAGCACTATCAGCACCCCATAAAAAGTTGTTCAAGCCAGGTGTCTAGAAATGTGGGTAGCAGTAAATATAGGAATGATGGAAAGGAAGGGCACCTGCATCTGAGCCACACTGATGCCTAGCACAGACATGGTCAGCATAGACCTAGTTCTCAAGGTCCTGAAACTCAATTATCTGAGAAACTAGACCCCTCAGAGCCATGTAGAAAGAAACTGGCTAGACTGAGATTAAATGAGCATTGTGGTTTCAGATTAATCTTCAACACCAAAACCATGAGAAATCTGATTGTGTTCTTTTGTGGTGTTGGGAAACAGTAGGACTCACTGGGTAGTTACCTAATTCTCCTAGGAAATATTTAGGGATAGAAGCCATTTGGTATGGGTGCTGAGGACAGTTATTACCTGATTCAGTTCCTTGTATTTATCTTTTTATTCTGTTTTAATTATACCCCTTGTAATTTGACTTCATGTATCATCTAGCATTAAGATAAAGTTGAATGCAAGGGGTGGGAGTAGACTTGCCCAAGCAAGCTAGGAAGTGTCATAGCTGAATTTGAATCCAAGACTTCTGACTCCACATTTAACACTTTTTCTACTAGATGTCACACAGCCAGAGGCCCAGTGAGATGAAAAGACTTGCCTAGGATTTCATAGTTAGGAAATGGCCCAGCCAAGATCTTGACTCTTTCAAATATTTGAAGGGTTATCATATGGACTTATTCTGCTTGGTTCCTGAAGACAGAGCTAAGAGTATTGGATGTAAGTAGCATAGAGACTGATTTGGGTTTTAGGAAAGGAAAAATTGCCTCTCAATTTGGACTATTCTAAAAGAGAATATAGGCTGTAGTGGGTTCAAGTCCTGAATCTTGGATATATTACATTGAATATTCCCTGAATGGCTTTAAGCAAAGACTGGATCACCACTTGTTGAGTTATAGATTATAGAAGATATTCTTGTTCCAGGTATGCATTGACTAAATGGCTCCTAAGCTTCCTTCCAACTTTGAAATTCTGTAGTAATCATCACACCATGATGAGGCATCACTTTAATGGAAAAATAAGATAAGGATATTTAAGGGGGATAAGAGAAATGAGCGTAGCAGGAAGAAGTCCAGCCTGGATGCAGAGGAGAGGAAGGGGCAGATTTGAGGGTGAAGTGACAGGAAGTAGGGATAATCAGACCACAGGCACAGCCACCCCAGAGAGGGGTTAGTTCAGTTCTTTCCCTCTTGGAGTTTCTGGAGGAAGGGCATCCTGTGAGACACCATGACAATGGGAACTGGTCAGGGCTGGGTGAGAGTGACTCCCAACTGGTGCTTACATAATGGCATGGCTGTTGGAGGATAAAAAATAAGGCATGGAGATGATGGTCACAGTTGAGATGGTTCCTCCAGGGAAAGAAGTACCTCCTTCCCCTGTTTTACACCCCAGGGCAAAACTCTGCACTAACAGCTTTGTTTGGAATTGTCTGGTATAGTAGGGACTCATATCTCTAGGTATGAAGAAATGTTCACCCAAATAGTTTGATGAACCTGGTACCCCACCAAAAGTGGAGTGACTATCTTCAGTTTTGACAAGACTATGAGAGACATATCCCAGATGAACCTCAAACGTCTTTTGTTCATGTAAAATTGGATCATGTAAGATTGAGCTCACATAAGATTGCTTATGGTAGATAGCTATTTTTGTAATCCCAATGTCTAGTGTCTTGTGCGCAGCAGATACATTTAATAAATATTACTTTGAATGGAATGAGTCTGGGATTTGAGTTTCTAATTGGTTCATCTTCATGGTTTGAACTACCAAAGCCTGAGTCCCAGAAAAAGCTTCATGGGATATCCCATCTGGTGAGTATCCCCTTAGGTCTTCCCTTGATAGAATGAGGGAAAGAAAGAGCCTGAGGAGCTCCTGGCTACTGTTTGCCTCTCTGTTCCCTTTTGCTAAACTCAGTGTGCTGTCTCTCAGGGAGGCCTAGACCTGATCACAGCTCACAAACTTTAAGTAGAGCCTTAAGGTTACAAAATCATTTCTTTCCAATAACCCTGTGAAGTAGATTGGGTAAGTATTATCCCCATTATACAGACAGGGAAACTGAAGTTCAGAGAGATTACATGGTGAAAACTACTAAGTATCAGAGGTAGGCTATCAGCTAAAGTCTCTTGACTTCAAGGTAAGGGCATTTAAAAAATATTTTTTTCCAATTACACATAAAAACAATTTTAACTTACATTTTTTAAAATGTTGAGTTCCAAATTCTCTTTCTCCCCTCTCCCCACCCCACTCCTTGAGAAGGCAAGCAATTTGATATAGATTATACATGTATAGTCATACAAAACATTAACTATGTTGCAAAAGAAAACACAGACCAAAAAGACACAAGCAAGAAAAACAAAGTAAAAGAAAGTATGCTTTGATCTTCATTCAGACTCAATCAGTTCTTTCTCTGGATGTGGATGGGTTTTTTCAATCATAAGTCCTTCAGAATTATCTTAGATTCTTGTACTTCTGAGAATAACTAAGTCATTGTTACTACAATATTGTTGTTACTATGTACAATGCTCTCCTGGTTCTGCTCACTTCACTTGGCATCAGTTCAAATAAATCTTTCCAGGTTTTTCTGAGGGCATCCTGCTCACCGTTTCTTATAGCACAATAGTATTCCATCACAATCACATGCCACAACTTGTTCGGCCATTCCTCAGGTGGTGGTTATTCCCTCAATTTCTAATTCTTTGCCAACATGAAAAGATCTGCTCTAAATATTTTTTTATACGAATAGGTTCTTTCCTCTTTATTCTCTTTGGGATACAGACCTAGTAGTGGTATTATTGGGTCAAAGGATATGCAGTTTTATAACCCTTTGGATATAGTTCCACACTGCCCTCCAATATAGTTGGGTCCATTCACAACTCCACCAACAATACATTATTGTCCCATTTTTTCCACATCCCCTAAAACATTTGTCATTTTCCTTTTCTGTCACATTAGCCAATCTGATAGGTGTGAGGTTGAAACTCAGGGTGGTTTTAATTTGCATTTCTCTAATCAATACTGATTTAGAGCATTTTTTCATATGACTAAAGATAGCTTTTAACCATTTGTCAATTGTGAGAATGACTCATATTCTTACAAATTTGACTCAGTTCCCTATATAGTTGAGAAATGAAGCTTTCATCAGAATTTTGCTGTAAATTTCCCCTCCCCAACTCCAGTTTTCTGCTTTCCTTCTAATTTTGGTTGCAATGGTTTTGTCTGTGCAAAACCCTTTTAATTTAAGGTGATCAAAATTGTCCATTTTGCATCCTGTAATGCTTTCTATCTCTTATTTGGTCATAAATTATTCCCCTTTCCATAGATCTGACAGGTAAACCTTTCTGTGTTAGTCCTCATATCTTGCTATGTGGTGTGAGATCTTAATATATAACTTGTTTCTGCTAAAGTGCTTTCAAGTCTTCCCCAAAAATTTTTGTCAAACAGTGAGTTTTTGTCCTCAAACCAAACACTGATCAAATGTTAGATTACGATGGTCATTTATTGCTGTGCATTTTAGATCTAATCTGTTCCCCGGATCCATTTGTTATGTGTTAGCCCCTGACAGATTATTTTGATGATTATTGCTTTGTAACACAGTTTGAAATTTGGTACTGCTATGCCATCTTCCTTTGCATTCTTTTTATTGATTTTCTTGATATTCTTGAACTTTTGTTCTCCCAGATGAATTTTGTTGCTACTTTTTCTAGTTCTACAAATAACTTTTTAGTAGTTTGATTGGTGTGGCATTGAATAAGTACATTAATTTAGGTAGGGTTGTCATTTTTATTATATTGACTTGGCCTCCCCATGAGCTATGGATATTTTTCTAATTGTTTAGATCTGACTTTATTTGTGTGAAATGTTTTATATTTGTGTTCATATAGTTCCTTAGTTTGTCTTGGCAGGTAGACTCTTGTTTATAGTTCTTTTAAATGGAATTTCTTTTTCTATCTCTTGCTGCGGGATTTTGCTTGTAATATATAGAAATGCTGATAATTGATGTGGATTTATTTTATATCCTGCAACTTTGCTAAAGTTGTTAATTATTTCAACTAGTTTTTTAGTTGATTCAGATTCTCAAAGTATACCATTGTGTCATCTGCAAAGAATGATAGTTTTGTTTCTTCATTGGCTAATTTAATTCCTTAAAGTTCTTTTTCTTCTCTTATTGCTATACCTAGCATTTCTTGTACAATATTGAAAATAGTGGTGATAATGGGTGTCCTCGCTTTACCCCTGATCTTATTTGGAAGACTTCTAGCTTATCCTTATTACAGGCAATGCTTGCTGATGATTTTAGATAGATACTACTTATCATCTTAAGGAAAGTATCTATGCTTTTTAGTGTTTTTAATTGGAATGAATAGTGCATTTTGTCAAAAGCTTTCTCTGCATCTCTAGAGACAAGCATATGATTTTTGTTGGCTTTATTATTTATCTGATCAATTATGCTAATAGTTTTCCTAACATTGAACCATCCCTGCATTCTTAGTATAAATCCCACATTGTCCTAGTGTATGATCTTTGTGATATATTGCTATAATCTCCTTGTTAGTATTTTATTTAATTTTTTTCATCAAGGTTCATTAGGGAAATTGGTTTATAGTTTTCTTTTGTTGTTTTTGCTCTTCCTGGTTTAGGTATCAGCACCATATTTGTTGTAATAGGAATTTGGTAGGATTTATTTTTTGATTATTTTCCCCAATAGTTTATGTAGTATTGGAATTAGTTGTTTTTTAAGTAGAGCAGCTAGATGGTGCAATGGATAGAGCACTGGGCTTGGAATCAAGAAGACTTATATTCATTAGTTCAAATCCAGTCCTCAGATACTAGGCAAATCACTTAATCCTGTTTGCCTCAGTTTCCTCATCTGCAAAATGAGCTGCATTTGGTTGTGAGGTTTTATGCCCTAATAAGTGTTTAATTTTTGTATAGGTACCATATACCACTGAGAAAAAGTTATATTCCCTTCCATTCCCACTAACTTTTCTCCAGGGGTCTATCATATCTAACTTTTCTAAAATCCTATTCATCTACTTCTTTCTTGTTTATTTTTTTGGTTAGATTTATTCAGTTCTGAGATAGGCAAATTGAGGTTCTCCACTAATATAGTTTTACCGTATATTTCCTCCTGTAACTCATTTCACTATTCCTTTAAGAATGTGGATGCTAGGGGCAGCTGAGTGGTGCAGTGGGAAGAGCACTGGCCCTGGAATCAGGAGGACCTGAATTCAAGTTCAACCTCAGGCACTTACTAGTTGTGTTATCCTGGGCAAGTCCTTTAGCCTTAATTGCTTAATTGCTTCCCCCCAAAAAAGAGTTTAGATGCCATACCATTTAGCACATACATATTTAGTATTGATATTATTTCACTGTCTATGGCACCTTTTAGCAAAATTTAGTTTCCTACTTGTCTCTTTTAGTTAGATCTAGTTTAGCTTTTGCTTTGTCTGAGATTATGATTGCTGCCCTTGCTTTTCTTACGTCAGCTGAAGCATAATAGATTCTGCTCCAGCCTTTTACCTTTGCTCTGTGTTTCAGGTGTGTTTCTTGTAAACAACATATGGTAGGATTTTGGTTTTTAACCCTCTCTGCTATCTGCTTCTATTTTATGAATGAGTTTATCTCATTCACTTTCACAGTTATGATTACTAACTGTATTTCCCACCATTCTGTTTTCCTCTCTGTTTATCCTTCTCTCCCTCTCCTTTCACCCTGTCCTTCTTCAAAGGTGTTTTGCTTCTGGCCACCTTCCCAAATCTGCCCTCCTTTCTATCAACTCCATCATGTCTTTATCCTCCTCCTGTATGTCAAGAGAGATTTTTATACCCAACTGAGTTTGTATGTTATTCTCTCTCTGGGCCAATTCTAATGAGATAGAGGTTCAAGGATTTCCTGTTCCCGCATCTTCTCTTCTATAAAAATTCTTCCTTTCATATCTCTTTTATGTGAGATACTATACCCCATTGTGTCTTTCTCTTTCCTCTTCTCTCACTACAAACCTTTTTCTCACCCTTTTAATTTATTTTTTAAAAAATCATCTCCTTATAGTCAACTCACACCTATGCCTTCTGTCTATGTATACTCTTTCTAACTGCCCTAATAATGAGAAAGTTCTTGAGTTACAAGTATCATCGTACCATGTAGGAATGTAAACAGTCTGACCTTTTTGAATCCCTTGTGATTTCTCTTTCATGTTTACCTTTTTATGATTCTCTTGAATCTTCTATTTGAAAGTCAAATTTTCTAATCAGCTCTAGTCTTTTCATCAAGAATGTTTGAAAGTCCTCTATTCATTAAATGTATATTTTGTCCCCCTGAAGGATTATACTCAGTTTTGCTGGATAGGAGGTTCATAATTGTAATTTTATCTCCTTTGTACTCTGACATATCATATTCCAAACCCTCTAATCCTTTAATATAGAAGCTACTAAATTTTGTATTATCCTGACTGTGGCTCCACAACTGAATTGTTTCTTTCTGACTACTTGCAACATTTTCTTCTTGATCTGGTTGCTCTGGAATTCGACTAGGAGTTTTCATTTTGGAATCTCTTTCAGGCAGTGATCAGTGGATTCTTTCAGTTTCTATTTTACCCTCTGATTTAGGATATCAGGAGAGTTTTCCTTGATAATTTCTTGAATTATGATGTCTAGGCTCTTTTTTTTTATCATGACTTTCAGGTAGGTCAGTAATTTTTGATCTATTTTCCAGGTTAGTCATTTTTTCAATATGATATTTCACATTTTCTTCTATTTTTTTTCATTCTTGTGATCTTGATTTATTGTTTTTTGATGTCTCATGGAGTCATTAGTTTCAACTTGCCTAATTCTAATTTTTAAGGAATTATTTTCTACAGTGAGCTTTTGTACCTCCTTTTCCTTTTGGCCAATTCTACCTTTTTTAAGGAGTTCTTTAGTAATTTCTTTTGTACCTCTTTTTTCCATTTGGCCAATTCTGCTTATTAAGGGGTTCTCTTCAGTAGATTTTTATGCCTCTTTTACCAAACTCTTTCTTTTCATGATTTTCTTGCAGCTTTCTCATTTCTTTTCCCAATTTTTTTCTGTACCTCACTTATTTGATTTTGAAAGTCCTTTTTGAGTTCTTTTGAGAATTCTTTTTGTGGTTGTGACCAATTCACATTTCTTTTTTTGAGACTTTGGATGTGACTGTGTTAATTTCATTGTCTTCTTCTGGGTTTGTGTCTTGATCTTCCCTGTCACCACAGTATCTTTCTAAGATTAGGTTCTTTTTTGTTGTTGTTTGCTCATTTTTTTCCAGTCTATTTCTTGACTTTTGACTTTAGCTCCTTTCCCTAGGTGGAAAGGGTACTGTTTCAAGTTTTCTGTACTGCTATTTGTAGAGCTTTCTCTGGGAGTGTATTTCTGTAAGTTTCTAGCTCTTCCAAATTGGTATTAACCAAGAAGAGCTGTGGTCACTGCTCTCCTTGCTTGTGCTCTTGTCTATAAGCAACCACAAGTACTCTTTTCTTCTCATGAACTATGACCAGGGTCCCTCATCCCTTGTGTCTGCAAGCACCAGTATGCCAATGCTCCTCCTCACCCTGGGAGCAGGACCCAGGATAGTCACTGGATCCATGTGTGAGCAATGCAACAGAGTCCTGCATCCTGTGCCAGCCAATGGTTCTTTGTAATCTCCTGATGAGCTGTCCCCTTACTGTCTGTGGGCTAAAAGCTCCAGAGATGGAGATGCTTTCAAAGTCTGCTGCTGGCTTGCCAGCATGTGGCTGGACTGGAGTGATATGTACTGGATTGTGATCCACTCTCACCCCAGTGAGACAGACCTTTCCTGCCAACCTTTTAAGTTGTCTTGGGCTGGAAAATTGTGCCACCTCATTCTTTTGTGGATTCTGCCACTCTGGAATTCATTTTGAGTTATTATTTTTAAGTTGTTTGGAGGGGAATTTGGGAGACCTTAGGTAAGTCCCTGCCTTTACTCCACCATCTTGACTCTCTCCTAGGGTATTTTCTACTATGCCAATATAGCACATGCTATGGGTTTACTACCTCAATTCCTACTCATGATGGCACTTTGGGTCCCCAGAAGGTAAATGCTACTTCTCCCCTCCAGGGTCTAGAAGACCCTTCCAAGAATGATTTATCTATTTATTTATTTTTTATTTTCTATTAAAGGGGCCATCCCCCTGACTACTTTTTAAAGAGGCATATTCACTGAATGGTCATTACCTCACTTTAAGTGAGTACCTGAAAAGGCCTTAGACTAAAAGGCCAAGGTCTCCAATTGCATCCTATGCTGTCTCCAGTCATCCTGATGAATATCTGGTCACTGGATTCAGATGGCTCTGGAAGAGAAGTGAGGTTGGTGACCTTGAACAGCTCTCTCATTCAAAACAAGGTAAAATGCAAATCATGTCATCATCTTGATGATGTTATGATCCTTTTGGAAAATGAAGGATGAACACAACAACGAGAAGTCCTTGAGCATCTGAGGGGTTGCTTTTGTAGGACTATCACTCACAAACTTCACATGTGGGCTTTCTAGCTTTTAGAGAAAGATATTTGATAAAGCATTACATTACAAAAGATTGGATCAAAATCCACCCAAACAAAGGTCATATTCTCCTGCAAGTACATATAGAATTCAGGGGAGGTAGGATCAAGTTTAGGGCTCATGTGGCAAAGGGGGTAATTTAGAGTTCCTGAATGGGTTTTTTTTTTTTTATTTTGCAAGAAGACCTTTTCTCCCATCTTGGGGCTCTCGTGAAGTTCCCTCTAAATATAGTTAAGTTTTTTGCATTTTTCCTTGTGAAGTCCTAAAGCTGCATTTTTTCAGCATGTCTAGTTTGTCCTTGGCTCCTTATACACACACTGCCGCAGGGTTGCTGTCAAGACACCAAAGAGAAATCTAAATCCTCTAATCCTTGAAATTCACAAAATCTTCCTCTGGTCAAAGAGGAAGGGAGGAGACCACCAAGGATTTTCTCCTTCCCACCCAAGACTGGTTGGAATTGTTCTCTCCTGGCTTACCACTTCCAAACTAAACTGATTTACTCTTTTATAGAAGACCAACAGAGCATGGCCAGGCATACATTTATTTATTGTCTTTGATTTATCCAACAGAGATATTCTTATTTGATAACAATACAAGGGCTAGAGTATCTTGTTAGTTTTTTTAAAGTGGGATGGGGTAATTCATTGACTCAATTGAGCCCCATCCTTGTTCAATGAAGGACTGACACTCCAGGGGCTCATTGTCTCTCAGTCCTGAGGTTTTTCTTTACAGGCCTTCTTGTCTTTAAGACAGCCTCTACAGAACCACCAAAATAATCTTTGTGAAACAGGGTCTGAATCTTCAGTGCCTGCCTTTTGCCTCTATAATAAAATATGGAATTCTCAGTTTGGTATCTAAAGCTCATTTACAGTCTGACTCTAGACTACCTTCCAAATATGCTCCCTTCACACACTCTACATTCCAGACACATTGACCTGTTTAGTGTTGTGTGAATTTGGCATTCCATCTCTTGATTCTCTGACTTTGTACAGTTGGTACCTCATGTCTGGAATGTATGCTCTCATTTCTGCCTCTTAAAGCCTTGTCTTAAAAGTTAAACTCAGATGCCATGTTTTTTGGGAAACCTTTCCATTTCCCCAACTATTGGGGGTTTTTCCTTTCTCAAATGATCTCATTTCTTAATCATCTCTGTGTAAATATAAGATTGTAATTGTCACCAAGGACCTCTTAATTGCCAAATCTAACAGCCTTTCCTCAATCTTCATCCTTTTTCACCACTACAGCTTTTGACTCTGCTGATCACCTTCTTGTGGGTGCTCTCTCCCCACTAGGTGTTTTTGGACACTATTCTCTTCTGGTTCTCCTCATTCTCCCTGTCTGACAGCTTATTGTCAAGTTTCCTTTGCTGGATCTTCATATTGTTGTTGCCAGCTAACCACAAGTATTCCACAAGGTTCAGTCCTGGGTGCTCACCCTTCTCCCTCTCTCTCTCTCCCTCTCTCTTCTCCCCACTTTGATCTCATCAGATCCCAAGGCTTCAATGATCAGCTCCATGCAGATGGTTCCTAGATCTATACATCTGATCCTAATCTCTCTCTTTAGTTCCAATCCTGCATCTCAGTTACCTCTTGGATATCAAACTGTATGTCCCTAGGTGTCTCAAATGCAGCAAGTCTAAAACAGAACTCACCATCTCTTTTCCACTCTCTCTTCTTGTCTTCGAACTTTCCTATTATTCTTTAGGACACTCCTGTGCTCTTAGTCACCCAGGCTCACGACATCAGGGTCATCCTCAGCTTCTCACGTGCACTCATCTCATGTATCCAACTTGTCAAATCTCATCATTTTTACCTTCAGATCATCTCTCGTTTAAGCCCCCTTCTCCATTCACATACTCACTATCCTTTCTAATTCCCTATCACATCTTGTGAGGGCTACCAAAATAGTCTTCTCATTTGTCTCCCTGCTTCAAGTGTCTTTTCATTCCAATCCATCCTCCAATCAGCTGCCAAAATGGTTTTCCTAAAGTTCAAATCTGTCCATGCTGCTCCATAAGCTCTAGTTGCTAATGCTTTGTTGATGGAGTTGTGAACTGGTCCAACCCTCCTGAAGAATAGTTAGAAACTACATCCAAAGGACTATAAAGCATTGCATACCTTTTGATCCAGCAATGCCACTACTATGTCTCCAAAGAGATAAAAGAAAAGGAAAAGGACTTATATGTGCAAAAATATTTATAGTAGCTCTTTTTGTGGTGGCAAAGAATTGGAAATTGAGAGGATGTGCACTAACTGGGGAACAGCTGAACAAGTTGTGGTATATGATTGTGATACAATACTATCATGCTATAGGAAATGACAAGCAGGATGGCTCCCAGAAAAATCTGGGAGGACTTGTATGAACTCATGCAAAGTAAAATGAGCAGAACCAGGAGAACATTATACATGGTAATGGTAATGTTGTGAGGAGTATCGACTGTGGAAGATAGCTACTCTGGTCAAGACAATGATCCAAGACAATTCCATCAACCCGTGATGAAAAATACTATCCATCTCCAGAGAGAGAACTGATGAACTCTGAGTGCAGATGGAAGCATATATTTTTTAAAACTTTATTTGTCTCCCCACTTAATGGTATTTTATTTTTTCCAATTACATATAAAGATAATTTTCAACATTCATTTTCATAAGACTTTAAGTTCCAATTTTTTTCCCTCTTCCTTCCTCAACTTCCTCTCCCCAAGACAGCAAGTAATCTGATACAGGTTATACATGTGCAAGTATGTTAAATATAGTTTCACATTAGTTATGTTGTGAAAGAAGAATCAGAACAAAAGAGAAAAACCACCAGTGGAATTGTGACCTGATCCAACTATGCTGGAGAGCAGTTTGGAACTATGCCCAAAGGGTTAGAAAACTGTGCATACCTTTGCTTTGGCAATACCACAACTAGGTCTATATCCCAAAGAGATCAAAGCAAATGGGAAAATATTTATAGCAGCTCTTTTTGTGGTGGCAAAGAATTGGAAACTGAGGGGACACCCATCAATTGGGAAATGGCTGAACAAGGTGTGGTATATGAATGTAATGGAATGCTATTGTGCAGGCAGATTTCAGAAAAGCTTGGAAAAACTTACATGAACTGATGCTGAGTGAAGTGAGCAGAATCAGGAGAACACTGTACACAGTATCAGCAACATCATGTGATGATCAACAATGATTGATTTAGCTCTTCTTAGCAATACAATGAGCTAAGACAATTCCAAAGGAATCATGATGGAAAATGCTATCCACATCTTGAGAAAGAACTATGAAGTCTTAATGCAGATTGAAGTGTATTATTTTCACTTTTTGTTTTATTTTTAGTTATTTTATTTTATTTTACTCAGAGGGAGTGATAGAATTTGCAACTCAAAAAAATGTTAAAATATTTACATGTAATTGGGATATATTTGATGAAAGAAATAAAAATATTTTGGGAAAAATATATTATTTGCATTCTCAAGGGATGGAAGAGAGACAGAAGGGAGGAAGAAAATTTGGAACTCAAAATTTTAAAAAAATGGATTAAAAAACCCTTTTTCATGGCATTTGAGAAATTTTAATGAGATAAAAATAATAAAAAAATAACTCCAATGGTTTTTGATTATCTTTGAAAAATATTAAAAACTTCCCTTTGGTATTTAGAGCCCTCCATGACCTGACTCTTTCCTATCTTTCAGGTCTTCTTACACGTGATTATGCTTTAAGTGCTCTACAATTCAGCTACTTGCTGTTCCTTGCACATGAGGCTCCATTTCCCCACTCCATGCATTTGTACTGGTTGCCCTTCAGACCTGAAATGCTTTACCCCATTACCACTGCCTCTTGATTTTTCTGGTTTCCCTCAAGACTCAGCTCAAATCCTACCTTTTTCTGGACGCCTTTCCTGGCTTCCCTATTGCTAGTTCCTTCCCTTTAAGATTTTTAAGATGCCCATTTATACTGTAGGTATATTGTGTATATTTTATATACATAGTTATTTCATATTGTGTTTCCCATTGGAATGTGAGCTCCTTGAGAGCAGCGACTATGCCTTTGTCTTTTTCCATATTCCCAGTGTTTAACACAATTCCTGGCACATAGTAAGCTCTTAGAAAATCTTTATTTCGCCCTGTCAGACACAGGGCAGATACAGTCAGTCAACAAAGATTTTCTAAGAGCTTACTATGAACCAGGAAGATGCTTATTATACAGTAAGTGCATCATAGATGCTTTTTGGATGAATGGTGTGGTTATGTCAAAAAGGGCATGTGATTCCTTCCATCTTCCCCTGGCAATATGAGACTCCCCTTGTGTTTCTAACATGACTCAGATCTCAGAGCGATGTACTTCTCAAATCCTGGTCTTAATCACAACTTGGCATATTTAATAATGGTTTCTTTTTCTTCATGCTTATCTCTTATTCCCCTAAAACACACACATAAAGGATGGTTTCCATCACATTGTAGCTTAGATTCCATGTCAAGGATTCCCTGGAGCCTTGGAAAGACATCTGACTGGCTCCCTGCTGCTGGGGTCACTCTCACTGTGGATGGAGAACTGAGCATAAACTTGGATGACAGATGGTATGCCCACAACATTAACTGAGATGTCAGAAATAGAGCTGGGCAGGTGTGTCCCACTGGGTGATGCTTCTTTTGTGCCAGATCCCTGAGTTGATGATTCCCATGGCTAAGGTCGTGATGCAAAGGTCACCTGCCCTGCCTCACTATCATAACACTGCCATTGTGGGGGTCGAGACAAGAGCATGGGATCAGGAGTCAGTGGATCTGGTTTTGAATCCCAGCTCTATTATCTATGGTCCCTGTGACCCATTGGATCAGTCATCTCACCTATTTATTTATGACTGATTTTTATCTTTGTTTCATCTGTAAAAAGAAGATCCCTTATAGCTCTAAAACTATGATCCTAGCTCTGTTCACAACTGTAGTCCCTCCCCAAAGGAGACTTTTCCCTCTGGGGCAAGGAATAAACTGAGGACCTCAGGGCCAGCTGGAGAAAGTAAGAGAAGGCTAGGGTGGCTGGAGCAGCCTCACTCCCCACCATGGACATCAGACTCAGAGCCAGGAGTTGGTACCCTGAACAGTGCATCCTGAGAACCTGCAGACAGGTCTAAGAAAACGTTGGGCACAGAGTCCATTTGCTGTGAGCTTTATTCCCATGGGCTGTCCCTTTCTCCTAGGGCAGGGATTCTTAACCTGGAGTCCATGAATTTGTTGTTGTTTTTTGAATCTTAATAACTGTATTTATTTTTTTCATAAAGTGTTCTGTAGCATAGAAAAGGTTAAATATCCCCTATTTTAGAGACAAATGTCATATAGAATGAACTTTTCTTCTTCCAGAAGTTCATTCTGTAGGTTCAGCCCTGATGGAAAAGTCATTTTCATAACTCTCCCAGGAGCTCAGCTTTACCCTACAATCTGACACTGTCTAGCTTTGGATCCACTTGATTTCCCAGAATTCAATTTGGGCAAGGGTGTGCAGGAGATTCAAAATGAGAGCATTGTAAGGTATTATTTGAATTCCAGGGCAGGGGCCAGGAGGGGCTACCTTGAGGGGGCCTGGTCACTGGTTCAGGGTAGATGTTCTTAGCATTCTCTACACTCCCAAAGAGGTCAGCTGTTTCTATGAAATTTTCCTTCTCTTTCCTCTTCACTCAACACCCCCTTCCTAAATCTAAAGCTGAACTGACTGGGCAAGGTCCTAGGGGCTGAGAGAGAGTATGGGGTTGTGTGTGTATGTGTGCGTGCGTGTGCGTGTCTATATCCTATCCAAGGAAGACTGTGGGGAGCATAGATAGGAAGAGCACTTGAAAGAAAAGCTTCAGACTCCATCCCAAGCCTAAGAATCAGTACCAGCTTAAAGATATGTAGTCCCTAGGGATCACAATATACTAAGTCCCCACATGCTTCTGGTTCTTTAGCCATCTGCCATAAGGTTGAGGAATAGACCTGGCTGGGGCCAGCCCTCCTCCTTCCACTTCCTTCTTCCTTCCCCTCTCCCCATCTATTCCTAAAAATGGAGTTGACTTCATGATCCCATGGATCTGTGGATTAAGGCAAACAGAAGGGTCACAAAACTAGTGATTGCCTGAGGCCTGATTTGAACTCAGGTCTTTCTGACTCCAGAACAAAGATTATATCTACTAAGCCACCTTGTAAGCATTTAATAAATGTCATTCATTCATTCCCCCCATTATCCTCTCTGGACCTAAGGCTCCAGTCTTGTCCCAGGTTGGGGGTTAAATAATCCTAGGAACTCTCTCTCTGTCTCTGTCTCTCTCTATCTCTGTCTCTCTATTTCTGTCTCTCTCTCCCTCTTTTTGAAATTGAATGCTGTAAAATTATAATCATCAAATTTGGCACCAAAGAATAGATAAAAGAATGTGTGTTCCTTCTTTGCAGAGGGAGGAAATGATGAGTACAGAATACTACAATAAAAAATTAATTTGTGGAATGACAAGCATTTTTATAACAGTATAATAAAAAAAGATGATTGCCCATGAAACTGCAAATCTATTATATACAAATTGCTATTCTTTTAAAAAATATATAATAAAGTTATCATGTACATTTCTTTTTTCTTTCATCCTCCATAGCCCCTCTGCCCCAAATGGCTAACATTAGACACAAATAGGTATATTATATATAAATTTTTCTATACATACTTCTATTTATCAGTTCTTTCTCTGGATGTAGATAGCATCTTTTTAAAAGTCCTTTACTTTTAATTTGGATATTTATAATAGTCAAAATGACTTAGTTGGAACTTCCTTCCTTATCTAACTGGGCCATAGCATTGCACGGAAGAAAAAGGGCCCAGATCTCTCCACCCCCACACTTATGGATTATTGCTTTGAAGGAGTGCTGTGCCTGCCAGATTTCAAATGGGGCCTATCTAGGCATTGGGCCAAAAACTTCTCTGCCCAGACTGAGCATTTCTGTTCTATAGACCCTTTCTGGAGTCAACCCAGGAGAGGCAGAATGGATGAAGGTTGGACAGCTTCCACGCCCTGGTCCTCCCAGAACCACCAAAAACCATCCTTCTGGTCTTAGCTTCTTAGCTCTTCTTTCCTGCAGGATCATGAGAAATACATATGAGAGCAGGGGTTCATACCCTTTTTATGTTCCATGGACCCCTTGGGTAGTCTGGTGAAGTCTATGTACCCCTTCTCAGAATCATGTTTTTAAATGTGTAAAATTAATCCTATGTATATAGGATTACAAAGAAACCAATTATACTGAAATATACTTATCTTTTATTTATCTATCATCTATCTAGTCTATCATCTATCTATCTATTTATCTATCTATCTAATCCATCTTTCCATCCAAGTTCACAAGACTCCAGGTTAGGAGCCCCTGTACTAGTAACACTAAGTAGTGAGACTTGTTTGGATTAATTTCTTTGCAGTTGGTGCAAAAAGGTCTGAAACCTAGCTAGGAATACTGAGAATTGTAGCCCTCACAGTCTTAGAAGAGTGGTTTTATCTTGAGGTTTGAGTCAAGGTGAATTGCAGGAACTTTTGAATGATTCTCTAGGAGTCAAAGGAGAGAGGAGACAAAGCAAAGGGAGCCATGGTTGTAGCGTCATGGTGATTGCGTCCCTGCAGGCTTCTTTCTGTATGAGTTCTATAACTGAGGACTAAGAATAAGCAGGCTGATATCGGACCAAGTTGGCTTTGTGGAACAGAGACCTCAGACTGAACCTATCACTTGTGAGAGTTCCTTTGGTGAAAGCCTTTAAATCCCTCCCCTCTTTGTCTGGTGCCTGCTTCTAAAGCAGGCCCTTCTAAAGGATTTCTTCTTGCTCTTTCTTGTGTATAATCCCACCAACTACCCAGATACAGAAAAATTTCAGGAGTTACAAATGTTGTCTTTCCATATAGGAATGTAAACAGTTTAACTTTGGTAAGTCCCTTATGACTTCTCTTTGCTGTTTACTTTTTCATACTTCTCATTCTTGTGTTTGAAAGTCAAATTTTCTTTTCAGCTCTGGTCTTTTCATCAAGAATGCTTGA
>CM053769.1:517784775-517806492 GCA_028658325.1 Potorous gilbertii
TTTCAGATGTTTGGGATACAGAGGCCTTGACTCCTATGTCTTTACCTGATGGTAAGCATTGGTCTTTGTCAGAGAGGAATGGTGGAATCATCTGTTCCCCAAGAAAGTAACCTTCTATGGTCCTATTTGTTTTCCCCCTTTTCTGGGCATTTTCCCAGCCAGTTACTTGACTTCTGAGATTCCTGTCCACCCTGGCCTAGATCCACCCAACTAGTGCTTGGGGTCTGAGATTCAAATGCTGCTCCCCAGCTTCAGGGCTTTTGGTGGCAGGCCTGGCTGCTATTCAATGGGAGCTTAATTTCTGGTGCTCAGGTTGGGGCAGGGCTGCCCCCCAGGCTCAGTTCCCTCAGGGGGTTTATGCAGAGACCTTCTGTAATGGAGCTGCTGTGGAGCTCCTGCCTGCTCTGGGAGCTTCTGACTGCCTGCTGCCTCTGCTGCTGCCTCCTGAGGGGGCCTGAGTCATGGAGACACCCTGCTCCCCTCTCAGCCCGTCCAGACCTCTCTCTCACTGACCTGTGCATCTGTGGGTGGACGGCCGCTGGAGGTTCTGTCCCTGAAGCCTGCTCAGATCTGCTCACTCCTCTCCATGCCGCGTGCCCTGGGGCAGGGCAGGGCTGGGCTCCGCTCTCGTCTGGGGCGCGATGGACCTTTGGGATTGGTTTTTCAAGGCTCTCTGGAACGGAAATGTCCTTCATCCCGTTGCTGCGTGGCTCCACTGTTCCAGAATTTGTTGGGAGTTCTTTTTATAGATAATTATGGGCTGTGGGTTCGGAGCTAGCATATGTGAGTCTTTCTACGCCACCATCTTGGCTCCGCCCCCTTGCTCTTTCTTTAAGTTGTTTTTATTTCCTGCTTCATTTCACGTAAAAATATCTTTGCTCAGTTATAACTTTTTGTGCACATGTCCTACAGGATATTTGGCCCCAGGAAAAGGCAAAACAGAGGATGCCACTGACTAGCCAGAAATACATAGAATTTTAACAGGTCAGAGATCTAAAACTCTTTGCTGATGGTCAGACTGTAATCTTGACCTGTGGCTTTGTGTGAACTGAAGGGAAGAAGAGCTTTATAGTTAGGATATTATTAATATTGTTGGTTCCAAATAGCAGAGAGACAAATATGCAAACTGGGGCCACTTTGCATTATAGATAAAAGGGTGAGTCCCTTAGGATGCTACTTAGAGGCTGGCCTTTTAGACCTTCCTCCAAAGGGAAAGAAGAAAGTTCCAGAACAGAACAGAGACCAGTGTAAAGTCATACTTCTGGACTGTCCTGGGGGATGAGAAATGCATGCCCTGGGAAGGCTCCATTTCTCTCCTTTTCCAGTAAAAAGGAGGAAGTTTAAAAAAAAAAGGCAAAACTTGCCTCCACAGTGACACCAGCTGGTTACACTCCCCTTAATGCTTCAGAGATGGTTGTGTTGTCAGGAGAGTCAGCACCCAGCAGCACCTGGCTGGTTTTCCCTGAGGGTGTGTTGGGATGCTGCAGCTGGAGCTGCACCAAAGTTTTGGGTATGATGATTCTCACAGGGGCAGTGATGGCTGAGTCCTCGCCAGTCCCATTTCCGAGTCTGTGACAGAATCCCAGATTGGGAGACTTGCTGTCAGAGAGGGTGGGCTTTTGATTCAGCCCAAGGACCAACAGGAGCTTACTGGTGCTCCTTTGGAACTTCTTGCAGCTGTAATCTTTCCTCTTGTGCCCCTCCATATTTTAAAAGTCTTTTTCTTTTGGAAGCACAGGAGCCCAATTTGAGGAAGGTCAGCCTACAGAATAAAATCCAAACACCTTAACCAGCCGTGTTGCAGACACTCATTCCCAGGACTGGTAAAGATTCTCTTTGCCATCTGAATTGTAGGGAAAAGACTTGCATTTTAATGAGAGGGTGGACTGGATGACACCTCACCCCACCCCCAGGTCCTTCCCAGTGCCAACATTCTAAATCTCCAAGCACTTTGTGGAAAAGTTGTTGAAGTGTTAAAGGATAAAGCCAGAAACACTGTGTTTATTTTGAAGTTGGGAGGAAATACCAGTTGGGAGGGAAAAATTTAAGATTATTTTCCAATGTGAAGATCTGTGACTTCGAATTTGCCTGGAGTTTCCTCTGAGATTTAAATGAATGTTATGTAAGTCTTTGAGGATTCAATTGGATGCCATTTGAAAATCTACCTTTCTAAGACAAAAGCTGGTTGGTAGATGCTGAGGAATAAAACTGGGATAAAGGGTGTGAGTTGAAGGGACTATTGGGGCTAATGGGAAAGGGAGCGCAGCTGTGTGCTCTGGGCTGTGGGGGAGGGGCAGGATCCTGGATGAAAGAAAGCAGGTGTCTGGTTTTCCCTAAATCTATTTAAGGTAAGTGACTTCAGGGCTGCTGTCAGGTCCCTGGAGACTAATAAACTAGACACTAGCCTGGCAGTGGTTGAAGGGCTTGTTTGTGTGGTGAAAAGGCAAACCAGTTTCCCAAGTAGAGAAATTGGGCTGCCCAGTGTAGTAAGTGGGCTGGGGAATGAAACCACCAAGGGCTGCAGTGAGGGGAGCTAGCTAATGGAGAAAAGGACAGAAATACCTTGGACTTCAGTCATGGGGAGGAGCCATGGGATAATGGCACCACCTGCTGGCACGATTTGATATTAGTCCTGGCAACATTGTCTACAAGCCTTATTCAAGGTGAGATAGCTGGTCTTCTGGATCACTACAACCCATCAGAGTGAAGCTTCTTCTGTTCCCTGCACTGATCCCCTCATGGACGACAGGAACAGATTTAAGACTTTATAGCTATCTCTTGGAAAATTAATGGATGAAAAGGGACTAGGAGGTAACAAGGAATTTGTAAGGGCCTACTTTGTACTAGGCATGGTTTGAAGCATTTTACAAATATTATTACAAATATTTAAACCTCACAACAACACTGGGAGGTGGGTGCTATTATCTACAGTTGAGGAAACTGAGGCAGAGAGAGGTTAAGTGACTTGCCCGGGGTTACATAGCTAGCAAATGTCTTAAGGCTGGATTTGAACTCAGGTCTTCCTTGCTCCAGGCCCAATGTTCCATTCACTGTACCACCTTTTTATTCCTATCCTTCTACTAATCCATGTTATATCTGTGCTTGGCATCTGTCATTCTGGTCACTGCCTATTAAGAAAGACATTAAAGAATTGGAGAAGGTCCAGAGATCATCATATAAGTGCCTACAAATCCTGGTTCTGTCCTTAGCCAACAGATTAACTTTGGACAATTCATGGAACCTTCCTGGGCCTCAGTTTTCTTATCTGTAAAATTAGAGAGCCAGACAAGCTCTAATCATCAATGATTCTATGGCTGTTAGGAAAGAGAAGAGATAAAATCAGAATTCACAAAAGCAGGTAGCAAGCTGAACGCAGACTTGTTTACCAACCTGTGGGACCCCTTCAAGCTTGAAGGAGACATTCTTCTCTTAAGGGAAATAAGAGGAAGCAGTGTGGTATAGTGGAAAGATTGTTCAACCTATAGTCAGAGGACCTGATTCCAGTGTTGACTGCCACTTGCTTTGGGAGCTTGAACAAATAATAACATCCCTGAACTTGTTTCCTGGTGTTGCAGTGGATAGAGCACTAAATTTGACCTTAGATACTAGCTGAGTGGCCCTGGGTAAGTCATTTAACCCTCTGCCTCAATTCCTCATCTGTAAAATGACCTGGAGAAGGAAATGGCAAATCACTTTAGCATCTTTGCCAAGAGAACTCCAAATGGGGTCATGAAGATTCAGATATGACAGAATAACACAACAAAAAGGAGGATAAAATACTTGCTCCACCTTCCTCATAGGATTGCTTTGAGGGACATGAAATAATCAATCAATAAATGGAAACATTTATTAAAGTCCTCTAAGTGTCAAGCACTCTTCTAGACGTTAGCATTTTTACAGGGTACCCCACCAGGACTTTTAGAATACTTGTATAACTCTTGTCTCAGAGCCTCTGGTTACCCAAAGGACCTGGGTACATTTTGGAGGGAGTTTCTTAGTTTTTTGGTGTTTTTTAGAGACCTGGAAACATTTATCTATGGTATCTCTCAGTGTACTGAGGTTGACTCCCTTCATACAATATAGTGTTTTCACTATTAACAAAGAAAGTTTCAGTAAAAGGAGGGAACCAAAACAGAGAATCTTGAATACTTGAAATAACAGTCAATAGTCTCCAAGGACTTCAATTTGTTTAGGGGATCTCCTTTCTCTCTGTTTTTGTCTCTTTCCCCTTTCTCTTCTCTCTCTCTTCTTCTCTCTGTCTTTTTCTCTTCTCTCTCTATCCTCTCTCTTTTTCTCTTGCTCCCTGTCTTTCTCTCCCTGAAGCCATGAAAATGGGCAAGTTCTCTGAGAAGATCATTTGGAAGGAGAGGAGCAGAGGACTGAGGACTGAGTCTGAGCAACTGAATGAGTAGGAACATTATTGGCATTTAGAGAACCTTGGAATAGGGCTTGACTTTTTAAATAGGACAATTTCTCGGGAAGCTTCAGGCAAGTGACCTGTACCTAAGTCAGATAAAGATGTTGTGTTCTTTCCCAATTATTTGGAATTCTACTAGCAAAACTGTAGTGTTCTTACATACCATCCAGAGGTTAAAGTGAAGGAAAACCTTTTCTTCTAGCTCACATTCATGCCTAGAAATTCCTTTGGAAGCCCCGCTCCCCCTTCCTGAGGCACTTCATTATCTTCCACCGTAATCAATTACCCAAGTTAAGGGCAGCACATCCTGCAGCCCGACCAGCTCTCTAGAAAACCTCGGCTCTTCATCCATTTACCAGTGGTCAGCTTCTGCATGCTCTCACACTTCCTCCACATGGTAAGTAAAATGAGTCAGAGGCCGGGAGCGGAGGTAGCTAGAGATTATTTTCACCCAGTTGTTGGCATCCCTGCAGCATCAGTCTAGTTCATGCAACTCTTCCTTTGCCTCCAGTTCAATTCAATCTATGTTTACTGATAACTCACCAGTGGCAAGTGCTGCATTATGGGGAATGGGGGAGGAGGGACAAGAGCCATTAGGGGCCGTGGTTCTTTACTTCAGGAAGCTTCCATTCAATCTAGGGACCAAACACACACAACAGCACAAGAACAAAAATGCATCCAAATGAGAGTGGCTGATTGGAATTATTAGGACTTAGAGGTTGGGTGTTTGTCCTTCACTCGCAAAGAGGACCATGACATCAGGGAGATGATGCCATGACTTGCAGTTGACTTTGATTTGAGGGAGGGAGGGCTAGGCAAGGTCACCAGCCTCACTTTCTCCTCCTGAGCCATCTGGGTCTGGTGGCCCAATACTCATTAGGACAATTGGAGATGGCCCAGGATGTCTTTGGGAAGAGGAGAGGGTCCCATCCCCTCCTTCTCAGCAGTCCTGAGGTTGGTTGAGAAGAACTTAGAGGAAGAAGAGGTCAATGTGGTCAGCATGGATGGGGAAGAGCTCGTGTTGGAAGGGGGATGTGAGCTGGTCCGTGAAAGCTGTATAAGATCCAGGTAGATTAAAATGGGAAAGGAGGGCATCCAAGGCTGGAATAACAACATGACTAATGGTAGCTACAGAGGAAGGAGATGTGTGGCAAGAAACATAAAGAGAGGCAAGGAGGAGTTGAAGAATGGTGGTGAGGCATTGGATTGGGAGTTAGAAGACTTTGGGTTGAGTTCCAATTTTGCCACTTAACTGTGTGACCCTGGATAAATCATTGTTTCTCCCTGAGCTTTAGGTTATCCAGCTTCCAAATGGGGGCAAAAATAGTTCCATTACCTACCTCACATTGTTTTGTGCTGAAAGTCATTGATGTAAATAACTCCCTCTATCAATACAGGTTAACAAGTGTTCTGCAACTTATCATTCCTGAAAGTTTCTTAGGACACAGAAAGATAAAAATAACTTGCTCAGGGTCACAAAGCCAGTCAGAGACAAGACTGAATCTTGATCTTCCTGACTTTGAGGTTGACTGACTAGCTGTTAGGCGACACTGCTTCTTTCCAGGGTTGTTATGAGAATCCTGAATGACTCTCAGAGGGCCATTGCCTCTTCTATAACTTCTCAGTTTGGATGAGAGAATAGTATTATTGGGGGTGATTATCTAGTCCTGCCCTCTCATTTTACAGGTTAATAATAATCACCATAACTCTATAGAACTTTAAGATTTATAAAATACTCTTTCCTCAACAACCCTGTGAGGTGCAATTATCCACATTTTACAGATGAGGAAACCAAGGCCCAAAGAGAATAAATAACT
Organism: Potorous gilbertii; assembly: GCA_028658325.1. Lineage (NCBI taxonomy): Eukaryota > Metazoa > Chordata > Mammalia > Diprotodontia > Potoroidae > Potorous > Potorous gilbertii. The sequence continues at coordinate 517,791,010 of CM053769.1, forward strand.
AGCCAAGATCACTAGATTTTTTAAATGACAAGATGGGTACTTTAGCCAAATCTCCTGACTCCTAGGCTAGTGATCTTTCTCATACAGATTTATAGGCTTGGGAATGAATTTCAAAGTTTCTTTTGGATATTTCAGGCAAAACTTCAAGCAAAGACTACTAATATACATTAGTATGTTAATTCTTTCAAAATGAGAGAGAATAAGGCAAAGTTTTGTTTCTTTCTCTTGTACCAACTTTTTTCTAATAACTTTTGCTTTTTTTTAACATTAGAATAATTTCCCAATATATTCTCCCCCTCATTGAATCATTCCTTGTAACAATGACAAATTTATTTGGTATTCTTCAATTACGTGAGAGTAAGTGGATAGAGCAGTGGAATGAGTGGGCTTGGAGTCAGGAAGATTTATCTTCATGAGTTCAAATACTTACTAGCCGTATGTCCCTGGACAAGTCACTGAACTGTTTGCCTCAGTTCCTCATCTGTAAAATGAATCAGAGAAGAAGATGGCAGACCACTCCAGTATCTTTACCAAGAAAACCCAAAAGGGAAACAAAGAGTTGGACATGACCAAATAACAAGAAGATGGTCCTTTTAATTATAGACCCATTCTGGAAAACTGGGTTAGTTGAGATCAAAGAGTAAGAAACAATCAGTGAACAAACAGAAATGATTCACAACAGTCAACTGAGCATCAATGTAACTCTGAAAAATGTAGTTCTCCATTGGGCCAGAGATGTTTTCTTTCTCTGGACCACATGATTTTCTCTCCTCATTGTTCCTTTTTTCTATTCTTCTATTTCTCCCTTTCCCTTTTCTTCTTAGTTGTCATGTTTATTTGATAAACCACAATCTTTTCTATTTCTTGTAATTCTACCTTCCAAAAAAATTGAATCTGCCTTCTATGATTGGTTTTCTCCCACAGTCAGCTATCTCCCTTATGGCTCTACCCACATCCTCCAAGACTCTCTTTGTTTTTTTTCTCTTTTTCAGTTACAGTACTATTAACTTGCTTCATGAATACTCAGAATTCCCAGGTGTATGCTGGTGAGCAAATCTGATTCCCTTCCTTGCTAGCTGTAGGAATGAGACTGATGAGGTTAGATTCTGAGTTCTATATTGGTATAACTTCAAAGATTTGAAGGTCCCTGATTTTGTCAGTGTGGGACATGCCTTTTAGATGCTATTCAAGAATTTCAATGGCTGAATCCTTCCAGGGAAGAGCCTCTCTGAACTTCTCTAGGCTGATTCTTAAATGCCAGACACACAATCCATTGTCAGGTCCATTGTGTAAGCCTCTCCAGCTTGGCAGGGCCTATTAGGGTGGATGTTCCAGAGGTACAGCCACTAAAAGCATGAAACTACATCTAGGACTTTGATGGAGACCTATATGATATATAGGAGAGGCTGTGTGGCATAATAGAGTCAAAGATACCTGGCTTCAAGCCCTAGCTGGGTATGGACAAATCACTTAAGCTCTTACCTCCCCATGTGACTCTCTAAGAAACAAATAAGGAATAGGTGAGTTGCTATTCTACATTGATGAATGGCATTTCCACACTGGGAATTGCCCTAGCTGAAGAAATAATGGGTACAGGCCAAATGTTTACATATGTGTACATATAGACATTTGAATTTGTATTAGTGTATATGTGTTTGTAATAATGGTGCACATGAATCTTAAGGTACTTTTTGGTTTGGGATATCTTTACACTTCTTTAAAGATGTTTTCCTATGCAGAAGGGGGAAGATAAGGAGAATAGTGTGATGGAGTGGGACAAGCCCAAGACTGGATCTTAGGAGACTTAACTTCTAGTACATCATTGGGCAAGTCAGTTCCCTTCTCTTGGCCTCACTTTCCTCATCTGTAAAATGAAGGGGGTGGGCTATGTTCTTTCAGTTCCCTTCTAGCTCTGACATTAGCCCTGCAATAGAAAATGGCTAATAAATCTGTGAAGTTGTTTGGATGTGATGATAGGCAAACACATTCTATTAATTTAAGATATGACTGAGTCTGATATTCTTCCACTTGGGAAGGATCTAACAATATTCCCTCCTGAGAGAAGAGTGAAGAAAACCTTTCCTTCACCCTTGTTATAAGAGGGTCCCTCCATAGTTGCCAGCTGAGTGTGTGGCTGTTGACTCTGAGGACCTTGGCTTAGGTGAACTCAAAAGTCTTCCCCTTTTTGCTCATTTAGGTCCATCAAATCTACCTCCCAAATACTGTTTTAATGTATCCATGCTTCTCCATTCCTACTGTCTGTCTCCTAGTCTAGCCTCTTGCTTCCTCTAGCCTGGAACATGGCTTGTGGTCTCCAGGCTTCAGTCTTTACTCCATCCATTTGTCAATGATGAATGAAATTCCACCTTTCCCATGTAGGCTGTGAAGCTATACTTCCTTAAAGTGTGAATGATGGCTTAGGCTGGCAAGAATGATGAGGATGAGAGTCATAATGTGGTGAGGATGACAAAAATCTTCTTAGTGTAAGCTCCCTTTCCTTGGTGCAGGAGAAACTAGCTGTGCTTCTCCTACCCCTAGGCCACTCCATATGCTGCATTGTAGGGCCTGGGAGGCGGAAAGGCAAATAGAAAGAGTTAGGGTACCTTCCTGAATTCAAAAGGTCAGTGTGGGTTTTGAACCCATATTCCTGTGTAAGAAAGGGAAGTGTAGGGAAGATATGGGCCAGCTGGACAGGTGGGAGAAGGTCAGAGGGGCTCTGATGGTCACTGACAAACCAGTTATCATGAATAGCAGTGTGTGTGTGTGTGTGTGTGTGTGTGTGTGTGTGTGTGTGTGTGTAAGAAGGAACAGGATTATTCCACAATGAGGTTTGGATAGGTTTTGGTCAATATCTGTGGAGGGCCTATCCCCATCAATAAGATCATAGACCCAATAAAATATAGAATCATGCAGGAAGGTAAGCATGAACATCCATCACTAATTAGCCAAAGCTTATGATTCCTAGGGCTTAACTGTTAAGGGCCCTCCACCACAGACAAAAGCATGTTCCTAGAAGGAAAAAACTCTCACAATCAGACTCCTGTATGTGAATGTCCCAGACTCCAGGGAGGGAAAATAAGAGTCACATTCAGATCCTATCCCTGGGGGACATAGGGCCTGACTTCCATTCTCGGGGGGGAGGGTAATGGGGAGAGATCAGCAACATGCCCCATAATTATGCCAGGGGATCAAGTCCAGAATGCAGAATGCCTATTCTCCTTCCCATATTGGCTGCACCACTGAGTCACACCCCCAAGCCTTGCTTGACTCCTGCCCTTGCTCTGGTCTTATACACAAGCTTTTTCCGTGCTGCAGAGGATTATTAGCCTGTTTCTTCAAATAGCCCAGCTCCGTTTACTCTGGTTCCTTTCCCTCTATGATAGGGTTGTCCTGTCTAGCTGGGAACAGAGACTGCTCAACAGGGAAAAGAAGATGTTATCAGGCATAGAGGAAGGGGAATAAGCACTGGGATTAGGACTTTCAATTAATGGGTTTGGAGGGAAACAGGGACTTACCATTTTTTTTTTTTAGTAGTAATAACTGCTGGTCTGTGACAACCAAAGGGCTTATCCCTGAGAAAACCATATGTTTATCTAGTAACATGACAGGACTTCATATGTAACCCCAACCCTTGGCAGGGTTGGAGGAGTCCAGGAGGAGAACAATTTTTGCTGCTTCCTTCACAAAAACCTACTGCAATGCTTCATTTCCTAGAGGTGGTCCACGGTTCTCAAAGGCTATACTAGAAAAACACATACTCTGGCAAGTTTTAACAGGTTGGAAAGGAGGGCAGAGCCAAGATGGTGGAGTAGAAAGCCGCATATACTCTAGTGCTTCCCTCATACCCCAAAAAATACCTGTAAAAAATGACTCTCAACAAATTCTAGAGCAGCAGAAGCCACAGAACAACAGAGTAAAAGAGGTTTCCAGCCAAAGGTAACCTGGAAGGCTGACAGGAAAGGTCTATCTCACAGGACACCAAGCAGAGCAGAGCCCAGCCCTGGTCGCATGGCACTGGGAAGAACAGGACCTGAACAGACCTCCAGGGCAGAATCCCTAGCAGGGAGGGTCCCAGCTCCCTCAACCCACAAGCAACAAAGAAAGCTCCAAAGGTCAGTGTGGGAGGGCTTTCCCAGCTGGGAAAGAGGGGAACAGGGTTCCCTTAGCATTGGCCCCAGGAGACAGCAGCAGCAGGTGAAGGTGGAAGTAGCCTGGGCCCATTGTCCCGGCAGCTCAGCTTAAAGCCTCTGGTGGAATAGAGCAGCTAATCTGAACCTCAGCCTTGAGCATGGTACTGGGGAGAGGAGGAGCATTAGGACCCTCCTCTTGACAAAGGATTCAGAAGTCAAGTAACTGGCTGGGAAAATGCCCCAAAAAAGGAAAAAAAATAAGACCACAGAAGGTTACTTTCTTGGTGAACAGGTGTCTCCTTCCACCCTTTCAGATGAGAAAGAACAAGGCATACTGTCAGAGGAAGTCAAGGCCTCTGCCTCCGGTACCTCCAAAATGAGTATGAAAGGGGCTTAGGCCATAGAAGGGCTTGAAAAGTGTGTCAGCAGCCTGCTAAAGGAGAATCAAAAAAATGCTAAGGAAAATAACACCTTTAAAAAGAGGCTAACTCAATTGGCAAAAGAGGTCCAAAAAAACCAATGAGGAGAAGGAGGCTTAAAAAAGCAGAATTAGCCAAATGGAAAAGAAGGTTCAAAAGATCAACAAAATTGATCTTTAAAAGAGAGAATCGAGTTCAGGAAGGCTAATGATTATGAGATAAATCAAGAAGTTAGAAAACAAAACCAAAAGTTTGAAAAGAAGAGAAGATAATATGAAACATCTCATTGGAAAAACAACTGATCTAGAAAATAGATCCAGGAGAGACAATTTAAAAATTATGGGACTACTTGAAAGCCATGATCAAAAAAAGAACCTAGACATTATTTTCCATGAAATTATCAAGGAAAACTACCCTGATATTCTAGAACCAGAGCACACAATAATTATTGAAAGAATCCACCAATCACCTCCTGAGAGAGACCCAAAAAGAGAAACTCCTAGGAATATTGTGGCCAAATTTCAGAGTTCCCAGGTCAAGGAGAAAATATTGCAAGCAGCTAGAAAGAAACAATTTGAGTATTTTGGAAATACAATCAGGATAACACAGGATTTGGCAGCTTCTACATTAAAGGATTGAAGGATTTGGAATAGGATATTCCAGAAGTCAAAGGAACTGGGATTAAAATCAAGAATCACCTACCCAAAAAACTAAGTATAATACTTCAAGGGAATAAATAGTCATTCAATGAAATAGAGGACTTTCAAGCATTCTTGATGAAAAGACCAGAACTGAATAGAAAATTGGACTTTCAAACACAAGAATCAAGAGAAGAATGAAAAGGTAAACAGGAAAGAAAAATCATAAAGGACTTTCTAACTGTTTACATTCCTACATGGAAAGATAATATTTGTAACTCTTGAGACTTTTCTTAGTATTTGGGGTAGATGGAGGGATTATACACACACATACACAGATAGAGAGTACAGGTTGAGTTGAATCAGTAGAGATGATATCCATAAAAAAATTATGGATGAGGGAGGAAAATACTGGGAAGAAAAAGGGAGAAATGGAATGGGGCAGACTATAACTCATGAAAGAGATAAGAAAAATCTCGTTCAATGGAGGAGAAAAGGGAGAATGTGAGAGGGGAAAAGTGAGGCTTACTCTTTTCACATATGGCTTAAGGAGGGAATAACATGCTCACTAAATTTGGTATGAAAATCTATCTTACACCACAAGAAAGAAGGGGAGGAGGGGACAAATGGGGAGAGGGGGATGATAGAAGGGAGGACAAATGGGAGAAGGGAGTAACAAGAAGTAAACACTTTTGGGAAGGGACAAGGTCAAATAAAAGAATAAAAAAAAGGTGAGACAGGGTAGGATAGAGGGCAATATAGCAAGTATTACAGAACATGATTATTATGGAAGTCATTTGCAAAATGACACATATATAGCCTGTATTGAATTGCTTGCCTTCTCAGTGGGGATGGGTAGGTAGGGAGAGAGGGAGAGAAGTTGGAATTCAAAGTATTAGAAACAAATGTTAAAAATTATTATTGCATATAACTGGGAAATAAGAAACACAGGTAATGGGGTATAGAAATTTATCTTGCCCTACAAGAAAAGAGAGAAGATGGGGATAAGGAAAGGGTGGGGTATGATAGAAGGGAGGGTGCATTGAGAGTAGGGGTAATCAGAATGCAAGGTATTATGAGGTGGGGGGAGGGGAAAGATGGGGAGAAAAATTGGAACTCAAAATTTTGTGGAAATGAATGTCAAAATCTAAAAATAAATAAATACAACAAAAAATAGGCTGGAAAACTGTATCTTCTGTATGTGGACAGCTAAGGACAAAGAAGTTTGTCATCAGTAGGTTGACCATAAGGTACTGACTTGTCTGACTTTGGAAACCTGCAAAACAAAGAAAAGAATTGGATCTCAGTCTCAAACAGTCTCCTTCCACCTCTGAAATGATGGCAATAGACTAGTGGAAAATGGTGAAGAACATGTTAAGAATGGGAAAAAGGATTTTTAGATCACCTACAAATATGTATTTAATTGCTCTTACTCTAAATATGAGATCTTTTTCTAATGACTGAGTTGATACATTACTGGAAGAGCTGAACCACATCACTATTGATATTCTCACTGTATTAAGACATTAAGAAATTGTAATCAAATGAAGGTATGGCTCATAGATTCTTTGTGGGGAAGCAAATCTAAGAGATGGTAGGACTTGTTTCTTCCTACATTTAATGACAACCTTGGACATGATAGGACCTCATGGTGAACATAAACAAAGAGACCACCATGGAGATAAGTGTATAAGTACTTGCCATTATCTATCGTGGAGGAGAAAGAAGTAGGGAAATTCTGTGAAGAATGTGACAAGATCCAAAACATGTCATTATATATTTTGCTACTCAGTGACATCAATTCATAAGTAAGGCACAAGGGGGAATGGGCAAAAACCATGATGGAAAATATGAACCAGGATTTATAAAGTAAAGAGAACAAGGCTTCTAGATCATATAGAAGTCATGGATATGTATATCATGAATATTTTCTTGCAGAAGAGAATTGGAAAGCATTGATATGGTAAGCACATAAAAGCATCACGAAAGATGAATTGGTTATACCTTAAGATAGGAAACAATTGGATATTGACATCATAGCCATTTCAAAATCAGTCATCTTTGGGCAGCTATCCCATTAACTATTTAGCAAAGGTCAAAGTCAGCACAAAATTAGAAGAAAAGATAAAGATTAAAAAACATTGTATGTAACTATCACAACTCCATACTGACTTTTTAAAATAATATGTTGACTCTGAAAAATGGGAAATGGATAAGTGATTCTGACTGCCATAATTTCTTAAATTAATCTGTTACAAATCAGTTGCTACAATGAGGAGGATAAAAGTACCCAGAGACTACTTTAGCCATTCAATATTTGATATCATTGATAAGCAGAAAGTCAGTAGAAGCAGCCAAGAACAAATGCATTGCAAGATATGAAGGCTAGATTAAAATGACCTAAAATACAGTGAAAAACAGGGCAAAATGAGAACCCTCATTCAGAGCATTCCAATGGCATTTACAGATGAAACTTGGAGAAAAACATTTGGTGGGAAATGCAATACATTTGCCAGCATTTCTAGAGTGATCTAGTCTTATCATCAATGATAATGGTACCACAACATCTGAATTTTTAACACCTTAGTATATGATATGACAAAATAGAGGTGACACTGAAGAAGATGAAGTAGGAAATAATAGCTTGAACAGCTCAAGTGTACAAAGGAAAGCTGGGCTAGAGGTGGAACAATGTTTAAAACACCAAGAGTTTGTTTTGTGAGGTGTCTTAAAAAGAGAGATACCAAATGATTAGAAAAAAAATCACAGACCATAATTACTAAAAAGTAGATCAAGGAAGAAGATAACTATACCTCAAAGGCTTTTCTTGATCTAACGTCTTTGTGGGAGATAAACAATAAACATATTGAAGTTTTCCTTGATGAAAATATAGGAAGAGATTAGGCTGCCTTTTGCAGAGAAATTTTCTATGGCAGGCAACATCTTCAGAGTCACACAACTGGTTGAAATATGTAGAAAATACAAGCTCCTGCTGTGTTTTTTTTTTTTTACAGCATTTGACTCACTAGCACAAAACCCAGCCTTAAAGACTCTCCTCTTATAAGTTGTCTCTCATAAATATATTAGAATTATATAAGATTCCTTGAAAGATATAATAACAAAATAACTTGATTCTACGATCCTCTAATTATGGATATTAAACAATGTTTAAAACAAGGAGATACTTGCTTACTGAAGATGCTTGCTACAGTCATGGGGGACGCAGATGCAAGAGGGACTCCCAATAGATGGTGAAATCTTCTGTAAGATCATTTGAGGAGGACTTTGTGGCTATTGTTTCAAGATCTAGAATGTATAAGGTCTCTTTAAGGAGAATGAGCTACTTATACACACAGGAGCAACCAAATGGGAAATGTCTATTTACACAAACTATGACCTGCAGTTGAATGGGTCAGCACATCAGTAATTTGTTTTGGATAGGTATTGTAGATGGACAATGAGCTGCGTCCAAAATTGAAAAGGAGGAAGAGTTTTGGATGAATTCTGCTTGGGCAACTGTGTAGTATTCTTGGTGAACAAAAGTTGCTCTCTAACACAAGAACCATCTTTTTTAATAGCAGTATTTTTTTTTTAGCTGCAGGGTTCAAAGTACTTAACACACTACAAGCTTGGAAAAATTAGAATGTTCAGTGAAGGGTGATGGTAGGTGGAGGTATGCTGCAGTATATTACCACGATACTTATTCTCAAGAAGAAGAAAAGGTATCTCAAGGAAATGTACGAGTGGACAAGGAGATGGGCTGGCTACAAACCAAGAACAAGGGATTAACAGTTGCCCAAGGGCTGTCTTGGTACCCAATATTGAGACCTAGAGGAAGGCTTCTAGCCTATGTAGATTCTTTGTGGAGGATTTATGGGTAAGTATGGACAAGAATCATACAGGATGAGGATTGGATGAAGTGCAATCAGTACTTCTTGGGAGAGTACCCATATTGATGAGATTGCTAATTAACCAAGGTTTTAAAAGGTTTCAGTTTAGCACATTCATTGAAATTGTATCATGGAGAGCTTTGGGTATCAAGCTAAAGCATTTGAATGCAATATGGTGGGCAATTGAGAACTAATCCCTGCAGAAACTGTGCCTAGTAAGTGGAGATAGGAATATCTACTGAACTTGCTCACACAAGTGAAGGTGATTGTGGGTAATGTGCCTTTACCTCTTTTGAAAAATATTATGAACTTATGATGTTCCATTTTGCCTTATAGCTATTTGTATAGCTATACTGTGTTTTATCTTCTCTTAAGGATTATAAGTGCCTTATTGAAAGTAGGGATATTTATTTGACCCATAGGATCTGGAATATAACTTTGCATATAGAAGGTGCTTTATACATGTTTGTTGAATTGAAATGGAAAATGTCTTTGTTTCTTGGGAGTGAGTTTCCCAAAGAAGGCTGGCTCATCTTGTGTAGACCGTAATGACCACAGTCAGATGACTGGAATGAGTCACCTCTTTTCTCCTTCCTTTTTCAGAAACATTTACTCTGTTTGTAGCTTTCCTTCTTCCCAGTGAATGTGAGGACTCTATCACATTATAGAAGAGCTGCTCAGAGAAACATCAGAGGTAAAAAATGGCAGATGCTGTTATTGCATTTTTGAGGATTCCAATGAATGCTTCTGAGATCTTTTCATGTGACTTTACCCAATAAGCCACGATAAGATGAAAGAACACCAGTTCTGAAGTTAGGAGAATTGGATTAATATGTCAGTTCTGCCACTACTAGCTATGCAACAAGAGGCAAACCATTTAAGTTCTTTGAAGTTCAGTTTCATCATCTTTAAAATGGGCTTAGTATTTGCACTACTCACCTCACAGGATTACTGTGTGAGTTATTACTCTTCCATTAAGTAACATAAATATAAGAATAGGCCTCTTATGAATAAGACATAAATAGAACAGAAAATGAATGATATAAATATAAATTTAATAAATAGAAATGAATAAGATATAGAGGTGTACCTCTAAAAATGTTTAGTATGCCCTACTACTTTCCTATTTTCTTTCCCTTCTTCCATCCAAGAAAGCAGGTGGCAAGAGTGACAGTGTTGTAGTGACATCATAATTACTAAGCCTGGGTAAGTGGGTATGAAATGTTAGCTGTCAGATCATGCTTTGATGAATCACCCATGGAAACCATAGGACTTCTAATCTGGATGTAATCATTTAATTCAATCTTATCGTTTTAGAGATGAGGAAACTGAAGCTGAGGCTTCAAGTGAGATGATTTACCTAATGTCACACAGCTGGTTAGGTTAGTCATAGAATGAAGGAATTTCAGTTGAGCTAATTGAAGATTAACACCCTTTCCCACCTCCTAATGTACATATATTCAAACCAGACTCAGTACTGTCACCTCCCCTTCCTTACCCATACTACCCTAAATGGGTATAACCATTTCCTATCACATACAACCTGGGGCATTGTCCATGTTCTTGTTGGGGTTCTACCAGAAGTGACACTTCATTTAAATGGACGGCAGGGCAGGGTGACCTTTCAGAACACTTGGTAGGGAGGATGTCAAGCTGTTTTTAAGAAAACAATGACTTGGAAACTTGGTATTTTATGTCCTTAGGCTGTGTTAAGGTTGTTGGAATCTTCTATAAATCTGGGGCCACATGGAGAACCAGTGATTGCTACAGCTGACACTGCAGCATGAGTGCACTTCAGTACTGCTCCATGTAAGTTCTGAGTCTTCTCAAACATCTGGCAACATTCTAAAGGACCAATTTAGGATCCACAATAGCACTTACCAACATGGGACCAGGTAGTGATACCTTAGAAAGCTTCTTCGTGGAGTGAGATAGGCAAGGTGGGGGGAGTTACAGGAGCAGTGATGTGATATGAGTAGGAACAAACAAACAAACAAGAAAAAGCTTAGAAATCAGTAATACATCCTCGAGTTGTCATTCTACTACTGATTTGGCCCTGGGGAAGAGGTAGCAGAGGGTTTTGATTGAAAACATATTTTTTATCAACTTGTGCTTACACTTCAGAATCACTGAGAGCCTCAGGATCTCATGGTACATACAGTATTGTCCCAGAATCATAGGAACTTAGAAGCCTAGAGGTGGAAAGGACTTTAGAGATCAGTCAGTCCAACTCATAATTGAACAGGAATTCCCTCTCTAACATTTCAGACAAATGACTATCCAGTCCCTGCTTGAACACCTCTAAGTAAAAGACAGTTTGTTATCTTATAAGGTGATCTAGCTTATTTTTGGATAGCTCTAATAGGATTTCTTTCTTATACTGAGGTGAAATCTACCTGCCTGTAACTCTCTACTCACTGATCCGGGTTCTCTATCTAAGAAGACTAAATTTACTTCTCTTTACACTTGGCAGTCCTTCAATATTTGAAGACAGTGATCATTTAATTGAACAAACATTTATTATGCATCTACTATATGCTATGCTTTGTCTCCCTTAAGTTTTCTGTTGTCATGTAGATGATGGAAGTAACTGTACTAAATTTGTACTAACCCTATAATATATATTAGAAATCAAATTTTTAAATAACTACTTCATATCAGCTCACTGGAAATTTGTCTTCCTCAAGAAAGTGGGAGGTGGAAAGTAATTTTGGTTATTTGGTTTTTCTAGCTGGATAGATTCTGGATAGATAAGAGATGTAGGAAACACTTTGTGTGAAAAAGGTCTGGGGCTCTTAGTGAACTGCAAGCTCAATATCAATCAACAGTGTGGCACTGAGGCCAAAAAGGACCAAGACTACCTTAAGCTGCATTAATAAAAGCACAGCATCCATAATGAGGAACTTCTGCACCAAGAATGACTCTGTATGCTACCTTCACTCCAGGGCTGGAAGTCATCTTGGACTTTTTTTTTTGGACTGTGAATACAGATCTCTTTGCCCCACAAAGATAAAGCACAAAACATCAAAGCATGGGATTCTTTGGCTTCGCAACATGATGAGTCTTAAGTCCTCCGATGTACGGGATATGTTGCTAGGTGTGTTGTGGATCAAGGGGTTCCTAGAAGACTCACTTTCCCTAATGTACTTTTAAGGTATGGATTTCAAAAGCTGGAGTGTAGATTCCTTTGGAGACAAAGAGGAATGCTCTCAAATCAGTTCTGAACATTCACAGCCTGAGATTCCTTTGTCCTGGAACTTGGAGGTGAGCATGGCAAAATGAGAGGAAGAGTTAATGTTTATCACCTCCAAGCAAGAAGCCCAAGAGAAACTGGACAGCACGTTGGTGATTGTTCTGGATCTGTCTTGCCTTTAAATTGGGTGGAGGCCGCAGTAGAAGACTTGAGAAAAGGTTGGCAAGCATGTTGGCATTAATGTTGTTAGTTTCAGAGTGCCTTAAGAGTTCTTGAAGGAAAGCTATAAGGTACGAGAAAACGTTTCTGTGGCACTGTGGAAGGTGTGAAATTACCTGTTGGCAGAGTCGGAAGTCATGTGAATAGTCAAGGCATCGTTGATATAGTTCATAACAGATAACAGGCTCTGGCAGAGCTTCCAGGAAGATGAGAAGTGTCTCAGCTACTGAGTGATTACTGCCAGGTACTGTCTTAAGAATGCTGGTATCCAAGGAATCAATAATTTGCCGAACTTCTTTTTGCGATCCAGGGGTCTGGAACAAATCCTTCTGGTCACAGGCATGCTTATATAAGTGGTCTAGTAAGAGCCAGAGTTCCTTGGGAATTTGAAGTGGTTTTTCGCTGACACTCTCCTCCAAAGGAGTCACCTCCAAGTCTATGAGTTTGGAAACAGGAACTTCTCTGATTGGTCTCCTTATTTGGCACAAAGCCTCCAACGATGTGCCACAACAACTACGAAGGTAAGTGCCACTGATGGTCAAGAAGTAATCTTTGCCTTGATCCAAGTGAAGGACAAGAATGTCTTTGATAGTATTCTCACCTGAATTTAGGACTGGCACACAATCTTTGCGAACATAAACACTCAAAGTAATGTCTAATGTCTCATTTGGCTGCAAGTAGCCCTCACAAGGCTTAGCTTGAAGCCATGGTTTGCAGTACTGCCTGTCACCAAGCTTAGAGATGAAGGAAAAGTGACAGGGAACCTGACCATTGTTGGTGACCTGGAATTTCTGGTTTTGTAGTTGCCGAAATTTCACATTTTCAAACACAAATTCTCTCTTGCTTAGTGCTATTGAAGGAAGAAAATAACTTTCCATTCTGTCCATGAGCTGAACACTATCTTCAAATATTGCTTGGTATTTCCTGTCATCCACAACCTTCACTCCAATGTGGAACAGAGCACTGACGGGTTTGTGGTCACTGGTTTTTAGCCCCATGTGACTCTGGTAGCGGAGCTGATTAACGTTTGCCCCTCTCCAAAGGATTCGGTCACACCATGCCGGAATCCGGCACTTCCCACTGGAATCCCACCGGTCTGTTTTACTGTCAAATTTGTATGTGGGGATAAATCTAATTTCTCCTTCTGTAAAGTCAGCAAAAGCTTTCTTGTTTGTACGTTGAATATTCAGCTGGTCTAGCTTTAGGAGCTTCTGAAGGTCATTTCTATTAATAAGTCTTTTCACTTCTTTGGCATTATATATGTAAAGCCTGTAGTTCAAATCTCCTAACCAAATGACAATATCATGCTTCATGATATTCAGGTGACCCTGCTTTGGGACAAGGAAGCTCATTCGGGCACAGATGTCCTTATAATCCTGATTCCTACCTTCAACATCCTCCACCTGGGCAGCCAGGTGGGAATTGACGATGCAAAACGTGGTGTTGTGGAACAGAAACCTCACAGCCACTGCTCCTTTGTTGCCCATTTTCCCCATGAGTCCAGTGCCCACCCTGTCGGTCACGACATCCTGGATATGCACACAGTGCTCCTTCCTGGCAAATATCAGGAGCATCATTCCCACGAGGCGGACCAGCTGTACTTTCTTGTACTTAGACTTGAAGTGCAAGGCCTGTTTCACGGAGGCCAGCCACTCGTGCTCTCTGGTGGACTCCAGGTAGAAGAAGGCCTCCATGCTCAGATCCAGCTCCTGGAATCCGAGGCAGTAAACGTCTGGGGGGTCCCTATCACAATTCAGCCACAGTTCCAACCCGCTGTCCGGAGACTGGCCATTCACATTCCACGTTCCAACAAAGAATTTAAACTTGTGAAAATGGACGTACTCCTTTTCTCTTCTGGCTGCAATGACCCTGATGAGCTCCTGCCGCATTCGGGGCTGGCTGCTGGGCCCCGAGAGCTTCCTCACGGGGCTGCTTCCCTGGGAAGGTTCTCGACTTTCGGGCCCCTTTTCACGTGGGAGCTCTCTGCTCATCGGGCGGGCCGCGGGGGGCGATTCACCGCGGGTCTTCATCTGGTGATACGGTGCGCTTCTTTTCTTCTCCAAACTCATCGCTGTAAGATGATTTCCAGACCCGAAGAGCCCGTCCTGCGCGGCAAGGATACCCTAACGGAGGCAGACAAATCGCTCATCAGGGAGCTCAAAGAGGCCCTCCACCCTCGGGCAGTGCGTGTCTTCCTCGGTTGTGGGCGGTTCCATCTGGAGGGCTGGTGACTTCCTGGGTCACGTGGGCGGGCTCGACCAACTGACGACCGTCAACTTCCAACCGCAGCCCAGGCCCGTGCTGGAACTCTCGCGAGTCTTCAGGAGCTCAGGAGGTGGGGCCGAACGTGTCTGAGCTCTCCCATTTTGAGCCCTGCTTCCGAGAATTGACTACATTTCCCGGCAGGCCTTGCGTTCCAAGACTGCCTTCACTTCCCGGTGAGGACTTGGCACATGGGACCCCATGTTCCAGGAGGCGCTCTCCTGCCTATGTTTGTATTTGGCTTGAGGACAACCTGGGATTGCTGGAGGATTAGGCTTTAAAAAAGTTTTAAATATAAGTCTTTATTAATTAATTAATTATTAATTTATTTTTCATTTAGCAAACATTAATATTTTTCTCTTTCTCATCTCAAGTTGAAAAGAAAAAAAAAAGAAAAAGACCAGAAGCATTGTAACAGTTGTGGTCAAGGAAAAAAAACAACAAATTCTCTCTCCTGGCCATGTCGTCAGTGTCTCATTCTGCGTAATTCCTCAGTGATCCTCTGGAATCCATTGGCTGTTTTACTGTTTAGAGTCTGAGCATTCATTCTGGATCTTTTTTATTTTTTTTTAAATAATCTGTGCTCTCCAAATTGAAGAAAGGAGTGGTGAGAAAGAAATAGATCTCCTTGTGATCATAAAGCGTCAGCATGAATTGTAATATAAATTTATTTATTTCACTTTTTACATTCATTTTCACAAAATTTTGGGTTCCAAATTTTCTCCCCATTTG
>CM053769.1:517806992-517845243 GCA_028658325.1 Potorous gilbertii
ACTGAAGAAAATAACACCTTGAAAAATAGGCTAACTCAATTGGCAAAAGAGGTTCAAAAAGCCAATGAGGAGAAGAATACTTTCAAAAGCAGAATTAGTCAAGTGGAAACAAAACTGCTCCTGTACTACCAGAAAGAATGTATGAGCAGGTCATGAGGGGTGATGTATATGGTGGGAACCAGAGTGTGAGTTTGTGATCTATGACTCCATAGTTAATGTAAGCTACCTGGAATGAATGTAGATAGCAAAATAAGCTCCAACTTTCTCATTGGAAAACTTGCACATGGCCTTAGGCCATCTCTGGCACTGTACCTTCTTTGTTCTAATTCTATATATGATCTGAGTTGACCTAAGGTTGGTGTGGGTGCAGGATCCACTATTCAGCCCTTCTACTGCAAAGGACCGGTCTTGTGAATAAACTCATCCAATTAACCTAATAAACCCTAATAAATATACACATATATTCCCCACACTGTGGCAGACAGCTTTTCTTTCTTTAGTTTTTCAGTATTCTCTCAGATGATCTGTCACCTATACATTGGTATAATCAGGGCAGAACAGATTTTGTGACTTTCCAATGTGATTCTATTCCCTAGGTACTATCTAAGTCCTAGAAAAGTATTGAACCTGTGGGCACCAAGTAAATACCTTATTACATGATCCAGACTCAGAGATCCTTTTCAGAAAGAGAAAGAAACTCAGTTCAAATTCTGTCTTAGATACTTGATTAACTATGTGACCCTAGACAAGTCCTTTAATCTCTCAGTCTCAGCTTCCTCATCTGTAAAATGGGGATGATAATAGCCCTTACCTCTTACTGTTGTGCAAGAATTAAATGAGACAGTTTTATGAGCCTTAAAGCACTATGTAAGTACTAGTTGTTTTTGTTAATATTTTCTCCAGGTAAAATCAATCCTCCACAAACTCTTAACTGTTGGGTTTCTAGGCCACTTTATTGACTTGAGATTTCCCAGGACTTTCATTTCTCTTTAAAAATCTTTCCTGTTCCTTTTCCTAAGTATGTGCCCTGGGCCTCCCCTTTATTTTCCTCCTGGGTTCACATCTAGTTGATAGGCAATGTTTTGAACAGAAGACACTTCCATCTCTTAAAGGTAAGAACAGAAAATTCTTTCTTGGTCCTTAAGTTTATTCTTCATGGATTCCCCAAATTGGATGGGCGAGCAAGCATGGGATGATGCTGTCAGTATTACAAAAAAGCCAAGACTTCTAGCAGCCTATCAGATCTAGATTGGAGTCAGACGAAGTCACTGGTGAGAATAGTTTTGGTGGACTGGTGTGAGAAGAATCCAGGTTGCTTGAGTCTTAAGACTCAATCTTTGTTCATTTATGTATTTGGAATACCCTCCAATCTGTCATTATTGATTTAGACATTGAATAAAGCTTAGAGTAACTTGATGCAAAAGAGAGACCAGTTAGGAGGCTCTTCATAATAGTAATAAACCAGTGGTCTTCAAAGTGAGTTATGGCCTAATCCCAAGGGGCGTTTGATCAACTATTCAGGGGGTGGAAAGATATGTCACATTCTTTTCTCCCTGCAATAGCTGGCCTACAACACAACCACACCTACCCTCATCCTCTAACATTCCCACCCTTCCACAGGGCAGGCTCCCTCCTGAGACAGATGTCAGTGCCTCAGCACAGTTATAATCTAATTTCAAACTAAAATCCCTCCAAGGCTTCCATATTCCTTTCCGCCCCCATCCCAGGTCATCTTTGAGGTTGTGGCAGGTCCCCCTTGGAGGCAAATCTGTGCTCTAGGGCAGTGACCTGGGAATAAGAATCCTACATTCCCCCTTCTCTTCACAGGGACAGAGTGAATATATATATATATATATATACACATATATATGTGTGTGTGTGTATGAGTGTGTGCGTGTGTGCGTGCGTGTGTGTGTACATATACACACATATACATATATATGACAGTATATATATATACGACATAGTACAAGCAAATATGAATAGATTGTGATGCTTATCATAAATGTCATCACATCATCTTTCCCGCAGTCTCACTCCTCTTCCTAAGCATCCTATTACTGTCAAAGACACTACCATCCCACCAGTCACCCAGGTGCACAACCTTGTTACCATCATCTGCTCCTTATTCTCCTTAGTAATATCCTAACTAATATTTGTACAGCAGTTTCAAGTTGGCAAAGTGCTTTACAACACACAGGAAGCCTGGGATGGAGGTGCTATTATTACTACATGCTGGGCTATATACAAAACTGCACAAGTCTCATTCTGAATCCTACATCCATCGCCTCAGTCATGAATAGCGTGTTTCATCATTGACTTTCTGGAATCATCCATGGTCGTTGTACTGATCTTTGTTCTTGTAGCTCTCAAAGGTTTATCTTTATGATGTTGTTATCGCATAGGTTGTTCTGCTTCTTCTCATTTATAAATGTCTTCAACATTATTTTTTTTCTCATATTGATATAGTATAGATCTTCTGGTTCTGCGACTTCACTTTCATCAGTTCATATAAGTCTTTTGATATCTCTTTGAAATGATCTATTTCTTCATTTCTTGTAGCACAATTGCATTTTCATTCCATTCACATACTATAATTTATCCAGCCATTCCTCAATTGATGGACATCTTTTAAATTTACAATTTTTTTGGCCATTACAAAAAGAGCTGTTGTGCATATTTTTGCTCATAAAAGATCTTACCCTTTTTTTCTTTGACCTCTCTTGGGCATAGAACTAGTAGCAGTAGTAATTCTAAATTGCTTTCCAAAATAGTTGTGCCCATTTACAGGTCCATCAATGGTGCGTCAATGTGCCTCTTCTCTCATGCCTCTTTCAACACTGATCATTTTCCTTTTTTGTGAGTATTGTCAATCTGATGGATGTGAGGTAGAATTTCAGAATTCCTTTAATTTGTGTTTCTCTATTTAGTAACTATTTGGAGCATTCATTCATATAGCATATAGATAGTCTGGGTTTCTTCCCTGAAGAACTGTTAACAACTGGGGAATGTCTCTTATAAATTTCAACCAGTTCCTCATATAGCTTGGAAATAAGACCATGTCTTTGTTTGCCTTTGTACACTTAATCTTTGTTTTATATTTTTTTTGCTGCCTTTGACTGAAAAAGAGAAGTTTGTTAGAGGGATAGAGCTGATAATGAATTCTGTTTTGAACATGTTGAATTTGAAACATGTAGTTTTAAATGTCTAATAGGCAACGGGTGATATGGGATTGATGCTCAGAAGAGAGCCTGGAGTTGGATATTTAGATCAATGAGTCATCCGCATAGATAGAGATGAGAATCAACCCTCCTCAAAGTGGATGAGGTCACCAAGGGAGAGAGGCAGAGAAAGAAGAGCACAAAGTCTTGGGGAAAATCCAGTCAGGAATCTATGGTTAATGTGAAAAGGATGATCACTGATGAGCCATTAAAGGAGACTGAGGAAAAAACAGACAGAGAGGGGAACCAGGAGAGAGAAGCATCACAAAAATCCAGAGAGTATCCAGGGGGGAAAGGTACTCAACAAATGCTGCAGAGAGTTCAAGAAAGTCAAGGGCTCAGGCTCTAACCTCTGCTCCCTCTGGAGAACTAGCTGTGAAGGTCTTTAGTTTATGTATCTTTAATATGAAATAGTTGGTGATTTCAAAATCCCTCCTAGTGTTATAAGCTAAATTCAGTTTTTTCTACAGCTAACCCTACTAAGAGGCGTGACGAATGATGAAGCAGGGTTATGGGTAATCCAAGCAACCTTGGGCCCTTTCCTATGGCCAAAAAATTGTATTTTGACCTAGGACTAGTCTGAGTTGGTGCTGTAGGATCAAGTAAGTATCTTGGTCCCCACCAGGTCGCAGCTGATGTTAATCAACTTGATGTTGTTATTAGTTGAAGGGTCCACCGGGGATGCAGCCAGAAGGACAAAGTAAGTAGACTGAACAATAGTTCATATTTACATTGTGCTTTAAAGTGTGCCCAGCGGTTTGCGTATATTTCTCACTTGATCCTTCCAACATCCCTGTGAGGTAGGTGCCATTGTTATCTCTGACCTACAGATAAAGAAATTGAATTTAGGAGAGGTTAAGTGACTTGCCTCACATCACACAAATAGGAAGCTTCCAAGGCTGGAATTGAACCTGGGTCTTTCTGACTCCCCATCCTGTGCTCTAACTACTTCCCATGCTGTAACCTCATCCCACAAGAGAATGCTTTTGGAAATAGAGGTTCCACGTGGCCTGTTGTCCTCCAGTTCTAAAGTTCTTTGAGGAAAGTTTTCATTCAATGCTATTTAGTTTTGGAGTGAAATGCCATTGTGTAATCAGGCCCGTATTGACTCAATTAGCCTTGAAACTGTGGGTTTAATTGCATTGTAGACTGGTGAGGTACTTAGTCTCTCTTCTGGATTTCTCCTCTAGAAGCTGCAGAAGACTCCACATAGCTTTGGTTGCAGGCTTCGTGCCCTCTGATTTGAAAAGTGCAAGGATAAAAACCAGCCCGTTGTTGGTTTTTGTAGAGCAAGAGGCAGTGAGGGGTTGAGTTTGGCTCATGGGCCAGAGTTTGCTGGTGTGATCACATCTGAATGGCGGAGCACTGATAACATGAAGATGAGGCCAGTAGTCTGCTGGAAGTACCCCTGGGTGCTCTGGAACCCTTATATGCCCCAGTCCTTGGTGGAAGGAGAGAACCTGCATCACCTTTTCCAGTCCACATAGACATGGCCCTGCCTGGTCCCACTTTTGGCCTCTGTGGGAAGCTAGACTAGGTAATCCTGAAGTGGAGTGTGGTCTGGCCCTTGGGATGGAGGGAGGAGGATGGGGGGAGGGAAGAAACTCTGGTCCTTCCTCAGTGCTGTAGCCCAGAAAGGCTGAGATATGTTTACTTCCAGGTAAGTATAGCAGTTTGGCTGTCCTCATCATAATCCTTGAGAAGAAGGGAGGGAATGAGTACAGGGTGGCCTGTCTCTTTTCTGTGCCCAGGAGGTCTCAGAGTCAGCCTAATAACCTGATAACAGATTCAGCATTTCATTCAGCTTAACATCAAAACAAGTTGTTCCTGATATTAAACTCCCAGAGCAACTTAATTTTCCATTGATCCTTTGTTCTAAGAGGTGACCTAGATATTTTATGAATTTAGGGATCCATCCTTTTATGGAGAAATGTGGGAGTTCCAGAGCCTGGTACCAAGAACTCAAGAGCTACAGAAAGTTGCATTGCTATTATCTTTTCCTCCCCAAGAAGAGTGAGACTCAGCCCTCCAGGGGCATATAAATAGAAAATCTATGCCTTCAGTTAAATCAGTCAATTGCTTTATGATAGTCATCCAAAATTTAAAGGCAATAGCCATGGCTCCCCCACTCCTGTCTTTTCTAGACAATTCAGTCAAACTCTGTTTGGTTTCTGGTCCTTTCACCGTCCAGATCACTCCCTCTGGATATCATCTGAAAGGGAAGAGAAAGGGAGGGAATAAGCGTTTATAGAGCACCGATGCTAAATGCTGTACCAATATCATCTCATTTGCTTCTTAAAATAACTCTGTGAGGTAAGGTTCTCTTACTATCCCCATTTTACAGGTGAGGAAACTGAGGGAAACAGAAAGTATATGACTGGCTCAGGGTCACAGGCTAGTAAATGAGGCCAGATTTAAACTCAGCTCCTTCTGACTCCAGGCCAAACACTCCATCCTCTGTGTTACTGGCTACCTTACAGAGGTAATGAAGGTGACGATCTACTAGTGACGAGATGATAAAAGCTAACATTTTTAGAGAGCTCTAAGGTTTGTAAAACACTCTAGATCTCTTACTGTATGTGAGTCTTTTAACAACCTTGTGAGGCAGGTGCTATTGTCTCTGTTTTATAGTGGAGGATATCTTAAAGACAGTCTTGATCCCCCCTGATTAACAACAGTCTGCCTCTTGACATCACTGTGCTTTGGTCTTTGTATGGTCATACTGGTAAATAGGTTATTAAACCCCACTCCCTCCCCCTGTTCCCCCCACTAATGTAGGCTCCTTGGGGCAGAAACATTTTATTTTTGCTTTTATATCCCCAGTACCTATGACAGGACCTTTAAACATGGTAAGTTTTTAATAACTGTTTGTTGAATTGAACTCAACAGACAAAACCTGAAATTCATCCCACTCTGACCATGTTTCTTTCCCTTATTTCTTTACAGATATTTCCCTCCTTCTCTGAATTCCAAGAATGCCTATCGGAATCACTTGTTAGAATTTCTCTAAAAGGTTGTTGCTCAACTGACTGTTTGGCTACTTCTATGCGGTTCTACTTACTATTTGACTAACTATCTTCAACATGCTTCTTCTTCTACACCTGTATGGTTCACAAGGGCCACCTTTCTGCTTCTCCTACAAATTTCTCACGGGTGATATTAAAGAGAATGTCATATAACTTTTGTCACAACCGGGGGAATTCAATAAATGGCAGTCCCATATCGAGTGTGCTGAAGAGATTTTTGGTAAACCTCTTGGTGTTTGTTGGATCATCTGATAATTAAGGTGGCTCCCGTTTTCCCCTGGGTTATGAAGGACTCTCTCTGACTACCCCCCTTTTCCTCCTCTAGTAGAAAGAGGAAAGTAGTAAAGCAGAGATTCTCCTTGACAGCCAGGCTTCTGGTGAATAGGGTTGACTCTCAAAATGTCTCTTTTCCCAAATGATTGCAAAGGAAGCTGTGGCCCAGTCAGATAGAGACTACAGCTATTACAAGGCAATAGTGGATAATTACTGAAGTGCCTCGTTACTATGGTTACTCTATAGTAACCATAGTTACACTAACCATTACTCTACAATCTGCTCTCACTTCTTGGCATTGATCAAGGGAGAAAGGAGCCATAGTTCAAACAAAATTAAGAGGTGATCCAGAAGCCTTGTATGTATTTAGCAGTGGGATTCAACCAAAAATAGATGTTCCTGGGTTCCACCCTAGCACCTCACTGCCACAGTGGCTTTGGTTCCACCCTGTCAAATATTTTAATGAATCCCAAAATTGTCATCCAGATATTCATAAATATTTGCAATTTAGCTTTGTGTTGACCATGTAGCAACTTTTTATGTTGTTCTCTAGGCAGTTTGTACTATGTGACCACACAAAAATAGACTTGCCCTTCTACCACCTCCTACCTCTCTTCCCTTCATCCCACCTCCTTACAGATAACTCTCCCTTCTCCACAACCACCCATATTGATCTATTCAGTTACCGGTAAATAAAATGGCAGTTCAGATGAACATTTCCAGTCTCAATATCACAGCACCTTTAAAATATGGCCCTGAATTCTACACCTATGTCCTTTGTTATTACTTAGGAAATGTAGAAAAGTGTCGTGAGAAATAAGGAGAGGCAGACAGAAGCTTCTTTTTGTCATGGTGCTAGAGCCTCATCTATCGGAGTTACTCACTTGGGTGAATGATCAGTGAGTCAGCTGAAGATATCCTTTTAGACACTTTCTTTAGGCATTTCACAGAACTATAAGAAGGAATAATTGCATATGGAACACATCTAGTTGAGATTGATAGGGTATAGGGGAAGCTTATTAAGGACAGCCTAAATCACACCTATAGGCAAGGTGGGGCAGTAGCTCATAGGTTAGTCTGACCATGGCAGCCAGTAGGCCAGGAGAGCACGTTGCCTGCAGGAAGAATGTGGTAAGGAGAAAAGAGGCAAGCTACAACGATAGGGTCCTGGGGGTGGTGGTGTAGAATGGGATACCAATTGACTGCTCACTCCTTTTTTACCAACTACTCTCCTCCTTGGCTACATTGACCCAAATGTGATTAACTGAGTTCATAGCATTCTTACTGCCTGATAAAATTCATCTAGGAAATTGCTTATTATATCCCCAGGTATTGATTGTTTCTTGAAGCCTGGCTTTGACAAAGTACATACAGTATTCATTTGACAAGTATTTATCGAGGACCTGTCATGCGCATGATACGTGTTTCACTGTACTAGGCACTGTGGGGGGATACAAAGATGATTAAGACACGATCCTTGTCCTTATGGAGTTTATGATTTAGAAGTGGTAGTGGTGATAGGAATAGTGTTTCAGAAGAGTGTTAACTGGATCTAGAGAGGAAAGAAACTTTAGATGTATGAGGTGAATTTAGGAGAGGAATTCACTTCCTAACATGTTATTACCCCCAAGATGGACCTGAGTGGGGATGGTCAGTGGGATTAGCCAATTTGGCAAGCACTTACTGAGCATGTGAAAATTGCTCCACTGCATCCTGGAAATATAAAAAACAAAAAAGAAAAAACAACTGATAAATGCAAGTTGATTTAAGAACTGGGAAATTACTAAGGGCAAGGAAGGAAGATTCCCTGTGGAAGGTGGCACCTGAGCTGAGTCTTGAACGAATCTGAGGATTCTAGGAGGTGGACGTGAGGAGGGAGCCCTCCAAACATGGGGGATGGGCTATGGTAAGTTTTGAAGATGGGAAATGGAATTCTGATTATAGGACATAGGAAGTAGGTTAGGTTGGCCAGATCAAAGAATATATGAAAAAGGGACAAATGTGAACTAAGTCTGCAAAGGCAGTTTGAAGATAGATTGCAAAGTACTTTATGTGTTCAGTTGTTTAAGTTATGTCTGACTCCTCATGACCCCATTTGGGATTTTCTTAGCAAAGGTACTGGAGTGGTTTGCCTTTTCCTTCTCCAGCACATTTTACAGATGAGGAAACTGAGGCAAACAGGGTAAAGTGACTTGTCCAAGATCACACAGCTAGTTGAGTGTCTGAAACTGAATTTGAACTCAGGTCTTCCTGACTTCAGGTCCAGTGATGTATTCCTGTCGCTTAGCTGCCCAGATGGGTTTGTATCTTGTCCTAGGGGCAATAGGGAGCCACTTAAGATGCTTGAGTAGAAGAGTTATATGGTCAAATTGTGCTTTAGGAAAATTATTTTCTCAATTATGTTGAAGACTGGAACGGGGAGAGTTTAGAAGGAGGAGACCATTTAGGAGGCTATTACAGTAGTCCAGATGAGAAATGATAAAAGGCCTAGAATGGCATGGTAGCTGTTTTAGAGCAGAGAAGGAAACAAATAGACATATTGACCAAACATAGTAATTGATTAGATATGTAAGATGAGGGAGAAAGAAGTTGAGGATAACTCTGCATTTTTGAATCTGGAAGATGTGAATAATGGTGGTGACTTTATCAGAAATGTAGAAGTTTAGAGGAAAGGGGAGTTTTGTCAGAAAATAATAAACTCAGGGACCCCTAGCTTAAGATACCCTGGGTAGGGATGAGAGCAAGAGGCCAGAGGGTGCAGTGTATGTGTGGGGGGGCTTCTAGTGCCTACCTGAAGTAGGAAGAAGAGGAAAGCAGAGTCTGTAGGAACAATTAGAGACCAGGACAGCACTGCTAGGTAGGTTGGAAGCTCCAAAGAATGAGACTCATGGTGTCTAGGGGTGAAACTCCTGATGCCTTTTTGCACACGCATTGAAAATGATGATTTCAGCCAGGAGACCAGAACTATGGAAATGACTGAACCTTTGGATGCTTCTTTGGACCCAGAGAAGAAACTTGGGTCTCTGGAGTTCTCATTTGTACACAGTACTTCACACAGGCCTCTGGGATTGTATAAGGGAGGAATCTGGTTGGTACTCTTTTCCTGAAGTTACTGAGGCTTCCTCTGTGTATTGTGAAAAGTTTGGTTATTTTTTAAGCAAAAACAGGAGTTAGTGGGTGATCACAAAGAAAAGGAGCACAATGATTGATGGAGGGACTTGGAGGGAAGACTAAGGACTTGATCCCAAATGTCACCTTCCAATGTTTAACCTTTTTATCAGTGATTCATATTAAGGCATAGAAGGCATGATTATCAAGTATTCAGATGGCCAGAAGATGTGAGGAATTGCTAACATGTTAGTGGGCAGTCAGAATTAAAAAAGAAATCTTGGCAGGCTAGAACAATAGGTCAAATTGAAAAAGATGAGACTTAAGTCCTACATTTGGGCCCAAGAAATTAACTTTACCAATTCAGAAAATAGAATGTTTACACAATGGTTTATTGAAAAAGGATTTAGTTGTTTTAGCATACTGTTCAATCAATCAACGATGTGACAAGGAAGTCATAAACCCTAATAGGATTTTAAGTCACATTAAGTGTGAGGTGTTTAGAATGAGAGACATGATAGACGTTCTGTACTTTGCCCTCGTCAGGCCATATCTGGAGTACTGTGTTTAGTGGGGTGTAAGGGATTTTTCGGAAAGATTAGTGCCTCTGGTGGTAGGGCTTGCCGAGTCCTTTTCAGTCCTTTTCAGAATCCTTTGATGTCCATCTGCCACCCAACTCTCCAACTGTGACTCCAAGAAGCTGTAGTTTGTGTAGTGACCATAACCTGGTAAATCCTCTCCACATGGTCTAAACCAGGTTGAGGAAAACTGACAGACCTGAAACCTGTGGATGAGTTAGGGGGGTGTCTACCCCAAGCATGTGAAGACTCCTTCTGGTGGAATAGGCAGATGAGGTTCCAGCAACCATGAAGGCAGATGAAGCAAGTGCTGTGGAGTGCTTAGAGCCTGGTCAGACATTGATGATGCCAAGGTCATTCACTACATCTTCGCCATTATCAGTTGCCTAACTTTTGCTCTGCCACTGAACTTTGGTAACACTGGAAGAGATAGTGAGGCAGACAACTTTGCGCAACTCTGCCTTACTTAAATTCAATTCAGGAGCAAGTGAAGACTTCACCCTGTGATGTCAATGGTCCTCTCTGAAAATGAAAGAGAGTACGATTAAAAACAACAATGTGTTCGGTACTACATTCTAGCAAGGACATGGAGAAGATGAATAGTGTCCAGAGGATGGTGACCATGATGTTGAAGGGACTTGTGACAATATGATATAAAAGTTGACTGAAGGCACTGGGGGAGGGGGGTAATTAACTTAGGAAAGATAAGGCTTGAGTGGGAGAAGAGACATGATAATGGTCTTCAGAAATATTGTCATATAGATGATAGCCCCATCTATTCCATGTGACAAATGTGCATATAAGAGAGGAGTCAGAGAAGAAGGAAGAGAGCTTTAATTGACAGTTGGATCTGGAAACTCAGTTTTAGATGGGAATGAAAGTAGGTCCTGTCTCTCCCAACAAGATAATTTAGATGTGTGTGTGTGTGTGTGTGTATGCGCGTGGTGTGTGTGCGTGCGTGTGTATGTGTGTGTGTGTGTGTGTGTGTGTGTGTGTGTCTGTATAGAGATTGTGGTTTATAAGGAGATGATGGAATAGATTTCTGGGGTCTAAGATGTCTAGATAATGTACCATGCAAGTTTGCTCTCATGCATTTGGCCATTAGGACAGTTTGTCCCCAGAGTGGGAATTGAAAAAATAAGTAGATTAAGTTGTGCAGAGTCTTTGGGGGCCTAGGGAGTTCAGTGGCAGGTAGAACAGTGAGAAGGTGACTGGAGTGGATAGTTAAAGCCTTTTGGTGGCTCCATTTCACACTTCTGTTTTTGCTTTTCCTCCCTTTGTTCCTAGAACTAAGACATGGACGAATTTTGGGACTACAGAAAACCTTCATGCTTACATAACCCTTAGAAATTGCTTGGAAAGCAATCACTTAAAATAGTCTGAGGGAGAATGCAGGTCAGTCAAGAATTTATGGAAGCACAAAAGGACTGTCTAATCCTAAATCAGAGAAGAGGCTGGAAACAGGAACTTCGGTCCTGCTAGCAAGAGAAAGTCATTTCAATGGACACATTAAATAAAAGCCTGCAGATTCTCATTCAGTGGTGTCTAACTGAAATAGACATGGTACTAGGTTCAATCTGTACATAAGGATCCACATATTGACATAGTTTTAAAAACGAATGTTATGTTTTACTGTATTTTAAATTATTTTGGTATTTCCCAATTGCATTTTAATCTGGTATGGGCTGCATTTGGGAGAGTTCAACATCTCTGCTCTAATTACTTATTGGGCTAGTCTGTGTTCCAAAAGAGCCCATGGGGCTAAGTCTCTGGGTACTCACAGGGCCCTGAGAGATCTCTCTCCTTACAAAGAGAAAGCTCTGGGTTAGCCAAGGATGATTTTTCTCCCTAGATTTATGACTCAACTTATGAGGACCTGTCTTTTTCATTAACAGGGTTAAGACAGCCTTGGACTGATAAGCTACAAAAGAGATATAGAAGAATCCATTCTTCCTTCGTTGGGGAAGAAATGGTGCCTAGTAGGTGGCAGCATCAGGAATGGCTGTGTGGAGAAAATGAAAGGCAGGGAGTAGCCTAGATAAAGATAAATGATGACCAACACAGTGTCCAAGATGCCCAGCGGGGAGCAATTCTAGTGACAGGACCAGTAGACATAGATAACCTGCATCAAATATTGTTCTTCCACTGGACCATACATGTTACCCTGGCCATATAGTTTTCCTGTTTGTACTTCTCTATACATGTGTCATAGTCACGCAGATTCTTACATTTCCATATATGTTACCTCTTCCTGTTGATAATGTGATCTGGTGCCCCAGGTTTGTGGGAGGTAAGAGGCTAAATAGTCCATTGACCAATTATGAAGACTAAATATATGAGTGGGGGCTTAGAAGCTATGGTTTTGAGGGGATCTTCAGAGTACTTAGAACCTTGAGTAACTTTTGTGTGTGAGCAGTAGTATTTCCGACACTGCTTTCATTAAGCCCAAGGACATACATCTTTCTTTTTCAGAAGAGATTGGCCAATATTAAAGGGAGCCTCCAATATTGAAATATATCTGGCCTGGAACATTGGACTCCTAGAGGATGATATCTGAGATTTTTGCCTCCAAATCTCGTGATAAGAGTAAAAAGCCAGAAGCCCTGTTGAGCCTATAAATTGTTCAGTCACGTTCAGGCATGTTCATGATCTTGTGATCCTATTTGGGATTTTCTTGGCAAAACTACTGGAGTGATTTTTCATTTCCTTCTCCAGTTCATTTTACAGATGAGGCAACTGAGGCAAACAAGGTTAAGTGACTTGCCCAGGATCACATAGCTAGTGAGTGTCTGAGGCCAGAGTTGAACTCAGGTCTTCCTGATTCCAGGTCCTGCATGCTATCTATCCATTGTGCCACCTACTTGTCCTAAATATGTATAGGAATAGAAAAAAAAAAAAGAGAAAAATTGTGTTTCTCTAGCAAGTCACTGTACCTCTTCAGTAATCAAAACCTATTCGTTCAGTTAGATGATGCCCCCACCAACAACACTACTCCCCTGAAAAAATGGAGAAGCTAAATGGGATGACCTCAAATGGATGCCTTTTCTTCCTTTTGAAAATACAGTCTCGAAGGCTTGTAATAACTTCTTAGTCACTAAATCCAATGGTCTTTTCTCTATCTTCATTTCCTTCTCTTGATGGCATTTATGTCCAAGGTTATTTTGTTTTGTACCCCTCTTAATAGTGACTAACACTTTCCGTCTTGAGTTAGTCACTTGCAGACATGTCACATCGCCCCAATCTCCTGGGGTTATTCATTTTAAAATTTTCCGTAGAGCCTAACTCAGAGCCTTGTAGTAAATGAGTCTTCAATAAACATTTATTGAAGTGAATTGAATGCCACTAGAATAAAAAAGCATAAAAAACAACTTGAAGGGACCTTAGAAATTATCTGTTCTAACCTCTATTTTACAGATGAGGAAACGGGAGCTAGAAGATTCAAGACTTCTCCATGGTCACAGTCTTGAGACTAGAACTGAGGTCTCCTGACTCCTAGTGTTTACTACATTGCAGTACCATCTTGGACAAGATACGTGGCTCCTCTGGGCCTCAGTCTCTCCATCTGGGAGAGGAGGTGGCTGGTCATGATGATCTCAAAAGTCTCTTTCAGGTCTAATTTTCTTTAACCCAAGAAGGAGAGTGAATGAGCAAAGAGCTGGCTTTGGTGTCAGCAAGAATTGAGTTTGATACCTGCTTTAGACACAAACTGGTTGTGTGACTCTGGGTAAGTCACTTACCTTCTCTGCATTCCAAGTCCCATGCTATGACTGAAAATCAAGAGGTGTAGATCTACATGGAGGCAGGACATTCTTTGCTGGGAGCTCCTTTTATTTCTGGAATCACAGATACAACAGAAAAGAGTACATGGGGGAGATGGTGATTTTATCAGTTCAGGGAACAGTTAGAATCCTCTCTGTGACTTACTGTAAGGCCCAGAGAGATACCTGAGGAACACAAGGACGCACACACACACACACACACACACACACACACACACACACACACTCAAGGTCACATTGTCTCCTGTCAGAGGAAGGTTTTGAACTTTTGTTGTCATTCAGTCATTTTCAGTTGTGTCTGACTCTTCATGACCCCATTTGAGGTTTTCTTAGTGGTTTTGCCACTTCTTATCCAGCTCATTTTATAAACGAGGAAACTAAGGCAAATAGGGTTAAGTGAATTACCCAGGATCACACAGCTAGTAAATGTCTGAGGCTGCATTTGAACACATGAAGGTGAGTCTTCCTGACTCCAGGCCCAGCGCTCTGTCTACTGTGCCACCTAGCTCACCTGAACTTCCATCTATCTGACTCGAAACCCAGCCTTATTCATTGTGCACCACTGCATCCCTATAATAATACCCAACATTTATACAGTACTTTAAGATTTGTAGTGTTCTCCTTAAAGTTTCACCCTTGAACTTTAGAGCAACTTTGTGAGGTAGGAATGGCAGATATTATCAGGTTCATTTTACAGATGGAGAAACTGAGGCTCAGGGAAGTTAAGTGACTTGCTAATGGTTACACATCCATTAAGTGCCAGATTTGAGAACCTAGGTTTTCTTGATTCTGAGTCTAGCACTCAAGCCCTTGAACTGAAACACATATGGCTCCTTCTGTAGGCCTAGGCTCTATGAAGTTTTGAGAGATCCAGTCTGATGCTTCCTGTAATGTCTATTCTTAATCACCAGGAGGTGCTTTGCAAAAGCTAATTTTGCTCCTCTCAGCAAATTGCAGTGGAGGGCTGATCTAAAACCAGCACCCAGAAATCCTGACAATCCCTTCAGACCCTAACCACTTGCCTCAAAGAATGACCTCCCCTGATGCAATCCTGAGTGCTTTGGTCTCTCTCTTTGCCAGAGGCTTTGCTAGGCTCTGTAGCACCTCAGACAGTTCCAAGCTTCTGGCTTTCCCCAGGCAGCTGCTCCTTGCTTGGACTCAGATGAATTCACATCAACAGAGGGTGCTAGAACTTCGAAGGCCAAGTACAGGCAAAGCCAATCCCCTCGGGGTCCCCTTTGCTGAGAGAGAAAGCTGGGTCCAACCCCCTGGTAAGAATTCGGGACTGCAGCAACTGCTCAATTATCAGGGGCTCAGGACCCAGCTCCTCAGTGATCAGGAGCTCAGGGAGCAGAGGGCTAGTTTGACTTGCTGCTGCAGCTGCTTGGCTCAGTCTTGCTGAGGAACCTTCTGAACGAACACAGAGCTCCTGGCTCCTGCCCACCTAGGGCTGGGGGAATGAGCAGGTAAGACATCTAAGGCTTCCAAGCAGGCTGGGATAGGACAATGGGTGAGGGGCTCCAGAGGAGGACTCCATTTGGCTAATTTCCTTCATTCTGAGATTTCTCAGTTTTTAAAAATGATCTACGAAGGCCAAGCAAGTGGATGCCTGTGGATCAACAGGTACCCTCTCTGGTCACACATCTGCACTTGTTGCAGGTATATTAGAGTTACTGAGTGAAATAGATCTGACAGCTTGGGGAGTTTACTTGCCATGTGCAAGGCAGGCAGACACTCAGATAGTGTTTATTGATGGAATGGATGAGTATATCCATAAGAAATGGGGGAGGTATAGGAACAAAAAGGGTTATTGCCATTCTCTAGCATGCGCCCTCACCTGAGACCTTCTGGGCTCTCTGTGGTGTTGTATGGTTATCTCTAATATGCTGTGGTTCTCCCCGATGATAATGTGAAATAGACAGTAAGGATTCCTCTTTCTTCTGACCATGAAGGGAAGCTTGAGGCTATGTGTATTTACCCTGGAAAGCTATCTAAAGGGACTCAGATAGGGAGAGAAAATTTTACAGAGCTCCCGGCTGACTCATTGAATGATATACCCAGGAGAATCGTGCTTAAGTCTGTATAGTGAGGAGAAAATGAGTTTATTTAATTAATATGTTAGTCCAAACAATCAATTGGGATGGGAATTGAAAATAAGAAGAGGGGTGTGATGCCAAAATTAAGAGAATTTGAGTTTTGACTCAGAAAATGAGGCTCCCTTGGATTTCTGATCTATTGTGATGTTTTCTTATGGCATGAAAAAAATCCCTTAGATGGAGCTGAACCTTGTTTGCCAGCAAACAGGTAGGATTAAACAACTTGCTTTCATTTGGATATACAAAAAAATCAAAATATCATTTAAAAAGTGGATTGATATTTGAATAGTCACAATGGCTGGCATTTTATATAGGTCTTTAAAGTTCACAGAGCATTCCCCAGGTCATACTCTTAGAGACATTGTCTCATTTGATACTTACCACAAGGTAGGAGGTTTAAATATTGTATATCCACTTCTAAGATGGGGAAACTGACAAGGAAAGAAGTAACTTGTACAAGGTCACATAGTAAATGATGGAACCCAGATCTCATTCCAAGCTTAATGTTTGTTTTACTAATACATCATGATGCTGTGAGTGAAAAAGGGCAAAGAATTTTAAAAAAATGAGTATCATCATGGCATTACAGAATCATAATCCAGGGACCTCAAAAGCCATCCCTTCACTTTACAGATGAGGAAACTGAGCCCTGGGGGATGTGAAGTAGATTAGCCCAAGGTCAAATAAATTATAAGCTACAGAGGTGAGATTGAATCTGGATCCTGAATGAATGTTCTTTTTTTACCAGACTGTTTTCTCTCATTACTGGAATTTTGTATTTGTTGATTCTCATGTGAAGCTTTGCTAACATTTTGTTTAAACCAACATGAAAAAGGAATTGGGTTCTTTCTACTTCTACCCCTTCACTTTTTTCTCTCCTAAAGCCAAGGTCTGTCTCTAGGATAAAATATAAATTCCTGTTGGATATTAAAAGCTTTCTGGTCCGAGACTATCATTCCAGCCTCATTGAATATCACTCTCCTCCCTTCACTCTATAATCCTGCCAAGTTTGCTTTCTTTCTTTTCCTGACACCTGACACTCCATTGTCTGTCCCTATTGGCTATCCTCTATGCTTGAACGTACTGCCTTCTCTCAGCCTTTTAGAATCCTCTTCTTCTTTCAAGACAGCTCAAATGCCATCTTTCACATGGAACTCTTTGTATTCTTCCAGCTCCTAGTGCCTTCCTTCTCCAAGTTGCCTTGTATTTATTTTGTATGTAATGGTATATGTACATGTTGGCTTTCCCAATAGGAAGTAAACTTCTTGAGAGGTTTATTCCAAGTGCCTCATATTTCTATCTTGCATATCATAGGCATTAAAATATTCATACTAATTGTTTGATTTAAATCTCTGGGATTTGGAAAATTGGTTCTGGTAAGGGGTTTTCTTATGTCTACTCTCCATCATGAATTTATATTCAAATAAAATCAATAAAAATTCATTAATTACCTTTCTGACCTTCCATTTCCTCATATATAAAATGGGAGAATTGGATCAGATGATCACTAAAGTTCCTTCTAGTTCTAACATTCTGTGATTTGGGCAGGGAAGAAGCTAGCTGGTTTTAGCCTCTCCCCCATGTTAGTTTTCCTCCCCCTTTCAAGGTCTTTTAAAAATGACCACTGTTGTGGGATGAAAAGGAATATTCACTGATTCTGTCACCTCAGTGCAAAATAATTCACTTCAGTTCAACCAACATTTTGCATACCTACTTGTATATAGAGCACCATGCTAAGGGAAGGGGGAGATGCAGTGTTTGGATATCACATTGATAATGGGTCTAGAACTGGAAAGTGTCTTAGAAGTCATCTAGTCCAGCCCCCTCACAGATGAGGAATTAGATCTAGGGAGGTTAGGTAACTTGCCTGTGATCACTTAGGTAAATATTAGGGTCAGAATTTGAGCCCAGATTATCTGGCTCCAGATCCAATGCTGTTTTCACTAATATGCTGTGGTTTCTGCCCTCCTGGCTCTTACAGTTTAGATTTGGTTGTCTTTATTACCTGAGAGGGCAGCTAGGTAGTGCAATAAATAGATCACTGGGCTTGGAATCAGGAAGCCTTATCTTCATAAGTTCAAATCCAGCCTCTGACACTTATTAGCTGTGTGAACCTGAGCAAGTCACTTAACCCTGTTTGCCTCAGTTCCTCATCTGTAAAATGAACTGGAGAATGAAATGGTGAACCACTCCAGTACCTTTACCAATGGCTGTAGGAGGTGCCCCTTAAGGTGAGTCTTTCAGGGAGTTAATGATCCAAGAGTGAAGATGAAAAGGCAGCTTGTATAAAAGCATGGAGATGGGAATTTGAATGTTGTGTAGGGGAATGGCCCTTCACCAACCTATTCACTTGGCTCTGAATTTCCTTTCTAAAATTAAAACCAATGGTTTTTACAGGAAAAAATACAAATAAATATTTCTACCATTGTTCTGGATACAATGACTCTCTGAAAGAAGTCTGAATGATTCTTGACATTATGATCATGGGAATGTAAGCCCCATAAGGGCGTGGACCCTTTTATTAATGTCTGGCCCAGTGCTTAGAAATAAGTTATAATCAATAAATATATATTGATTGATTGTAAAGAAACCAAAACCAACCCTAAGACTACATTGCCATTTTTATATTCCTTGTTACACTCTTAGCTCCCATTGAATGAAAGTCCTTTAAGAACACCAGGACTTTATCATATTATACTTTTGTAGCTGTATCTCTCCCGTACGAAGAAGTTGATTTTTTGAATCCCACAGTAGGGGACTTGAAATTTATTTTTTTTAAATTCAGTTTCATTTTAGTAGATTTGGCCTGCCATTCTATTCTGTTGAGAGTTTTTGGATTCTGAATTGACCTTCCAGTATTTTAGCAATGTCTTCCCAGTTTTGTGTAAAATATGACAGGTATGCAGCTATGATTTCATCAAAGTGCTTGATAAAAATCTTGATTAGCATAAATCCTTTGGATAATTCACAGAGACCTGTCAGAGTAGGTATTTGAAAGCAAGTCTCCTTAGGTTTTTCTTGGTACCTTAATTAGAAATATTTAAAAGAAAATATTCCTTCATAAGACATAGGGAAAGACTAAATGAATTATTATTAATATGAATGACTATCATAAGGCAGGTACATATTCCTTGCCTCCACTGGGGATTGGACAAGAGCAATTGAAATGGCAGGTATTTATGCTAAGCATAAGGGAGTGACTCTGTCAGCTGTGAGACCAAATATCATCTCCAATTCCTGAGTCCCAGAGTTGGAAGGAACCTCAGAAACCATCTGGTTCAACCCATATCTTAGCAAAAATCCCTTCCACAGTATACCAACGAGTGGTCTTAGAGTTTTGGCTTAAAGACATCAATGAAGAGGAGCCTATTTTTTTCTGAGGCAGCTCTTTCCACTTTTCAAGAGCTCTAATTGTTAGAAAGTTTTTCCTTATATCAAGCCTCAGTTTACTTAGTTGTACCTTGCTCCTACAGCTAGGTAGAATAAGTCTTATCCTTCTTCTATATGGCATCCATTGTGAACAATTAGCATGTCCTGCCTAAATATTCTTCCTAGTTCCTTCCGCTCAAGTATCATATGACATTGTCTCAAGACCCTTCTTGATCCTAGTGGCCTTCCTTCAAGTAGGCTCCAGTTTATCATCATTTATAAAGTGGAACACTTGGAACTGACTACCATACCTCAGATGAGGTCTGGTCAAGGCAGGATACAAAGAGAATATCACCTCTGTTGTCTAGACATGAACCAAGAACTCTTAAGGTAGCCTAAAGTCAAATTACATTTCTTAGTTACCATTTCACATTGTTGACCCTTACTGAATTTGGAATTCATTAAATTCCCTCTTCCTTACATTTTTTTCCCCAGATGAACTACTATCTAGCTAGAACTACTATTTGTCTTTACTTGCAAAATTGATTTTTTTGAACTCCAGTGTATGATTTTGCATTTTCCCTATTATATTTCCTCTTTTTATATTTTTTCCTACATTGTAGCCTATATAAGTCAATTCAACAAACATTTATTAAGCACCTATTTAGAATCTTAGCCTTTCAGAGCTCTCAAGGACTATGGTTGACAATCATTTGTGTGGAATAATGTTGTGCTACTGCATTGGTTGAGTGGCTGTGGGGACCCTGGCTCTCTGATACTACTTCAGACTGCCTTGAAATTTCATCTGCCTGCCTAAAAAAGTTATGATAAGCAATGTTTGGGTCATTAGCAAGAACAAAGAAGACAAATATGCCAGAGCTAGAAACCTCATCTGAACTTTATATGAACTTTTTAGATCTGGAACCTTGGTTGGAAACCCTTAAGAAAAGCATCTTTCTTGCAAGGTTCCTTGTTGGAAAACAAGCCCAGAAGCAGTAGCCTGTCCTTGGTCTTTAAGCAACTTCCTTTGACTCTTCTGCCCGGGGACTTCCCTTCTCATGGTGAGCCTGGGTAGGTTTGGAGGAAAACCAGACTGAGTTGAGAGTCCAGTGGAATGAATGGTAGTAGAATAATTCTTCACATTGATAGAGTACTTTAAGGTAGGCAAAATACTTTCCTCCAATTAACCTCATAATAGTACAAATATTATCATTCCTATTTCACAGATGAGAAAACCAAGGCTCAGGGAGCTCAAATGACTTACTCATCATATAGTCAGTAAGGATAAAAGGCAAAACTTGAACCCAGGTCTCCTGGCTCTACAAGTAGGTCTAATTCCCTAAATTCCTGCTACCTTTGAGAGGTTCCCCTTTGTGTCTTTGATTTTGTGATTCATTAACAGGGAATTTTATAATGGATTCAGAATTAAGATATTTAAATATTTGATCTCTTTGAAAAGCTCTCTGTGTTAGCATTGTCCTGGCACTCCATGACACCAGACTCAATGGCACATGTCCACATTATTGTCATGATTTTCCAGGTTAGAAATGGGATAACTGGCATTTAAATAGTGCTTTTTATACTTTCAAACATATTCATGCCCATTATCTCTTTTTAACCTTACAGAATATTAAAAAAATATTGGCATTATCTGTGGTCTTCAACTCTGACAAACATTTATTGAAGTTGTGGTTTGTGGATTATGCAAACCTCTTTGATAATAACCTGTAATATTGGCAGTTCAGAATCTCCACAGATGGTGTGTATCAATGTCTTTTGTTCTCTTTGTAAGCAACATTTCCTTGATCTTTCTTTATCTGTTTCATTGTCATCATTTTTCTAGGGCCTTTTGTGCTTCTGACAAGCTAGTATCTTCATTCCTTATGTTTCAGCATTCTTACTCCTGTAGTAGACTTTATGTATCCCCAAAGTTTTCAGTTTTTGTTCATCTCTTCTGTGTTTCACTTTCATTCTATCCCATTTTGACCTGTCACTGCTCAGTCCTTGACATAAATTCTTGATAAGAGCAAAGATAAAATGAATGACAAATTTGAGGGTTGTGGGCCTGGAGTTTGTCATTAATCCTAGCATTTTATTTTTGAGTTACTGATGGTTTCTAGCAACATCTTTGGTCCTTGATGATGTTGGAGGTCAGCGACTCTGGGCAGTGACTGTCTTTTACTTCTGTCTGTATCCCCAGGGCTTAGCACAGTACCTGGTATATATTAGGCTTTTGATAAATGTCTATTGAATTGAATTGCTGTGGGATCACATAACATAGGGGTTGGCTGCTTCTTTCTTTCATCTTGCTTTAAGGAAGGGACTTGTAGCAGGAAGGTGCCTGGTGTAGGGAAAAGACAACTAGATTTTTAGTTAGACGACTTGAGTCAAAGTTCTGGCTTTGCCCCTTAACTAGTTGTGTGATCTTGGTTCAGTCAATTAACTTCCCGACTTTTCTATTCTTCATTTTAAAAATAAATGCAATAATGCTTATATTACCCATATTACAGGATTGTTGTGAAAATCAAATGAAATACTGGATATAAAGTGCCAAGTAAACTTTACAGTACTATAGGAATGTGATCTATTATTAACAGAGTGAGTGCTAGGCTTCTTGCTAGGAGGTGATGAAGTGGGTAAAAGCTCTGGACATGGAGTCAGGAAGATCTAACTTCAAATTCTGCCTCACAGGCTATGTAACTGGTCCAAGACATATAGCATCTCTTTGCCTCAGTTTCCTCCCCTGTCAGATGGATATAATAATAGCAACACATGCTTCCCAGGGTTATTGTGAAGATAAAAATAACATAATATTTATAAAGTACTTGGTATACCATAAAACACAATACAGATGCTAACTATTATTATTAGGCTGAATATTTACTGAAACAGAAATCTGTATTTGTCTCTAACTTTTAGCTTCATCTTACTCTAATGTCTTCTATGTGTACTATGCTCCATTAGACTGCTTTCCATCTTTTATACACATTTAGTGCTTTCCTGTATCTTTGGTGTTTATTGATGCTCAGGCCCTGCTGTTTTCTATTGGGAGCTGTCCACAACTGAAGCTTATTTGGAGAAATAAGGACGGTATCCTCCCTTATTAACATTAACATGCCCAGGCTTAAAAGGGTATAAGATACTTTGAGCATGACAAACTCATTATTCAATCTCAGGTCACGCTGGACACTTAAGAAAATTTTAGCCACCTAGAGGCAGCTGGACTTGAAGTTAGAAAGACCTGAGTTCAAAACATCCTGCAAACACTTACTAATTATGTGACCTAGAGCAAGAGTTAACCTCTCAGTCTCAGTTTTTCCATCTGTAAAACCAGCATATCACAGGGTTGTGAGGATTGAATGAGAATCACACATGCAAAGAGCTTTGTAAACCGTGATGTGCTAGATAAATGCTTATTGTTATTATATTAGCCTGACCTCAATCTCTGTTTCTTGCCCATATGTTGGACCTTGTGAATGTTTGTTGTTGCCCTACTCTTATGATCTCTGGGCAGACCTCTTACTTTGGCCTCCCATTTTGTGTTTTGAGCTCCATATTTCAGTACTAGGAGCTCCCTTGATCTTTTGAGACTTTTCTTCTGCAGAATTCTACTTTGGGGCATCATGTGAAGAGACCCCAGTTAGTCCCATTGAATGACATCATACAAGTGTCCAGAGGGTTGAAATCCCCTATTCCAACAATATCTTGTCCCTGTGCCAGATTTTAGAAGAAAGTCCAGTGTGTGTGTGTGTGTGTGTGTGTGTGTGTGTGTGTATGTGTATGTGTGTATATGTATGTGTGTATGTGTATGCATATGTATTAAATAGATGATTTGCTATTGACTTAAACTGAAAATATAACAAAATGAACAAAACATTTACAAGTAATTAAAATGTAAAAAACCCAGCAGAATAAAGACAACTTCAACAACATATGTCATCCCCTCCCATTGTGTTTGATTACTCATGTACCCATTTCACAGAACTAAATGTCCTCTAATATCCCTTTCATCTCTAAAACTTTGATTCTACAAAGTGGGTATACTGGGACAAATCTTCTTTGTGTGTTGTCCCATGCTTCTCTACTCCACTCCTGCCCATTGATATCTTCCTAGTGGTATTCAGAATCACTTAGACTTATATTGATACTACCTCTATGATATATCTTGCATACCTTCCCTTAATTCCACTAACATGGCTACCTGGCTCTTTTCACCACTTTGGCAGTAGCCTCCTGATTGCTCTCCCTGCTTCAGTCTCTTTTCTCTCTAATCCACCCTCCACACAGATGTCAAATTGATATTCCAGAAGCACAGACCATGGCTGTGTGACCTTGGGCAAGTTGTTTGACCCAATTCTCCCGGTTGTCAGTGCTCTTCCCATAGAAATTACTTTTGTATTTTCTTTGCATAAATTTTGTATTTACTTATCTGTACGCATGTTGGTTTCTTCAACTGAGTATATGCTCCTTGAGGAAAGGATTTATTTTTACCTTTTCATTTTGGAAAGATGAAAATGCAATATTTACCTCCCTCCTTACCTGTAGAAGGCATTTAATAAATGCTCATTGAATTGTAGTTTTGAGACTTTGCTCAATGATCTTTCTCTTTGCAGGTGTTCCCAGGTGCCTTTGTAGACCTGCTGAAGCGGCTGTCATAGCTCAAGAAATTCTGCTGTTCACCTTGTCTCCAACATGAATTCAACTAATTTTTCCAATCTACTGTCAGTATTAACCCAAGGTCAAAACAGGGGCTGGAGAAAGGGTGTCCTATCAAATTTCTCAGATCATTGCCAGAACTCTATTGACATGAATACCTTCCTGGTCATTGCTTACAGCTTGGAGACCTTCATAGGCATCTTTGGCAATCTGTGTCTGGTGGGAGTGGTAATTAGACAGAGGGAGAAAGCCAATGTAACTAATATCCTCATTGCAAATCTGGCTTTCTCAGACTTTATTATGAGTCTTTTCTGCCAACCTTTTACACTCATCTACACCATCATGGATTACTGGATCTTTGGGGATGCCATGTGTAAACTGTCTGCCTTTATCCAATGCATGTCAGTGACTGTGTCTGTTCTCTCTCTTGTTCTTATTGCCCTGGAAAGACATCATATGATCATCAATCCCTTAGGCTATATGCCTAATATGGTTCAGGCCTACCTAGGGATTGTGGGTACTTGGCTCATTGCCTGCTTCTTAGCTATGCCCTTCATGGCCAATAGTATCTTGAGGAATGTGTTCCAAAAGAACCAATCCAAAGCCATGGATTTTCTAGTGGACAAGGCTGTTTGCACAGAATCCTGGCCAACGGCTCAACATAAATCCATTTACACCATCCTCCTGCTATTCCTTCAATACTTTGCACCCTTGACCTTCATCATTGTGTGCTACCTTCGCATCCATCAACGCCTGAAGAGGAGAAGGGATCTTTTTAAGAAGAATGAGCACTCTTTGGGTGTAATGCAGATGAAAAGGATCAACTCAGTGCTTCTGTCCATGGTTGCAGCTTTTGCCATTTGCTGGTTACCCCTGCATGTTTTCAATGGCCTTGAGGACTGGTATCATGAAGCTATTCCCATCTGCTATGGGAACTTAATTTTCTTAGTGTGTCATTTGGTAGCCATGGCATCCACCTGCATCAACCCCATCATCTATGGATTTCTGAATAGTAATTTCAAAAAGGAAATGAAGCCACTATTCTTCATTTGCCAGAATAAACCTTCAAAGGAAATCTATGAACAGTTACCTCTTTCGACCGTGCAGAGTGAACTCTCCAAAGAGTCTTTGAAGTCAACCTCTGAGCTCAACCCTATCTAGCAGCTTGGAGATGAGCCACTGCTGCAACCAGCAAGTCCCTCTGTCCCCATTTACACTCTGGCATGGTGGAAGCAGAAACACAGTAATGCCTGCTAATGGCAACCTAGGAAACATAGTGAAACCTACTTTGTCCATTTGCACTGCAGTGTCTCAGACGAAAATATTACAGCCACTCATTCCTAGACTTTCAATACTTGGAGAGATCCATGGTTTTTTCCAGTCGATGCTGCTTCCTTCCATCAAGGCATGCCTTAGAAGATTGTCTGCTTGTATTATAACAACAATAGTAACATCACAACCACAAGTTGTGGCCTTTTGGCCACCTCTCTGGTGATCAGCCTCTTCTCACTTGGCTGAGCTGTTTTATAACAACAGCCTTATACATATTCCTCCTCTAGGGCTGTACTCAAATCTTTTCCAACTGAGTAGGACCAGTTTGGCTTGGACTCTTTTGGCTCAGCTTTCAGGAGCCTAGGGGCAACCCCATGAGATGGTAAAATCTCAAAGCTAAAAAAACTCAAGCTAAAAATTAAATGCTAAAAAAATAAATGTGAATTCTAGCCTGCTGCAAGAGCTGCAGAATACCTTGCTCCTTGCTGAATTAGCATGTTCCAGGTACTCTAGAGACAGTCTTTATCCTGATGACTCAGCAATAAATGAGATGGGGGAGAATCCAGGACTTCTGTTTTTTTCCATTAATGTTCCTGGGAACTAACAAATAAATGCATGTTTGGAGAGAACAATTTCCTGGAAGTCAGAAGTATTCAGGTGGTGATCTCAGTGAGTCCTCCCACTCCGTCGTATTTAGGCAAACACAGAGGGTCCATCTTTGAATTGTTTTTTAAGGACTGGTCATGGATTTGCTCATATCTATCTATACACAGGTGCCTGTTCATTTTTATTGTCTCCACCAGTTAGGAATGTCTCATGTTTAATGCTCTAGTCTTGGCTGGAAAGCCAGATTGAATAACCAAAGGGCACTTATTGGCAAGGTAACTGATGAGGAGAACTGGATTTCATGAATGGTCATGGAGCAGAATACAGCTGAGTGGCCCTGGCAAGATAACAGACCTCTGATCCTTAGTGCTGTGCTCTGATAAGCTGTGTGTGTGTGTGTGTGTGTGTGTGTGTGTGTGTGCGCACACGCCCGCGCAGGGGTGGGGCAAAGGGGAACAGGATGCAGACTTTTGGGAACCCTTTGTAGTTTGGCACAGTACATAAAGCATTCAGAATCAGTAGCCCTGGATCCGAATCCTGCCTCAGACACTTACTACTGTCGTAACCCTGGGCGAACCACTTAAAGTGCAAAGACTCTCTTTCTTCATCTGTAAAATGGAAACATAGTAGCATCTACCTCCCAGGGTTGTGAGGATCAGATGAAGTAAGTGTGGAAAACATTTTGCAGCCCACAAAGAGATGTCTAAATGTGAGCTGTTGCTGCTGTTGTTACAGCTTTTATTAACCTGAACAAGGAATGACAAATTATTTTGTTAATATAGCTAACATAGACTTGTAGGTAGCAATGTTCTGTTTTATCTTACCTTGGGATTTCATGCAACAAATGAGGGGCTTTTCTTGTTGATGGGGAAGTAATTGTAGCACTGCAAGTCATCCCCAGTATCCTTTCTCTGCATTTTGAAGGGGGAATCTGGGTAGTAGAGGAATGGGAATCAAGATTACTCTGGTCAAAAGAAGAAAGAGGTCACAGGAAAGAGATGCTCCATTGGGAGGTCAGCTAAGATGCTGCCAACCATGGGGGCACCAAACATCGGGTTCTTAATTCACAACAAACAGAAATCAAGGAAACCAGTGAATGATGTTTACTGTTTCATCATTAAAATGTCATAAGTAGAAAGGGATGATGTGTTTTTCTTTGAAAGTCATAAAATGACATCTGTTTCTTTGTAATAACATTAAAAAATTGTTGTATGTGGGAAAAAAAATGTGATATCTTGGGTGGGAGGTTGCTTCTTGCTCCCTCACCTGGCCCTGTGCTGCCACCCCATGGGTCTTGTTGCCTTGGTGCCAACTTTCCTCAAGCCCCCTTACTTCCCCTCCACTTTCTTCTGGCGGTTAGGGGGCTGGGGAAACTTGGGCTCTCTTGTGAAGGCATCAGAATCTCTGGGGGATGGGCCTCCCAACTCCCTCCCATGATTTTTCCTGGGGGTGCATTGTTCTTTCTGCATCTACCCCAGCCCCTCCCCTACCTGAATTTGACTTAGGTATAAGAATTCCTAGTCATGGCTCTGGAAAATGCTTTGTAAACCTTAAAGTATTATATACATATTAATTATTATAATATCATCACCACTATTGTTATCATTTTTAGTATTCTATATAAAAATAATTGCTGGAGAAGGAAATGGCAAA
Source organism: Potorous gilbertii (assembly GCA_028658325.1). Taxonomy (NCBI): domain Eukaryota; kingdom Metazoa; phylum Chordata; class Mammalia; order Diprotodontia; family Potoroidae; genus Potorous; species Potorous gilbertii. The sequence goes on from CM053769.1 coordinate 517,834,630, forward strand.
TAACTCTAGTGCATTTTACCAAGGAAACCCCACATGGGGTCATGAAGAGCTGGACCTGACTGAAACGACAAAATGACAATTTAAAAATAATTGATTTTTAATATTGTACATATATAATATGCTTTCATCACTTTAATCAGTGCATGGGGATGCCTGAGAGTGACTCTTGGACTCTTAGTGGACAAAAACATACATCAGAAGTAACCTGAAACCATGCATGGCCTGGAGACCACAACCTTTGACCTTGTAGCAAGAAGATGAAAGGTATTAGTCTAAAGGAAGCTCGGTATAAAGGAGCACTGACTTCAGTTTGTAGCAGAGACAGCCATGTCTTTTTCCTAGGTCTTCCAGAGACCTGTTAGGACACCAGAGTCTTATGTGATGGCTTAAAGGACATACTGGACAGCTTGATTTTTTTGTGCCTTGCATGGGCATAACATTGGAATTGCTTATGTTTGACAAAGAACTTTGACTTTGTACTCACAGAGTTTGTGACTCAGGCCCTCTCGTCTTCAGGACAATTTTCTGTTTGTAAGAATCTCTTTCCTTTAGCTTAAGAAAATGTAGCTAAAGTACTCTAAGATCCACTAGGCTATAATTGAGCTCTTAAAAGATCACTAAAGATGCTCTTTTTGCAAAGGATGAGTGGAATTCATTGGTGAAGATCGTTGGGAGATCCCAGGAGAGAAGAAATTTGGAATCATGATTGCATGTTTTCAATGGTACCTCACTTTAGTAATTAGTTGTTACAAAAAAGAACCAGTTGAAGTAGAAGAGAGGAAACTACCAGTTAACTCTGTATTGAGTAACTAGTAATATTATGTTAATTAAGCATCACCAAACATGAAGGGAAAAGATGAAGGAATGAATGTATTTGAGGGGAAGGAATTTTCAGCATGATGGAAAGAAAGGGCATTGAACTGAGAACTGGGAAGACCCGAGTTTGAATCTTGCCTTGGACACTTAATAACTCTGTGACTTTGGGCAAATGGTTTAACAGCTGTTAACCTCAGTTTCTTCATCTGTAAAATAAGGATAATTAATTGCACCTATCTTATAGAATTGTTATGAGGGTAAGATTAATATATATATGTATACCTACATATAGTACTTTGCAAAACTTAAACTGCTATTTAATTGTTAGCAATTACTAGTAGAGTTATTAAGAAACTCTGTTTTGTTGTTTTAAAATAGATTATACTTAAGTCCTAGAGTACTTTGATCTCTAGGGTCCCATTTAGCTCTTGATCTATGACCTTATGACCTGTGATTAGGCAATTCTAGAATGCATTCTGGGGTTACATGGGAGAGTTGAACTTGGTTGTACTTTGATATCAAGAGGAAATTGTTAAGAAGATGAAGCGGCCCTTCTCTTGATTGTTGGGATAACTGGCCAAAGCATCCTCAGTGAGTAACTGATTCTTAAAAGGCTTGGCCAAGTAACAGAAAAAAATGCACACGTACATATGTATACGCATATATGTACATATACATGCATATATTCACACCCCCACTAACCCCCACCCCTGTATATATGTATACACACATACACACACATACATACATATATAGTCACATTTCCTAAAAAAGCACTAGGGAATCCCTAAAAAGTAGAAAAAATTTCTCCTCCTTCCCATACCTGGACCATCCTAGTAGTAATTATCAGCCTGAGTTGGCACCTCACTGCGTTGGGGGAAGCATGCTGTAGTGGATTCAGAAAATTCAGGTTGACAGTACCTTTGGGATCCTACGTAAGTTGCTTGACCTCTCTGAGCCTCCTTTCTCTTCAGCTGTGAAATGGACATGACAAGCAATGTTTGCATCACCAGGGTGGTTTTGTAGAAAGTGCTTTGTGCTGTATATTTGTACTATTATTGTCCTCCAGGAAATGTAGCAGGCAGGATGTTAGTGACAAAAATCTCCAAATGACAGGAAGTCAAAGCAAAATGGAGAATAATAGAAAAAAGGTATAATTTCAGCCCTTTTACTGATATTTGCTTGTTTTACTAAATATTGTAAATGCCGTCCAAGTAGCAATCATCATTGATGCAGATATGAATTGGGCTGGGAATTTGAATGAGACAGGATGGAGACTTACACATGTGGGTTAAAGTAAATTCTGTTCTTAAAGTTTATGTAACTGTTTTTATTAGGAGCTTCTGGGAATGCTTGACTGTTTGTAAACACCTTAAATATGATGGATACACATTCATTAAACTGGCAATGAACAGCATTATTGGATGTATATTTTTTCATTGAAAATTTTATTGGTTACCTTGTTTATATTGATTGGTTACATTTAATTTTGGTAATTAAGCAGGATTCCAGGTCCACCTCATAATTTCCTTATTGACCGATATCTACAAAGTCATAGGATCATTGGATTTAAGGTTATAAAGGACTTCAGAGATCCTCATTTTATAGATGAGAGAACCAAACTTAGAGAGTTTTCTTAGGTCATAAGGGTGATAAATAGAAGATCCCTCTAGTCAAACCAAGGTCAAGTGATTTTTCCAGTTACTTAGACACATACCTTGAGACCAAGATTAAAGCTCTAGAAATCTGAAGGCACTATTTTAAGAGTGCTTCCTTGTGACTAATAAGCAAGTTGATTAGAGAGAGTCTAATGCAAGGAGGTAAGTACAACCTCATAGATGCCACTGTAACTTGGAGGGCTACAAGTTATGACTGAAATATAGCTTTGGATAGGCATACCTTATTTTAAAAGGAAAGTTGGAGTAAGAAATCACATACTAAGAAGCTGTACTCCTGTGAGGAAATATAGGAATCAGAGGATAGAAACATGGTAAGGAATATTTGGGGAAACATTAATGGAAACAGAAACAGATGCAATATGAGTGTACTATAGACCACCTAAGTAAAAAGAAGAAATAGATGAGTTCAGGGAAATAATTAGAAATCTGGCACAGGAAGAATTAGACATTAGTGATGAGTGACTTCAATTATTTAGGCATCTTCTGAAGTCTTTTTCTCTCTGTCAGAAGAAGAGTGAATAATTTCCTGATGTGCCTTAAAGATAATTTCATGCTTCAAAAGGTGAAATAACCATCAAGGGAAATTTTATTCTGAATCTGACTCTCACCAGCAGGGAGAAACTGGTTGCTGGAGTGGAAATAATGAAAAACTAGGACAGGGAGAGAGGAGTGAGAAGGGAGTAACTTTTATATCTTATAGTTTGTGATAAAGCAGAAGAAATCTGAGAATGATCTGATATGTATTTAGATTTAAGAGAAATTTACTTAAAATTTTTCCCTTTTATTTTTTCAAATTAATTTTAAAAAATCAACAAAAGTCCATCTTCTTTACCCATTGATAATTCAAGAAAAATAAAATCCCTATTATAAACATATATAGTTGAGCAAAACAAATTCCTGCATTGGCCATGTTCAAAAAAGAATAGTGTCTCAATTTACACTCTGAGCTCATTACCTCTCTAACCCTGAGGTGGGTATCCTGTTTTATGGAATTGTAGTTGGTAATTATGTTGATCAGAATTCCTAAGCATTTCAAATTTATTGATCTTTGTTGTTGTCATTTAGTCATCTCACTCATGTCCTACTCTTCGTGAGACCATTTGGGATTTTGTTGGCAAAGAAACTGGATTGGTTTGCTTCTCCAGCTCATATTACAGATGAGGAAACTGGGGCAGACAGGGTTAAGTGACTTGCTCAGGGTCATACAGCTAGTAAGTGTTTGAGGATGGAGTTGAACTTGATTCTTCCTGATTTCAGAGCCGGTCTCTATCCACTGCACCATCTAGCTGCCCTTTTATCTTTGTGATATTGTTGTTACTGTGTAAATTGTTTTCCTCGCTTTATTCCATGACAGTTCATAAATATCTTCCTAGGTATCTCTGAAATCATTCTGCTCATCATCTTTTACAGAATAATATTTTATTCCATCATACTAATAAACCAAAAGTTGGCTAGCTATGCCCTAATTGATGGACATCCACTCAAGTTCCCGATTCTTTACTGCCACAAAAGAAGCTGCTATAAAACTTTTTGTATATACAGGTACTTTTCTTCGTTTTTATTTAAAATATCTTATTTCAGAGTATTCAAAGGAAGTTAGATAAGATCATCTGGAGCAATATTCTTCATGGAAAATTATATTGGAAGGGAGAAGAACCTATAAAAATGAAATTCTCAAGACACGAGCAGAAACAGTGAGAAGGAAAAAGGGGACAAGGTTAAAAAAGATTGATGTGGATATACAGGGAACACATTAACCAACTTAGATTTTTAAAAGATGGACAAAAGTTGAAATAAAGGTAAAAGAAAGTGAATACAAAAGTATGACCCAGTTCTCTAAGAGCAGTATCAGCAGTACTAAAGGATAAGGATATAAGAATTTCAAAGTATCATATGATCATATGAAATATCATATGCATATGACATACATCATAATTATATAAAAGATTACTCCAAATCACTAATAATAACAAAAGAAACGCAAATCAGAACAACTCTGAAGTTTTATTTCACATCCAGAAAACTGGCAAAAATGACAAAAGATTGAAATAGTCAATTTTGGAAGGACTGTGGAAAGACAAGCACAATAATACACCATTGGTAAAGCTATGAATTGATTCAAATCTCCAGGAAAGCAATTCTGAATGATACTTTTAAAAATAACTAAAATATCCATAAGTCTTTGACTCAGATACCTCAGTGCTGGATGATACCGCTAAGGTTGTCCAAGATTATATAACAGAATTAGTCCTACTAGAACCATAGGCAGCCCAGATACGGTCAAGTTGGTTGTGTGTGGACTGCAGTAACTGACTTTACCAACCGTTACCTTTTATCTGTCTGGCTACTGGATCATTTCCTTATTAATTCTCTAACCTGGTTCCTATCCTTTTCTCATAAATTATTAGAAATGAAAATCTTTCTCATTAATTAATTAGCTCCAAGTCCTCACTCTGTTTCTAAATAAATGGGAGAAATTTTGTGATAAGCTTTTGCTTCTCTTTCTCCCTCCTTCCATGTCTATTTCCCAACCTTCCTAGTCTCGTAGACTTTAACATCATTGTTATTGTTTATATGGTCTATTACAGTAGTAAGCAATAAAATAAGGATGTAAATAATTATTTCCAATGTATCAGAGTGAATAAAGCTTATTTACAAGAGTCACCTCTTTTTCCCTTTGAAAAGCAAGGGAAACAGGCATTGAGTAAAACTCTTACCAAATACTGCCGAAGTTCTCTCAGGAGGTTATTAAATTTCTTTCACAGGTCACTAATTCTCTAGACTGTTCCATCTCATCAACTGCATCACCCATCTTGGGATGACTGTACCCTGAGTGCTCCTTCCAAGCTAGTTCAAGCTGATGAATAGAAGAGATGGTAGGCAGAGAATAACAACCCTATGTGGATCAGAAGTCCCTAACCATGGTAGAAATAAATTTCCCTCTGAGAAGAGAGGGAGATGTTAATTATCTTACGTACAATGAATCTTTGTTTTGGTTCTTTGCTGGTACTTATGTGAGAATCCCACCTTTTCTAACATACCTCCAAATTACCTGTGAGTGAGAATTTCATGTAAGGACATTACTTCATATAACTCTTCATATAAAGCTTTCATTTGGGGAGACCAGTCTAGGTCTCCTAGTATACAAACTGGTGTTTGCACATCCTGGGAATCGTACCTATATCTAAGCATCAAGGGCATTCTCATTTCCTAGAAAGATAATTGTACTTTCTTGGATGGAGGGCTAAATGCCGTCACTTTCCTTTTTCATAGCACAAGTTTCCAACATTTAAGACAGGAATGATATTTGTCACTCTTTCCTTTGTCTTTCCAGTTGCCAGGAGATGCAAGGTAACTAATGCAAAGGCTAGAAAGAGCTTTTGGTTCCTCAGAGCATTATTTAAATGGATTTGATCCTTAGACATCTGTTGGGGTTGGCAGTAATTGAACAGTCTACTGCCAGACTGCATATAATACGTGTTAGATATTAGGACAAGAGAGTCAAATGACACAGATGTGACTTGTACGCAGTAAAAATATTATGTCCTGCGCTCATTTTTCAATCTCCAAAATATTAGCATGCAGCAGAAAAATCACTGGACCTGGTGTCAGAAAGCTCGGGTGCAGTCTCAGCTCAACTGACTTACTGTTACTAATACCATGGATGAGTGACTTCGGCTCTTGGAATCTCAGCTATGAATGAGCATCATAAAACCTGGCCCTTGGCTCTCTCATGGGGTTTCTGTGAGATTCAAGTGAGATAATTTATGTAAAATGTTTTGTAACCATAAAGCCCCATAGGAATGTAAGGAGAGATGGGCAGTTAGGACAGGTCTGCCACATTATCAAGGGAAAATGATTCTCAGATGTAAGAGAAAGAGAACTGGATCCAGAATCAGAAGACATTTGTTCGAATTCTTCCATTTGTAATTTGTATGAAACTGGGTACTGCCCTCTTCCCCATGGGATTCTTGTTATTAATTGGTGTGTAAGATGAAGGATTTAGACTGTATGTTCCTTTTGACCTTACGAATCACAGGAAACAAAATTTTGAATAGCACATGGAAAAGACTCTATCACAGCTTTTAGACCCACTTAATGGATGAGTGGGTTCCATTCCTTTGGGCTCCTTACAAGTTCTGCTGCTCCTTAGGGATTTTCAGAAGTCTGAGTGAACCAATTAACCGCCAGAATGAAGGGTGTCTGCAGTCATATTTGGCAGTATTATCAACCTTGATGGGCAGCTAGATGATATAGTGGATGAGCGCCAGACCTGGATTAGTAAGACTCATCTTCCTGAGTTCAAATTTGGCCTCAAACATTTACCATGTGTGTGAGCCTGGGTAAGTCATTTAACCCTGTTTGACTCAGTTTCTTCATCTATAAAATGACCTGGACAAGTAAATGACAAACATTTTAGAATCTTTGCAAGAAAACCCCACATGGGGTCACAAGGAGTTGTATGATCAAACCACAACAACAGATCAGTCTTGAGGTTTCTAATGTTTCAGCTCTAGCACTTAAGGAACTTCCATTCCTGCCTAATTACAACACTGTTTTATCAGCGTGGAATTTGTTCACGGCCTCCAAACTCCTTAAAATCCATTGCCTTTTATTAATTAATCTGTATGTGCTGACCATTCTTTCTGGCTACAAAGAAAGTCTGCATTTGGGTCATTCAGAACAAAGAGCTTAACGTCAAGAGGTGAAGAATTGTTTATAATAAGACTTGGCTCTGCAACTGCCAGGCATTTTCAGTTGGCAGAGACCAGAAGCTTTTCTTGTTTTCCATTTTTGCAAGGTCATTCCAAGTCCCCTTCCCATTTTACTCACCTAAGATTGGGGGACACAAATGGTGAAGATGATGATGGCAACTCATTTAATATAATTGAACAAATGACAAACATTTGCTAGGCTCCTACAAGAGATGAAGGAAAGCTGCTAGGTTGAGCTAGAGGGAGGGGAGAAACATGCATTTCCCGTTTTTTCTCCTGCCTCTCCCTTTCTCTGAGGAACATAGAAATATCATTGAAGGGGGTGTTTAATTTTTGCCTCTACCTCCCAGCACCATGCACAGTGCTTGATATACAGTAAGCAATTAATAAATGTGTCTAAATCAATTGATTGACTGTAGAGATCCAGGGAGGGTATGTGATTTACCCCAGGTCATATAAGTAGTAAGTATAAGGGGTAGTCTTTACACCCAGGTCTTTTAACTCGAGTAGAGGTTTTGTTTTTTTTTTCTTTGACCTTTCCTTCTATCCCTAGTGCTTAGCACAGGGCCTGGTACATAGTAAATATATGCTAATTAACTGACTTTCTCTTCTACCATGCTACTTCATTAAAACAAATCACTTTGCCCTTGTTTATTTTTATTAATTTGTTTTTAGTTTTCAACATTTACTTCCATAAGATTTTGAGTTCTAAATTTTCTCCTCCTCTTTTCCCTTCCTCCTCCCCAAGATGGCACGCAATCTGATGTAGGGTCTACATGTACATTCATATTAAACATATCTTTACATTAGTCATGTTGTAAAGAAGAACTAGAACCAATGGGAGGGACCATGAGAAAGAAGAAACAAAGAAAGAGAGCTAAAAACATGTTTCTATTTGTATTCAGACTCCATAGATCTTTTTCTGGATGTGGAGAATATTTTCCACCACGAGTCTTTTGGAGTTACCCTACCATCTTTTCATATAATCTTCAATCACAGAATTGTGCCTGCCAGTGTGAAAACATACCCCAACAGCCTAGGATATGTACACTGCCTCCTTCTAAATACCCTGGAAAGTGAAGTCTCAGGTAGAATCACTCAGTGCCCAGTCGTATTGGTTATCCTAACACCAACAATGATGATTGACATCCCGTCTCTCCAGTCTTCTCTCTCATTACTCCCATCATCTACCTCTGTGTTCAGAACTGAACTAGCTGCTGTCCCCTATATAACCCCCCCCCCATTCCTTCCCACCTCTCTGCTTTTGACCTACCCCGTTTCCTATCCCACAACTCTACCTGTTGTAATTCTATGCATCCTTTAGGACCCAGTTCAAATGATACTTTCTCTATAAAGCTTTTTCAGATTTCACTAATTAGAAATGAGCTTTTTATTGCTAGAATATAAGGTTTCATTTACACCTTTCTTATACACTTGTCAAGGCAACTAGGCAGCATAATGGTTAGAGTGATGGATCTGGAGTCTGGAAGATTGATCTTCCTGAATTTAAATCTGGCCTCAGACATTTACTAGCTTTGTTGACCCTAGGCAAGTCACTTAACCCTGTCTGCCTCAGTTTCCTCATCTGTAAAATGAGCTGGAGAAGGAAATTTCAAACCACTTTAGTATCTTTGCCAAGAAAACCCCAAATGGGGTCACAAAGAGTTGGTAACAAGAAAACAAGAAGATGCATGTATCATATTCTGCTGTTAGAACAGGGTAAGTTATTTATGAGAAGATATACCTTTTATGAGACTGTAATCTCCATGAAGGCAAGGCCTGAGTTTATGTCAGCATGTGTCCTGGGTATCCTTATGGAGATAATTGTAAAGAAAAAGTTATCCTTCCTGATCCACTAACCCAAGACCTTGAAAGACTGACCCTGTCAGTGTAAGTCCAGCAGTAATGGTCCAAAGCCCCTTTTCTCTCTGGCAGAAATTATTTATATAACTAGCCTCTTACAGAATAGGAAGCAATACATGAAAATAGCATACTAGAAAGAACTACAGAGGCCTTGGGAATGGTATTCAGCACTACAACAGCATCAAGTACAAACCCAAGGACTTGAGGCTGGGACGCAGGAGAGAGAGAAAGAGAGGGAGAGAGAGAGAGACAGAGAGAGAGAGAGAGAGACAGAGAGAGAGAGAGAGAGAGAGAGAGAGAGAGACAGAGAGACAGAGAGAGAGAGACAGAGACAGAGACAGAGAGACAGAGAGAGACAGAGACAGAGAGAGAAAGAGGAGAGGGGAGGGGAAAAGAAGAAAGAGAGAAGGGAAAAGAGAAAGGGAGGGAGAGAAAGGGAGAAAAACAGAGAGAACAGAAGAGAAAAAAGAATAGAGAAAAGCGAGAGGAGACAAAGAGGAGGGAGAAGGGAGAGAGAAATAGTAAGAGAGCTTCTTACTGGGCCTGAGAGGACCCATATGGATGAAGAGAGATGAAGGGAGGAGAAGAGCATTTTTTTCACTCTTTCTTCTTCTCTCTTACCATACTAAAATGGCAATTCCTGTATACCTGGAATCTGAGGCAGTTTCCCTCAGATCAAAGGAATTGCCCCATGGTGTAGTGGGGATATGAGCAAATACCAGACTAAATAGTCTGGACTTTATACAACAGGCAATGTAAATTGAGGGTTTTGAACAAAGATAAGACATGATCCAAATTTGTGCATAAAAAGATTGATCTGATAGCATTGTAAATAATAAGTCACTTAAAGGTTTACTAAGCTCTTTTGTAATGGGATGAACTAGTCTGAGAGGACCAGTCTTTGAGGCATGCATGGGTCTTCCCTTCCTGGGTCAGTCCAAGTGATCAAGTAGGAAAAGGGGGGGAAGAAATCCAGTTTCTTACCATGATACTCAGTGGCAGGTACTATATGAAGACAGGAAATCTTCTAATTGGCTATAGAAAAACTGACGACTCAGCTATTGCTGAGATGGCCCTGAAAGCTCGTAAAAACGGAGTCTCTGCCATTGCTCAGACATTTTCCTTCATGGCTGGAAGGAGACAAGATTCTGAGCTGTCTGGAATTTCAGGTGGAGATGGCTTGTGTCATCCTCATTGGGACACAAGGAGTGAGCCTTCTTCTCTATAGATGCCATGTAGGCAAAAACATAACATTCCCCTTATCTTTCTCTCCCCTTTCTCTGTCTCATTGAATGCACACGCACACACACATACACACACACACACACACACACAGCTATACTTTACAAATAAATTGGTTAAGACTACATAAGTTGCATGTGAGCCAGATACAGGAAAAGGTGCTACCTGCATTTGTACAAGTACGGTAATTTTTACTCCAAATTGCTGGAAATTTGCATACATATAATGGCAATTAAGCTTATTCATTAAGCATCTAGGCTACAGCTCCCTTACACGTTTAATGCCTGGCTTCTTTTCAA
>CM053769.1:517845743-517886060 GCA_028658325.1 Potorous gilbertii
TTACTATGTATAAGGTTCTCCTGCTTCTTTTCATTTCACAATGCATCAGTTCATGAAAGTCTTTCCAGGTTTTTCTGAAATCATTAACTACAATAATATTCCATCACAATCATATACCACAGCTTGTTTAACCATTCCCCAGTTGATGGCCATCCCTTTGATTTACAATTTTTACCAAAATTATTGGTTACTAATAATCATTTCTCTCAATAAACACATATGTACACGTATGCATACATATGCACACATATGCATACATATATACATCAGCCCTCACTCATCAAAACAAAGTCAAGTGCAAGTCATGTCATTATTTTTCTGATGGCATGGTCTTCTTCAGCAATGAAGGATGAACACAACATATATAGGTAAATATGTATATATACATGCACATGTATCCCTATATATCTACATATAAATACACACATATACGTGTGTGCAAACACATATACACCTATACATATGTGCATGTGCATATATACATGCATGTATGTATACAGATCTACACATACATACATATTCACCATGAGTATCAGACTACCATTTTGGAGGTAGAAACAGTTAGAAATGGTTGGCTATGACCATCTCCTGAGGCCTCCACGCAAGCAAGTAGGCATGTCTGGCACACCCACAATGAGGTCCTTGGGTCAAGGTAGGCTTGATGGATGGTGCTAAATTTCAGGTAGCACATCTTGCTTTCTGCCTTTTAATAACATATTCAACCCTGCTTTTGTGCCCCATCTAAAATCATCTGGAATTTCTTTTTCCCATCTCCTTTGAGTAAGGCAAATGCATTTGTCTGAGATGATCGTATAATCATAGATCCACAGTTCAAAGGGACAGAGGAGGAAACCAAGGTTAAGAGGACTAAGTGACCCACATTCACATTAATTTTATACGGTAGAGACTTCATTCAAACTCCAACTCTCAACTCAACTCTCTTTCTAGGCAGCCCAGAAGAAGACAGTGATTTCAGGAGCAATGGCTGATGATAACAGCTGACATTTTAACGTCAGCAAGATTCTTCTCCTAACCCTTAGAAGCAGAAGAATCACAGACTGGCACAAGGGAAAGACAAGTGGCCTTATAGCTAGGAGATATGGAGTCTAATCCCATCTCTACCATATGTAGAGCTATGTGACTCTTGAGCAAGAGACTTCCTCTTGGTTTCCTCATCTATAAAACAAAGGGATTGAACTAGATGACCTCCAAGTTCTTTCCTAGTTTGGCATTCTATTCCCATTTTACAAGTGATGAAATTGAGTCTCAGAGAAGTTAAATTTCTTGCCTTTGAACTCAAGTAAGTGAGGAGAGCTAAACAGGAATTCTCATTCTGAAACCAACTTTCTTTCTATAGAAAGTTCTAGGGACCTTTCCTCATTGTAAAGTCATATGGATCTGAAGGAGGTCTTTAAAAATCAGTCCTAGCTGCTCCAAGCTGACTTTGCAGTAGTCATGATTAGAGATATGGGGATAATTCAATCAATCCATGAATCAATAAGCATTTACTAAGTGCCTATTTTGAGCCAGGGGCTGTGTTCAGTGCTGAGAGTAATATGAAGGTAAAAATAAAGTAGCCTCAGACCTCAAGGAGGAGACAACATATATGTCTTTAAGCATAGGAAAATATAGGTACAGTATATACTAGTAGGAGAGTTGTCCAGAAAGGCCTTATGCAGAAGGTAGTATCTGAGGTAAGTTCGAAAAGATTGTTCATAGGATTGTCCAGTCCTTGGAGTTCTGCAGCTGGGATTCAAAGGCCGTGCTTATGAACCTCCCAAAGGACTGGTCAGTTGTAATTGATTTATTGAGAAGACTATAGAGATGCGGTGTTTGCACCTTGCAAAAGCCTTGCAGGTTATTCAGCTACTTGGCACAGCATCAGCACAGGAGGCTCCACTTCCAAACATCCATTACCTTGTGTTAATAGAATTTTACTTATCCTCAACAGGAACCAATGAACAGGCCATCATCGATGTCCTCACCAAAAGGAGTAACGCACAGCGACAACAGATCGCCAAAGCATACAAGTGTCGGTATGGCAAGGTAAAGAAAGGGCACCACATGGCCTGACTGGTCACCAGCCTGTAAATCTCACCTTCTTTGCTAGCCCAGGAAGGCAGTGCTGGTGCTGCACTTGATATCCAGAGAGATCTGAGTTCAAACACGTTCTCAGATACTCACTTGTTGTGGGACCCTGGGCAAGTCATTTAATTTCTATCTGACTCAATTTCCTAATCTCAAAATAATAGCATCTACTTCCCAGGGTTATTGTGAGGAACAAATATGATAATATTTGCAAACCTTAAAGCGCTATGGAAATAGTGTTATTATTATACTAAATTTCCTGGTTACCCACTTAGATAGCACAGCTCCGTGTTAGAACAAGAGAAGTCAAGTCTGATATGATTATGTCTACAGACTCTAGCTCTAAGTCTATAAAATGGAAATAGGAACTGCTTTATTAGCTCTGGCCCTGAATTCAGGAAGATCTGAGTTCAAATTTGACCTCAGATACTTACTAGCTGTGTGACTCTGCCTCAGTTTCCTCATCTGTAAAATGGGGACAGTAATACTATTAAACTCCCAGGGTTGTTGTAAGACTAAAATGAGATAATCATTGCAAAACTCTTTACAAATCTGAATGTGTTATATAAATGCTAGCTACTTAAACTATTACTATTATACACACAGAGCTATATAATGTAAACTATTATTTATGATGAGTGGAGGAAATAGGTGAGAAATCTCAGAAAGGATGTTGCTAGATTCAAATCCTTTATCTCAAGGAATATACTAGGAGAGTTCATCATCTTGGATGATGTAGCATGGTATGAGGTAGCCATGGTATCTTTGGTACCTTTTATTGCAGAGTCCTTTCAGTCATGTCTAACTCTCCATGCCCCCATTTGGAATTCTCTTCGCAAGGTCATTGGAGTGGTTTGCCAATTCCATCTCCAATTCATTTTACAGATAAAGAAACTGAGGCAAACAGGGTTAAGTGACTTGCCCAGAGTCACCCATCTAGTAAATGTCTAAAAGCCAGATGTAAACCCAGGGCCAGTGATCTATCCCCTGCACAACCTAGGAGCCCCTTAGAGGTCTAGCCTTGGAGATAAAAGGACCTGGATTCAAGTCCCACCTCTATGTGGAAAATCACTTAACTTCTCACTAAATCTATAACTACAGATATGTTTCCTGGACTAAAAAATTTAATGTTTATCATGTTGGCCTATCTCAGATTTGAAGAAAATAAATGTTTCTCATTTTCTATCTCAGTTGAAGCAGAGAAAGGGAAGGTGGCACTACTGGTACATCTCAGAGCAGATAGTGTGTAACATTAGCAATCTACATGACCCAATGATCTCCCAAACTAGCAACAAGACTCTGCTATCCTACTGAGTGGAATTCCAAAGGTCCCGTGGCAATTAATAATAACTAACATTGATACAGAGCTTTAAGGTTACAAAGTACATTATATGCAACCCTGAGGGACAGATGCACTTACTATTCTCAATTTACAGATGAAGAAGAGATTAAGGGACTTGACCAGGGCCACTCAGAGAGTAAGTGTTGGAGATAGAATTCCAGCACAGGTCTTCCAAACTCCAAGTCTAGCACTAGATCTAGCTGCCTCAATCTAAAGATCTGCTCTGAAGGTGGTGTGGTGAGAAACCATCATCTGTACACAAAGGCTTAGTGGCCTGATTCTGCTTCCGTCTGCATCATTCATTCCCTCCCTGCCTGCCTTCCTTCCTTTCTTATTTGCTACAGTCTCAAGTTCCTTTTGTGGAGCAATCTAGGACTGTCCACCAGTGGCCGTCCCTAAGAGAAAAAGGGTGGGTGGAGAAATAATACAGAGCATAGGTCAAAGAAGCACTTAGGGCGACTGGAGAAGAGCCATGAAATGACAAAATATGGGTGCCACCACTCTAGCTGACAAATCTGGATGTTAAATCGTGCTCCATCCTTTTCTATTTATCTAACATTAGTGATTCTCGTGGCTCCTAGAACTAGAGAGGCATCTCAGAAACACAGATCTGAGAAGAAAAAAGAAAGGGGGTGAACTAGTCAGGTACTTATGATACCTTGTACTTATAGTACTTAATGGAACTAGCCAGGTACTTATAGTACCTTATAGCTACTTATAGTACTTTAGTCTTACAGCTACTTATAGAACTAGCAAGGTACTTATAGTATCCTATACTTAGAGTTATTCATAGAAGTAGCAAGGTACTTATAGTACCTTATTGTTACTTATAGAACTAGCCAAGTACTTATAGTACCTTATGTTTATAGTACTTATAGAACTAGTAAGGTACTTATACTACCTTATACTTATAGTTACTTATAGAACTAGCAAGGTATTTTAAGTATCTTATACTTATAGTTACTCATAGAACTAGCCAGGTACTCATAGTACCTTACACTTATAGTACTTATGGAACTACTTATAGTACCTTATATTTATAGCTACTTATAGTACCTTAGATTTACAGCTACTTATAGAACTAGGCAGGTACTTATAGTACCTTATACTTATAGTTGCTTATAGAACTAATCAGGTACTTACAGTGCCTTATAGTACTTATAGAACTAGCAAGGTACTTATAGTACCTTATAGCTACTTATAGAACTAACAAGGTACTTATAGTACCTCATACTTATAGTACTTACAGTTTTTTCCTAAAAACTGGCAATGACAAGGAAATTTCTATGAGCCAGATTGTCTCTGATGAATCATCTTCTTACCCTCTTTACACTAGGATCTGATTGAGACCTTGAAATCTGAACTGAGCGGCAAGTTTGAGAGACTCATCATAGCCCTCATGTACCCACCGTACAAATACGAAGCTAAGGAATTACATGATGCCATGAAGGTAACTAAAACCACTGGCAAAGATCTGTCAAGAGACAGCCAAAATGCTGCCCATCCAGACGTTGCCTCAGGCTTCAGCTCTTGAGGAGGAAAACAAATGTTTAACCTTCTGCATCCTCCGTGGCAAGCATCTAGTAAATGGTTGCCATGAGACAGAAGAATTGCATCTGTCTCTTGTTTTCAAGCAATATACATTATAAAGTTATCAACACCATGTCAGACATAAATGCAAAAAAACACACTTTAATTTGCCAGTCCCAAGCAACACATTAAATTTGAAAACACACACACACACACACACACACACACACACAATTCTGACTCACTGAAATCTACTCATGCACAACACTCTACTATGGTCCCTCTAAAAACCTGTCTCTTCCATAATCCTTGCAGTCTGACTAAAAGCAGAGAAGCAGGTTTCATTAGAAGTTACTCTTATGTGGAATTTCTTTCTCTTCCCAGGGTATAGGAACCAAAGAGGGTGTCATCATTGAGATCTTGGCATCTAGGACCAAAACCCAACTCAGGGAAATCATGAAAGCCTATGAGGAAGGTAAGAATCAGTATGGCTGTGCTGTTGGCATCTCATGTAAAGGATTCATATGGCAATTACTGAAGGAAATTCACCGATTAGCAGAGAGGCAATGGAGACAAAGATATGGGGATATGGAGGGGTTTTCTGCTGTCAGAGTGTAAGACACTTTGGGGACATGAGGACCTATATGACCTCAAGTAGACACTGCCTAGTGTTCTAGAAGTCATCTCAGAATATTTCCAAAAAAGGAGGTAGCAGAAGTGCCCTCCCAATCCTGGAAACTTTGTGAAAGACCTTGGCATCAGAACTTCCAGACCTATGTTTTACATAAGTAGAAAGCATAGAATGTTGGCTCTTAGAAGAGACTTTAGAGATCATCTAGTTCAATCTCCTTGTTTATCATGTATTACACCAACTATTTTTTCTTTATTTTTCACAGAAATTACATTGTTCCAAGTAAATTGCAAATTGCTCTCAAGTGTCCTTTATATTCATTATTGTATTTCATATCTGGTGGAGACTATATATTTTTAATGGGTATTCCTACAGTGCTTATTTGATTTTTCTCATTAATAAGCATGTCTAGAAGGAAAAAAGTTGAAAGTTAAAATGGTGTGCTCTACCAGGACAGCGGGACTGTAAGGACTGCCTTGAATTCCTAAGAAATTTATTACTAAGAAGTTAATTTGTTGTTGTTCAGTTGTGTCTGACTCTTCATGATCCAGTGACCATACTGTTTATGGGGTTTTCTTTGCAAGGATATCAGAATGGTTTGCCATTTCCTTCTCCAGTATATTAAGGCAAGCAGAGGTTAAGTGACTTGCCCACGGTCAAACAGCTTGTAAGTGTTTTGAGGTCAGATTTGAATTCAGGTCTTCTTGACTCCAAACCCAGCACTCTATCCAGTGAGCCACCTAGCTGTCTCCTGTTGTTTCTTTACTAAGAAACAAACTAACAGCTTGCGGTATGTGGAAATGATAAAGCCTGTGTTCATGCCCCACTGTCCTATAAAGGAAAGGGGACTAGGATGAAAACCATAGACAGATCTTAGGGAAAGCTTGCCTGATAGGATTCAGAAATACAATACAAGTAGCCTTTGTAGAGTTATATGGACAAATTTCAATGAGAAGGGGGGTTGTGAACAATATCCTCGGATGTGATGGTCTTCAGGCCATGTAAGAGTAGAAAGGGTGATGAGGTAATGAGCTCCCCAAGAGGTGCTCTTGAACTCGACATGGTAGAGATATGTGGCTCTAAAAACCTGATAGTCATAGGATCATAGAACTAGGGTTGGACAGGACCTCAAAGGACATCTGATCTAAGTCACTCATTTTCAGATCAAGAAACTGAAGGTTAGGGAGGGCATGACTTGCCCAAAATCACACTTATAGAGAATCCAATGGACTTTGCATCTGGATATGAAAAAATGTGTGTATGAATCCATATTAAAGGCTCTCCTTTTCACACTATAATATGACCAGAAAGATTTTGTTGCCCAAAAATACTGTAATGAATAGTACAGCACATGTAACATTACATCCTACTTGGATTTGGAGTCAAAAGCCCAGGATTCAAATCCTGATACCTTAGTTCTGCAACATTAAGCAAGTTGCTTAATCTCTCCAGGCTTTGATTTCCTTATTTTTAAAATAACTTGTTCAAATGTTGTCTCAGACATTTACTAGCTGTGTGATTTTGGACAAATCACTTAACTTCTTGGCCTCACTTTCCCCATCTGTAAATTTAAAGGATTAGTCTCAATGGCTTCTACAATCCCTTCTTGCCCTGAATCTATGATACCTCAGGCCTCAGTCATTCTAAATCTGGTATTTTCTCTAAACACACCTATCTCACAGGTTCATTTCATCACAGGGAAAGTGCTTTTATGCTTTAAAGTGCTATATAAATTTGAACCAGTATTATTAACCTCCTGAATTTCTGCCTTACAGAATATGGTTCCAACCTGGAAGATGATATTAAATCAGACACGAGTGGATACCTGGAGAGAATCCTAGTCTGCCTTCTGCAGGTAAGAGCAGGTTTGCTTTTCTGATGGTCCTGAAGGCAACCACAAGTCCACAAGCCTGGTTCCCTGAGAAAGTCCCAAATTGGAGAACAGGGTCACATGGGTCTACAGAGGGAAAACCTTTGATGATTCCCATGTCGAGGAACAGAGCAGACCTATTTTACTGCAACAAGGGCAGCCAAGGGTAGGAATATAAGATTCAGCCACAGCCTCATATCTGGTCTGGGTGGAGATTCCATTGCCTTATATAGCTACTTTTTTTTCCTCCCTCAGGGCAGTAGAGATGACGTGAGTGGTTTTGTGGATCCAGGACTTGCACTCCAGGATGCACAGGTAAACTTTTTAATTATTAAATATATTTTCTTTATTATTTCAAACTTGTCAAACACCAGAAAATCTGAGCACTTTGATATACAAAAAAAAGAGGATTCTGTACAAAAATTCAAGCCTCTATTACATACAATTTGAATTTTATAAAGCACATTTAGTGTGTTAGTTCCAAAGTTACACCACTCATCTATGTTTCTCTCTGAACCACCTTCTATTTTCTTCAGGGTATTTTATTTTATTGCTTCCTGGATGCTTTTATCATTCTTCTATATTTTGCCCAAGTAAGCTTGAAGAGATGTCAGAGGATATCCAGTGCAATATATTCATAAGACCTACCCTTGCTTCCTTGCACATTAAAAATGTCCCCACACACCTCACACACACACACACACTTATATACACATACACATATACATACACATACACACATGTACACACATACACACACACACACACACACACACACACACACGTTCCCTTTACCTACTACCTCTCACCCAGTTCCTAGAAAATTGGAGCGACACTTAGAACCCGACCCCAGAGCAAATGGAACCTGATTCATTTAGTTCCTTTTCCTTCTGACCAGTGTCTCTGTGAGCAGGGGTTAGAATGATGTTGTCTACTTGGAATCCTTGGGGAAAGTAAAAGAAATTAAGTCCCCAATAAATAAAGTTTGAAATTTGTTCCCCTACATATCACTGTCCCCTGGAGGATTTGAACTATCATTCTATTATCACAAAATAAAGTAGGGGATGCAGAGAAAGGAATTTTCTGGCCTTCAAAACGTGTGTATTTATAAAAATAACTATTCCAAAGTGTCTTATCTTATCTCCTCTTGTTGGGTCCTAGGTCACTGCCCCTCTTGCCTAACCCTTTAGGCCCCGCCTAACACTTGGAAGTAAACATCCCCATGTCTACAGTGGAGGTCTCCTCTGTCACTGAATTGAGAGTAAATTTTCTGTCATTCCATTCTAATATCTAAATCAAGGGAACTGGGGATACTCTTTGGGGGAAAAAATAGAAGAAAGCTGTTTCTTTTTTATCAGTTGAACAAGTGAATGCTTGAGTTCTCTGAAGATAAATAGCAGATTTGTTCCAACTTTTGTTTGTTTGGACCAATCTTTGATTTCACTGTTATAGGAAAACTCCCATTCAGGAAACTCCCTCTACCAATGGACATCCAAACCTGGTCTACATCTTAAATCTTGGTCTCTTGGAGCAGTGGGACATTATAGAACTTGCCCAGGGTCACATACATAGCTCATATGTGTCAGAGGTGGGACTTGAATCCACCTCTTGTGACTCTGACGTTTGGCCTGCAATTACACCAGGCTGCCTCTACTCCCTTACTATGATAATTTTAAATTTCCATGGGATTCAGTCTGAAGGAATAAACAAAGAGGTCTTTTATTGTTTTCCTTAGAACCTTAGAACCAGAGAATGTTAAAGAAGGAAGGGATTTTAGAGGTCACAAAGTTCAAGTTTCTTATTTTATAGTTGAGACCTATTGAGGGGAAATAACTTGCCAATCAAAGAACTGGGAGTAGAACTCGTCTTCCGAAGGCCTGTCCAAGACTTTTCTCAGTTCAACAAATTGCCTCCTTTGCATGCTGATGGCAGGACCTTTAACAACACAAGGTCACCTCCACACCACAATGAAGCACTAAAGTGAGATTTTTATGGGGGGAAAAAAGCAGAAGAAAAAACTAAAGGATGAATTATTCCACCTTCTTTCTGTCATCCATTATCATTGTCCTATCCAAGCCAGAAAACAATTCTGGTTCTTTTTTGATCTTTCCCAACATATTTTAAATTAAGGGGCAGCTAGGTAGTGTAGTGGATAGAGTGCTGGGCTTGGAACCAAAAACTTTCATCTTCATGAGTTCAAATCCAACCTCAGACATTTAATAGCTATGTGACCCTGGCCAAGTCATTTAACCCGTTTGTCTCAGTTCCTTATCTACTCAATAAGCTGGAGAAGGAAATAGCAAAGCATTCCAGTATCTTCGCCAAGAAAACCCCAGATTGGGTCATGAAGAGTCCGATAAAACTGAAATGATGGAACAACACCGACCTAGTTTAAAAGAGACTCTTTTGTTGTCCCTAGCATTCATCACCAATCTCAGCTAACTCAGAGCTTTAGCATACCTGGTGCCATATTTACAAAATTATTGTTTATTACACATTATTTATCAGCTTTCTTGATTTTCTCTTTTGGATATGACTTTTAAAAAACATAAGTTGGTCAGTGAGTGACCTCTGCATCCACACTGATCTCTTTTAAAAAGCTTCCCCGTTGGAGCCACATGAAGAGCACTTATTCTTTTTTTTTTTATTGTATTTTCAAATCCCGGAATAGAACAAGTGTCTCTAGAATATTTACTCCTATAACAAATTCACTTCCATTTCTCCCTCCATTGACCCTGACTCAATCTCCACCATAATATTTTTCTCTTTCAGTTTCTTGATTTTCTCACAAGTATATATTGTTAGGGCTAACTTAAACACATTGTAAATAAATGTTATTTGTGCTTTTAGGATCTCTATGCTGCTGGAGAAAAGATACAGGGTACTGATGAGATGAAATTTATCACCATCCTTTGCACTCGGAGTGCCACACACTTGATGAGAGGTACAGAGCATTCTTTGTTGTGTTTTCACACTCTCATAGCTAACAAGCATTTCTTCAGTGCCTTCTATGGGCCCAGCACCGTGTTAACCAAGCCTTCATAGAGTTATCTGTGAGCCCTGCTTTGACTCTGGACAAATGGCTTCCAAACCTTAAATCTCCGTCACATCTGACTTCCCGCTCAAACCACATCAGGAAGGCCCAACCTAAAGCAAATAGAAACTGGTGTGTTCAGTGTCTCATATGTGGCCAGTTTCTACATGGGAATGGTTTAGAACTATTTTACCCACTTGGAATCCCTAGAACAATGGAACTAAAATTCCCAGCTCTTCTCCCCATTTATTAAGTCTACTCAACTGATGTTAGTCAAGATTGGCACCCCTAAAATACAGGGGTTCTTCTAGATCCAGTGAAGCTACCAAGACACTGCATGTTGATGCTAGAGATTCAGAGCAGGTCCGTCTGGAAGGAGATAAAGGGCTCGGCCTGGGGTCACAGTCCAGTGAGTACAGGTAGGGTGTTGGCCAACGTCATGGGGGCTAGTGTATCTAGAAGAGGATCAGAGGATCTAAGTGGACTGTTAATAGTAATAACAGTAGCCATAATAGCTGGCATTTGCAAACACTTGAAAGTTTGCAAAGGGTTTCACAAATATTATTTCATTTTATCCTGACAACAACCCCAGGAGAAAGATGCAATTAGGAGTTTTATTATACCCATTAAGAGAAAAGTGAGGGTAAGAGAGTGATTTTCAAGTGACTTGCCCAGGGTCACACGGATAGTAAATGTCCGAAGCTAGATTTGAACTCAGGTCTTTCTAACTACAACATCAATGTGAGCCACCCCACCTGTTTCATGCGTGACTAACAAACTGAATCAGCCATTAGAATAGAAGTAACGCCATGCAGGAGCGTAACCATGGTCCCTCAAACTCAAGATTGTGTCTCTGGCAGTGATATCAAAAGTAATTATTTCTCCCTCTACTGAATCTCTTCTAATTCTTCACTGTGGCATGGAGATAATCTTGTGTTCCCAAAGGCTTTGCTAAAGGGGCAAATCCCAACTAGCTAAAGGGCTCTTAATACAGAGACAACCACAGACTTTATGCCTAGCTAAGTTTGAAGAGGTATGTCCCTGGGAAGTTACCTATCAAATGATAATTATTTCAGTCACAACAACTCCAGAAGAAAAGCCATATCCTAAAGGGCAGATGGGTGACTATCTGCATCAGTGGATGGAGCAGTCACACAGTTCTTGAAAGGTTGAATTCATAATAGTGCTCATTTACATATGGCTTTAACATCTACAAAGTACTTTCCTTCCAACCATCATGTGGGGAAAGCATTGCAAATGTGCTATTATTTTTTACAATTGAGATAACTGAACCTCAAAGGGGAAAAGAGACTTAGTTAAAGTCACATAACCCAAGTCAGGACCTTAAGAGTCTCACTCAAAGCTATATTCTTTCCCAGCATCATGCGATATAAGGGGGGAAAGTTAGGGCTCTGGCCTTGGGGCAAGAAAGACTGAGTTCAAATCCAGTCTCATACTGTGTCCCTAGACCAGTCATTTAACTTCTCCCTCTCAGTCTCAGTTTCCTCATCTATAAAATGAGGGGGTTGGACTCATGACCTCTAAGATCCTTTCCAGCTTTAAATCTATAAGGCTATAATTCTCCCTCATGATATCAATCTGAAAAGATTAAGGATATCCACAAATCATCTCAGTTTCCATCAGGGAATCTATCATCTGTGAAAGTACCTGATTTCTTTATTTTATTTTGTTTATATTTTCAGCCTCTACTATCTTTGTGGGAGAGATCAAATTGCCAGTGACATAGAAAGTACCTAAGAAATAGAAACAGAGATTTAGAGCTGGAACAGGTCTTAAACTTATTTTACTTGTGAGTAAATAAAAGCCCAGAAAAGTTAGGGGACAAGGCGAAGGTCACACAGCAGTAAGTACTGGAGTTGGGACTTATATCCCAGCTGCCTTGTCTACAGAGCCAATGTATTTTTCACTATACCAAGCTGCCAAGGAAAGAGTTTCACACTTGGAATCAGGAGATCTGAGTTTTACTCCTGGCCCTTATTTTCACTAGGAATTGACTTTCCTTATCTGATCCCTTTAGCAACTTGGGACTAATTATACTTGGGAATAATGTCTTTGCAAGGTGATTGTGAGGAAAATGTCTCATAAAACTTAAAATAACAAATAAATGTGAATTACTAATAGTTTTAATACATTCACCTTAAAATACTAAAATGAATTAGACAATTACTGATTGAGTTAAGTTCTTCAGACAAGAATCAGCTGAGTCAATTTCATCAGTCAATAAATATTAACTAAAGCACCTATTATTATGTTCTAGATGCCTAGTCTGTTGAGAGAGGAGAAAAAAAAAATTGTACACATAAAAGCAAAGGAAAACTATGTACAGATACACAAGTAAATTCACAGTAACTTTGGGAAGAGTTGAGGGACATTAATAACTATAAAGGAAGAGGTCCAGGATCAGAAAAGGTGTTGTGTAGGAGATGGTGCTAGAACCAAAAGAAGGTTTCTAGGAGGCAGAAATGAAAATGGAACGTATTCCAAGGACAGGTGTAGGCAGACTGTACAAAGACCACTAGACTGAAAATAGAATGTACAATATATGAAGCAAGTAGTTAAGTTGGGCTAGAATGTAGCATGCTTAAAGTGCAATGAGTATCCTGTAAACATTACACTAACTGACATTTTTGTTGAATTTTGTGTTTCTATTAATTTATTTTTCCTTTCAATAAGTCTATAACTAACCGATTTTATTTCTATACTTTTGAAAACCCTTTTGTATAGTTAATTTCACAAAATGGAGGGTAGGAATCCTTCGTTAGACCATGGATTGTACTTTTGGGTTCAGAAAAATTCTCTATAGCAGTCTTTTCCTTAGAGATTCTTATGACCAGACACTATCTATTCTTTCCACATAGTATTTGAGGAGTACCAGAAACTTGCCAATAAGAGCATTGAAGACAGTATTAAGAGTGAGACCCATGGTTCCCTGGAGGAGGCAATGCTCACTGTGGGTAAGAGTCTCTGTAATTGTCCATATCTCCTATGCCTTTCAAATGAAGACCACCTCTTGAAAACTGAGCCTACTTATATCTAATAGACAAGAGGAAAGATCACAGAATTCAGGTCAATTCAACAAATATTTATTAAGCACAGTACAGAGTTGGTTTTGAGATCAGGCATAGCTGGGTTCAAGTCCAACCTCTGATAAATACTGTCTGAGTGATTCTGGACAAGTTATTTAATCTCTCAGGCCTCTGGGAAACTCCCTATGTCCATAAGTGGCAGAGAAGGTGCCAAATTGTATAGGCAGAGAACATTTCCTCATCTGAAAATTCTCTATGTCAATGACATCACAGTTCCAGTCCTATAAATACAGATTTGTCAAACATTGTGCTAGACACTGGGTACACTAAGACAAACACAGAGCAGTCCCTGCCCTCAAGTGGCTTATATTTGACTTGTCCAGAGATAAGTAAATAAATACAAATCTCTGCCCTTTGAGACAAGACTGTAGAACAAATCTAATCTCTGTTCCCCATAACTACCCTTCAAAATGTCTTCTAATTTTATATGAGATGAACTTTTTTATCTGCCCTTAGTCATATGGCTGGTTGAAGGAAGGAAAGAAACATTTATTAAGCACCTACTATATAGGCTTTGTACTAAGCACTCTACAAATATTATCTTGTATGATCCTCATGGCAACCCTGGGAGGTAGGTGCAATTATCATGCTTATTTTACAGATGAAGAAACAGGCTGAGAAGCCAATTCTTGCCCAGGGTCATACAATGTGTTTGCAGAATGTTTTGCACTCAGATCTTCTCAGTTCCATTCCACTGAGCCATTTGATTTCCTGGCTCAGTCCAGTGCCCCTTTCACTATACTATGACATCGTCAGATCAGAGGGGAGAAACTGACATTACTCTGCCCTAGAGTTGTAGCCAGATGATTAGGTCCAAGCCTAAATCTGCCACAAACTATTTAGACTGGATGGACTTCAAGCTCTCTTCCCATTGTAAATATCTGCAACTGTCTAAATTATGTGATATATCCTAAAATGCATTGATGTTAAAAAAATCATTGTTTTAGAACTGATGTTATGAGGGACTATAGATGTGGAGTTTCACAAGGACTATCCAAGTTCAGTGAACCACAAGAATTTATGAAATATGTACTATGCTAAAAGCTGGTGACACAAAGAAAAAGTAAGATCTATCCTTACACTCATGGAGTTCACATTTTAATGGAGGAGATAATATTTATATAAATAGGAAAATACATACAGAGTAAATGCAAAGAACTGAGCTTTTTTCTCACTTTTTTTATTCTTGGATACAAGGGATGGCTTGTGGGAGGAGGAGGGATATATTTGGAAATGAAGGTGGTATAAAAACAAAAGATGCCAAAACAAATTAAGAATTTTTCAAGCATAATTATGTTAATAAATAAGTAAGGCACTGAGATGAAAAAAAAAAAACCCAGATCTGTGTTTGCCATAAATTGCACAGTTTGGGCTGAAAGCCTTAAAATTCCCTGGACCATGCCAAACTTTGAATTAAAATCCAGCAGGTCATGTCTATACAATCCCACTGAACCCTCCAGCAAAATGTAGTGAGTCTCTCCCATTTTGCAATTGCAGCCATCTTCTAAGAGAAAACTTTTTGAAGAGGTATTTTAAAGATAGCTCAGCTTAGGTTATCAAGGCAATCCTTAACGTAACCTAGACACTGACTGTTGGAAGTTACATCCATGAAATCAACCACCGACATCTTTTGTAATGATAAAATACTGCGAGGAACCATTAATCCTGGAATCCCAGGCAAGTCAAGCTGAGAAATCCCCAGTTGTCATATATTCATAGGAGATTCAAATTTCACACTTTGGCAATATTACCTATCACTTCTGAAGGATTAACAGAACCTTTCCCTTTGTCCAGTGAAGTGCACCCGGAACATTCACAGTTACTTTGCAGAGAGACTGTACTATTCCATGAAGGTGAGAAACTGTGCTAATAATTTAGCCTATCAATCTCTTCAAACTTCCTTATTCCTGGTCTTATGGGGAAAACCAAACATAATCATTCCAGTTTGGGATTTGATTTTTTGACCTGTGTTTTTCCTTATCTTTGAGCCTCTTTGATGAACAAAATAATCCTCCTTTTAACTAAATTCTATTTATCAAAAGTCCTTTTATTTCCCAAGGAAACATTTTGAGTAAATATGGTTGACTCTTGATTGATAACCAATGCTAATTGACCAAAAAACATTTATAAGCATTTGTTCGACCTTATGACAGGGCTGAAACAATAAAGCTGAAAATAAAACAGTCCTTACCTTTAAAGAAAATGATATGGCAGGGAAAGGTAAATGGAAAGGGAGGGTTGAGTATATTTTTATATAGTATCCACAAAATATATACCAGGTAATTTTGTTAAAGCCTCCTCATGTCTACCATATGCCTCTGTTTCTTCTTGAGTGAATTTCCACTTAAATTCCAAACAAAGTTAGATATCCGTCTCCTGTACATTTATATTGTGACCTTTAAAACTCCTGCTCAGTTCTCAACAAGCTCCTCTTTATCTTTATCTTTAATCTTTTCAACCAATACACCTTCCGTCTCCTCATTCAACACAAACTCTGCTATTTACCATACCCCTATAAACTTCTCCAACTGATTCCCTTTTCCCCACTGCCTGTAATTTACAGGACCAGGAAAAGGGCAGGGACGAACATTGTTTCTCAATGCTTTTTCCAGACAGTTCATTTGTGGAGCACCACCATTCATCTGGTCTCCCATGTTTTCAACCTTGGGATTATCTTTGATTCTTCTCTCTCTCTTACCTCTCCTAATCAATTAATTATTAAGTCTTATTGATTTCACTTCTGTGACATCTCTCACGTTTGTCTTTTCTTCCATATTCCCATTACCTCCATTTTCATACAAGCCTTTATGATCACCTACCGAGACTCTTGTTGCATGATCCTAGTAAATGTGCTCCTCCCCGATCTGTTCTGTGTCCCTCCTACCCATCCTTCTCATGGAATATTTCTTGCACATCGATCTTGACATGTCCCTTATCTGCTCAAGAAATCGTATGGCTTGCCAAGTAAAGTTCAGATTCTTCTTTCTAGCATTCAGGATTCTCAACAGTTTGACACTGCCTTTCTAGCTTTGTCTCATTTTGCTGCTCTCAGTCATCCTCTGCCACCTGAATATGATACATGCCCTCTTGCCTTTGTGCTTTACTGTTTCCTCCTCCAGTTATTTTTAAAATTTCTATCCAATCTTTATGGCAATTTTAAATGCTATCTTTTGCAGCTATTTTCTGAACCCCAAAAGGGATGACCTTCATTAGTGGAGTTTATAGAACACTATTTTCTGACTGTCTAATATATTTATCATAATATTTGTGTGTTATGGTTATATATATTTTTGACCAATTTCCCTGCTAGACCATCAGCCCTCTGAGGGCAGGAATCATGTATTATTTTAACTTTATGCCTCTCCCACCAATAACATAACTGCTAGAATCTTCAAAAAGATATCATGGAGAATGATACTTTACATTACATTAATGAATTTCATTCCTGTATTTCAAACTGTATATATAGAAATGTTTCATTAACTAGAGACTAAATGGAATCCTAATTAGTTCTCTCTCTCTTTTGAAAAGGCCAGAAGTGATATCTATTTTATAACTATTTAATACAGGGATTAGGAACTTGGGATGGTACCTTGATCCGAAATATTGTTTCAAGGAGTGAAATCGACTTAAACCTCATCAAGGTCGAGTTTAAGAAGTTATACGGGAAGTCTCTCTCTAGCATGATCACGGTGAGTAAATCTTTATCCTCTACCCACATAATTTTACTGTTCTTACACACAGAGATGTGGTCACGTCACACCTCTGATCGAAAACCTTCTGGGTCCTATTGCCTTCCAATGAAAGATCACGTTCTTCTGCCTTCTGGTACCACAAAAAAAAAACAAAAAACCCTGATCTCTTTTCCATGGAAGAGCCCTTCAAAATGTCTCCTCATTTTTAATACTTACTTCAGGCATCTGTAAAAATATTCCTTAAACAGGCATTGGACTAAATCTTAGGGCTTGAAGCATTTCAGGGTTCAGATTCTTTTCAATAAAGTCATGGAATAACTTTGGAATTTTCATCAATAGATAAGTGAAAACCACATATTTTATTTGTTTTGGTGACTAAAGCAAAATTTATTTAGCTTGGACTATCTGAAGGAACAAGTATATGAAATGTCCGTTTAGATTGCTGTTCAATTGATTTCTGTCACTCTTCATGACCCCATTTGGGCTTTTCTTGGCAGAATGTTTTACCATTTTCTTCTCCAGCTCATTTTATAGATAAGGAAACTGAATCAAACAGAGTTAGTGACTTTCCCAAGGTCATGTAAAGGAAGTGTCACAGGCCAGATTTCAACTCAGGAAGGTGAATATTTCTGACTCCAGATCCAGCACTCTATCCACTGCTCTACCTAACTGCCCTGAATTTAGACTGGGTTGCCTCAAAACCATTGATATATTCTTAACATATAAATTTGCGTCCAAAAAGATTTTTAAATTATTCAATTCTCTTCCACTTTAAGAATTTTAAAATTTAGATATCTACAATTATTTTCTGAGATGGAAGTCATAAACTAGAATGTAGATTAATATCTTCTAAAGTATTTTGTCCCAGAAATGAACTTACATTACCCTTTGAAATATGAGAACAAGGATTATCTTTCTCAGATAAAACAGAAAGTCTTCCTTGGGACTAAGAGATGAGTCCCAAGAGATTTAATTCTAAGAGTCAGTTCCAAGAAAGCCCCAAACAGTGGTCATGAGAATCCAGCAAGGAAGTTCTTGAACCATGTGATTTATCATTACCCTGTCAACACTGTTACCATTTTTGATCATAGAACTTGCCACTCAAGTTATGAACTCTCTACTGGGAAAACCAAAAGACTGACCCCCATGACCCTCTTGGAAGAGTACTGACCAAAGTGTATTAAAGGAAGACTTCAATAATGAAAAGAATGTATCCGAGCAATGGTATTACCAGAGCAAAGGACATTCCCTTACCTTCCCACTCTAGTTATCATAAAATCCCAGAGTCAGAAAGAATCTCAGAAGCCATCTTTCCTAAAGCCACTGGAATTAACCTCTATTCCTTTACAGATGATCACCCAGTTTTTGTCTGAAGACTTCTAATGAGGGGAAACCCCTCCCTTCCAGGGTAGCCTACTTCACTCATATGGTCTAATTTTAAGAAGTTTTTCCTCCCATCAGTGTGAGCTCTAGCAATGAGGAGATCAACCAGGGATGACCCCTTATTGAAACTCTCCTCTCTCTGTTTACTGTCCATACTTAAACTCACTCAGGAGTGGAGACTCTGTGTCGTACACAGAATCACTGGATCTCAGAGTTGGAAAGGACCTCAGAAATCTAGTTTAACCCTAATCTAACTAATGCAATGCAAAATTCTACAGTCTACTGGGTAGTAGGTATTTGACATTCACTTGAAGGCTTAAAGTGAGGGGAGATCCCCTAGCTCCCAATACAGCCTATTTCATTTTTAGATAGCTACAGTTATTAAAAAAGCTTCTCCCTGTACTGTGCAGATACAACCTGTACAGGCTCCATAGCCTTCATGAGAGTACACCATGCTGATCTTACTTACAGATAAGGTGACCAAAATCTCCTCCCAATCTAGATCTCCTTCCTGCTTCTCCTCAGGAGAGTTATGCACCCTTTGCCCAAGACCCTCCATCCCACTAGTCCAGGACCTGACAAGATGAGTAATTTATCATTGGACAGGACTCACCAGATTATTCCCTTCTAAAGTGAGGCTGAGTTCACAAGAGCTTCATACTTTAATATAAACGGCCTTTGAGCCTGCAGCCCCCCTACATCGCCTGGAGAGAGAGAGGGGAGTTCAGAGCTCAGAATCTCCTGACTAAGCAGAAATGTAAAAAGCAAAACAAAAACAAGCAAACACTGCTAGTCCATTAAGATTTAAGTGAAGTTTCACCTGAGTCAGGGGCAGCTTGGTGATACAGTACAGAGTGCTGGGCCTGGAGTCAGGAAGACTTGAGTTCAAATTTGACCTCGGATAGTTATTAGCTTTGTGACCCTGGGCAAGCTATGTAACCTCTCATTTCCCCATCTGTAAAATGATGTTGATAATAGCATCTGTCTCCCAAGATTATTGTAAGGCCCAAATGATTGTAAAGCACTTAGCACAATGCCTGGCACATAGTAGGTAAATGTTATCTTTCATTATGGACTTGAAACACACACACACATACACTCCTTTGTAACCTCCTCAGGCACACTTGCACACATTAAACCTATAGATACTATAAACTTGAGTTTGTAATAGTAAACTTAGTAAGTATTTGTTGAATTAATGAATGGAAAAAAAAAGTAGCATCCTTTTCCCCAGCATACAGATGAACCCTCTCACTTGGAAATGGATCTAAAGGCTCATCACGTGAACACTCCCCAAAGAAAATCTCTGTAGATAAAGGCTCCTTCTTCTAATATACACTGTCAGCTTCTACTCTCTTGATTAATGAGCCTCCTTTTGGGATCTGGAATGAATATTAATTCTTTGATGAAACTTGTGATGCATACCTCCCCTTTCTCCTTTTTCTTCTCCCTGATCTGAAGAAAATATACAAGATTCCTGGAGGGAAGATAGAAGGAAAAGGATCATGTCAGACATTTCTTCACACAGCTGAAATAATTTTATATCTATAACCTAAATATCAGGCTTTTTCCCCAATTGACTTGCCTGGGCACTCCAAGTTCATTGGTAGTTAAAAATAATACCTAGGTCTTTAAACAAAGTTGTTGTCTCTTTCTATGGCCTCCAAAGTACAACCTAAATTGCATTGGGAAATACTGGGGGTGGCCTTTAACTAATGATAGATTACATATATAAAGCCCACATTTATAAAGCACGTTTTTTTCACAATGACTGTGCAGTGGGCAGTGAAAATACCAATTCCCCCATTTTACAGATACAGACACTGAGGCCCAGAGTGGAAAAGCAATTTAACTAAAGTCACACCATTAACAAGCAGAAGTCTTGGTTTTTGAAGGAAGATCTTCTGACTTTGAGTACGATATGATTTCCACTAATATTATGCTGCTTTTATATGAATTTACCCACCATCAATTGGGCATCTATAAGGACAAACTGGCTCCATATATTCAGGTTGCCCCTGATAATTGATCGTGGTAATAACTGAGCACTGAAAGGCCCTTCTAGACCTGGGATTCACCAGTAATCAACACCCTGAATTACTGTTATTATTGAACACCCTGAGAATGTGCTTGGGGGAGGGGTTGGAGGTATCACTATAATAACGTGAAACACATTCTAAAAAGAGAACAAGTCAGTTTTCTTAACCCTCCTTCATTCAACAAATTAGGACACAAAAAACGTTACCCCATGTTGTGAGTCATCTTTCTGTTCATTTGTGGTGCTTTACATTAAAGGTTATTTCTACTGGAGTTGGAGTCCTTTAGTTTGGGGACATCTTTCTATTTGACTTGTAAATAAAGCATGCTTTTTGATTACGAGGTCACCTGCCTCATTTTTAAATATCAGTTATGTAAGCCTTAGTAACGAGAAACTAATTCACC
The DNA here is from genome assembly GCA_028658325.1 of Potorous gilbertii. Taxonomy (NCBI): domain Eukaryota; kingdom Metazoa; phylum Chordata; class Mammalia; order Diprotodontia; family Potoroidae; genus Potorous; species Potorous gilbertii. The sequence goes on from CM053769.1 coordinate 517,866,866, forward strand.
ATCTGAAAAATCCAGGTATGCTTTGGGGGATTTCCTCACTCCCTTGACTCATAACCCTCACCCAGGAAACTTCAGACAATAGGCTGAAATTGGCTTCTTACTTGTAAGCAAGCAGTTTAAAAAATTATAGATTTTTTACATGAAAATAAAGAGGAATATATAACAAAATTCCTCAATTAGAAACCACTTGTCTCAAACATCTATATAGTCTTCAGAATCACTTATAGCCCCAATATATGAATTTCATCAGCAGAAATCTCTCCCCTCAGGTCCTCTCATGGAATTCTCTTCCCTAATTCTCTCTCTCTCCCTCTCTCTCCCTCTCTCTCTCTCTCTCTCTCTCTCTCTGTCTCTCTCTCCAGTTCTCTCTTTATTTGTGTATCTGTTTTTTTCTGTGTGTGTCTGTTTCTCTTTTTCTGTATGTATCTCTGTCTCTCAGTGTATCTCTCTGCCTTTGTGTTTCTACCTCTCTCGCTCTGTCTTGGTACATCTCTCAGTCTTTTCTATTTCTGTCGCTTTCTCTGTCCCTGTCTCTATTTCTCTCTGCTTCTGGGTGTGTTTCTGTCTCTCTCTGTGCCTCAGTATCTATCTGTCTCTTTCTCGCCATCTCTCTAAGTGTCTCTGGATCTCTCTGTCTTTGTCTTTCCATGTGGCCTCTGTCTCTATTTGTCTATATGCCTCTGTCTTCTCTGCCTGTCTCTTTCCCTCATTCCTTTCTCCTCTCAACTTCCTGTGGATCATGATGATAATAAGGCCACCAGGCCTTTATTTACCAACAGATAAGTGAAGGCTGATTCTATTAGCTTTTATTGTCTAGTTGTTAGGTCAATTTGGTGTTGGAATTGAATATTCCATCTAATCCCTATTAATTTATTGGCTCCAGTTTGACAGAGTCAGAATGGAAAGGAGGAAATTTCTTCTTGAGCTAAACGTTCACTTAATGAAATGCAGCCTCTGAAGTTAATCTGATGTTTCTCATTATAAAGTTCCTGGGCAGGATGGTGCCAAGGAGTACCATCCAGCAAGTATCTATCAACAAAGTAAGAATTGGGCTAATAGGAAGTGGGAGATCAAACCCTTAGACTTCTCTGTCCAAGGAGGATCAGACTGCATAGAGATATTTAAAATTTTTTCCTCTATCATGTTAAATATACCCACTTTCTTCTGCTTGAACCCAGAATACATTCTCTCTTCCTATTAACTATTCTCCTCCCTCCATCCCTCCGTCTATAGGATAAGGTTTCTTTATCCATCTCAGATCAGTGGTGAAAGTAATGGTTGTTTCTCTCTTGTATTTAGTAACTAATTATTACATTAGGACCAAGGTTTTCCCTCTTTTCTACTTCCTAATTCAAATATCAGCCCCTGTAGGTTATTCAGGTAGACTTTTAAGAAGAACTCATATGTGTTCAAAAAATAAAATTAGGGAAATTGATAGATTCTGGTCCATTGTGTTTTACTCAGACAGGTCTGGGAATATGTGAATTCTCCCTTTTGTCAGACAAGTAATACAGACACAGATAATTCTCTTTGACCAAAACTGATTGATCCTGGTCACATCCCCCAAGCTCCTCATTAGAATAAGCCCATCTCTCATTATAGCATTTATTCTTATCATTAATTGTCAACTAATCGGAGTTGATTTCCACCCTCACGCACACTCCTCTTCCAAGAGCATGTAAGCATTGTGTGGCTTCCATGAGGGATCATTGGTCTAAGAGAAGTGGCCAAATGACCATCCTTTTATTAATAATATGTTAGCACTGTTAATAAAATAGTTACCCAGAAACTATATCTCTCAAACTTTTTATATATATCACAGTGGATTTCTTTGCCCTGAAATTGTCCAGTTTAAAAATTTCACTGAAAGAATGAATGCTAATGTACTCAACTCTAAATTTCACATCTTTTATCTAACTTTTGTATCTCCTCTAGCATCTAACACATTGGTCTCCATATTTTTGTTGTTCAATCATGTCCAACGCTTCGTGACCGTATTTGGGGTTTCCTTGACAAAGATATTGGAGTGGTTTGCCATTTCCTTCCCCAGCTCATTTTACAGATGAGGAACTGTGCTAAATAGGGTTAAGTGACTTTCCCAGGATCACAAGGCTAGTGCCTGTGTTTAGATTTGAACTCATCCAAGCCCAGTGCTCTATCCACTGTGCCACCTGGCGGCCTCTAGCTGCTCTGCACATGGCTAGACCTTAACATGAATGTGGATTGATTGATTGATCACTGTTAACTCTCATTTTCTCGACACTCTTTCAGGGAGACACCAGTGGAGATTACAGGACAGCTCTGCTGAATCTGGTTGGGAGCGATTCCTGAAATTTCCAGAAGAGAAATATCAGTGATGAGAAGTAGGAAGGAAACCAATGCATGACAGGACACCATTGTTGCCAATACTGAGGAATCATATCCAATAAGTTTTATTTACAAAGTTTCTATTTCCTTTGTTTTTTACAAAATCTTCAACTATTTCAAACTAGTATTCCAGGCAGGAGGAACCAAATATTACCCACATATAGACTATCAATCTATCTGCCTTCATCCCAGCACAACCTCCACCAGAGAACATAGTCCAGGCTGTACGTCAGGCTGAATAAGGAAATCTCAGGGTCTCAATCAGTCAGAACTTAGTATTAAATACAATCACAATACCAGAGTGTCTTTGATAGCCCCCAGGTGAGCAAAGATACACATGAAACTAGTCAGAAGTCTTGAATCTGGACGATAGAATTACATCCATTTAATTCAAGGCAAGGTATCACAAGGATTAAATTAGAATTGCTGAAAACAACATAATTATAGCTACTTGAAACATTATGAATTGAATATCACTAGTATTTTTTTTAACCATCCTCATCTAGAATTCCTGGGAGATCAGTGGAAGTTAAATTTCATGACCTGAGAAGTTGAAGCTGATCTGTTTTATTTACCAAATCAGTTGCTCCTGGAAGGGGAGGGCAGGGTACCCTGAAATCAGGGTAGGGGTGGAGCAGAGTAAGGGGTTGCCAGAGCTTATTAGCAATTGCTGACAGCAATTAAATTCTTAGGGAGATTGACTATATTTGTGACTTTACAATAGGTGGCACTCTCTGCCTGAGAATTTCTGAATTCTTTGTTGTACTTTGCAAGTTGATAAAGATTTGTATATTAAAACCCAAGGGTCGTCAACTTTGGAGCAATCGCTTGGCTGAAAGCTTTCTTTGGACTGGTCAGTAGAAATAAAAGGGGCCTAATGAGATGCTCACTGGTAGTCTGAAATCTCTGAAAACTTGATTCAGTAGGATCTCTCTGGCTCTGGAAGCTTTTAAAGGTAACTAGGACTGATTTCCATTTGTCTCATCATTTATAACAATTTATACCCAACCATTCCTTAGCATATTTATCCTCATAACCATTCTGGGAGAGAAAAGGGGCAGTCATCATCTCCCCATTTTAGTTGATGGAAAAACAGACTCAGAGGTTGGATATCTTGCAAAAGGCAAGCCACAAGTCAGTGGTGGAGCATTGACTAGAATTCAAGGACATCTATTCAGAGAGTTCTTTCCACCGCACCATTTTGCTTCACAGAGTAGAATTTCATAGATCTGTGGTGCTATGGAATGTCATAATTATAAAATAGTCAGGGTTGAAGCAACCACCTGGTATAAAGTCAAGGCAGTCCAATATCCCTTAGGTGGTGCAGTAAATAGAGCACTAAACATAGAGTCAGAAAGACCTGATTTCAAATCTGGCCTCAAATACTTAAATGTATGAACCTGGGCAAGTTACTTAACCTCTGTCTGCCTCAGTTTCTTCATTTGTAAAATAGGAATAATCACAGCACCTACCCAGGGTTGTTATAAAGATAAATTGAGGTAATATTTGTCAAGAACTTTGCAAACCTTAACTTACTACATAAATGGTAGCTACCATTATCATTTCTTTTGTATGTACATTTTATTTACATGTACCCATTCCAATTTATCTTATATTTATTTTGTACACATTTTGTGTGTATACACAGCGAGAGAGGGAAAGAAAGATAGTTAGATGGATGTTACCTCCCCAATAGATTGTAAACTTCTGGAGGGTAGGGATAATTTCATTTTTGTCTTTGTATTCATGGAACCTAGCATAGTGTCTGGCACCTGTATGAAGCACTGGGGCCTGGGGTCAGAAAAACTCATCTTCCTGAGTTCAAATGTGGTTTCTGATACTTCCTGGCTGTGTGACCCTGGGTAAGTCATTGAACCCTGCTTGCCTCATTTCCTCATATTAAAACAAGATGGGGGAGGAAATGACAAACGACGTTAGTATCTTTGTCAAGGAAACTCCAAATCAGGTCTTGAAGAGTCAGACATAACTGAAATGCCACAACACAAATAAGGTATAGAAACCTGACCCTGGAGCCAGGAAAGTCTGGTTCAAGTCCTGCCTCTGAGACAAAAGCTAAGCAAATCACTTAACTTCATAGTGATCTAGGCAACTCTCTAAGACTATAAGTTGCAGAAAAGGTGCCAACCAAGGTTAGCAGAAGTGAGTTTCCTCACCTGGAACTTCCCTCTACCACTGAAATCCCAAGTCCAGTCTCTAATGCCTTAACCATCTTGGGGGAGAGAGTGAGGTTTCTATTTGACCCAATACAGTAACCTTCCTTGTAGTTCCTTCCAAGACTAAAATTTGACTCTTAAAATATTTCAAGTTACTCTAGAACTAGTCATAGCAGAACACAGAGCTTATCATTAAGGCCCCAAATCTACAGATCAGATGGTTTTAGAGAAAGGGAGAGAATCAGAGCTCAAGGTCACCCTGAGGGTCTGTCTACTTGCCTGCCTGGCTGACTGCTGCTGGGTCCTGACGGCTCAAAGGAAGCCCAGATGGTGCCAGATGAACAATGATCTATGACCACTGATGCAATCTCAGCCCCTAATTGGATTCCATGTTTCTGTTGAGATGGCTATACAGGCTTACAAATGTTGATGAGCTGCAGAATTGAATTACAGACTAAAGAGGTTCCTGAGTCATGGATTATTCTGTTCTGCACAAAGATTAAAGACTGATCACTGCTCACAGAGTCTTTGGGGGCTTCAAATATTAGAGAAATATTTGATTTTCCTTATCACAAACAAAAATTACATGGCAATAAACAATAGCTTAGGCCTTCTGATGGTTCCTACCTGAGTATACAGGAATATAAAGTTGGGGGAGCAACCAGGAAGAATATTTGTCGCCTTAGAACTAAATCCATCTTGACAGAGGTGGAATTTGAACCCAAATTCTCTAACTCCAGAGCTAGGGCTTTGCCGATATAAAAACAAAAGATATCGATAATTTTTTTTAAGTCATATGGTATAGTTGAAGGATAGGGCAAAAGAGACAGAAATATTGGGAAACTGGGAGAGATATTGTTGTTGAGTCATTTCAGTCATGTCTGACTCTTCATGATCCCATTTGGAGTTTTCTTGGCAAAGATACTGGAGTGGTTTCCCATTTCCTTCTCCAATTCATTTTACTGATGAGGAAACTGAGGCAAACAGGGTGAAGTGACTTGTCCAGAGTCACACAGCTACTAAATGTCTAAGGCTGGATTTGAACTCAGAAAGATAAGTCTTTCTGACTCCATCCCTAGCACTCTATGCACTATGGTGTCACTTAGCTGCCCTTGGTGAAGGATAGGGATGAACTAAATAAGAAATCAGAGTATAGAGAGAGGTCACAAGGGGAAAATCCTAATCTAGGCAGATATCAGTTCTGATTTATAGGGATTAGTGGGGTAGGGAGAAGGGAACCACAACGCAGTGGGAGGACAAGGAAGGTAAGGCTTCTGGACTGAGTTGGCCCCATGGTTCTAATATAGAATGTTGGTGTGAAGGTGTCTCTGAAGACCCATCTCCCAGATTGGACCCTCTCCACTGACCGAAGGAGTGTGGTCGGAAGGGGCCAGTCTCCACAGAGCAAACTAAACAGAAATTCCCAAAAACTAAATAATGTACATCCACTTCTCAGTCGTTCTGCACAACTCTGACTCAATAGAGTGATACTAGTCCCTGCTCAGTCTTAGTCCCTAAATATTCTGTCTAAAGCAGATTCCCTGGGGCGCTAATACCCTTGGCTCTATTTCCCCAAGAGACCACCCCACCTTGCCATTAAGGCAAGCTGCCTGAAGGGCAAAAAGAGCTGGGTCTCAGTAGAGGAAATACCGCTTGACCCTGTGATGACAAGGACATGCAGAGATGAGTTATTCTTGGCCTGTGATTGTGGATTGTATTATCCTAAGAAAAGAACCCACTTTAGACAAAATTTTGAAATAAAGTATTTTATCTTCAGGAGCTTCTCTCCCATCCATTTTCCTACTAACTTTCACCCCATCCAAGAATCTAAAGATCTCATAAAATGTTCTAGTTGCTCAGGATTCTCCACTGCAATTCCTACCCCTTCTCTGCTCAGGCATCGATTTTCCTCCCCAAATCCTTCATCAAAACTCACTTGCCTAAGGCAGGGACTGTCTCATTTCTATCTTGTATCCTCCACACCTAGTACAATATCTGTCATGGAGTGGGTATTCAATAAAATCTGGTTGGTTGGTTGGTTGATTGATTGATTGGTTGATTGACAAAAATAGAACCACTCATAAAGCCTTGATGAATTTAATGACCATTTTTTCCTTCAAAAGGTGACAAAGGGAAGAGGCAAGGGGAAAATGTTATGCAGAATGGAATCACAACCAACATGGAGGAATTGGTGCTTGATATGGGAATTAAGAGAAAATAAGAGAGAAGTAATTGCTCTATCTCAAAACGTGTGATTGAAAAGAAAGTCAGATTTAGTCTTAACATGCCACTAGATTTGGGGAGAACATGTCTCAAAGAGTTCAGAGGAAGATTCTATCAGATCCCATGGCCTTGAAGGTAAATTTGTAATGGAATTCCTCAGGGATTTTTTTTAGCCCTATGTCATTTCACATTTTCATCAGTGACTTGAATGAAGTCATAGATGGCCTGCTTATCAAATTTCCAAATGATACAAAACTAAGAGAGATGGCTAATATATTGTATGACAATCAGCATCCAAAATTATCTTAAGAGGCTCAAACATTGGGTAAATCTAATGAGATCAAATGTAATAGGGAAAAATAAAATTAGCCCATAGACAATGGATACAATTCACCTCCCTCTCTGATGAGTCCCACTTTCTTTCAGGGTCCTAAAGTCTTTCATTTTTGTATCACCATCCCTTGGGAGAAAAATAAACAGGATTTCTAGGGAGGCAATTCTTTAATACTTCAGTGAATAGTCCCTCTTTCGCTGAAGAGACTCATATAGGGACCCAGGTCTATTACTTATAGTTTGGACTACCTCTGAAAGGGAAGCATTTTTCAGGCCTCTAGACTAGCAACCCTCACCTAACATTCCAGTAAGAACAAGTTTCACCCCAAAGATCCATAATGGCATCCATTCAGTTTTATAATACTTACTACTCGAGAAGCTTAGACTCCCCAAGAAGGGAAGGGAACTTGGTGTTGCTTAGACAGGCAACCCCTTTCTCACATTCCAGCAAGTTCCTCCATTTACCCCCAAAACAATACAGGCCTACAGTCTTATGACACCACTCTGAGGGCTTGAACTTCCCCAGAATGCAAACAAACATTTTAGGGTTTCTAGACAGGCAGGTTCCTTTTGCTTTGGAACTACAATCTCAAAATAATTCATGACGATAGTGAAGGACAAAATCTAGGTTTTTCCCTCTTCCCATAGTGTGACTTAGTTGTCTTTTCCAACTTCATGGCCATCTATTAAACTGAGATACTGCTTCTCTAGTGCCAAGGGGAAGACACAATCAGTCTATGGGAATATGCCAGTACCTAGGTACCCTCCAGAGGTCAAATTCCATTCTTAAATATCTGGTCTTTGACTTCCCAGAAAGGGACAGAAAAAAATCAAAAAGTCTAGAATATTTTTAGGCCTAATATTCAAGTGTCCATCCTGCAAGAATCTAAATCAACCAATTCATCCACAATCACTGAAAACCATCCTCCAAGCAACACTAAAGGGTAACATGGTACAGATCCCTGGATTGGGAGTCAGAGAATGTGAGTTCAAAGCCTACCTCTATCATTTGTGTGACTCTGGACTAGTCTTTTCACCTCTCCATGCCACAGTTTACCCATACGTAAAATGAAGATGTTGGGCTAGATGGTCTCTAAGGTCTCTTTCAACTTAAATCCATGATCCTATAAGCTGCAGATCTCCATAAGAAGTTAAATCAAAGACCCAAATGAAGCCCCACCATTCTTCAAACTCATCAAATTCATCAGGAAACTGCCTGGATCAACCTCATAGAGGAGGTAGTAGGTAACCCCTCACTAAGGGATCTTCAAACAAAGGTTGGATAATCAACTGTTGAGGATTATGTAGAAGAGATACTTGGTGAGGTATAGGTTGGACTGGTCTACCTCTGAGCTCCTTCCAACCCTGAAGTTATATGATTTTGCAACTCACTCCTTCCATGTGATGTAGGGAAAAGATACCAGAGCAAAGGTCAGATCTTCACTAGCTGGGTGAGAATGAGATGGTCACTTTATCTTTCATTTTATATATATACATATACAAACATATAAATGCATATGTATATATTTATATTGTATACGTATATATATATGTATGTGGGTATATATGTATCTGGGTATATATATGTGTGTGTGTGTATATATATATATATATATATATATGTATTATATGTAAGCATGTGTACATAAAATCACAGGATTTAGAGCTGAGAGAAATCTTCTAACCCAAATTCTTAGTTAAATAAATGAGAAAAGTGATTTCCACAGAGATTAAGTGACTTGCCCAAGGTCAGATAGTTAAAATGTAAAAGAGTGAGAATTTGAACTCAGGCTTTCCAACTCCAAACCCAGTACATTCTATGACCTCTTCCAGTCCTAACACCCCACAATATTGGATATAACTACTATCTAATCAACTAAACCAGGTTTGAGCATTTTTGTGGTTCCTCTCTCATATAACATATATATACCTTAATAGGAAATTTCTGGAGACAATTTCATTGGAATGAATTGAATCCTACAAGTGGCTGTAGGGAGCTGTTAAGGAAACATGGTGGCCAGTTTCCCAGATTGCACTGCCTCTGAAGCAGCCTACTCCCCCTCCTATCCATGCCCAGAAAACTTGGAGGACAACTCCAAGTAGGATAAGGGGAAAGAATGATTGCCTAGAGAAGAATCTGGAAATTGTTTTCATGAAGAACTGACATTGCAGAGATTATTGCTTCCACAAGACAGATGAAAAGATAAAATGCTCCCTCAGAAATTCATGATGCAGATCTTCCGGTGAGACTAGAGACTTGCAATATCCTGAATGCTGGTGTTTCAGTTTAAGGTTCTGCCTTTGGCAATGAATGACTGATTCATCCTTGGGATGGATCACTCACTGCCCCTCAGGGCCACTCTGAGAAAGTCATAGAGTTGGAGAATGTTAGAACTGGAAAGCACTTTAGAGACCATATCCTTCTGCCTTCTCATCTATAAATGAAGAAACAAGGATCCAGAAAAGTTAAGTGACGTAAAGGTCACACAACTATTTGGTGATAGTGACTGGACTCAAACCCAATTTTCCTGGTTTCTAAGGTGTTTTTTTAATCATATCTTTGCTATTATACCATAAATGTCATACTTCTATGACATTTCCAAGTCCCCAATCCCCTGACTAAAATCCTGTTTTATGCCTGCTTTCCTAGTTCTCTGAGGCTGATGGTAGCACAGAATTATAGAATTTTTGAGAAGGAACCTATATAATCAATCCCATAACTGAAAGAAAAAACCCACAGGGTAATATCCCTGGCCATTGGCTATCCAGACATTATTTAAAGACCACCACCACCCCCAATGAGGAGGAACTCACAGGGGTTAGTGTCGAAGTGAGAAATGCCTTCCTTGATTCTGCCTCAAACGCTGTGTGGCCCCAAGCAAGTCACTGACCCTCTCTCCATCTCAGTTTCCTCATCTGTAAAATAAGGATAATATAGCCTCTACCTCTCAGGTAGATGTGAGGATCACACTAAAGAGACAGCCTATGCAAAGGGCCAGCCAGCTTAAAGCACTAGCTAAGTACTAGTCGTTACTATGATACACGGCATATTACGATAGAAGGCAAGACAAGACCTGCCTCTGACATATACTGGCTTTGTGGCTACGGGCTGATCGCTCAGCCCTTCCAGACCTAAATCACAGATCTACCTCAGGTGAGGAAGTTTTAATGATCCGTCACGGATCTAGGTAACCTCTCCTCCCACTCCCTATTTGTTCAAGGAAGACAATAATCCCTCCCCCTGCCTCTCTCTTACTTTTCTCATGTGTATCCATTGTGGTCATGTGTATCCATTGTGGTCATGTGTATCAAATGGTTCTGTAACCCTAAAGGTCTCTTTAAATACATAGTTGCTATTTAAACATAAGGAAGTGATCTGTTGTCTGGGAATGTAAAAAGGGCTCAGGGTAACCTGGACACAGCCTGTTGCGGGGGAAATCACTTTCACAGATGAGAAAAGAGTAAAGGAGGTGCAATGAACAAGGTAAATGGAAGGGAACATGCCTGGGGCAAGGACAAGAAGGGAGGCGGCCGTTTGGAAAAAAGAATAAAATCTTTAGTGCTTCTCCTTAGATGTTGGGTATAATAACTCCTCTCTCTGTAAGAGTTTAAAGGTTTTCAGAGTCCTTTTCTCAGTGCTGTGGGGTGGCTGCTGCAAAGCTTTGATAAGAGTGCTGGCCATTCTTTTCTCCTCAATGTATGGCAGTGCCAGGGAGTTCTTGGCTTCCCTACCATGCATCCCCTGCTCTTGATGGCATGGGAAACAGTCATGAATAATTTGAACATTCCCATCCAGTTAGTTACTGAGGGACCAGGGGAGGGTTTTTTAATTTTTTTTGGCTCCTTGATTCATGGAGAATGCTGATATAGGCTGACCCTATGTCATTTAGAAGCTGGGGAGAGAGGACATCAGGCTGTGATTTTACTTGGAAATAATCTGGAGTCAGCAAGGAAGAGTGAATGAAGGATGAAAAAGGGTAGGTGTACTTCTGACTGCCAAGCAAAATCTTTCAAGAGGTCAGGGGTCTATAGGAACCAGAATACAAAGGAAATTCCTTTCTAGTCTGGTCCAGTATCACTGCCATGAGAGTGAATTCTGAGAGACTTCTGTGGTACTGAGATAACTCTATGACAAAATTGGGGCTTTCCTCCAGAAGTGGGGGAATAACTTCTGAGAGCTTTGTAAAGTTGCAGTAGGTACCATGGGCTGAGGAATGAGAGGGGAAATGCCATCTGGAAGACCAACTTAATACTTGACTATGACTGACTACAAGGGGATTGTCCAGATCTTTGGGGCAAGGGATCCTCTGTGTGTGTGTGTGTGTGTGTGTGTGTGTGTGTGTGTGCGCGCGTGTGCGTGTGCATGTGTGCGTGTGTGTGTGTGTGTGTGTGTGGTGAGAGAGAGAACCAGAGAGATAAATTAAGTGAGAAAGACAGAGAGATAGAGTGAGGGGGGAAGGGAACAGAGAGATAGAGAGACAAAGACAAAGGGAGAGAAAGAGAAAGAGATTTTCAGTTTTTTATTATACCTTTGCTATCATACCATAAATATCCTACCTCTATGATATTTCCAAGTCTATTTCCCTGGACTAAATCCCCCTTCTTTCTCTTTCTTGCCCTGGGCAGTTCCCTTCCATTCTCCCCAATCTTTGATCCTCCACTACTCTTCTCTCCCTTTCAGCCACAAAAGGGATTTTCCCTCTAGTAGTTGTGTCCAGGTTACCCTGCATCCTTTTTGCATTCCCAGACAACAAATCACTTCCTTACATTTAAAGAGCAAAAATGTATTTAAAGAGATCTTTAAAATTAGAGAGAAACACAGAGTCAGAGAGAACTATAGAGGAAAAGAGAGACAGAGATAATATTTTTCATGAGCTCTAAAAAAAGCTCTGCAAATTTTTTTAGCTTTGTGAAATATGTGCTTGAAAGGGATTTTGGTGACAACATTGGGTGGTATCATGTAGTGAAGTTTCTCAATTTTCTGGATGAGGGCAATGGCTCACATATGGGGAAAAAATCCATCCAGGAAAATCAGGAGCAGTGGGTGGTAATTGCAAAGAGACTAATTCAGGGTTGGTGTCAAGCAAAACTTCCTAAATATCAGAGCTATCCACAAGAGGAATAAATTACTTCTGGAGATAATTAATAATGTGATGACAGCTAGCCTTTATACAATGCTTTGAGATTTGTGAAGCACTTTGCATTTCCTGCCTCATTCGATCCTCCCAACAATACTGAGAGGTAGGTGCTGGTATCATCCTCATTTTACAGATGAGGAAACTGAGACAGAGAGGGGTTCAGTGACTGCTTGGAACCACACAGCTAACATTTGAAGCAGAATTCAAAGTTAGGTGTTTCTCACTCCAAAGGCTGCGGGTTCCTCCTCATTGGGCTCTTTAAAGCACCTGAGAATAATGAAGTGATTTGCCCAACATCACACAGGTGGTAAGCATCTGAAGCAGAAATGAAATTCAGGTTTTGCTGACTCCACGTCCCCCACTCTCCTCTAGTGGTCAAAGTCGGTCCTCTAGCCTAAATTGCTTCCCTCTCATTTCAGGAATTTAAGATTACAAAAGGCCTATGCCCTAAAGGCCTTCTATATCCTTTGCAATATCTACCGTGGTACTTGGCACAGAGGAGGAACTCAACAACTGCTTGAGGAATGATTCACCAGGATGCATCTCTGCTTCCTTATTTCTCAAGTAGGAAAGGATGATATGATGCGACATGAATTACACTCTAATTAAGAATCCTAGATTTGAGTCTCAGATCTGCCCCTTGCCAATTGGGCAAGTCACATTAATAATAATATCTAGTATTTGCATAAAACTTAAAGATTTACAAGGCACCTGACATAGTATCTGCTTTGCCTATTTTGCAACTGAGAAAACTGAAGCTAAGTTAAATTACTTGCTCAGAGTCACACAGCTAGTAAGTGTCTGAGGCAGGATTCCCATTCGGGTCTTCTGACTCCAAATCCAGCATTCTCTATATATTCACCTAGCAGACTCAGCTTGGAGAAAATGTGCCAACTGTTGTTACCAAGAGGTAGAGATCTTTAGAATCAACGTTAGTCATGTTAGAAGGAATACGATGCTGAACTGGAGCTCAGAAGAACCCCACGTTCAGCTGATGGTTTTAACACTTATTGGTTATGTGACCTGATAAGTCAATTCGTTTTCTCATCTGTAAAATAGGCATCATAACACCTAGAGTACCTGTCCCTTCTTACAGTTGTAAGAAGGATTAAACTATATTATGTATATAAAACATTTTAAAACACAATATAAATATTTATCATTATTGTAATTTAACTCAAAACTTTCCTAATCTTCAAAATGGGGAGGATAGGGCTTGCCCTATGTTCCTCCCAGGGATGGCATTGGGATTAAATGAAAAGATGTATGCACTGCGTAGACACATAGAATTATTGCATGGTGACACATCTTCTTTTAGTATCAAAACCCAAAGGGTTTTGTCTAGAAATAAGCAAGGCTTCAGCTACTTATTTTCATTGGAGAGAAGGGACTAAAGTGTAAGCCAGCTAGACCCAGAACCATGTTTGGCACTGCCAGGCCTTAGACAGCAATGAGACAAACAGGTCAAGTGAGCAGATGGAGACGGAGGGTAGAGAAAAAGAGAGACCTAAGAATTCATCGGGGTAGCAGGAAGGTTGGCAGATCCAGGCCAGAGATCCTATCTGTAGCAGGGAGAGGTTGATAAACAAGCAGTCTAATTGGCCTTCCTGCTTCCGGTCTCTCCCTTCACTCTATCCTCCACAAAGCTGCCAAAATGATCTTCCTGAGGCATGCAACCAACCAATCTCTCCCCTGCTCTAAAACATTCAGTGGCTCCCTACTATAGCCTGTAGGATAAAATATGAACTCTTTAGCCTGGGATGTAAAACCTTCCAAAGTTTCCTGCCTTTTCCTTCTTTTCCTGCCATTTTTTTTTCATGGTACTACCCTTTCTTGGATTCTACGTTCTGTAAAACCTGAACTACTTACTAGTTACTCACTGGACTGGGCACTCCAATTCCACTGCCTCTGTTTTCAGGATTTGGAGTACACTTTCTCCTTGTCTCCACCTTTTCTAATGTTTGTCTCCCCTTAAGGCTCAACTCAGGTGCCCCCTTCTCTGTGGAGTCCTCCATGACATGCCCTGCCCCCATTGTTAATGTTCCCTCACTCCTCAATTCTCCTTTTAATCTACTTAGGGGTGTATATGTTATAGCCCTGGAGAAGAATATAAGCTCCTTGAGGACAGGGACTTTTTCATTTTTGCCTTGATTTCTCCAGGGTCTACCACACAATAGATACTCAGAAAAAAAAAATGTTTTGCAAACTGAAAATAATTTTGAAGTAGCTTAAACCAAATTCTACGTTGTAAAAACTCTCCCTTTAGGCAGGATGCAGGGTGCTTAGAGGAATGTCCTGCTGGTTTTGAACTTGGTTGACCTTCCCTGTCTATTTTTCCAGCTGATTCTCATGTTAGAGTCTAATCTAAACAGAAAAGCCTGGAATTAAACAATAATAAACTTTTAAGTTTATGTCTCTGTAGCCAGTATCTGGATTAATATTTGGGGAGGCTTGACCGAATTTAATTTGAAATATAATAAATTGGAGCAAAATCATTCAATTTATTGCAATGTCTTTTGGCATCTTTTAATTTCGTGTCACATTCATCTGGAGCAATCCAATTATTTTATTCATTTGAGGCCAAGCCCGGTGATGCATGGAACTACACTCCATGTTGAGGGCATTAATTAAATCTCTACCAGCAGAGATAATTAGCCAACAGGAAGCTGGGGTGGGGTGGGGAAGTATCTACAGGGTGTGCTGGTCAATACTGAAGTATGAAAAGGAGGTTGATGTACTCTAGGAATATAAACAAGCATCTTAGAGTCATTGAACCTTTGAGAGGAAAGAACCCTGGAGATGCTCTATTCCAAACTCTTACCTGATGTATGAATCCTTTCTACAATCTAAATGGGAATGGAACACTTCTAGTGATACTTCCTTATGTCAGCAAGTCCATTTTGTTGCTCTTGTCCAGCCATTTTGTGACTCCTTTTGTGACTTCTCTTGGCAAAGGTACTGGACTGGTCTGCCATTTCCTTCTCCAGGTCATTTTACAGATGAGGAAGCTGAGACAAACAGGGCTAAATGACTTGTCCAGGATCACACAGGTAGTAAATGTCAGACTAGATTTGAATTCAGATCTTCCTGACTCCGCTGCACCCCTTAGCTTCCCTTTGATCACAAAGTACAGTGGAGCCATCCCTTCTCTCATTCTGGACCCAACCATGCTCCTGGACATAATCCAAATGGGACTAGGAGTTCATTCAGTTCTACAGGGCACAGCATGAACACAAGGAATTCCTTCTTAGCTTTTGTTTCTTATAACAGCATCAGAGAAGATGGCTTAGAGGCCATCTAATCTAATGTCTTTTTTTTACAGATGAGGAAACTGAGGTCATGAATGTTGAAGTAGCTTGTCTAAAGTCATACTTACAATAAGCTGCAGAGGTGGGATTTGAACATAGGTCCTCTAGCTACAAAGGCAACATGACTTCTTATATGACATGCTGACTTACTTCACATTAACCTATATCCTATCTGCTCAACAGAGGCCCTACTAGGAAATGGCCCAAAGTGGGTGGAGAAACCACATATTTAGTAGAAGCAGGGCATCTCTTGGAAAAGAAGTAGCTGGATGCCACAATGGATAGAACACTGAATGTGGAGTTAGGAGGCTCTGAGTTCAAATTTGACCTCAGATACTTACTAGCTGGATGACCCTGGGCAAGTTGTTTAACTTCTGTCTCCCTCAGTTTCCTCTTCTGTAAAATTAGGGTAATACTAGCACCTACCTCCAGTGTGGTTGTGAGAGTCAAATGAGATCAAACAAGAATCAAATAATTGTGAAGTGCTCAGCACAGCACCTGGTGTCTAATAGTAGGTGCTGTGTAAATATCAGCTTGTATTATCATTGTTAAAGTGCTTAGCACAGCGCCTGGCACATAGTAGGTGCTGTGTAAATATCAGCTTGTATTATCATTGTTAAAGTGCTTAGCACAGCGCCTGGCATATAGTAGGTGCTGTGTAAATATCAGCTTGTATTATCATTGTTAAAGTGCTTAGCACAGCGTCTGGCACATAGTAGGTGCTGTATAAATGCCTATTCCTTTCCCCTCCCCTCTTTGTTCTAGAATTCTCCTCATTGACCTACATAACCACAACTTCCTCTTGCACTGATGTGTCGGTAGTAAGGCAGGGTTTTCTAGTATTAGAGGGTAACTGACCATCTGTCAGGAGGCCATCCTACTGGTCTGGAGGACTAGTGGCCACTTGTGCCTATAGAGATGAGGAGAGGAAATATCAAGGATTAGCTGCCTTGGAAACCCTGCCTTGTGGTCAGGTACCACGGCACCTTACATTGACAGCTTTGTGGAGGTTGTCTTTTGCTCAGTATCATGGAAAAACTCATTGTTTATGTGAAACCAAATCAGTCTCCAGGAAGGTCTTTATCATTTGAAAAGGGTTGTCAGTTAACTGTGCCTTACACATGGTTAGTTAATAATTCATACAATGTTAGAGCTGAAAAAGATCATAAAAATTGTCTCGTTTAACCATTTCGTATAACAAATGGAGAAACTGAGATTCCTAGAAACAAATTTCTCTTAAAAAGGTCAAATAGTTTGCGATAGATTCATAGAAGCAAATTTATCTTAGAAAGGTCAAATAGTTGGTTTGTGACAATAGTACATACAAAGGTTTGTGACTCCTGGGCCCAAGCCCTTTTAACTATGGTATGCCACATTACTTCAGTTCTTTCAAATGAACTTTATTTTACTGGGTAAAATGAACCAAAAGTTCTTCCTTCTTAGTCTAAACCAGTCATGTCCTGTTATTTGTATTAGAAATTCTGGCTACATTCCATCCCCAAAGTGACTGCCTTTCAGGGCTGGTTGTAAAGGGCAATGTTCATGCATCAACTGCTTGCAATTACTAATTTACTTAAAAAAAACACTCTGGGATATATTGAGGTGAAATAATCTATACAAATGCATCATCATAATTGCATTTCCAGCTATTAAAATACATAATGCTTATCAGAAAGATATATGTAAAAATTATATTTTCAGCTTTTGCAAGCCAGTTGGATTATTCAATTAGACCTCTCATAATACATCCTCGGACAAGTAGGCTGGCTGCCCCTTCACATTAAGAGGCTACTAAGTGAAAATTAATTTGACATGAGAGTGACTTCACCACAACCTCTTGTTTTCTGCTATAATCATAAACCTATTAAATCACCTATGACTCATCAAGGACTCTGCTCATTAATATATTTTGCCTCACTATTCAATCCAAAAAGTTTTTAAATTTTTAAAATTTTATTGATATCTTTTCATTTAGATCACCTTTATTTCTAAATATAGCTCTTTTCCCTCCCTTATTCATTTCTTAAAACCTCTTGAAACATTTTTTAAATAAAAGGGGAGAGAAAAAAGTGACAATAAACCTAGATAGCACATCAATCGGGTTGGACACTATACCCAATGTTCCACAGCCAAATTCCTCACCTCTGAAAATATAGCACTTTGTTCCTTTACAATCTTGCACATTGTGATTACACAGTGATCAGTTTCATTTTTTTCTTTTTCAGAAAGCCCCTCCTCCCATATACCTGAAAAGAGTAGGTTCAGTTGCTGCTTGGGTACCATTTATACCCATATTTTAGGAAAGAAACATCATTTGATACTGACTCTCCTTCTAAGAGCCCCCAGAATGTATGTGTGTGTGTGATTGTAGTTGTTGTGTGTGGTTTTCCTAATTCTGTTCATTTCATTCTGCATCAGGTCATATAAATCTTGACAAGCTTCTTTAAGTTCTTCATATTCACTGTTTATCATGTCATGGTAATTTTCCAGTACATTTATATACCACAATTTATTTGGCAAATCTACAATCAATAGGTATCTACACATTGTTTCCAGATCTTTGCTACCTATCACAAAAGGTACAACTCTGGATATTTGGGGCCACATGGGATCTGCCCTTCTTTCTACACAGTACTAGGCTAATAACAGGTGCTTTATAAATGTTTGTTAGTTGATTAATTTATTGTCTACACCTAACAAGGACACTTTAGATGGGTTGCCCAATTAAGGATTTAGGTACACGCTTAGAAAATGGTCCTATAAGAGACTGTTGATTACCACAAATTCTAACAGCCCAGTCACAGAGGAATTTGTGAGATTTCTTCATCTACAGTAACAATATCAAGGATTTCTTTTCGATCTGTCCATCATCCCCTTCAGTAAATGGAATTAACCTTGAGGAGTTAAGTATTTTGATGCCTCAGGGTCACTTGGTATTTTGTGACTGAGCACAGGTCCAACTAGTTAAGGTGAAGAAGACCAGAAAGAACCAAAATCACTGGTTCATCACTATATATCAGCCTAGACTCCACAACCTATAATGACGATATTATAAAGCCTCCTCAAACTGGGAAACCCAATGTCAAAGGATGATTTTTTTCATTAGAAAATGAAGAAGTTC
This sequence comes from Potorous gilbertii, assembly GCA_028658325.1. Taxonomy (NCBI): domain Eukaryota; kingdom Metazoa; phylum Chordata; class Mammalia; order Diprotodontia; family Potoroidae; genus Potorous; species Potorous gilbertii. The sequence continues at coordinate 517,885,530 of CM053769.1, forward strand.
GGGGGGTGGAGCCAAGATGGCGGAGTAGAAAGACTCACCTATGCTAGGTCCGAACCCACAGCCCATGGATTGCCTGTAAAAAGAACTCCTGACAAATTCTGGAACAGTGGAAGCCGCGCAGAAACACAGTGAAGGAGATTTCCGTTGCAGAGAGCCCTGAAAAACCGACCGCAAAGGTACCCCGGACGGGAGCGGAGTCCTGTCCTGCGGAGTCCTCCTCTCCCCGCCCCGGCCACGCGGCACTGAGAGGAGCGAGTAGACCCAAGCAGGTGTCAGGGACCAGAATCTCCGGCAGCTGCGAAGATCCCTCCACCCACAGACGCACAGGTCAGTGAGAGAGACGGGCTGAGAGGGGAGCGGGGTATCTCCAGGACTCGGACCCCCTCGGGAGGCGGCGACCATGGCAGAGGCAGAGGCCGCTTGGCCAGAGGCCCACAGAGCAGGCAGGAGCTCCACCCCAGCTCCATTACAAAAGATCTCTGCATAAACCCCCTGAGGGAACTGAGCCTGAGAGGCGGCCCTGCCCCCACC
>CM053769.1:517886560-517978275 GCA_028658325.1 Potorous gilbertii
AGAGACAGAGAGAGAGGCAGAGACAGAGAGAGAGACAGAGACAGAGAGAGAGACAGAGAGAGACAGAGAGAAACAGAAAGACAGAGAGACAGAGAGAGAGAGAGAACTGAAGAGAGAGAGAGAGTGAGAGAGAAACAGAAAGACAGAGACAGAGAGAAACAGAGAGACAGACAGAGACAGAGAGAGAGAGAGAACTGGAGAGAGAGAGACAGACAGAGACAGAGACAGAGAGAGAGGCAGAGACAGAGAGAGAGAGACAGAGACAGAGAGAGACAGAGAGAAACAGAAAGAGAGACAGAGAGAGAGACAGAGAGAGAGAGAGAACTGAAGAGAGAGAGAGCAAGAGAGAGAGAAACAGAAAGACAGAGACAGAGAGAAACAGAAAGACAGAGAGACAGAGAGTGACAGAGAGACAGAGAGAGAGAGAGAGACAGAGAGAAGCTCAGGTCCTGGCATGAACTTGCAGCATGGGCTGTGCCCAGGGAAAGCATGGTTCAGTAATTAAGGTTTTCATATCCTGGCTCTGACACTACTGAGGTGATGAGTAAGTCACTTCGGCTAGATTAGCCACAATTTTCTCATCTGCAAAATCAATGAAGGGGTTGGGTCACTTAATTTTTAGGATTCCTTCTATCTCTTTTTTCTTCCGATCTACACAGATCCTTTCTGTGTCCAAGAGTATTTAGCGTACCTCTGTGTCCAGGGAAAATTAGGCTTGGGACTGGATAGATGATTTCACTTGTGAGGTAACTCCTTCTAATGCAGATCAATGCCTCCTTTTCCACTTAGAGTCTTAGAAAGTTGCCTGGGAGACACTGAGAGGTTAAGATTCTTAATAGACTTACTAGGGGTCATCCAGCCAGTATGAGTCAAAGGTGGGATTTGAACCCAGCCCTTCCTTCCTGCAAGGCTGAGTCTTTATTCCATAGACTCTTCTGCTTTTCAAGCAGCAAAACAGCCCGAGTCCCAGTCCCAGCTGCTCAACTTTTTACCTCTATCTTTCTGAACTCACTTTCTTTATCTGCATCATGGGTTGAGATCTGGAAGGGACCTTAGAGGTCCAATCCCCTCATTTTACAGATGAGGAAATTGCATCTCGGAGAAGTTTAATAACTTGCTCAGGGTCTACCAAACTTATACTGCTACCTACCTTGTAGGGCTGTCGGAGCATCAGTGAGATAACATTAAGGAGAGAGCTTTGTAGCCATAAAATGTCATATGAAAACAGTCTATTATTTAAATTACAGCCTCTTGGTCTGCATGAACCTTTCTTAAGACAGAGGCACAACCTTTTGCCTAGATAACCTCTGGAGCTCATGTCTGACTCAGTTTACAACAGCCTAACAGGTTTTAGCCAAGACAGTGCTGACTACTGGAAGAAACCGGAGGAACAGAATGATTTCACTGCAGATCCTTTTTCCAGGTAGACAAACTGATTCTTTTAATCCAAGGATTCTTTACATTTTTTGCATCTTGGACCCCTCTGGCAATCTAGGGAAGCCTGTGGACTCATTCTCAGAATAATGTTTTTAATGCACAAAAATACATAGAATTACAAAGGAACTCAATTATAGTGAGAAAAAAATTTCAAAATATTAAAAAGAAATAGTTCCTGGACCTGAGGCTAAGAATTCCTTCTTTTGATAAACAGTCAAGTCTGGGACTTGGGGGGCCATATCTGACATTCAGTTTCTCCCCATTTCCTGTTTCACCCCTAACTACAGAAAAAAAAAATTGAGTAGAAAGTGACTGGGCAAGAGGGTAAGCTCAGTATAAACGTATCCTCACAATCAACTTCATTCTTACTTATTTCAGTTAATGCAGTAGCTGATATAAAAAACAGGATTATATGGTAAATCCTCTATTTTCTGTTTTCTTGAGAATTCAAGGAATCATTGTTAGGTTCTACTTTTCACACCAGTGTTTGATTGACTTACCCAAGCTTTCCACCAGGCCATGATCTCCAGTCCAGTGCCCCTTTCCCTAGTGAAGTAGAGGAGAAAGATACAAAATAGTGTTATCTAGACTGCAGCTGTATAGTTTTAGGATTATAGCACATGTGTAGGATGCATAGAAGGACCCCCTCCACCCTCATCCCCCTCCTACCCCTTCCTTCAACCAACCTACCAGCAGGAAAAAATAAATCTGTCTCAAAGGGGTTAGCTTCTTTGGACTTCAGGGACAGAGGACCGTAATCAGCTAACCAGCTCTATTCCTGTCTGGGATAAGCAGCTTCTTTCTATACTTCTCCCAGGGCCACACCCTTCCACCAGGCTGGGTTTGTTTCTCAGAAATGACTTCACCGCCAAATAATTGTACCAGTTTGAAAACCCACGGCTCTAAATCAGGTGATCAAACATAGTGGCTATTGGGAAATGTTTCTATTTAGAATGGAACCCCAGACAAGACAGGGAGAACAGAGACTGTCTAAATCCATCCCTTTTGTGATACAGATAAGAAAATGTCACCCAAAGGGAAGTGACCAGAATTCACTTTTTGAATTGGGCTGATTCTAAAACTATATTTTACTATTTTGTCAATGAGAGATGGAAACAAATCCAGGTCTTGACAGAACTGAATTGAGTTATGAAGTAATGAATACTTGTTGAGTCCCTACCATATGCAGAATATTATCGTGTGGAGGAATTCAAAAGAAATGTAAAGATTTAGACCCTATTCCTTTCAGTCTAATGGGGAGGGGTGGTGGTGGAACCATATACAGCTGATCAATCGACATTATTACATACCTGATATGGTGTGAAAACAGTAACAGCAGCGTTCGGATCCATGCCAAACAATACATGAGGGGTGGAGTGGAAAGAATGCTGATTTTGGAATCAGAAGACTTAGGTCTGTTTCAGGTAGTTGTGTGATGGCGGACAAGTCATTCAACATTTTTTGAGGCTCGGATTTGTCGTCTACAGGATGGGAATAGTGCTCTTTGCTCTACTTACCTCACTGGGTCATTTTGAAGGTCAGATAATTTAACAATACCTAATGCCCTTTGCCACTATGCCTTGTAGGTTGTTATTAGCTAGGAATGGAATATTATTCTTATTTTAATTTTCTAGTCAACTAAGATTTAATAACATTTTTCTCTTCTCTCAACCCATGTTTTAACCAACTCTTGTTTTTATAAGGCCACACCCTTCACTAGGAATTTAGAGGTCAGGCTTATGGTTTATTCCCGAGTTAAGTTTGTGTCAGTTTTCAGGCTTTCTCTCTACCCATAGAATATTTATATAGTCTTTATTTGTGCCTTGGGGATATATAAAGAAGGGAGTCTGATACTTCTTTCTCCATGGATAGGGTTAGCTTATTCTTTTGGGGCAGGTGACAGGCATGATCTGGCAGGTTCCCAGACTGCCCTGGTCTAGTAGTCTTTGTCCCTAGCAGCCTTCCCAGCTCAACTTCTGTTTGTGAAGGGAAGAAGATAGATAGATAAAGCAGACATTGTGCTAAGTGCCAGTAATACAAATACAAGTAAGCAAGATGGTCACCATGCACAAGGTTATAATCTAATAAGGAAAGGCAACCTACAAAGAGGAGATGGAACGGGGAGTGGGGATGAGAGTGTCAGTGGCATGATAGAGCAATGACCACCAAATGGCATGGAGAACTGGACCCAGGTGAGAAAAGAGTAAAAAGGCTAAAGCTTGCCAATCAGAGCCAATATCCCAGAAAGGGAGTCTACGGGTACTGGAGTAAAGTTACAGAGTTTAAGTCTTCATATTTAACATCCTACTGGAGAAGGGAGGGTTAGAAAGATGGTTTTGTGGATGGGATGGAAATCCTTTCAAAGTGTCATGTTAGAGCTAGAAGAAGGCAGCTAAGTGATGCAGTGGATAGAGTACTGAGCCTGGAGTCAGGTAGACTCATCTTCCTGAGTTCAAATCTGGCTACCGATACTTACTAGCTGGGACACCTGGCCAAGTCACTTACCCCTGTTTGCCTTATCTGTAAAAAGAGCTGGAGAAGCAAATGGCAAACCATTCCAGTATCTTTGCCAAGGAAACCCAAAATGGGGTCACAAAGAATTAGACATGACTGAAAACAACTGAACAAGAATGAATAACTAGAAAGGGCTTCAGCGTTCATCTAGAGCAGAAGTGGGGAACATGTAGCTTCAAAACCACATGTGGCCCTCTAGGTCCTCAAGTGTAGTGCTTGGATTCAGTCAAGAGGCCACACTTGAGGACTAGAGGGCCACATGTGGTCTTGAGACCTCAAGTTCCTCACTCCTGATTCAATTTTATAGAAGAGCAAATGAAATTCACAGAGGAAGAATTTTTCCAGCTCATCAGTTTGAAGCTTCTTTGAGTCTGAGTCTTTTATATTCTTTAGGACCTGGGATAAGTAGCTTTATTGAGGTCTCTTTCCCGAGAACCTAGATCTGTTAACTTGGCCTCTAGCAGACATTTCCTCAGTAATAGCAAACAATCCTTCAAGGACAGTCTCAACCAACTTTCCCTTCCTCCCCCACATGAATCTTTTTACCAGTAAAGACCTTAATCCTAAGACATTCACTCACCCTGACCCCTATGAGCTCTCTCTAGGCAACTACTAAGTACCACAACACCTTCTGGGGACAGATTTTTCCCAATTGAATTCAATAAGCATTTATTAAGTGCTCAGCTGTAGGCTTGGCATCTCAGGTAGCCTGGGTAGTGACTCAGCAACATGTATTTGCCCAGATTAATACTAATCAGGCCCTTCACCCTTCAAGCTTCATCACATGAGAAAATAACTTTTTCCTCCTATGCAAGGAAAGATGGTTTTGCCTAGGGCTGCTTTATGTGTCTCTAAACAGAATTCTGAAATATAAACCTCCTTATTTTGCAATTAGCCTATTTGTGGCTTTAGTTTAATTCAGTTGATTCTCTATTAGTGGGTTCAGGACTAGATAGGAAATCACGGTCTAATGAGATTTTTGACAGAACTTCCCTCTTTTGCTATGTTAGCCTTGAAAAAAAACAACATTTCTTTTCTCTGTATACGAAAACAAATGTTTGCAGGCCAAACCTAACATTCATTGCTTGGTGATTTATTTCTTTTATATCACAGAGACTAGCTAGAAAGACAGGGGATAGAATGTTGGACTTGGAGTCAGGAGGACTTGGATTTAAATCTTGACTCATACTTACCAGCTGTGTGCTTGGGGAAAGTCATTCACCCTCTCTCAACCTCATACAACCCCTTAGGACTTAGCCATTTATCTCCATGAAAGGAGGTGCCTTACACTCTATCTTTAGCTATGTGTTGTCTCCCCATTAGAATGCATGAGATCCTTGACAAGGGCTATATTCTTTTGCTTTGTATATGTCCTTCCTTTAACATAGTACTTTGCATCTATTAAGCACATGATAAATGCTTTTTCATTCCTTCATTCATAGATTGATTGCCATTTGCCTTCACTGGCAGCTCCTCAGCTTTATGTCTTTTCTTGCCACTCTGAGCAAAAGTAGGAATTTCCAAGTCTTCTGGGAAATTTTTTTGGTGTAAATGAGACATTCTTCATCTTCACATAATATTGTCAACCTTCCCTTCAGTTTGCCTAATTTTAACATTTGCAAGACTATCACATTCCTGGCTAATATCGTTTTGTGGAATTTATCAACATGACTCAGAATCCCATTCAGGGTTACCTGGGAACACAAAAAAATACAATTTCTGTTTGGCAGAAAAGGCATTAGACCATGGAAATCATTTCTGAATTTGCTGATGTACTCATGACAATGTCATTGAGACCTCAAAGATGACTGTTATTGGGAATTCAATGTTTTTATAGCACTTGTTTTAGAAGACAAGGATGTTCCTGAGTGATCTTTCAGAGATGCCTGCCATGTGCTAATTCATGCTTTCCAATGCTTGACAGAGTCTGCCATTTTTTTTCTTTTTACTATTCCAAAAAAATCCCATAGCTCTATTATTCAAAGAAACTTCATTTACCCTTAAAACATTAAGACTGTTTGCTATATAAAATAGATCTGGCAAATCCAATTTCCTGAAACATGCTAGATATACCTTCTTGTACTTACTTATGGTAACCATTTAGTTGACATAGTCTTGGCCTCTTTCATGTCTTGTCATGCAGAGTAAAGAGTACTGGACTTGAAATCAGAGAAACTGGATTCAAATCCTGATTCTTAGACTTACCTGTGTGACCTTGGGCAAGTGACTTCCCTTTCTTAATTTCTCATATGTAAAATTAGATAATTTATATTTATATAAATAGATAAATACACCTTTGAAAGACTTTAGTACTCTGATCATGGTTCTAAAGAACAAAGATGAAACATGCCACTCACCTCCTTACAGAGAAATGATAAATTTAAAATGCAGAAAAAAGCATATATTTCCAGACATGTCTAATATAAGAATTAGTTGTGTTGGACATTGTACCTATATGTTGGGGGCTTTATTTTTCAGGTTTGTTTTTTTGTTTGCTTAATTGGGCAAGTAATAGGAAGGACAGATTAATTTTAAAAATGCTTGTGAATTTAAGAAATCAAAATATTAAATATTAAAAAATATGTAAAATGAAGGGAATGGATTGGATGACCTCCACAGTCCCTTCAAGCTCTGAATATATGATCTAATAGTAACTTACGATGGCAATCCACAATCAGATTCATGCTTTGAATTTGAAAAAGAAATGTTCCTATTAGTAATTTTAACCTACTGAGTTAGTTGACTCACTAGTTCTTGGTCAGCAACATCATGGGTATAATTGAATTGCAATAGAAATATTTGCTTTAATTTTAGAAATTATTATGGCTTGAACTTTGTGGCTTGGCAAGTCAATAGACTTGTTTTGGAGTTCATTGGATTCATTTGGAGTCATTTTGGAACTTGGACTAGACAAATAGGTTTCAGAGTCAAAGTTGTGCTTTGAAATCATTCCTTTTGATGTTTTGTTAGGCTTATGAAGTAGTTTTATAATACCTACAAAGAACCTAACATACAGAATTTTAGTTTTATTACAGGGATCTTTAAGTACCAGATGATTTTCTGCACAAAAATGAATGACCTCAGAAATACAGTTGAGATTTTTGTTTAATTTTTACTTTTTTGAGTTGAGGGATTATTTGAGCAGGAGCATCAAGAAAATATCTCTTTTCAATTTTTTTTTTTTAATTTTCGTTCCTGCTTTGGAAAAAAAAATCATGCACCGAATCCTTATGGTATTCAGGCACAGATGCAAGTTTTTGGAATCTGAATATTCTTTTTTGGGGAGTGTGATCATACATTATTTTGTCTTACAAAGAACATGAGGAGAACAAAGTAAGGATTTATTCAATTTGCAATATGTCAAACAATCACAGTTTGTTAAACTTCCATTGGAAAACTGCCTGGTAAACTAATAGCTTGTGAATAATTTCCATCATAGCTGGCTTTGAATTGGCCCTATACTACACAATAATAATTTATATAGTCCTTTTAGGGTTTGCAAAATACCTTACATATGTCATCTCAGTTGATCCTCACAACCACCTTGAGAGGTAGCTGCTATTATTGTTCCCATTTGACAGATAAGGAAATTGAGTCTAATAAAGACTAAGCGACTTGCCCATGGTTGAGTGGCTAAAAAGTGACTGAAGTAGGATTCAGAATCAGATCTTCCTCACTCCAGGTCCAGTGCTCTCTCCTCTTCATCATCTGAATGACTCTAACTAGGGATTTTAAAATGCAAAGATGAGTAGAGAATGTATTTCCCAGGAATGGGGAAAAGTACGTGCAAAGACATGGAGATGGAAGTTGTATATGAGAAACAGAAGGAAGGGGACCAGATTAGCTTTAATGTAGGGTCTATGACAGAGAGTAATATGCAATAAGTTTGGAAAGATAGGTTGGAGTTACATTTTAATGGTTTTAATTACAGAGGGATTGTATTCTATCCTAAAGGCAATGGAGCAGCTGGGTCCCATGATTGCCGTTATCCTTTGGGAATATCACTTTGGTGGCCGCGTAGAGGAATGAATAAAAATTAGTTATTTATTTTTAGTTTTCAACATTTACTTCCATAAGTTTTAAATTTTTTCTCCCACCCTCCCTTCTCCCTTCCCAGGATGGCATGCAATCTGATATAAGCTCTACACATACGTTTCTATTAAACACATTTTCACATTAGTCATGTTACATAGAAGAATGATAATGAATGGGAGAAACCATGAGAAAGAAGACCAAAACAAAACAAAAAAGAAAAAAGCCCGCTTCATTCTGCATTCTGACTCTATAGTTCTTTCTTTGGTTGCAGATGACATTTTCTATCTTGAGTCCTTTGGAATTTTTTAGGTCCTTGTATTGCTAAGAAGGGGCTAAATCTATCAAAATCAGTCATCACACACTGTGGCTGTTACTTTGTACAATGTTCTCTTGGTTCTGCACACTTCATTCAGCTTCAGTTCATATAAGTCTTTCCAGGTTTTTCTGAGAGCATCCTGCTCATCATTTCTTATAGCACAATAGTATTCCATTACATTCATATACCACAACTTGTTCAGCCATTCCCCAAATGATGGGCTTCCCTTTGATTTCCAGGTCTTGGCCACTACAAAAAGAGCTGCTATAAATATTTCTGTACATGTGTATCATTTTTATGATCTCTTTGGTATATAGTTCTACAAGTGGTATTGCTGGATCAAAGGGTATGATGCATTGAGATTTGAGGTGGACCTACCAGGTAGGAGGTTATTTCAATAGTCTCTTAAAGAGGACCTAAACTAGGGTAATGGAGAAAAGGGAATGGATATGAGAGAGATTGTTGAGGTGCAATCAACAAGACTTGGAAAGAAATGGTCTATGGTGGGAGGGATCAGGGGTGGGGGAATGGTGAGTGAAGAGTACAGGATGTTTCTAAATTTGTGAACCTGAGTAACTGGAAGGATGATGGTGTCCTGGACAGAAATGTAGAAATTAAGATGATGGGTATGGTTAGGGAAAAGAAATAATGAGTTAATGTTTTGTTTTATTAAATTCTATGGTGTCAGCTATCAATTAAGATGTTATCTTTGATCTCTTGACATTTAGATGAACTTAAAATGTATCTGTGTTATAAGCAGTGCATTTACAGTTTTATCAGCTATTAAAATCTGTGTATGGCAATTGATACCATGGAGGGAACAGGATGATGATTTTTCATTGGGATTTAACTATTTGTGCCTGTGCCTCAACAGCCTTCCTCTTTCATTTTCAACTTTTATCTAAATTTTGCCTCTGAAAATAATTTAAATGTCATTTTAAACTGTAATAACAGCGATCACAATTAGGTGTCTGTTTAATTATTTGAACTTTAAAGACTAATGCTGTTTCTTTCTCTTCCCTTGCTTTGTAAATAATTGAGTGCATTGATTTTGGGGGAATACAGTTCACCCCAACTAAATACCTTTTCTTAGCTCCCATTGAAATTTGGACAGATTTGGTGTTGCTAAGGATTCTGTGCATACTCAGAACACTGTTGCATGATGCATGGCTTTGCATGGTCCATTTGAGTCCCACTGAATTCTTGTGCTTCTAGATGTTGTCACCATCAAGGAGAAAGAGCAGTAGAGCTTTTGGAGTAGGAAGACAGAGGTTATTGTCATTTGCCTTAATAAGAGCACCGATACTTTTGCTTTAACTCTGTACCTGTCTATAAGATGGAGAACCACAGGCTTTACTATCTGCCTTGTCAGTGATTCTTAAGGTCCTCTAGGTCTTAATTTCATGTCCTACAGTCCCCTGGTACTGTCATCTTACCTACAAATGTAACCTAACCTGAACCTTGCTATCCACCTCGCCTCTGTGCCCTTACACTTTCAGGCGTTTTGTTTTGGGGCATCTGTCTTGTAGTGCCTTTCTTTCTCCTTCTCCCTCCTCTGCTTCCTGGATCTTTTGTATTCTGGCATGTTTGTTTGAGGGAGCAGAGGACTGTCACAGCTAACGGATGCTGGTACCTGGAGCTTTACTTGCCCAATTACATCCCTTATCTACTTATCTAATTGGTTAGCTTATTTCTCTAGATTTCTTACCTCTGTCTCTTCCCTGGCTTTGTCTCTTCCATGAAAGCATTTTCCAAACCAGTGGCAGATTCAGAACCTTAACATGCAACCTCCTCCTTCCCTCACCATATAAGGGTAGAACTGGAGTTGAAGGGAGCTAGGGAGAGGACATATGGGCATCCCATATAAGGAGTGGGCAGAGTTAAGGGAAACTTGTTTTTGATGGATTGGGAAATCTGGGGAGGAGGTGGTATTTTAAAATGACTCTAAGGGAAAAGATTGGGAAATTGAGCAGAAGGGGTGGGAGAAGAGTACTCATGACCTCAAGTCTTGCCCTAAGGGACTGTCTTAGCCCTAGAACCCTATTGTTTTGGAACTGTATGACTTAATTCAGTCTTTGATACAGTCATGAATCCCACCAACCTTAACCTCTTGAAATTTACTACCATCTGATCTCTTATGTTCACCTTGTCCTGGCTCCCATGATTTCCATTTATCATAATCTTGTATTGAAAGTCTCCACAGAGGTCATCTAATCTAACCCCATCTTCAGAATCATACATACCTGCTACAGTACAGAAGTTTCAGCAAGTGCCTACTAATCTTCAGCATGAAGGTCTCATGTGGCAAAGTGACAGTGAATCCACTGTCTCTGTACATAGCTCATGCCATAAGAGCTCTTATTGACTAGATGCAATATGGCATGTCTCGAAGGTTGCTGGGCTTGGAATACTAAATACTAATATGTGAGTTAGAATCCCACCTCTGACATTTAACAGCTTTGTTATCTTGGGAAAATCCCTCCATCTCTCTGATCCTCAGTTTCCCCATCTGTAAAATAGGGATAATACTTGCAATACTGACTTCACAGAGTTGTCATGAAGACAATAAGATATGAGATAATATATTCATATTGCCTCTTAAGGTTTATAAAGTGTTTTACATTTATATCTTGTCTGACTCTCACAACGGCCCTCTGTGTTGAGCGCTTTTACATTTGTTTTACAGGTGAGGAAACTGAGACTTGGAAAAGTTAAGTGACCCATCCATGGTCATACAATTGGCTAAGTGTCAGAGGGTAGATTCAAACCCAAGTCTCTCCTGACTCCAGGTCCTATGCTCTTCCTGCTACTTACCCTGTGTCTTAGCTTTGTGAACCTTAAAGTATTATATTAAGTTCAATTGTTATTATGAGGATGTTTTCTTATTATGTTGAGCCAAAATCTGCATTGCTGGGTTGTAGCTGACTCTAAGAATATTCCTTGAGAGAAAAAAACAAACAAAACGTTTCTTTCAGTCTCTGTCTCTTTTACTCTTATTCTGATATAAAATGTGACCTTGGTCAAAGTTAAGGATAAACATAGTGTTGGTGATTAGGAATAGGGAGAGCCCTAAGATTTCCTTTAGTATAAAATACATAAGTGAGAACGTACCTCCCAAAAGACCAGTGTCATTAGACAAAGAAATCCTTGAAAGTAATCAGAAGCTCCCTTCAGAATTTTCACGAACATTCCCTTCTATTTGCTGGTAGAACTCTGAGGGCTTGGGTCATCACAAGTTGTGCTGACCTATAATTTTGGAGAAGAAAGAGAGTGAGACTGATGGCTTCGCACAGCCCTGCCTCACTTAAATCCAATTCACTTGCAAGTCAAGATATGCCCCTGATGTCAATGGTTCTATCCATGACTGAAGGGTGAACCACCACAAGAACTCTGAGGATGTCCCTCCCAGAGAACATTGTTCTTGGCCAGTACTTTGGTTACAAGCTAAAAACATTTGCAGAGCCCTGCTTGCTTCATTCTTTAGAAAAACAAAAACAAAAAATAGCTCCCATCCTGCCAGAAATATTTGAGATTTCTACCAGAAATGAATCACAGAACTCTCCACTCCTTTCACCTAATTCTCCAACCAAGATGACCTTGTACTTCATATGTTAATAATAACGTGTTGGCAGATGACCCAATAAATGGAATAAACCAAGATTTCACCTTGAAAACAAGAATGCACATATTTATCAAAACTTAAGAATAAAACATGATCCAACTATTTCAGGCACATTTTGGCTTAAAGGTGGTATAGTAGGAAAAGTCCTGGTTCTGATATCAATCAATCAATAACAAAGAAGGAAATACCCATTTATTAAGCACCTACTATGTGCTGGACATTATGCCAAAAGTTTTACAAATATTTCATTTGATCCTCACAACAATCCTGGGAAGTAGATGCTGTTGTTATCCCCATTTAATAATGGAGGAAACTGAGACTGAAGAGGTTAATTAACTTGCCCCAGGTTACACAGAGTATCTGAGGTTGGATTTGAACTCAGGTCTTCCTCCAGCACTCTTTTTAGTGTGCCCAGCACTCTATTTAGTGTGCAGTTCAACAGCTGTATGAAGGTATGTACTAGATCTGAGAAATACCAATAAAATGAACGAAACATTCTCTACTTATAAATTGTGGTTGTTCAGTCATTCAGCTGTGTTTGACTGTTTGTGACTTTGGGGTCATGTGCCAATATTATTCATGGGACTTTCTTGACAAAGGCACTGGAATGGTTTGCTCTTTCCTTCTCCAATAGATTGAGGCAAACAGAGGTTAAGTGACTTGGCTAGAATCACACAGCAAGTGTGATCTGAGAGGAGATTTGAACTCAGGTCCTCCTGATTCCAGGCCTGACCGTCTGTCTACTGAGCTACCTGGCTGCCGAAGTACTATAGAAATGCTTCTCAAAATGATCTACTCCACCAATACATTGTTCCCTAACCCAAAAGAAAGGGGAAGGATATCTCTGCTTGTTGGCACGCGTAGGATTCTGAGATTTTCCTGCCTTGCAAGTGAGCTCCTCCCCAGCATGATTCTACTGTATTTCCTTCTCTGGTGACAGCCTTTCCAGCTGTATTCTCAATATGCCTTGGGGCTCTGTGATGCCTCACTGGGCAAGGTGCGGGGGTCACTTCTCTCACAAGAGCTGGCATCCTATAGGGTTCTCTCCCCAAGCTTTATCCCTTTTCCAACTCTACACTTGCCCTGGTGTCAGATGGGTTGCTTTCCACTCAATTTATTTCCACGTGCAATTTTGAGCTAAAAACACAGGGGAAATGGAGGTAAGAAGGACCAGACTTTTTGTTTGCTCTGCATGTCTTCTTAGAATGGGAGTTTTTAACCTGGGGTCCATGGATGTAAAAAAAAACTGATGACCATATGTCAATTAGGTTGGTTTCCTTTGTAATCCTGCACATTCTATTTTATGCATTTAAATACATTATTCTGAGAAGAGGTCCATAAGCCTTACCAGACTACCAAAGGAGTCCCTGACATAAAAAAGGTTAGGAAGTGCGGTCTTAAAAGGAATACTTTGCCCTTGGTCCATGCCAAGGATGTGGGTCATTAGGTTTGGTGATTTACACCCCCTTTTCAGAACAAAGACACCTGATCTGGCCCACTGGAAACTGTCTTTTTAGGCAGGTTACTGATAATCCTTATACTGAGACCTTAAAGTAGGCAACTACCTGAGATGTAATCACATAGTAGTTCGTTTGTTCCTGGTCACACTAGGTATCTTGCCAGCAGGCTGCCAACAATTGTCCTCATGTGGAATGATATACCAGTGCCCCTACTCCTTCCCCACCCCTCTTAGCCTGATGCCTCCTTCCCTGGCCTATCATTTTTATGATCTGTTGTTTACTCCTTGTCTAAGTAAAGTTGGTTTTCCTTAAGCTGAGTCCACCCCATCATAGAGTGGTCTGTGTCTGGCTAACCATCAATCACCTACAAAGTAATTGGAATTTGCTGTAATATCCAGTTATATCAGACTTGCCTCTGTCTCTCTCTGTCTCATTCTCTGTCTCTTTCTCTCTCTGTCTCTTTCTCTCTCTGTCTCTGTCTCTCTCTGTCTCTGTCCCTCTCTCTGCCTCTGTTTCTGCTTCTCTCTCCTGCTCTGTCTTTTTCTCTCTCCATCTCTCTTTCTTCTTTCTTCTCCTTTTCTTCTCACTCTGTCTCTTCCTTCTCTCTTTATCTCTGTCTCTGCCTCTCTCTCCCACTCTCTTTTCCTCTCTCCATCTCTGTTTCTCTTCTCTCTCCATCTTCTTGGTCTCTGCCTCTCTCTTTATCCATGCATTTTACTTTTAAATCACATTCATTTTCAAAAGTCTTCCTCCCCTTATTTGGGAACAAAGATTTCAAAAAACAAAAACAGTTCAGTAAAACCAGCCAAGGCACAGATGGAGCCTGAAGGCGTGGGCAATGCTTCACACGTGTAATCTCCCACCTCTGCAAGAAGGGAAGGAGGCTTGTTTTCTCCTTTCTTTTCTGGAGCCCAGCTCTGTCGCTATAATTATACTACATCCAGCATTGTTTCATCATCCTTCTGTTCACATTAATTGTCCTTGCTGCTGTGAGTGTTTTTTTCTTGTTCTGTTCATTTAACTTTGCATCAGTTCATAGATGCTGTGCAACGCTTCTCCAAACTGCCTCAGATGCATCAGATAAGGATTCGCACTCCTTTGCCTATGCTGGGCAGGGAACCCAGAGCTCCTTCTCCTAGTATAACTGTAACAACAGTTACAGTAATTCCTAGTACTTACATGGTACTTTAAAGTTTGTAAAGCACTTTATAAATATGATTTCATTTTAATCTCACAACCACTTTGCCTAAGAGGTCACTAGGTTTCCCAGTGGATAGACTGCTTGGAGTCAGGAAGACCTGAGTTCAAATCCAGCCTTAATGTGACTCTGGGCAAATCACTTAACCTCTGTTTGTCTCAGTTCTGTCTTTTGTAAAATAATAACACCTATCTCCCAGGGTTATTGTGAAGATAAGGCAAGATAATATTTGTAAATCACACCTAGTAGACATTTAATAAGTCTTTATTTCCTTCTTTCTTTTGAAGACCTGACTCCTGGTCTGCATTCTACCCATCACCAGGCCACATCATTGCCTTAGTAGAGGTTCCCTTACCCTTGTCCCCTGGCCCTCTATGCTGTAAAAACTTTCATGTTTATGTTCCACTGTCTGTTTGTATTAACTACTCATGCGTCTACATCAGCCTTCCTTCTCTCAGATTGTAAACACCTTTGAGAGGGCAGGAACTATGTTTGTGTAGCCTCGGTAGACTCGCCTGTGACAATACAAGGAGTTATATGTTTGTTTATGGAATGAAAGATTAACTTGATCAAATGAGATAATAGCTGTAAAGCATTTAGCACAATGCCTGCTGTAGTAGGCTCTTAAAAAATACTTGTTTATTTCTTCCTCTTCCCCATGTGATAGAAAGAACATTGGGCCGAGTATCAGAAGACTTGGGTTCAAATTCCACCTCAGAGAGTAGCTGTTAGTTATGTCATTTAATCTCTTTGTGCCTCAGTTTGCTAATATGGATTTCATGACCTTTGAGCACCTGTGCCCCTGATTGGGCCATTGACTGGCTGTGTGACTTTATATGTGGGCCATTGAAATTCTCTGTGCCTCCGTTTTCTTTTCTGACAGATGATAAAACTTGCCCTGCTTATCTCACAAAAAGTTGTTGTGTAGATTATAGAAGAAGAGACTGGTAGTTAAACCTCATCAGGACATTAAAGGCTACTAATTAGTCATTTTACATTTTCCCTTGGGTTGGCAACCATTCTGACACTTGTGTGGGGTGAAATGGCAAGGACTGGCCAGTCCTCTTTCTATGGCCACTCTCTGGAGTGAAACAATTTTCCATGCTGTCAGCCAGGACAACTCTCAAGAGGTCATTGGCCACTGATGCTGTTCGGTTCTGATCACAGATAGGATCTAGGATCAGACCTTCGAATCTACTGAAATAACTGTGTCCTCAGGACATAATACTCTGAGGGTGATTGGCCTAAGTCAGGAAAGAATAATAACAAAATGAAAACTAGGGACTCCCAGGCCCAAGTTCGCCGAATTGTGTTCACAGTCCATGAGGAGAGGAGTAGAAGGTTACACTGATATTGCAGTAGAGAAGTGGGAATCATGTCTTGTCCCCTGGAGAATAATAGCCGAGAGGGCATTAGCTAGAAGCTGCCTTTTTAAAAAAATAGATAAAGAACTCTGTGCCCCTCCTGCTACTGTAACTGAGCATATGGGATGTCCAGGGAGGACTAACACCTTTGGTGTAGGGGCTTGCCAAGCCCTTTTCTGGGTTGCTCATCCCCCTTTGGTGTTCACTTGTCCCCTCACTCTCACCTGTGGCTCCAAGAAGCTATAGCATGTACAGTGGCAGCACATTCTGGGTCCCAAACCATCTGGACAGATGGGCTAAACCAGGTTGAGGGCAACTGACAAGCCTCAAATCTGTCAGTGAGTTTGGGGGATGTCTATTTTGAGGGCTTCCCCTGGTGGAATGGGTGGAGGGGAATAATTTGTTTCAATGGCCATGAAGGCAGCTGAAGCAGGTACTGGGGAATGCTGAGAGCACAGTCAGATATCCAGGTCCTCCACTGCATCCCAGGCCATCACTAATTGTCCTTACTTTTGTCTTGCCAAAGGACTTCGATGACCCTGTAAGAGAGAATGAGGCTGATAACTTTATGTGACTCTGCCTCACTTAAATCCAATTCATGGGCAAGTCAAGGCGTCATCCCATGATGTCATCGATCCTCTTCTAAATAAACAACAATTGTACCTGGGCAGGGGAATGACCAAAGGGTGACTCAGGGCTTATCATATCATGTTAAAATGTCAAGTCCTTGTAGCAGTGAGTTACCATGTGTCCAGAAGCAGTCCCAAATCAGGGCACATGCTATACAAGCCACTAGAAAGGGTGAATCTGAGTATGACTTTCTTACATGGTACATGTGAAAATGCTATACAAAGGCGTGAGATTCTTAAGGTGAGGACCTCAAGATTTTCCCATTTCTCTTCTGAGATGCTCATATCCCAAATCTGCCATCCTCCCCACTCACAAAAATACTGCTTCCTTCAAGTTTGACTTGGGATGATTTCCAACTTGCACCTTCTCATGTTGCTTACTTACATTACCATATTCCTTATGCCTCCAGAGTCATAGCTACAATAGAACAACTAAGACTTTGTCCAGAGTACCAACTTCTGGGAGGAACCACACTTCCTTCATTTAGCAGTCTGCTAGCCTGTGGTCACCCTCCTGCTCAGTGTGATTGTGATACCAACCTCCTTTCCCTTGCCCAGTCCCATGTCTTTACTTAAAGAATAGAGCCCTGCCTTTCTTCTCTGCTATACCTTCCTCTGCTTAGTTCCCTGGACACATTGCCTTATTCAGGGAGTTGGGGTTAGTTTGGCAGTCATGTTGGAATGGTCTGGACTATACTCTGTAGGACATGGGCTGTTCCTTATCCCTTAGTGACTATATCCAACAAAGGCCAGGTGCGCTGGGCCTGGAGACCCTAGAAAGCCTTTCATGGGGGAAAATTCAAAGTGAGCAGAAGTGTGGGATCCCAAGGTCTTCCTGTCCACCAGCTCAGCTTCCTGTCTCCCAAATAAATTTCCTCAGAATTCTTTGTTATGTCTCTGAATGTTCCCAGCACAGGCTAATGCTCTGTGCTCACTGCCAGTGGCCAACATAGCTGTTTGTACTTTTGTCCTCTTTACTCCCAGTTTGGGCCATGGGGTGGTACCTGCCCATGACTGAACATGCAGTGGTGTTGTGCACATGATACAATTCCCAGGGAGGGTGGGTGGAATTTTATTTGGCTGCCCATTGGCCTAGACTTGGAGGGTTAGCAAATAAGTTTAATTTGTTTGCTGGCACACTTACCCCCAAGATTTGATCTCAAAGCACTCCAGAGGCAATATTTCTTAATTCTCACAGCAGTCCTGGGAAGTGACTGGACACTCCCTTTCTGAACAGCCTCCTCCTCAGCCACCACCCAGCAGCTTCAGAGAGACACCCGAGGGTGGTTGGTAGCTAAGCTGTTTTGAGCAGTTTCCATATGGCCCTACCAGGAAACTGATTTGGTTTCCAGGGACAGGAAATAAAATGCAGATGCTAATGACTGTGCTCGATGCACAGACTGAGATAGTCTCAGACATCTACATTATGGTCCCTGCAGGAGAGTATTCTGAGGATGGACTAAATGAAATGGGTATGCTTGTACTTGCTAGTTGCAAGACAAAACAAAACAAAAAACCCCACTCTCATGAAACCACAGGGGAGAACATGGTTCTATCCACCAGGGATCAAATGTGTTGGGATTATTGGTGTTGCTATTATTAAAATCACGGCTGGACTTTCCTTTCCTTTCACCTCTCCTTTTCCTCCCCTCCTTCCTCCCTTTGCCTTCCCCCAAGCACTCAATATGTTCATGCTGCTCTTTGGGTTTCCCCAGGGCTCCATCCTGCCTTCTGCCAACCTCTCTCAATTCCAATTCTTTCTCTCTCAGTTATTTCCTATTTATCCCCTATATAGCTTGTTTATAGAAATTTGTTTGCTTTTTGTCTCCTCCACTGGATTATGAGCTCCTTGGGGTTAGAAAGTGTATTTTGTCTCTTTCTATGTTCCCAATGCTTGATACAGTGCCTGGCCCATAGCCTGATAAATGTTTATTGACAGACTGACTGACTAATGCTGCACCCAAGGCAGTGCACCCTAGGAAGCAATCCAACTTTGTACCTGTCACCTGCTTTTCATCATTCCACCCAAATCAAATCTTGCATGGCTATGTTAACAAATAAAAATTTGATGGACATTATAATTTTTTTAATCCCAAGCAGTGATACACTAATGGTAGGCTTAGAGGCAAAAATGATAGGTCCTTAAGGCAAATAATTTTTGGGGACAAGAGATTCATGGGTGACTCCTCTCATCACTATATAACCAGTACTGCCTACCGTAGCTACTAAACCTAACCACTGCTAACAGATTCTCTTTTAACATAAAATAAAGAACATTTTAGGTCCAGAGATGTGGAGCCTTCTTCCCTGGAGATCTCTCAGTATAGAATAGGAATACAGACCTTTGAGTAAAGACAGGAGCTGCTTGTCCAGAGGGACTGGGATACTACTAACTAGAAGACCTTGGATCTTTTATCTGCATTTGCTTTTGGGTCACTAATTTTTTATGGACAATATTTTCTTAAAAAAACCTTTTCCTTGATTTTCTACCTACTGATATATTTATTGCCTTCTATTCATTTTTAAACTTTTCCAAAGAATATCTATAGAAATCCAATTACAAAATAAACATTTATGAAGCACTAGCTGTGTCCTCTCGGTGGCACTATAGAGTGCTGGACCTGGAGTCAGGAACACTTGAGTTCAAGTCTGGTCTCAGACATTTGCTAGCTGTATGACCCTGGGCAAGTCACTTAACTCAGTTGGCCTCAGTTTTCTCCTCTGTAAAATGAGCTGGAGAAGGAAATGGCAAACCACTCTAAATATCTGTGACAAGAAAACCACAAAAAGGTTATGAAGAATCACATACAACTAAAAATGAGCCAGCTACTATGTTAAATATTAGAGATTTTAAGAAATGAAATAATCCCTGCCCTCAGGGAGTTTGTGCCAGAAATAGAACCTCCACTTTTTGACACCTATTCTTTTCTTAAGTCTGGTGAATTGGAAGAGACCTCACAGACCATACTAGTGTAACCTCTACCTGAGGGGTTCTTGACCTGGGATCCATGAACTTTTTTTTAAATTTGAAAACTGTATTTCAGTATAATTGGTTTCCTTTATATCCTACGTATTTTATTGTGTACATTCAAAAACGTTATTCTGAAACCTGGAAAAACTTACATGAATTGATGCAAAGGGAAGTAAGCAGAACCAGCACAGTGTATATAGCAACAGTAATATTGCATAACGATTAACTGTGAATGACTTAGCTATTCTCAACAGTACAATGATCTAAGACAACACCAAAGGACTCATGAGCAAAATGCTCTCTGCCTCCTGAGAAGGAATTGATGGAGTCTGAATGCAGACCAAAACATAATAGTTTCACTTTATTTAAAAAAACTATTTTTCAATTTTCAAAATTCACTTCTACAAAATTTTGATTTTCAAATTTTCTCTCTATCTACCCCATCTCTCCACCCCAGAACAGTATGTATTCTGATTACCCTTTCTTCCAATATGCCCTCTCTTCTATCACACTCCCCTCCTGCCCCTGATCCCCTTCCCTTCTATTCTCCTGCAGGGCAAGATAGATTTCTATACCACATTGCCTATACATTTTATTTCCTAGTTGCATATAAGAACAATTTTTAAACTTTCACTTTAAAAGCTTTGAGTTCCACATTCTCTCCCTCCCCTCCTCCCCTCCCATCCTCATTGAGAAGGCAAGCAATTCAATATAGGTTATACATGTGTAGTCATGCAAAGCACTTCTATACCAGTCATGTTGTGAGAGACTAACTATATTTCCCTTTATCCTGTCCTGCTCTCCATTTATTCTATTTTCTCCTTTAATCTGTCCCTCTACCAAAATGTTTGCCCCTGATTACCCCTTCCCCCAATCTGCCATCCCTTCTATTATTCCCCCTCTATTATCCCTTTCCCCCTACTTTCCTGTAGGGTAAGATTAACTTCCAAATCTATTTGAGTGTATACGTTATTCCCTTCTGAAGTCAAATCTGATGAAAAGAAGGCTCAATTATTCCCTCTCACCTTCTTCTTCCCTTCCATTGTAAAAGGTCTTTCTTCCCTCTTTTGTGTGAGATATTTTACTAGATTCCCCTCAATACTTAATTTTCTTTTTTAGATATCATCCCTTCATATTTAGCTCACCCTATGCTCTCTCTCTCTCTTTTTCTCTCCTTATATACATACACATGCATATACATAAACATATATTCCCTGAAGCTATCTTAATACTGAGAAAGGTCTCATGAGTTAGAAATAATATCTTTCCATGTAGGAATGCAAACAGTTCAACTTCAATAAATCCCTTATGGTTTCTCTTTCCTGTTTACCTTTTCATACTACTTTTGATTTTTGTATTTGAATTTTAAATTTTGTATTCAACTCTTGTCTTTTCATTAAGAATACTTGGAAATCTTCTATTTCATTGAAGTTCCATTTTTCTCCCTGAAGTATTATACTCAGTTTTATTGGGTGATTCTTGGTTTTAATTCTATCTCCTTTGGCCTCTGGAATGTCATATTTCAAGCCCTCTGATCCCTTAGTGTAGAAACTGCCAAATCTTGTGTTATCCTGACTGTTTCTATAATACCTGAATTGTTTCTTTTTGGCTGCTTGTAATATTTTCTCCTTGACCTGGAAACTCTGGAATTTGGCTACAATATTCCTAGGAATTTTCCTTTTGGAATCTCTTTCAGGGTGTGAGATTGGTGATTTCTATTTTAGATTTTCTATTTTTTAAAATTTTATTTTATTTATATTATTTAATTTTAAATTTTTTATATTACTCTATTTTTATTTATTTTTGTTATATTTTATTTATAGTATTTCATTTTTCTATTTTCTCTGGTTCTAAAATATCAGGTCAGTTTTCCAATCTTTCCTGAATCCATTTTCCAGATCAGTTGTTTCTCCAATGAGACACTTCACATTTTTTCTCCCATTTTTTCATTCTTTTGGTTCTGATTTATAGTTTCTTGATTTCTCATAAATTCATTAGTTTCCATTTGCTCCATTCTAATTTTTAAGAAATTATTTTCTTCAGTGACCTTTTGGACCTCTTTTTCCATTTGGCTTATTTTGCTTTCTAAGGCATTCTTCTCCTCATTGGCTTTTTGGACATCTTTTGCCATTTAGATTAGTCTAATTTTAAAGGTATTATTTTCTTCAGCATTTTTTTGGGTTTCCTTTAGCAAACTGTTGATTTGCTTTTCATGATTTTCTTGCATCACTCTCATTTCTCTTAGCAATTTTTCCTCTACTTCTCTTACCTGATTTTCAAAATTCTTTTTGAGCTCTTCCATGGCCTGAGACCAATTCATATTTTTCTTGGAGATTTTGGATGCCGGAACTTTGGCTTTGTTGTCTTCTTCTGGTTGTATATTTTGATCTTCCTCATCACTAATGATATAAGAGAATATCTCTTCACTGAGAAAGCAATAATTTATAGTTGGTTTCTTTCTTGCCCCATTTACTCATTTTTGCAGCCAATTACTTGACTTTTGAGCTCTTTGTTAAGTGGAGGGCTCCAGAAGCAGCCTCTGTTTCAGGAGTGATCATTGCTGCCCTGAGGCTGGATCTGGGGATAGATCACACTCCTCTCTGTCAGGTGAGGGACACTTCCCACTGACTTTTGAAGCTGTCTTTGGTGTTTGTAGGTTGAGAAGTTTGGAAACCACAGCAGCTGCCAGTGATTCAGTCCCCTAAGACCTGCTTCCACTCAGCCTGTACCTGAGTGGCCCAAACCGAACTGTGCTCCACTCCCAGCCAGGTGTGATACACCCTTTCCATTGACCTTTCAGATTATCTTGGGCTGGAAATCTGCTTCATTCTGTCATTCTGCAGCTTCTGCTGCTCCAGAATTTGTTCAGTCCTTTTTTACAGATTTTTTGAGGAGTTTGTGGGGAGAGTTCTTGCAGATCCCTACTTCTACTCTACCATCTTGGCTCTGCCCTATTTTCTTCATTTTTTCTTTCATTTTTATTATTTTATTTTATTTTTTGATTCAAGTTTTCTTTCACAGAATGACTAATTTGGAAATGTGTTTTACATGATTGCATATGTATAACTATATTAGGTTGCTTATAATCTTAGGGAGGGGGGAGGAGGGAGAGAATTTGGAACTCAAAATTTAAAAAAATGATTGTTGAAAATTGTTTTTACACATAATTGGAGGAAATAAAATACTATTTAAAAATAAATTTAAAAAAGAAAAAAATATTCTGAGAATGAGTATGTAGGTTTCACTCAGATGCTAAAGGGGATGGATATCTATCACACACACACACACACACATACACACACACACACACACACACACACACACACACACACAGTTAAAAATTCCTGATCTACCTGAATAAGGATCCTCTCTGCAATATGTTTGATAAAGAAGCACCTGGTCTTTTCCTGAAGACCTCTAGTGAGTGAGAACCACCTCCTTACAAATGCCTTTTCTCCAACCTTATTTTCCTTGGCCTCCCCATATCACTTGACATTGTTTGTTGCTCTTTACCTTTTACAAACTGTTGTTTCTCACAGCTTCCATTGTACTTTATTCTCAAGGGTCTCCTCCTAACTGACCACTCCTTTGTCTCTTCCACAGGTTCATTTTCCTCCCCTAGCCCCCCAAGATAGAGACATATCTCAATAATTCCTAGAAATTCAAGGGCTCAGATGATTCTACTATCAGTATTGCTGGACCTGCTTGGGGGTGGAGGCTTGAGAGATATTTGATGTACTGGTATTGTCTGCTATCAGAAGGTCAACACTCTATGGACACCAATTACTGTCTTTCCTAGGTTGAGTCTTTCCATTCCAGATGTGAAAACTGGTATTAAGGTATCAGCTCAGAAGATGACTCATAAGAAAAGTGACTCCCACTCTAGCAAGATGTAACTAGACTGATATCCATATGCCAGCGAACTTACCTGGGCTTTTTGTGTTTCTGTGACTCACTCAACTTTAGTCATCGATCTGGTTGCCAGAGGAAGTCAAAGCCATCTGATGTGTGGCCAGGAGACGTAAACACAGCAACCACTATCTATTTTTCAGCACTAAATTATGCCCCAGGACTTTGTTCAGTCCTTGTCACTTTTGCTA
Source organism: Potorous gilbertii (assembly GCA_028658325.1). Classification (NCBI taxonomy): domain Eukaryota; kingdom Metazoa; phylum Chordata; class Mammalia; order Diprotodontia; family Potoroidae; genus Potorous; species Potorous gilbertii. The sequence continues at coordinate 517,910,207 of CM053769.1, forward strand.
TCAGTATTCATTATGCATGTTGCATTGTGCTGGGCTTGTGTGTGTGGAGAAAAATGAAGCAAAGGATACTAGTCCCTGCCCTTGAAGAGCGATTAGGATTCTGAATCACTGGTTCCTTGTGGTTTAGGCAGGGGCCCCTCCCAACACTTCTGTGCATTCCTGAGAGTTGATTTAGGCAGGAAATGTAAGTAAATGGAAAAAGGAAAATTTAGACTGTTCCCTCTGAATACTCCAAAATCAGTATGATGATTAAAAAAAAATCTGCAAATCATTTGAATGATGCAATTACAAAGACAATGCCTTAGTCAATGAAAATGACTAACAGAAATAATGTAGAAATAACTTCTTTACCAAAGTGAGGAACTTTAATTGTTTATTTTTGGGTGAAGCATCATTTAGTTTTGCTGATTTGCATTTTTTCTTTTATTCTTCTCTGTTATAACAGTTGGTTCTCTGGGTAAGAGAGGGAAAGGGATGTATTTGAAAATGAAGTTGATATAAAAACAAAATATAAAGAACCAAAATGCAATTCATCTTACTAGATATGTCCCCTTTCCCACCAATTTCCCTTTTATAGTCCTCCCACCCACACAGAAATAATGAAGGAATCACAGAAAAGAATTATTGAATCACTGAGCTTCCTTTGTCAACTGTTCAGTTATTGGGAACAGGGTGAGCTCTGATATGCAAAAGAAGTCAAATAAGTCAGTTGGCAAGCATGGATGCTGATCAAGTAGCATCTTCTTTAGAGTGGGCGTCACTATTGCTACACCTTAGGCCAAAGCATAAGGAGAATCCTAGGGATGAGAGGGGTTCAGGGGTTCTGGTTATGAAGATAACATGTTTGGGGGTTGGAAATTGTGAAATTGGGGCAGCTAAAAGGCACAGTGGATAGAGTTCCCAACCTGGAGTCAGAAAGATTCATCTTCCTGAGTTCAAATCTGACCTTAGATACCTATTAGCTGCGTGATCCTGGGTGAGTCACTTAACCCTATTTGCCTTAGTTTCCTCATCTGTAAAATGAGAAGGAAATGGCAAACCACTTCAATATCTGCCAAGAAAACCCCAAGACAGGATTGAAACAACCAAACAAGAAGTTTTGACATGCAATTTGGGTCTAATCCAGGATCCAGTCAGAAGACCTAATGTCTTTAGGATTAGGACATGAAGCTCTTGGAAATCTAAGGAAGGAACTACTAAGAAATTCAACTGATGTTACTGTGAGTATAGAGAAGGGGAACCCTGCAACCGATATTGTGAAGGTAGAGGGACTCGATAAGTAGCAGTGCTTAGCACACACAGTAGGGACTTAATCGATGTTTTTGATTGACTAACTGATTGACGGCATGGGATAGAAAGCAGTGCTGGACTTGGTATCAGAAAGACCAACTTGGAATCCTGACTCTGCTCCTTACCCTTTGGAAGACCCTGGGAAAATCAGTTTTCATCTCTAGGCTTCAGTTTTCTCATTTGCCAAAGGAGGCCGTTGGAGTAGATAACCTCTCAGGTCCCTGGAAGCCTATGATGCTATTTTTAGAAGATACGTATCTCAGGTCTCTATTCATGCTTTCTGGTTTTCTGACGGAACCCAGTGTCATGATTGACCTAGTTCCTCGTCTTCACATTCTGGCTCCCTGCCTTCTCTACCTCCTCTTTCCAGCTGAGCCTATTTCAGTGCTGCTTCAGGCTTGTTGTGACTAGGACCTTCATTCTATCCCCGGAACAGTAACCTGATCTCTCCCTCCCTCCCTCCCTCTCTCCCTTCCTCCCTTCCTTCTTCCCTCCCTCCCTTCCTTCCTTCTTTCCTTCCATCTCCAACTGAGATCCATGGCCTGCTGTGGGCTATGTGATCATCCAGCTGGAGATTGGAAAGATGGTGGGGCCCACATGAGATGATGGATGTAAAAGCATTTTGGAAATCTTGAAGTACTGTATTTTATCTTCCTTTATTTCTCCTTCTCCTCCTTTTTCTCCTCCTCCTCCTTCTCCTTTCCTCCTCCTCCTCTTTCTTCTCCTTCTCCTTCATCTTTTTCTTCTTCCTTCTCCTTTTCTCCTTCTTCTTCTTCTTCTCCTCCTCCTTCATCTCCACCACCACCTCCTCTCTTTTCCCTCCTTCTTCTCCTACAGACAAGCAGTTTCCTAGTCTATTAATGCCTTCATTCTCTGTGCCTTCTTATCACACCACTGCTGAAATCAAACAGTGTTTAGACAGCAATACAAGGATTGCTGGTAGCAACCAGCCTCTGGGGAAAATGTAGGTACACAAATTTTTAAATTTAATCTTCATTACTGACACTTTCTTAAGCTTAGACGACTAACTAAGTAATAAATTAAGCCCTGATTTGCAGCAATTGCTAATTTCTCAGGTGTAAATAAATGTTCACACTGAAAATTTAATAATGGACTCACACAAACCCTACATCCTTAGTTATATTCTACCTTCTCCATAATAGCTAGTTGTGTGGTTTATCTCCACACATAACCTTCACCCATAATGGCCCAACACACCCTGACTCCACTCTTCCACTTTTGATTAAGCTCCCAACCAAGGATGTGCTGGTAAAAATTTAACAACCAGCTCTCTGAGGTAGGGGGTGGGGGAAATGCACCTGTGAGACACTTTTACATTTAATCTCTACTGTTTATTTATTTTAAGTTTTCAACATTCATTTCCACAAAATTTTGAGTTCCAAATTTTCTCCCCATCTCTCCCCTTCCCCCACCTCAAGACGCTAAGCATTATGATCGCCACTTCTGCCAATGTGCCCTTCCTACTAACACCCCTCCCTTCCCTTTTATACCCATCTTCTCTCTTGTCTCGTAGGGCAAGATAAATTTCTGTACCCCATTACCTGTATTTATTATTTCCCAGTTGTACACAAAAACAATCCTCAACATTTGTTCCTAAAACTTTGACTTCCAACCTCTCTTCCTTCCTCCCTCCCCACCCATCCTCACTGAGAAGGCAAGCAATTTAATATAGGCTATATATGTGTAGTTTTGCAAATGACTTCCATAATAGTCATGTTGTGTAAGACTAATTGCATTTTCCTCCATCCTATCCTGCCCCTCATTTCTTCTGTTCTCTCTTTTGATCTTGTCCCTCCCCCAAAATGTTTATTTCTAATTGCTCCCTCTCATTTGCCCTCCCTTCTATCATTCCCCCCGAATCTGCTTATCCCCTTCTCCCCTGCTTTCCTGTAGTGTAAGATAGGTTTTCATACCAAATTGAGTGTGCATGTTATTCTTTCCTTGAGTCAGATGTGATGAGGGTAAGCTTCACCTTTTCCCTCTCACCTCCCCCCTTTTCCCCTCCATTGGAAAAGCTTTTTTCTTGCCTCTTCTATGAGAGATGATTTGCCCCATTCCACTTCTCCCTTTCTCCTCCCAATATATTCCTCTCTCATCCCTTAATTTTATTTTTTTAGGTATGATCCCTTCCTATTCAACTCACACTGTGCTCTCTCTCTCTCTCTCTCTCTCTCTCTCTCTCTCTATATATATATATATATATATATGTATGTATGTGTATGTAATCCCACCAAGTACCCAGATACTGGGAAAAGTTTCAAGGTTACAAATATTATCTTTCCAGCTAGGAATGTAAACAGTTCAACTTTAGTAAGTCCTTTGTGATTTCCCTTTCCTGTTTACCTTTTCATGCTTCTTTTGGTTCTTGTGTTTGAAAGTCAAGTTTTCTTTTCAGCTCTGTTCTTTTCATCAAGAATGCTTGAAAGTCCTCTATTTCACTGAAAGACCATTTTTCCCCTGAAATATTATACTCAGTTTTGCTGGGTAGGTGATTCTTGGTTTTAATCCTAGTTCCTTTGACTTCTGGAATATCATATTCCAAGCCCTTTGATCCCTTGATGTAGAAGATGCTAGATTTTGTGTTACCCTGATTGTATTTCCATAATACTTGAATTGTTTCTTTCTAACTGTTCACAATATTTTCTCCTTGACCTGGGAACTCTGGAATTTGTCTACAATATTCCTAGGAGTTTCTCTTTCTGTGTCTCTTTCAGGAGGTGATGGGTGGATTCTTTCAATATTTATTTTGTCCTCTGATTCTAGAATATCAGGGCAGTTTTCCTTGATAATTCCATGAAAGATGATGTCTAGGCTCTTTTTTGATCATGGCTTTCAAGTAATCCCATAATTTTTAAATTGTCTCTCCTTGATCTATTTTCCAGGTCAGTTGTTTTTCCAATGACATATTTCACATTATCTTCCATTTTTTCATGCTTTTGGTTTTGTTTTGCAATTTCTTTGTAATTTCTCATAAAGTCATTAGCTTCCATCTGTTCCATTCTAATTTTTAAGCAACTATTTTCTTCAGTGAGCTTTTCCATTTGGCTAATTCTGCTTTTTAAAGTATTCTTCTCCTCATTGGCTTTTTTGAACCTCTTTTGTAAATTGAATTAGCCTATTTTTAAAGGTGTTATTTTCTTCAGCATTTTTTTTGGTCTTAATCTCTATTGTTAACAGTTTCTTAAATCTAGATAATCAACAAGGCAATAAATCAAGCCCTGATTTGTAGTTTGCCCATTTCTAAGGTGTAAATGGTCATCCTGAAAATTTAAGACTGGCTCCAGTGTATCCTGACTGGGTATAGGTTCCTCAGGGAAGTTATAATTTAATTTTCTCTAGGGAACCTGCAGTTACATCAGCACCAATGTTCATTTGGAAAATTCCCAATGCAACAACTCTAAACATATTTATAGAACTTTTAGATTTGCAAAATGATTTTTGTTCTGTTATTTGATGCTAATGATGACCCTGAGTAGTAGATTTGTACCAGAGAAACATGAGAAATCTTGTAAGGAATAATACAGCATGGTACAATGGAAAGACCACTTGCCCAGGAATTAGGGGATCAGTGTTCAAAGATTTCCTTGATGCTTTCTATCTGTTGGAATTTGAACAAGTCGCCCACCAACACTGCCTCCATTTCTTCATCTAGAAAATTGAAGAAAAAAATCACATGATGCCCTTTCTAACTCTGGCTCTGTGATTCCTTATGACAATAGTCTTAAAACTTTTTTGATTTCTCTTCCCAAACTCAGTACTTTCCAATGGCTCCCTATTATCTCTGGGATCAAATATAAATGCTTGCATTTGGCTTTCAGAACCCTTTATCAGCTGGTTCCCACCTATCTGTGTAGCTTTATTGGACATTATTCCTTTCCCCCTACTCTGCAATCTAGATAGATTGGTCTAATTTCTGATTCTCAGACACATACATAAACACAGTTAAACTATCCAAACAGGAATTGCAAGTTAAGATATTAGATCATCCATTAAACAAAACCAACTAAAAATAAAAAAAAGAATGGACTTAGGCTGAAAACTTTCAGTTGAGTTAAAAACAGGAGTAATCCACTTACTTTTCTTCTTTATTTTTAAGGCAACTAGGTAGCTCAGTGGATAGACACTGGAAACTGAATTTAGGAAGACCAGAGTTAAGCTCTAACCTCAGACATTTTATAACTATATGATCTTGGACTTGGGTGACCTCTAAACCCTTGTCTGCCCCTCAGTTTCCTTATCTGGAAAAGAAAAAGGATTTGCCTCCTAGTGTTGTTTTGAGGACCAAATTAGGTATTTGTAAAGTACTTTGGAAATTTTAAAGTGCTCGACAAATAAGCACTAACGACAATGATTGTCCTGACTACAGTATGTGGAGATCTATACACAGAGAAACATGACTCCTGTCAAAAAGCCATTAGGGTCACTGGCTATAACAACATTTTAGATGATTGTTGTGTATCTTGTGTATTCAATAAAAATAAATTTGTCAAAATAAAATTCACCTTGTGGCTAGCTACATTGATCAAAGTAAATGAATAATAAATCATCATTTACAAGCCTGCCCTATGCTCCAGGATGTACATAGGAATTTTTAAAATAATGAAAATATAGTCAATCATATTGCTCTTTAGAAAAAAAGGTTTTTTCCCTTTTACCACAGGTAAAAAAAATCAATATCATGTTTACTTCATTTTAATCCTATTCTTTTATAATTTATATTTTTATGTTCCATAATTTGTGTAACACATTACTAAAAGAGTAGATGTATATAATTTATAATTAAATAATAACTTCACACATTGTGGGTGCATTCTCCAAAATACTTTACCAATGGAGTGATATCAAAAAATTTTGAGACTATTGCTACAAGAGCTAGACCTGGAAAGAATCTCATAATCATGTAGTTGTTTTTGTTCATTTTGTTCATTTTCTGATGTTCATTTTGTGCATATTTTAGATGGGGAAATGGAGGCACTTTGCAACATATCCTTGATTTCCTGGTTGTCACCTGGGAAAGACAAAGGAAAAGTTAATATTCTCCTAGGAGAGTACCTGTCTGCCACACATGCATTCTGTAGTACATATGGGAAGTTCATGAAAGCCAAGTCTATGGAAGAATGAGAAGAATGATCTGAACCTGCTCTTGCTGGTTAGGGCAGTAAAAACTTGGAGCTTTTTACTCATTTCTGTTGCATTCAGATCACACTGTTATGCAGTGCTTATATTTCCATGCCTTCATTTTTCTTAAAGAAAGAAGAGGAGAAGGAAGAGATGAGGTGGTTGTGTCTTTCTGACCCTTCCTGATTGTCAAAAAAGAAAAGTCTTTAAAGAGAGAAGGAGCTGAAACCAGCAAAGCTCCCACCCTCAGAGCCATACAGTTTTGATCCTGTAGTGATGGCTCATCCTAGTTACCCAGCCTCTTACGCAGCCCTGGGCTTAGGGGTTTGGCAGCATTAAAGACATGACTATGATGTTGCAATAGCTTTCTCGACTTCAACTTCCTCTTCAAAACTCGTGGTCGTTGTAACACTATCTCCTATCACTGCCTTACCCTCCAATCCAATTGGGCTACTGGAGGCAGTGGATCAGACTCTGGAGGCAGAGGTGGTAGAGTCACATAACATTGCTTACTCTTACTACCTGTGTGATCCTGGACAAATCGCTTAACTTCCTTGGGTCTCAGTTTTCTTTTCTGTAAATTGGGGTGACTGAGCTAGATGATCTCTAAGGTCCCTCCCAACTCTAGATCAGTGATCCTTTGATCCTCAATGGAGGCAGGCAGTTGACTGTCAATAACTGATAAACATTTATTTAGTTCCTACTTTGTGTCAGGCACTGGGTTAATTACTTCCAGTTAGGAGCCTGCTACAGTAATCTGGGACCATGCAGTCTGAACTACTGTGGTGACAATGAGAATAGGAAGCAAGAGAGAGAATCAAAAGAGGTCAGGAAGCAAGAATTCATAGGACTGGCTGAAATTTTATATGGTGTGGTTGTATCAGGGGAGGGAGGACTTAAAAAAAGACTCTGTGTTTGAGGTCAAGTGATTGGCCAAATGATTATGCTCCCTGGAGATTCCCTGGAAACTCCTGCCATGGTTTAATACTGTTCCTTCCCCTGACATCTCTATTTGCTTAAATCTGGTCCTCTTTCAAAGCTCAGTTCAAAATTATGTAGGTCCTAATTAGTATGAATAATGAATCCCATGAAGTAGTTGTATGTAATCGGATTCTCATGATTTGAAGTTATAATTATAGATTTGGTAATTGAATCCAGCAGAAGATATGGAATAGATGTAGTGAAAATTTGAATGATACGGCTGCATCATGGGATTCATCATTCGCACTAATCAGGACCTAGATGTACTATGGGCAAATATAGAAAGACAAAACCCAACACAATTCTTCCTCTCAAGGAGCTTACTTTTTTCTGGGGGGGGGTATAGAGGAGAGATATAATATATCATAGATGTAGATCCAGAAATTCCAGCACTGAAATGTATAACTGTTAACTTTTAAAAAAATGTTTTATTCTGAACTTAAGAAATAAAGCAAACATTTTTACAACACAGTAGAATAGAAAAAAGGATGATTGTACATGAAAACAGCAAATCTATTATATACAACTTTCTATTCCTTTAAAATATTAAAGTTATCATGTAACTTTCTTTCCCCCCTTTTTACCTCTCTCCCTGACCTAGCAGTGGCTGCCATTAGACACAAATATCTATCTATCTATATCTATATCTATATACTGTGTGTATACATACATACATACATATATATATGCATGCATATATATTTAAATGTGTGTGTGTATGCAATAATTCTATACATACATTTATTGATCAGTTTTTCTCTGGTTGCAGATAACATCTTTCTTCATAGGTCCTTTATAGTTAATTTGGAAATTAGTCTATTTCCAAAGGTGATTGGGAGAAAAGGAAAAGAACCCCTATGTTCTAAAACATTTATAGCAGCTGTCTTTATGGTGACAAAGAACTGGAAATTTCAAGGATACCCATCAACTGGGGAATAGTTAAACAAGTTGTGGTATATTATTGTGATAGAATAGTACTGTATGATAAGTTGAATAATCTTAGAAAAACTTAGATGAACTTGCATGAAATAATGGAAAGTGAAATGACTACAACCAAGAGAATATTGTATACAGTAACAGCAATATTGTTTTAAGCAAAACTTTGAGCATTTTTCAATATTGTACTGCAAATCCTAGCAATATCAATGAGAGAAGAAAAAGAAATAGAAGGAATCAGAATAGGAAATGAGGTAATAAAATTATCTCTTTTTGCAAATGATATTATGCTATGCTTGGTGGTGGATAATAGATACCAGAGTAGAGGTGGCAGTGACAGGAGCCTGAATGCTACAGTCCTTTGGAATTCTTTCTTCATCATGCCCCTGTGCTGGGTACTTCCTCCTCTCCATCTCTTCCAGTTTCCTTTTGTGTTTTTTATTTTAGCTTATAAACTCCTTGAAGAACTGTCTCTTGCTCATATTCGTATCCCCAATGCTTAGAACAGTGTCTGGCACATAGCTGGCACTTAATCAATGTTTGTTGACTGGAGATAACGTAACTGATTGCAGACAAGAAAAGCAGACATGAGCAGGAGAATCCAAGTGATTCTAGAAATGCACTTATCCCTACGCTGAAGTCTTCACCCACACAGATTGACATTTAAGAGCACATCAGAGAAAGACTGAACCCAGGTTTTCATTTTCAGAGTTACAGGTCCTGAAAGAATTGTTCACTAGGGAGGGAAACAAGGATGAAGATGCATTCATTCAGGAATGAGTCAGGAAAAGTTTTTTAAATTTACTTTGCTCTATAATTATGTGCCAGTGAAATATTTCATTTTTTCAAAACATGCTTCTTCTCCGACCCATTATCATGGCAGCAAATTGGATATCTAAAAGGTCTGGTACCCAAGATAGTTATGGTATGGATTTAGATATATAAGAATAAGAACTATTCCTCAACAGATAAATAGCTAAAGGAGATGAACAGAAAGTTCTCAAAGAATTTCAAGCTATCAACAGCCATATCAAAAATACTTCAAAGCATCAGAAATGAGAGGAATGTAAATTAAAACAACTTTGAACCTCTCCCTTACATATATTGGATTGGCAAAAATAGGGAAAAGAAAGGAAAATGGCAATCGTGGGAAGGGTTGCAAGAAACCAGACACACTGATGTACTGTTGTTGGAGCTACAAGTTGGTGTAGCTATTCTGGAAAGGAGTTGACTCAGCAGTATAACAACTAGGGTTATTCACTAAAGATTAAAGAAAGAGGAAAAATACCCATAGAAATGATATTAATAGCAGTTCTTATTACAGCAAAGAACCATAAATGAAGGAGGTGACTATCAACTGGAGAATGACCAAACACGTTATGGCAAATGAACATAATAGAATGTCATTGCCCCATAAGATATAGTGAAAAGGATGATTTCAGAGAAACCTAGGAACACACATTAATTGAGTGAAATGAGCAGAATCTGGAGAACAATTTATACAATAATGTCAACACTATAAGTAAAAACAACTTTGAAAGACAACAGTTTTGATCAGTGCGATGACCAATGACTGGAGGATAGATGATGAAGCATGTTACCCACATCCTGGAAAAGAAGTGAAGAATTCAAGGTGCAGAATGTGATAAATATTTTTGGATGTGGACAATGTGGTGATTAATTTTGTTTAATTATGTATATTTATTATAAGGATTTTAAAAAATTGTTTCAAGCATGGAAGATCTGGAAAGATGGGGAATTACTGATTGTGATTAAAAAAGGAAAGAAAAGAGGGTCATTGAGGCATTTAGAAATTGCACAGAAAAGAACAGAGGGCTAGAAGAAGGCATGGATAAGGGGTATAGTTTTACCTATAGTGTTAACCCTATAGGGGTTAGTTGCATGTCTAATTGCATGTATATTAGGGAAAGGGATATTATATTCTCAAGAGAAAAAACAAGTTGTTTGAGATTTGATGTTTCATTTATAATCCTTTTTTCTTCTATTTTGCATACAGCAATACATATTTCTGTGTGTTTTAAGTTCAGAATTTTTTAAAAGGGGAAAAACCCCTGCATATATAGACCTGTTTGACCATAGATTTTCCCAGGAGCAGTAGGGTGGTGAAAGGAATTGAATGCTTTACCTGGAGTCTGGAAGACTCATCATCCTGAGTTCTAATAAGTTCTTAGTGACCCTGGAGAAGTCACTTTACCTTGCTTGCCTCAATTCTTATTCTGTAAAATGAGCTAGAGAAGAAAATGGCAAACTACTCTAGTATCTTTGTCTAGAAAACCCCATAAATAGGCTCATAAAGAGTCAGATAGGACTGAAAATGACTTACCAACAAGCTCCCAATCTCAAATTGGGAAGGGGTTCGAGTTGGACGGAGTTATTATCATAATGCAGTTTCAGGTTTGAGATTTGAACCCAGATTTCCTGACTCCAAATCCAGTACTGTGCCACTTAGGTAACTTGACAATAAAATAATTTGTACTAGCTATGTCCCAGGGTTGTTGTGAAGAATTGTTTTTGTAAAGCTTAAAGACATATGAGTTGTTTTTCTTTTTTTCCTCTATTTCCCTTATTTATTTGTACAAATGCCATCCATTCATTCAGAATTCTATGAGACATAGAGCCCCTCTGAGTGACCTTGAAACAAGATTAAAAGACTTCTCTTAATTTAACTGGGTTATTTCCTATGATTGGAGGCCTTTCTAGACATACCCTTACTCAAAAGTTCAAAAAAGGAAGCTTGCCTTCAGGCTGGAAGATGAATCAGGAGTCATGGTATATCTGGCCTATGACTGTACTGATGAGACAGGGCAGGGGAATCTACACAACAGCCACTGAAATTTGAGGAGACATCGGATTAGACAAATTGTCATTTTCCCAATAATTCTGGTATCCTGCCCCCTGATTCTGTGCAAACTGGCCTTGCCTGAGCCCACTCTGGGATCTAACTTCTATGTCTGTCTCTGTCCCTTGGACTTTAGAACTCCCCCAAAACCTTACTTCCCAACCTGGTCTGGTTTACATTTGCTTGCCGTCTTGATTCAGACTCTCCTCCTGTTGCTCCTGGCAGGGATTTTCTCTCACTTGGAGTGATTATTCTGATCATTTAGTTTTGTTGACTCCTCCATTCCGTGCAAACTTTACATACTTCAGTGGCTGGATCTCATACTACCTCTCTTGACCCAACCACACCAGCAAAGCTATGGACATAGGCAAGAACCCAACCCATCAATCTGTAAGTACTTACAGAGCCACATTATTTGCCCACCCTGTGTTGTGAGGGATACAAGAGAAAAATAAGATATAGTTCATCCCTTATAAGGAGTTTATAGTCTGGTTGGGGAGACAACATTTATACAACAACAAAAAAAGGTGGTTCAGTGGACAGAGCACTAGACTTGGACCTGACTTCAGATCCTTACTAGCTGTGTGACCCTGGGCAAGTCACTTAGCTGCTGCCTGCCTCAGTTTCCTTATCTGTAAAATGTGGGTAATAATACCACCCACCTCCCAGAGTTGTTCTGAGGATCAAACTAGTTAACATTCGTGAACATTAGAATGCAGAAGTCAGTGTTACAATAAGAGAAACCAAGTCAGGTACCATTATCCACATCCTCCCCTTCTGAGTCTTTTGCCAGGAGCAGACCAGAGAAAGAACCTGGAATAAATCATTGACATCAGGGCTGGGCCCTCTTATTACAGACCTTCTATTATACATTACAGTCCAGTATTTAGGGAATTTAGTTTAGCTGAACATATATGGAATGTGGGCAATATCAAATGAGTAGACTAAATACAGAACGTAGAAATATGAGATCTCTGTGTCCTTGCTGAAAGCTTAAGTGAGGTTACAAGAGAGGGAGAGAGATGGATTGTGGATAAGGGCTAGATGGGTCACTTAATGGGGCAATGATCAATTCAATTCAACAAACAATTAAATGCCTATAGATGTTTTAGGCTGCATGAATACAAAACCAAAGCAGCCCCTGGCATACACAAAGTAGGTGCTATATGAATGCTTTCCCCTAATACATTTTTTTCTGGTGTATATTATGGCTAGTGGACTTATACATGGGGACGTGGTATCAATTTACTAAGCTACTGAATATAGAGATTTTCTCCAGGTTTCTGTGTGAAGATGAGCTAAGGGCAGTGTGAAAGTTCCCCAAAATGTGACCTGGGACCTCCATTCCAAGGCTTTTATAACACAAATATAACCAATAGTCCTACCAGTTACGGACCTTCTCAGACTTAAGAACAGATCATGGAGACTTTTGAAGATATCTACCTGTTTAGCTTGATTTTGCCCCTACTCACTTACAAAACTGTGACCTTTTAAAGGTAACTCAGGTCTAGGTATTCAGTAGGTCAACAGGCTAACAGACATTGGCAAAAAGTAGTATTGAAACAATAAATATTTAATCAGGGCAGAAATGGATAGTCAACAACTGAAATTACCATTGGTCCATATCCCTCCAGTTTAGGATCCCATTCTCCATCTCTTCCCCCATCTTCATGGACCACCCCTCTTTCAGAGTAGTTTGGGCTTTGATCATCTACTTATCAGAGCTGTGAGTTTGAAAGCACTTGAGGACCAGGTATTCATACCAAAGAGGCAGATGTGGCTGAAAGAAAGTACAATTAGGTGGATTCTGAAGCATCTCTAAATGAACAGACTTAAAGATTGGTGATTGATAGGATGATGTGTCTATACTTGGCCCTGTTCTATTCAATACTTTTATTAGGGGGTGGAACCAAGATGGTAGAGTAGGAAGATGAATATACCCTAGCTCTTCCCCCACAGCCCATAAAATACCTATAAAGAATGACTCTCAACAAATTCTAGAGCAGCAGAAGCCACAGAATGACAGAGTGGAGGAGACTTCCAGCCCAGGGTGACCTGGAAGGCCAGTTGGAAAGGTCTGTCCCACCAGATGCAGAGCAGAGCCCTGTCCAGCCTTGACCACGTGGTGCAGGGAGGAGGACTGGAGCAAGCCTTGGGGGCAGAATCCCCAACGGCAACAGTAGCAGTTAGCAGATCCCTCAACTCACAGGCTCCAAAGTTCAGTGAGAAGTCTTTTTCAGCTGGCCAAGAAGGGAGCAGGGTCCCCCTGATAGCTCCAGCTTCAAGGAGTGGCGGCAGAGACCTCAGCAGGCAACAGGAGGCTCCCATGGCAGGCAGCAGCCAGCATCCATTGTTGGAGGCCTCATGGTAAAGTTCCTCAGGGAATTGAGCATCTGATCTGAACCTCAGCCTTGAGTGTTGGCATGGGGGAACTGGAGGTGAAGCTGTTGTGGAGAAGAAATTCTACTACTCACAGATTCTGGACATAAAAGTTTCTGGTTGCTCCCAGATCAGCATACAGGCTTGATTGTGCCATCTTGGAGGAACTGAGATCTTGCAGGTCCCTAGAGTATACCCTACTCTTGACAAAGAACCCAGAAGTCAAAGAACTGACTGCAAAAATGCCCAAAAAAGGGGAAAAAAAAATAAGGCTATAGAAGGTTACTTTCTTGGTGAAGAGGTATCTTCTCTCATCCTTTCAGATGAGGAAGAACAATGCTTATCACTAGGGAAAGACAAAAAGTCAAGGTTTCTGTATCTCACATACAAAATAAATATTCAGTGGTCTCAGGCCATGGAAGAGCTCAAAAAGGATTTTGAAAATCAAGAGAGGTGAAGGAAACATTGGGAAGAGAAATGAGAGAGATGCAAGAAAAGCATGAAAAGCAAGCCAACAGCTTGCTAAAGGAGACCCCAAAAATGCTGAAGAAAATAATACCTTTAAAAATAGGCTAGCTCAATTGGCAAAAGAGGTTCCAAAAGCCAATGAGAAGAAGAATTCTTTAAAAAGCAGAATTGGTCAAATGAAAAGGAGGTTAAAAAACTCACTGAAGAAAATAGTTCTTTAAAAATTAGAATGGAACAAATAGAAGCAAATGAATCTATGAGAAACCAAGAAATCACAAAGCAAAATCAAAGGAATGAAAATATGGAAGATACGTGAAATATCTCACTGGAAAAACATTGAGTTGGAAAATAGATCCAGGAGAGACAATTTAAAAATTATAGGACTACCTGAAAGTCATGATCAAAAAAAAGAGCCTAGACATCATCTTTCATGAAATTATCAAGGAAAACTGCCCTGATATTCTAGAACCGGAGGGCAAAATAAACATTGAAAGAATCCACTGATCACCTCCTGAAAGAGAAACAAAAAGAGAAACTTCTAGGAACATTGTAGTCAAATTCCAGAGTTCCCAGGTCAAGGAGAAAATATTGTAAGCTGTTAGAAAGAAACAATTCATGTATTGTGGAAGTACAATCAGGATTACACAAGATCTAGCATTTTCTACATTAAGGGATCTAAGGACTTGGAATATGATATTCCAGAAGTCAAAGGAACTAGGATTAAAACCAAGAATCACCTACTCAGCAAAACTGAGTATAATTCTTCAGGGAAAAAATGGTCTTTCAATGAAATAGAGGACTTTCAAGCATTCTTGATGAAAAGACCAGAGCTGAAAAGAAAATTTGACTTTCAAACACAAGAATCAAGAGAAGCTTGAAAATGTAAACAGGAAAGAGATATCTTAAGGGACTTAACTAAAGTTGAACTGTTTACATTCCGAGATGGAAAGATAATATTTGTAACTCTTGAAACTTTTCTCAGTATCTGGGTAGTTGGTGGGATTTTACACACACACACACACACACACACACACACACACACACACACAGAGCACAGTGTGAGGCGAATAGGAAGAGATAATATCTAAAAAACAAAATTAAAGGGTGAGAGAGGAATATATTGGGAGGAGAAAGGGAGAAATGGAATGGGGCAAATTATCTCTCATTAAAATAAGCAAGAAAAAAACTTTTCAATGGAGGGAAAAGGGGGGGAATTCAAAGGGAAAAGGTGAAGCTTATTCTCATCACATTTTGCTCAAGGAAGGAATAACATGCACACTCAATTTGGTATGAAAACCTATCTTACAATACAGGAAAGTAGGAGAGAAGGAGATAAGCAGGTTGGGGGGGGAATGATGGAAGGGACAGCAATGAGAGGAGGGAGCAATTAGAAGTAAACGCTTTTGGGGAAGACAAGGTCAAAAGAGAGAACAGAAGAAATGGGAGGCAGGATAGGATGGAAGGAAATATAGTTAGTCTTACACAACATGACTGTTATGGAAGTCATTTGCAAAACTACACAGATATAGCCTATATTGAATTGCTTGCCTTCTCAGTGGGATGGGTGGGGAGGGAGGCAGGAAGAGATGTTGAAACTCAAAGTTTTAGGAACAAATGTTTGAAACTGTTTTTGTGTAAAACTGGGAAATAAGAAATACAGGAAATGGGGTATAGAAATTTATCTTGCCCTAAAGGACGAAAGAGAAGATGGGGGGATAAGAGTAGGGAGGGATGTTAGAAGGGAGGACAGATTGGCGGAAGGTGTAATCACAATACTTGGCTTCTTGGGGTGGGGGGAGGGAAGAGATGGGGAGAAAATTTGGAACTCAAAATTTTGTGGAAATGAATGTTGAAAACTTAAAATAAATAAATATATTTTAAAAAACTTTTATTACTGATGTAGGTAAAGGCATAGAAGAAACACTTATCAGATTGATGGAGGATGCAGAGCTGGGAAGGAGCGGATGTGTTGATCAGAATTAGGGTACAAAAAGATCTCATTAAGTTAGAGTTCTAGGCCATGTTGAATATGATGAAACTAAATTGATAAAATCTTATACTTGGACTTAAAACTCTGCTGCACAAAATAGACTAGGAGAGGATGCTTAGACAGTGGTTCACTTGTAAAAGAACCCATAAAAATCAGCAATTTCACATGACAGTCAACATTTTTTCAAAGAGCAAGAAAGGGTCTCAGAGATCTTTAATTCTGACCCTTCATTTTGTAAGTCAGGAAACTGAGGGCAAGGGTGGGGAAGGATTTGAACTCAAAGTCCTCTGACTGTTCTTTTGTACAACCTTTAGCCCTTTATCTGTTTTCTGACATGTTGCCCATTTGAATTTCTGAGGCACTTTTCATACAGAGCAACAAACATTAATAATACAATCATACGTTTCTTTTTGAGTTGTTTTTAAATCATGTTCAACTCTTTGTGACCCCATTTGGGATTTTCTTGGCAAAGATATTGGAGTAGTTTGCCTTTTCCTTCTCTAGCTCATTTTCCAGATGATGAAGTGAGGCAAACGGTAAAGTGACTTGCCCAGGGTCACACAACTAGTAAGTGTCTGAGGCTTGATTTGAACCATAAAAATGAGATTTCCTGACTCCAGACCCAGCATTCTATCCACTGTGCCACCTAGCTGTCCCATATGGTTCTCACTTTCACAGAATTAAAACAGTCATTAATTTGCATCTTGTAGTTACTTGCTTGTAGCATCAAGAGACTAAGGATATTTATTAGAGAAGATAGTTCTAGCAATTTCATTATTGGCTTATTAGTGCAGCATTCATTTTAGTTTACTGTAATTATCAAGTTTTACTGCTCACAGCTATTGCTCATAGGATTAATTTTGAATTCCTTAGCTTGGCATTCAATATACACCGATAAAACACTATATGTCAGGCACAGTGCTAAGGACTGGGCATAGAAGTACAAGCAAACAAGACAGTTCCTTGCTCTCAAAGAGCTTATATTCTAATAGAGAAAAGATGATTACTAAAGGGGATCCAGAAAGAGGGAAGGTACTCATATCTGACAAATGGTGGCCTCTTATTCCACACTTACGGAAACCTCTTACTGCCAAAGGCTCCAGACAAACTAGTTCACTTCTGACTCCTCAGAAATATTTGCTCAGCCTTTTCTCCCCACTCCATATCCTCCCACTGAAATCCTAACCATCCTTCATGGCCTGGTTCAAATGTTACCATCTCCATGGAAACACCAAGATCATTCCAACAGGAGATATTCTCTCCCTCCCTCGAAATTCCTATAGTCCTTATTAGATGTACCACTCATATTTGCTATTCAGGCATCATGGCCTAGATTCAAACTGTACATTGGTGAGAGGAAACACTTGGCTGAGGATTTTCCTAAGGCCTTTAGCTTCTTCTCAGTCAGTTTATGACTATTTGTTTCTAAAAACAAAAAATAAAACAACAACCAAACCTTGCTTTTCTTCCTGTTTTGACTCAGATGAGAAATCTTGGATTATTTCATGGTACAAGTATCCCAGTAATGATGGTAATAGTTAGCATTTATATTGTGCTTCAAGGTTTACCAAATACTTTATAAGTATCTTGTAATATCAATTTTGTATATACATATTTCATTTAACACTCTTAACAACCCTGTGAGAGAGTGCTTTTGTTATACTCACTTAAAAATTATCATTTCCATTTTATAGATGAAGAAACTCTGGCTGAGAGAAATTAAGTGATTAAGTGAGAGAAATTAAGTGATTGCCTAAGACCACACACAGTATGAACTCAAGTCGTGTCTCCAAATCCAGCAATCCAGTACTCTACCACATGACCCAGCTTTTCCCAGCCAGTCCTTAGGGGAAGAGATTCTTTTTTCATATAGCTAGTAACACTACACAGCAAGGACCTGGGTCTCTACAGTTGGAGCTGAAGGGCACCTCAGGGACTGTCTATTCAAATTGTGTTTGAAGAAGAATCTGGAGAGTCCCCCTGTCAAGAGTGCTCCTGGTCCAACCTCTGATTGGAAACCTCTAAGGAGGGAGCCTCCCTCTCCTCTTCCTGTCTCCCAGGAATTGTTAGGAAGGCCCTCCTGATATCAAACCCAAATTTGCTTCTCTGATTTGCTGGCAGAGAGGCTATGGCTAGGACACTGGGCCTGGAAGAAAGAGGACTTGGGTTTAAATCTTGCCTCCAATACTTAAGTGGTATTGGAGAAAGAGTTAAGGTGGATAGACTTTCACTTTGACAAGACTGTCATCAGGCAGTAGGGAGGGGATCTTCTCTATCACACCAGAACAAGTCTCTGAATCTTATCATTTCCTGGAACTCTAAGTTGAAATGCCCAAGTTAGGTCTGATGAAATCTTCCTTCTATGGAAGTGGCATATAGCTGGTGAGTGGGAGAACATGCCTAGGGCAATTAAACAGCTGAGAATAACTTACATATACATCACGATTTCCTCACATAATCCTGTGAAATACAAGGGTTAGGATCTTCTCCATCTCATGGATGAGGGAAACAGGGCTAGAGACTGGTCTAGGTAGATGGGTTCTAGGATCCCTGGAAGGCACTCTGTCTTTTTTTTTTCTTTTGTCCAGAACTATAAGTTCATCTCTGTAGAACACTCCATATATAGAGTATGCAATTTACTGATCTGGGGAGTTGCCTGGGGTCACAGAAAGATAATGTTACTTGTATAGGGTTACATAGTTAGTAGACCTTGAACCCATATCTTGCTGACTCTAAAGATGGAGCTATCTACTACACCTCACAACCTCTCTTGGGGACCTTAGCCATGATCTACTCAAATGTTCTTTCATTTTCAGATCAGGAAATTAAAGGCTGGAGAAGTTAGATGATTTGTCCAAGATCACAAGGGCAGCAAAGACTAGATTCATACTCATGTCCTCTGACTCATTCCCTTAAAACAGAATGTCTCTCTAATTGTTATAGAGAGACTTGTGTATCTGTTTTCCCTGTATCTTTCCGGCTTCTCTGGACTCTGGCACTGATTGCAGGGCAAGCTTGGTACATCTAGGTAGCAGTTGGTCAATCAGTTTACAAGCATTTGGTCAACCAGTTTACAAGCATTTGGTCAACATTATGTGTCGGGCACTGTCCTTGGTGCTGGTGATACAAAGACAAAAGACATCAAACCAACTTCCTCGCTCCCCTAAACCAGTCTCTGCTCTAAAGACATCTACAATCTAAAACAGGGGAAACCAGTGTTGTCTTCTGCCCAGGGATTTAACTAGGATTTTTATACCTAGGACAAGTACTCAGACTATGCCCTGGAGACCCTGGAGATGGTGCAAGGCTTTACTTCTAGAAGTCTGGTAACTTCATAATTTTATCTAATCTTAGGATATTAACTCTTAGATTTAGAGCATCTAATCTCTCATTTTGTGATGAGGATGAGGAAAAGAAGACCAAGAAAAATTAAATGACTATTTAGGGTCCCACAGGCAGCTATTAGCAGGATTGAGTCTGGAAATCAGCTTGTCTTTCCGCAACATCGCTGATAACATGGAGCCAAGAGCAGTAGTTTCTTTACACTCTAAGAAGTCTAATTACTAGAGGCTGGGGGTGATGTGGAAACCTTTATAGTGCTTTTGGGGAGGGGGGTGGAAAGAGGTCTTGAATCCACTCTCCTGTCTCCAAAGAGGATCATGTCAGAGCTGAAGGGTACCTTAGGGACCGTCTAACCCCTCTCCTTCATTTTACAGAGGAGGAGAATAAGCAAAAATTTATATAACACCTACTATGTTCTAGGTACTGTATTAAGAACCTGACAGATATTATCTCACTTGATCCTCATGGAAACTCTGTGAGATAGATGCCATCATTATCCCCATTTTTCAGTTGAGGAAACTGAGGTAGACCTGCCCCGGCTCTCAGAACTAGTACATGTGTGAGATGAGGCTTGACTTCAGGTTTCCCTGACTCCAGGTCTAGCACTTTATCCACTGTACCATCTAGCTGCCTCAAGCCCTCAGGAGATGATTCAGTCAAAATCACAAAGAACCAATTGCATAGACACAGACTATTCAGTTAGGAAGGGACCTTAGAGACCACTTTGCCCTATGCCTTGTGACTGAGGACCAAACAGAGGCCTAGAGTTAATATCACAACAGAGACTAGAACTATATTTCTTGACTGCCAGTCCAAAGCCCTTTAAACTAAATTATTGAAATCTGGTGTCACTTGGGGCAGTCCCTGATCTCCTAACTTAGGACAAATAATTAGGTAAGGAAGTAGGGCCCTGTTGATACATCCTGGGCCCAAATTCCTTCCCTTCCACCCTAGGCTCCTCTTAAAAGTCACGTTTTAGAAGCCTGGAAGAGCAAACCTTTGAGGGAGAAAAAGGCCCCCAGTTTGGGGAAGACAGAGGCTTTTGCAGGAAGGCGTGGCCTCTCAGCACAGCTGAAATGTGATCTCTCTTTCCTAGCCTTGCCTTACCTGAAGAACCTTTTCTTAATGGGCTGATAATGGGCAAGGGGATGCTTTCCAGTCTATGGCAGGTTCCTGGGCATCCTGGCATTTTCATTTTCCTTTGTCCGCACAGTGAATGTGCTGTGAATAAGATTGGTTAAGTTCACTGCTATCGATCCTGAAGGACCTAACTCACCAGCCAAGACCAGGCCTAGGACTGGGCTTCCTTCTTTCTCCCTAGGCTGCACCAGAGCTCAGTCCTATGACTCTACCTCTCCCCTTTTTTTTTCTGAGGAAACATTGCCAGGTCAAAATGACTAAATCAAGTCCATTTCCATCTTCACTCTAGTGCTTTTCCTCAGACATAATCTTCCATTTGCTATGTCCATGTTGATCTTGTATCTAGATAGTGATTTATATACTGTTTCCCTCATCAGAATGGCAGATCCTGGATACCAAGGACTGTTTTTGTCTTTCTTCATATCACCGCCTCCTAACAGTACCTGCCTCATAGTGAAGGCTTAAGAAACACTTGTGACTGTCTCCCCTCCCAGCCCCACCCTACCACCAGGTTCCATCTTCACTTTCTTCCTTAAAGGAATACAAGTGTTATCAGTGGCACTTTGTTTTCTGCCCTGGAGCAAGTCCCATTGGCCATACCGCGGTTAAGGCCTAGCTTTTGTTCATCTCAAGTCATATATTGGCTCTTTTTGGTATTTATTCTGGGAAAAATGTGGAGAGTAGAGAGAGAAGAGTTATTTATGTGTCTCTTTTCAAGACATGAGGTCTTGCTGCCCTTCATAAAAGAGAAGTAATTTGAACTCAGCAATAATGTGTAGTCCACAATATGGTAGTGATCATTTGTCATGTAAGCCATCCTTTAGTAACCTAACCGGATGTACAAAGAAGGTTCCAAAGCAACCAGGTGACAACTGATGGGTGGCCAACCCTCTGCAGTCCAATGACAGATGAGTTACAGAGAAGAGTTTGCGCCCGGTTGGTCAGAGTGACTGAGATATTCTTAGTCATTGAGCACTACCTTCTAGCCCCAAGTGGAAAACAAACAGATCGGCTGGACAATGTGAGAATTTGTTGGGTCTGGCAACCCTCTAGTGGCCAGTGTGGATAATGACAGGAGGTGAAACATGCTGGAGAAATTCTCTTTGAAGGAGGGCTTGGTTTCAGATCCAAGGTAAGGAGCTTGTCCCTAGAATGATTCCAAGTCACCTGGACACAGTATCCCTAGAGAAAACTCATTGGTGATGACTGCCTCTTTGCCTCTGAACCCTAAACGATGCTGATGATATTATAGAACAACCATCGCCAGCTTTTGTATTGACATAGATGATTAGTACAATGAACTCATGCAATTGAGGAGAGGTCAACTTGTCTATTATTGATAGGCTCAAATAATGTTGGATCTAAAAGGATCCTTCTAGGTCATCCAGTCCTAATTCCCCATTTTACAGATAGGGAAACTGAGGTCCCCCATCAAGGAGCATGACCAAGCTTACACAAAAACTTAGTGGAAGAGATCAAATCTGAACTTAGTTCTTTTTTCTAATCCACAGTATTTTGAACCAGGACTACTTCAGGCGAGTTCAGTGATTCTAGGTCGAGATTAGAACACAATGAAATAGTTGTAGACCATCAAAGTTTAAGAAAAAGATAAATCATTACCTCCCTCTGCCTCCTTATTCACCATCGCAATAGTCAGGTTAGAAGCTAGGTTAGAAGGGTGATCTTGGGGGACAGTGGGAATTCTACTAAAACCTCTGTCACCAACTGTCCACGGGCTGGGCCTTTAACGCTTCAAGTGCAAGGAAGCCAAGTCAATGATGAAACCAAGAACAGCCTCCCTCACCCCTTAAAAGCCCAGCCTCCACAAAATAGATACGGTTTTTCCTACTAAACACAAAATCACAGAACTTCGGAGGTTATCTAATTCAATTCATAGCTAAACAACATTCCCCTGCGTTACGATATTTCTGGCAAGTGATCTTCTGACCCCTGAAAACTTCCAGAGAAGAGAAGCCTACTTCCTCCCAAACAAACACAGGGCAAAAATATCTCAAGTCATCAGCTTCTTATAAACTTTTTAGTGCTAAGCATGCTGGGTTTGGGGTTGATTTTTTGTTTTGGTCCATCAAATTCACTTGACCTCAAGTGTAGTATGATTGGAGTTAAGTGCCACGTTTTTCTTCTTCTGGGAGAGGAGATCAAGTGATTTCTGAATGAACATGTTAGGAACTCTTTCCCACCTTGTTGTGTTGACTGGTTTGCATCTTTTAAACTTTTCTAAGAACCGGGTTTAGAATGAATGTCTTTATTTTTGTCCTCCTATTTCTACGCAGTTGCTGGATTGTTAATTTTTTTTGAGGTGGCCTGGATTTGCTGTGATTGCATCCCGTGTCTTGCTTTCAGCTTTCTCCTTTCTCCTAATTTGTTATTAATCCCTACCATTGCTGTAACTAACTAATGATCTGATTATGAGAAGGCTCATGCTAAAATTGCTCCTTTATTGGTAACTCGTCACTTTCTGTCTGTTACGTTATAGGCAAATTTTCATTTTTGTGAGACATTCTTCAGAACAGATCACACCTAAGACTCTCTGCATCTTCTATTTTTTAAAGAAAATATTATAATACACCTGTAGGAATTTGGAATAATCTATGCACCTTGGATTGTTTTTAATTTCTTTATTCCCAAGCTATATTTTCCAAAGATTTTTTTTAAATCTATTCTGCTTTTCTCACCTTTCCATTAAAGGAAAGATTATCAAGATTTATATTGATTTAGTTTAGAGGATTTTGTAAAAGTCCTTACATTCAACCTACCCAAATGGATTTGGGATCTGACTAATTAAGCAAGAAGTGCCTGATAATATTACAGACTGCAACTTGCCCACCTGATTTGCTGGAGGACTTCCTCATGTTCTCCTAACAACACTAGGGGCCAAAGGGAGCATTCAGGAGGTGCACCTGTCCTCACTCTCACTGTCTTCTCTTCTTATCTCACAATTCCTTGATGACATCTTTTCTTGATGTTCATCTTCAGCTCCATTTTGCTTACCATATTGCAGCCTATTTCTATCAGCTGGTGCCTCTGCATGACTCTCTGTGTGACATCCATTTTTAATTCTTTCGTTAATAGCTCATTGCCATGTAGCAATTCTACTTGGTATGAGATGGGACTTTGTTTTCATGGGATACTTGGGGATCATTAAAGGAGTTTTATAGTTTCCCAAAGGCTATCCAGTCTGATGTTTTCTTCCTGTTAAACTCTAGGCTCAACTCATTATCCAGTTGTCAATCCTAAGTCTACATACTCATGGGTAAACTCTTCATGTGGTCTATCAAATGGATGATGTAATCTGGGAAATAGACACTCTTTCCCCTCCCCCAACTCCTTTTATAGTGTCTTTTCTCTCTTATTTATACTCTATTTATCCTATATATATCTTGTTTGTGTATTTTTGTTTGCTTCTTATCTTCCTCATTAGATTATAAGCTCCTTGAGGGCAGGGAATGTCTTTTTTTTTTGTATCCTTAGTGTAGTGCCTGGTATACAGCTGGGTTTAACATACGTTTACTGAGTGTTTAACTCTTTTTCTACTTGGTCTTTTCTGTGTGGATGACTAGACCAAAGTACTTTGATCAGTTACTAAACTTTTCCAGGAGACCCTGCAAAGTTCCAGGGCAATCAATATAACAATGT
This sequence comes from Potorous gilbertii, assembly GCA_028658325.1. NCBI lineage: Eukaryota > Metazoa > Chordata > Mammalia > Diprotodontia > Potoroidae > Potorous > Potorous gilbertii. Next base: position 517,934,389 of record CM053769.1, read on the forward strand.
TCACAAGCATAACATCTCCACAAAGGAGCATCTCAAGAACCTCACCATGCATAGGGAATTACTCTTCACCTTTGATTCTTGACTGGATTTCCTCTGTCATAGTGGCGGACATTTTTGGTGAGCAATCTATTCTACCCCTTGTCTGATGTTTGTCACGAAAGGGTTGTTAAATGGGATTATTCCTGTTATGATGTGTCTCTTAAGAATTTTGAATAACTTTGATGTATGGATGAAGACATCTTGTAAAGGACCCGGTAAGGCAGTATTTGTTTTATGGATTCAAATAAAAATCATATGATCAACAATATGTACAGTGTAACTTCATATTCTTTTCATCTTTCTGGTAATTGTGGAATTGTAAAAATGCAACCCATTGTTGAATGTTGTTTGTAAAAACCTGCTTTCCCCTTTAAATAACTTTGGCAAGGAAGTCTTCTATTAAAACTTTCCAAAAGTAGACCACCTTATGGCTAATGTAAGCATGGAAAACCTAGCAACAAAACAGATCCTATATTTTTATAGAAGCTACACATCTTCCCCCACTCCCATTCACAAAATCAGAAAATCCCAGAGTAGATCTGGACACCCAGAGGTTGCCAAATCTAACCTGGACCTGAAGAAGAATATTTCTGACAATCCTGGCTCCATTTGAAGACTTCCATTGATGGGGAGCTCACTCCTCCAAGACAGCTCATTGCACCTTTGAATAATCCTAATTGTTAGGAATTTTTCTCTTAGATGGAAGAGAAATCTGCTGCTAGGGAGTAAATTAAATATCTTCCAGGTACATAATTACCAGCTCTTCTGTTGAACAAGTCTTGGAATATTCATTCACGAACTGCTAGGAGATGATACACATATTGTGCAGCCCAAAGGTACATACCAGGTACTCAAATTACTTGTAATAGGCTTGAAATACATTTAAGCAATTTTTCCTGGGGAAATATTTATCAAATTTATCAATTTTATCAAATTATATCCCTTCCCTCCAATTTTACAGATGAGGTAAGTATGAAGTACAGATGAAGTAAGTGGTAGTCAGGCAGGCAGAACCAGAATATGAGCTCAGTTTGTATCTGTGTCTCAAATGATCTGTGTCATTTAGGGCCAGACACTTGGCACTCACTAGCTGTGTGACCTTGGGCAAATCACTTAACCCCAACTGCCTCATCCTGGGTCATCACCAGTCATCCTGATGAATATCTGGTCACTGGATTCAGGTGACTCTGGAGGAGAAGTGAGGCTGGTGACCTGCACAGCCCTCCCTCATTCAAAACAAAGTCAAGTGCAAGTCATGTCATTATTTCTCTGATGGCACGGTGTTCAGCAATGAAGGACAAACACACACACACACACACACACACACACACACACACTCCAGTGCTACTGGAAACTAAGGGGTGCTAGAGAGTGTCAGGCTCATAGCACGTGATTTTCTCATTGGTGACTGGGTGAAGAAGTACCCTTGTGAGGAGGCACCCAATTGCCTAATAAATCATCTCATAAACCTCTACTATATGCTAGAAACTGTGCTCAGTCCTGGGAAACAAAGATAAAATGAAATAGTCCCTGCCCTCAAGGAACTTTTACTCTAGCAGAGGGAGAGGCAATAGGAGCAAATAACATGTACACAGATCAGTAAATACACAAAGTACATTTGGAAGTTGTGTGTGGGGGAGAGTGGTATCAGGAAAGGCCTCATGTAGGAGACAGAATCTGAGCTAAGCTTTGAAGTGAAACAGGGATTTTAAGAGGAGAAGGAGAGAGAAGAGAACACTCCAGACAAGGGGAAGCTCCCTCAGTTGAAACTATAAGTGGTTGGGAGGTTATCTGGGAGAACTCTCCTATTGGGTCAACCAGGGGCTCCCTGAAGATCTGGCCATCAAGGAACTCGAGTAATGAGAGAGAAGTGATTTCCCCCTTTCTGTGATCTCTCCTGCCCCTCAATGGGCAGTTTGATGGGAACCTAGAGTCTCCTCTTTCCCCTACCTTGCCCATTTTAAAGATGTAGAGAATTTGATATTTTAGGGAGGAGAGAGCCAAGGGGTCATCTTGAATGGAGACCAAGAGTCCCTTGAGAATGAATCAATTCAATCTTACAAACAATTCAGCAATTGTGCTGAGGAAAAATACTGCTTCCACTCTGGTCTCTACTACAGATCCAGAATCGTGTGAACTCAGCTCCTAGAATCCCTTGCATTCTGATAGGCAAGATTTTGCCTTATCTTGCTCTGAGTCAAGTTTTCACCTTACCTCCCATTCATTTCTAAGCCATGTCACCCATGCATCCTACCTTACCCTCAGCTTGCACAGTTCCCTTTTAGGCTTCATCTTTCTCCATAAGGAAGTTCTTTGAAGGCAGGACTGGGCTTGCTTGTTTGCCTGTATTTCCATGCCCCATACTTTGTACATTGCCTGGCAAAAAGTAAGCATTGAATAAATGCTTTATCATCCTTGCACAATGTGTAGATATTATATATGTATACGAATTATATTTAAATTAATTAAATTTTAATAAATTAAAATCATATTAAATGAAAGTAATTAAGTTATATTTTAAATAAATACAAATCCATTTCAGGGGTGAGAAGTGCTAATGAGTAGGGGAAATGAGAAAAGCCTCTGACAGAAACTACGGATTTCAAAAGATGAGGTGAAGGAGAGGGTCCTAGGCACTGAGGGGCAGCCTGTACAAAGGCCTTGAGGCAGGAGGCGGAATGTCATGTACAAGAATATCATCAAGGCAAGTCCTACATTGTGGTCTGAAAAGTTCTAGACATAGAGCTCCTCTTGGAGGATCTGATGTTTTTGCCTCCACTTTGCATCCACTCCAAGGTGCACTGCTTGACTTTTCACAGCAGGGGGCGGGCCACTGCCATAAATGACTGCCTGCCCAGCTAGATGCAGGAAGTGAATGAAATTAGGAGGTTAGATGATTTGGACTCTATGAATCTGGTCAAGTCTCACTGGGTCAGAAAATTCCTCTGGTGGGTCTCTCAAGCTAGTAGTGTGATTCAGCTGTTGGCAAAGCTAGTGAATTTTGTTTAGGTATTTTCCAAATGCGGAGATGCCCCATTTGGGTCTGGAGTGCAGTGCCTACCTTGCTGCTGTGGGGCAGCCCACCCTCCTTTGGTATAGATCAGGAAAGGCCCTGGAGAGAATGGCAGTCTTCAAACTGAACATCAAGTGGTTGTATGCTAGTCAGGACTGGGCGTAGGGTCTTGGGGAGAGGATGAGGTTATCCACTAGGTCAATTTCAAAGCCAGTCTATTACCAGGAAGAATCATTTAGGATGGGCCAGAGGAGAGTTGCTGAGCCATGGTTTTTGAAAATTAAAATCCAGAAATGGTCATCTGGGGACTGTAAGGAGAGTCCTAGAGCAGGGAGTCTTAACCCTTTTTGTATCATGGACCCCTTTTGTGCATACAGAAGTCTATGGAACCATGCTCAGAATCATATTTTTATAAAATGGATTATTTTAACATTGATTTAAAAATTCTGAATTTTGAATTCTCTCCTTCCTTCCCACCCCTCCCCGCACTCATTGTGAAGGCAAGAAGTGTGATATTAATTATATATGTGAAATCATACGAAACATACTTTCTTATGAGCCACGTGGCAAAAACAAAACAAAACAAAAACAAAAAGAAAAGTATGGTGAAAAATTATGCTTTAATCTGCAGTCAGATTCTATCAGTTCTGTCTCTGCAGGTGGATATCATTTTTTATCTTACGTCCTTTGGAATTGTCTTGGATCATTGTATTGATCAGAATAGCTAAGTCTTTCACAGTTGGTCATCGTACAATATTGCTATTACAGAATAATGTTTTAAAATATTTGGAAATACAAAATTTCAGCCACAGGTTGGTGAAAATATAAATGTAATTGTTTTTCCCATCTAAGTTCACAAACTCTTTGAGCTCCATCTGTGGACCTTTTGAGGATCTGGGACCATAGTTCTAGAAATGTAGAGGAATCAGTGAAAAGGGGGAGAACAGGATGTGGGAACTTCTCAGGAGGTCTTCTATAACTATTCACTCATGAATGATATGTGGGTTGTTATTACAGGTTTATGTCAAACGTGCTTACCCAGACTTCTGGGAATGTTCTGTTGGTCTTATAGCCACAGGGTCTGGAGAAATGGGGTCTTTTAACAAGGAAGGAGCTTTTCTCTCCCTGCCTTTTTTAAATCACCCTATTGATCTGTTTCCTAGGATGACATTTCTCCATGGGCACAGATCATAGTAGTGTGGAAAGAACACCAGCTTAAGAGTAGGAGGTTCTGGGTCCAAATTGTACCTTTGGGACCTTGTGCTTTGTGTCGTTTCTGGATTTCTGTTTCCTCACATGTAAATTAAAGAGTTTGAACTAGCTGACTTGTGAAGTCTCTTCCTGAAAGGTGCGTTAGAAATAGGACTGGATTTGAACTCTGAAGGGCTCTGCGATTTCACAATCAGTATGACTTTCTGTAATTTGATTAACATTTCTGGGCCTCTTTAAAGTGAGGGGATTAGACTAGCTGACCTGGAAGGCCCCTTTCAGCTCTAAATCTATGAGTCTTAATGATAAAGCATCAAGGAACCAATAAAAATATCAGACAACCTGCAGAAGAACTCCATTTGTCCACTCCAAAATGTGCTTTGTTCCATCTTCCAACATTCTCAGTTGGCCCTGGTACTGAAAAAGACTTCTCTTGACCTCTCTGGACCATCTACATTTTGTCCCATCTCTCTCTTCACCTTCTCTACTAAATATCCTGAAAAATTTATCTGTGCTGCCTGACTTCATTTCTTTACTACTCAGTCTCCCGTTAACTAAATGCAGCTGGGCTTCTACTTCCATAATCTGGCTGAGACCACTCCCTTTATGAGCTCACCAGTGCTCTTTGGGGGGCAACTCCCCTTTTTTTTCTTTATCAGATTTGCTAGTGTTGGTGTGTTCAGAATTTCATTCTTGAGAATTTCTCATCCTTCCTGACTGGACTCATCCTGTAGAATTTTACACCATGGGATCCTACCTATTTGATTACTTCCCAGCCATTACCAAGTTTCTCTCTCTCACACACACACTCACACATGGGTATGCATGTATTTATCAATCTATCGCTCTCCAGTCCCCCTTTGTAACTATTCTGTGTCTTGTTCATGAATTGGACCCTTCAAGAGTCATGTTTCAGTCATAAGTCCTACTCCACCAAGTCTCAGTGATACTTAGGATGTCAAATTTCCTTCCTTATGTTAAATTTCCCCATTTGCCTTGCTTGTCGCCTATACCTTGTGAATTTCTATATTGACGTAACTAACATCTATATATAGACACACATGTAGTCCGTATACATGAGCCTATGTGTATTTCTATATGTATATAAATATATGTGTACATTTCTTTCTATATACATGCTCACACATATCTATATCTACATCTATATCTAAAATCTTTAGGATGTGAGGAAATGAGTACAAGAAGCACCAAGATTAAGAATGAAGAGTATGCTTTGGGTGGATATGTATATGAAGAGTAGAATTTTGTTAAAACAAAAATCACTGGTAGGTAACAGTGAGAATCGACCATCTATTTATAGCGGGAGAAACACTATTTGAGATAATGTCCTACTTTCCATTTTTGTTCATTCAAAATGTTCATTCAATTGGAAGTGATATGTGTGGTAGGTATATCTTGACTGGTAGAATGGTTCAATGAGTATTCTAAAAGTTAGAAATGAGCTGGGATGCAATGTCCTAAATGTTGGAATCCATTGGGATACAATATTTCTTAAAGTAATAGGTGGATGGTCCCTCCTCTAGTAGGGGCAAGGATCAAGGGTGAAAGTAGACCATTCTAAGGAGGATGATCATCACCATCATAAGTCAAGTCTAGCCTTGAGATGGGACTAGTTAGGAGTGAAATCCAGAGAATGGTTGTCCTGGGTGGTGGATGCTTGGGAAATGTTTCTAGAAATATTGAAGTTTTCTGACCAGCTCCTTTGTTTGGATGCAGAGAGATTGAAGAGGATAAACGGCGATGAGAAAAGTACTTCCACCTACCCTTTTACTTCCATCTTGTTGGGGCTGTTACAGGATTCATAAGAATAACAACTTACATTTATACATAATACCTTAAGGTAAGGTATAATAAAAGACATGTATGCAGCTCTTTAACATTTACAAAATATCATATGTACATTATTCCATTTGTGAGGTACACATTCTTTCTCCTCCTCCTTCTCCTCCCCTCCCCCATCTGTCCACCTGGGGAGTGATACCCTCACTTGTGGGTGCTCTGTCCAAAGGAATATAAATTTTGATCACGAGGTTTGGAGGCTAAATTTTTTTCTTCTCTATTTATTTATTCCATCATTGTTTTTTTTTTAAACTGGAGCAATTAACTCTTTTGTCTCATATAGTTTTTATTTTATGATTTCTTGAAATATAGCTCTGAAAAACCAGGCTTTGCTAAAGCCCATCAGGATTCAAATGGAGCTACTTGACTATGCCTTTAAATTGAAATCACTGTGGCTCTCACCACTTGGCCAATGATAGGTGTAACCCAAGCTTCCTTTGCTCATTATTTGGGTTCTGATGGCTCAGAGTATGTGTAAAAAGCAACTGTTTCTGTTCTGGCCAGCAACTCCGAGGGTCTTCTTCTGATGAATTCTTTTGTGAAGGTAATCTAGGCCATCTTAAGCCTTGTTGTTGCCTATCCTTTAACCAACAGACAAACTGAGACCTGGGAAAGACCTTAACTTAAAAAAGCCCAACGTCTCCCACTACATGTGGGGCCATCACTGGTCATCCTGACCTGTGTCCTGTCCCTGGACCCCGATGGCTCTAGAGAAGAGAGTGAGACTTTGCACAGCCCTGCCTCACTAAAATCCAGTTCAGTTGCAAGTTAGTCACCCTCCTGATGTCACTGGTCTTCTCCAAGAATGCAGGATGAACAACAACAAAAAGTTGTTATCATCCATCCCCCTTTTACATCTGGGGAAACTGAGACTCTGGGAGTTTGTGACTCATCATCACACAGCTTATGTCAAAGGCATCAGGTTTTGACTCTCTGTCCAGAATCCTTATCTACCATGCCATTCTGCCTCTGGTGGAAAGAGCACTGGGTTTGGAGCTAGGTTAGACCTATGTTTAAATGGAGTTTCTGATAGGTACTAGTTGTATGACCCAGGGAAAATTACTTGATTTCTGTGAACCTTAGGACTGCCATCTCTATAATGGAAATAATAACAATGTTTGTACTACTTATCTCACAAGATTATTGTGAGGAAAGTGCTATGAAAACCTTGAAGCTTCCCTCATCTCCCTCCTCTCATGGAAATTTGAGCTCTGCCCCTTGCACCATGGGCTCCGATAGGTTTATCTTGCGCAGAACCAGGTCCCTCCAGACTTCCCAGGCATTTCTAATCCATGCTGTTGCACGTGGGTACGCCACCTCTTCTATCTTCCATTGATAAGCTATTTCTTCTGCATTAATATGAAAGATCCTTGAGGGCAAAGGACTGTCTTGCTTGCTTATATTTGTACCCCTAATACTTGGCACAATGTCTGGCATAAAGAAGATACTTAATAAGCACCTTTTCATCCATCCATCCCTTGTATAAATAGGAATTGTTATTTTACTATTCATATTGTTTTGATACACTGGGTTTGAGTGTGTGTGTGTGTGTGTGTGTGTGTGTGTGTGTGTGTGTGTGTGTGTGTTTGAGAACTAGTTCCATCTGGCAATCCCCTTCCCCAGAGGCTAGCTTTGTGAGTCATGGCCTAGCCTCAAAGTTCAGCTTTCTGGCATCTCCCAGGGACTGCAATGACTGAGCCTGAGAATTCAGATTGTAGGCACTTCATTGGCCTCCTAGAAGGATGGAAGCCATTTCTTTCTTCCCCCTCCCACTCCCCAGTTCCAGTCAGCTCTCGTGTAGGATATTTATCTTATATGTAGTGAAGGTAGAGTGAAGGGAAGCAAATGCCTGAATGTTTAGAAGCATGGAGAGGCTGCTCCATCTGTACATACCTTTGGTGTCTGAATTTTCTAGAAAGCAGAACCCAAGCCTGATACTAAAAAGGGAGAGCCAGGTTAAGCTTCAATTCCTTCAGGCCCATGGAAAAGCAGTTCCTCTCTCTAGGCATCCAGTGGTGTTTCTGTTCTCCGGGTCATCTGCACTGGAGACTTTTTGTTTAACGTCATAACGTAAACAATGTCCCCTGTCCTCTTCCCTCCCTTTGCCTGCCCCTGCTCCCCCCTCCCCTAGTCTCCCAAACCAGGCCCTAATACTAGCCAAGGAAAACAAGACTGGTCAGGAAGTGGGGATGAGAGTGATGAGTCAGGAAGACGACCAGAGCCAGAGTGATGCCATTGCTGACAAAGTCATCTTGGAAAGAAGACAGGGGGCTATCCCAGAGGTTCTAGAAGAAGGCCCAAGGAGATAGGTTGGGGCTGGATAAATGTATTGGGACTGAAAGGTGGGCAGATGAGAGAAGGATTCCATGAAAGTGGAAAGATCCAATAAGAGAAGAAGTGGTCAGTGTGGTACGGTGGAAAGGGCCCTTCTTTAAATCCAGCTTCTAATACTTACTACCTCTGTGACCTTGTGGCAGGGCACATAAACTCTTTGGGTCTTAGTTTCCTCATCTGTAAAATGATGAGGTCGGACTAGGTGGCCTCTGAGGTCCTTTCTACTCTAGACTGATGCTACTTCAATCTTCTCTCGAGGATCCATTGGACTTGATGGTGGTCCTTAAGGACTTTACTAGTGCCCTTTCACTTTCTGGGTGAAGGTTTGAGTCACTCAGGTGGATGGCTACCTCGGGCATTAGTATATCACCAATACTTATGGTGAAAAGAATGAGAGCACATATTTATTGAAGTGCAGCTGGGTGGCACAGTGGATAGAGCACAGGGTTGAGAATCAGGAAAATGAGTCTTTCTGAGTTCAAATCTGGCTTCAGATTACTAGCTGTGTTACCCTAGACAAGTCATTTCACCTTGTTTATCTCTATTTTCTCATTTGTGAAATGAGTGAGTGAAGGAAATGGGCAAACCACTTCAATATCTTTGTCAGGAAAACCTCAAATGGAGTCACAAAGAATCAGAAATGACTGAATAAAAACAGAAAGGTTGGCAAAGTGATTTATCATCATGTCATGTGATAATTGCAATGAGGTTGTGTGATGGCAACAGGGTCTGGTGGGAAGAGAGTTGGTCTTGGAGTCTAGAAGAATCTTGGTTCAAATCCTGCCTCCAATACAGCCCGTAGGTTGTGTGACCCCAGAAAGACACTTGACTCACTCCAGTGATCATCAGGTAACTCTTTAAGATTATATGTCACAGAGCAGACGACAAGCTGCAAGGGTGGAGGGAATTTCATCAACAAGAATTCCTTTTAGCAAGGAAAATGCAGATTTGGTTTTAAAAAAAGAAGCAGCAGCCAACTTTGACTGTAAAAACTCATCATAATGGTTAATACTTAAGGACTGTTAGATGGCAGCAACTTCCATGAAAATATGTGGGTTGGCTAAGAGAAAGACTAAGACATAGATTGTCTTTGGCAACATAGGAGACAGACAAAGACATAAATTGAAAGAGTTTACCTACATTTCCAATCTATGCCTGGCGGCAACAAGGTAATTGGCAATAAGGGGTTGGACTTGGAGTCAGCAAAGCTTGGGTTTGAATCCTGCCTTAGACATTTAGTAGCTGTGTGATCCTGGGCAAGTTGCTAACCTCTCTCAGCCTCAGTTTCTCCATCTGTAAAATGAGGATGATAACAGCACCTACCTCCCAGGGTTATTTTAAGGATCCAATAAGATGACGTGTAAATTGCTTTGAAAACTTTGCAGTCCTATAAAGATGCTTGCTGTAATTATTGCTATGCAGCTCTGGGATATTAAAAGTGTTCTCTTACGGAAATAAATATACATAATTTGGGTTAGACTACAACTAAGCCTAGACGTGTCTACTTATGGAATAAATCACTGATCCAAAAATGGATTGCGATAATCTTATGTCGCTTCTACACCAGTACTCCCAATCTGTAGTTCAGTGTCTATCAGTAACATCTCCAATCGTTAGCTGGTAGATTCTCAAATCAAGAATTGGCCCATGTTGATCCTCCCTAGCTCCCCACTGTAAACTGCTGTGACTGGGGAAGATTTCCAGCCAGGGGACTTTACCATAAGAGTACTCTCTGCCCTCCAGAGATTTTAGGGTCAATATGGCCCTCCTTCCCTCCCTGAATTTCAGGTAATCTGATAGATAGGAAAAAGTAAAAGTAACTCCAGAAAAAAAGATTGAGTGGGCCTCTCCTACATGAATGGAAGAAGGCCTAGAATGGAGCCAGTCACAGAATGGAAAGGACAATTTTAGCCCTGGAAAATAGCACAAGCAGAGAGGGGTGAGGTGAGGCAGGATGAGAGACAACATGAATCAGAGTGGACAAATTGAATTTCTTATTAGTTAAAATTGCAAAAAGAAGGGAAAGAAGAAAAGGCAGGATGGTATTATGGAAAGGGCTTTGGTTTGGAGTGGGAAGAACTGAGTTCAAACTCTCTCTGCTAGTAACCACCTGCATGAGGGGTGGATTGCTTCTACTCTCTAGGTCTCATCTGTAAGGTAAATGAGGAGAGTGATTAGATGAGATTAAAGGTCCTGTCCTGTTCTGTTGTCCTATGTCTAGAATCCCTTGCTGGAGCCCAGGCTTCTGGTAGTCTAGCAGGCCGTGAAATCATCAAATGACGGTGACAGAAACCTGGTCTCCTCTCTTGGAGCTCCCCCTCCCTCTCCCTGGGGAGATAGGAAATGCCTTGGCAAGGGTAGTGCAGGCATGTGGCTGACTGCAAAGTCTGAGGAGTGATTGGTTGTGCTGCTCTGGGGCAGTGAGGCCAGCAGAATCCCAGGGGCCTACTCTTCCAAGGATACACAAACACAAGATCCATATCTTTGGGTGGCCAACTGAAATGAACCCTAGAAGCCAAAGGAATTCACTCAGTGAGACTATAAATTGGAAATTCCCACTACTGTTTGTGTTTGCACTTCCAGCCTTGCCCACTTTCCCCCTTTTGCTCAAAAGACCACATCCAACAGCCTCTCTCTCTGTCTCTGTCTCTCTGTCTCTCATTCTGTGTCTCTGTCTCTGTTTCTATCTCTGTCTCTCTGTGTCTCTGTCTCTGTTTCTGTCTCTGTCTCTCTCTCTTGATCTGGAGTCATGAAGATCTCAGAAACTTACCAGCTGAGTGACCTTGGATGAGTCATCCAAGCTCTGACTCACATTCCTCGTGTGTAAAATGGGGATAGTAATAGCATCCCCTTCCCAGAGTAGTTGTGAGGACAAAATAAGATAAATGTGTAAAGAATGTTGCAAACTATAAAGTGCTAAGTATTAGCCATTATGATGAGTTTTTACAGCCAAATTTGGCTGCTTCTTTATTTTTTAAACCAAACCTGTATTTTCCTTGCTAAAAGGAACTCCTGTTGATGAAACTCCTTCTACCCTTACAGGTTGTCATCTGCTCTGTGACGTATAATCTTAAAGAGTCACCTGAGGGGCACTGGAGTGAGCCAAGTGTCGTGCCTGGGGTCACCCAACCTGTTGACTGTGTTAGAGGCAGATTTGAACCCAGATTCTTCCTGATCCCTCCTACAAGTGCTACTCCCACTTGGCCACTAATCGGTAGGTACAATTCTATGTGTGCATCAACCCTGAGCCTAGTAGGGCACATGAAAGCTACAGACTTGATTGAGGCTTGGGGAATTCAGGAATTCGAAGAAGGCTATCAGCATGTTGGGCATAACTCAGTGGAGGCTTTTTGAAAAAGTGTAGGTGAGAACTGTGCAGGATGAGAAAGCAAGGCAAGTCTGGCATCCAGATGGGGGCAGAAAGTCCTAAGCAAAACATCAAACGTCAAACATGAAGCACGTTGTGTGTGCCAGATACCGTGCCAAGCTCTGAGGATGTACATACAGAAAGAGCTAAGACAGCGCTGCCCTCCATGTCCAAAAGCCATTAAGGCATGGTCTATATTTGGTTATTGTTAAAGCTGACTATGAAATCCTTTATCTTAAATGTTATTCTATAATATATATGGAAAGACACTGTGGTGTAGTGCATAGAGAGCTATCCTAGGAAGCCAGGAAGACTGGGTTCAAGGTGCTGCCTCTGGTATAAGCTAGCTATGGGATGCTGGACAAGTCACAGCTTCTCTGCTCTAGGCAAATCTCTAAGCTTTCAAATACTAATATCTACAGCAAAACTGTCAAGGAGAAAAGATCCAGGTGCCACCTGGGATTCCTAAAGGGAATTTCCTCACCTGGAAATTCTCTCTACTTGTCCCTCTGCATACACCCTGACTATAAAAATGCATATATATATATATATATATATATATATATATATATGTATGTATGTATACATACTTACATACACAATACACATTCACAAATATATATATGTATATCCATCTATCTATCTCTCTATCTAATCTATGTAAGCATTTATCTAATCTATCTATGTATCTATCTAATCTATTTGTCTGACATCTAACCTCTCTATTCTATCTTATTTGTTTATCCATCTAATCTATCTAATTTATGTATTTGTGTATCTATCTAATCTGTCTATCTAGCATCTATTGAATCTTTTCTCTATCCATCTCTCTATTCATCCTTCCACAAGTATTTTTTTAGTGATTACTTTGTTTTAAGCATTGTGATAAGCACTGGAAATATGAAAAAAGGTAAAAAGCCTCCCAAAAAGCTTACATTCTAAGGTGAGAGTGGGGAAACATGCAAAGCAAATCACTTTCTGTCCATGTGATTTACATCCTTCTCAAAGGACTTGAGATAATTTAGATGTTTTTACTTCAAAATGGAATGTCATATCCAAGAGTACATTTGTGCCTTGGAATTGCCAAATAGGTGATTGTGATGATGATTTTCATAACAAATACACACGTTAATCTCATAGGCTTTTGTAGTGGAAGGAACTCTAGGAGCATTTAGATCCACTCTTTTCATTTTCTGGATGAGAAATCTCAGATTTTTCATGAGAGTTCATGGCATACTTGAGCCATAGGTTCATAGATTTAGATTTGGAAGGGACCGTGAGAGATCATCTAGTCTAAAACTTCACTTTTCATACAAGACTACTTGATGTGAGGCAGGGGTGCAGAGAGGGGTGATGTCTTCCTCAGGGTCACACAGACAACAGATAGCAGATAAAGGGCTGGAATCTAGCCCGCCTACCCCCATCTTCTTTCTACTATAGCTCTGCTTTGTTCTGTACCAATATGTATGTGGGAGTGTAAATTATTTTGGAGAAAGCTAGAGAAATGACTTAGTGTGTCTTGTGTTAACCAGATTCTCTGCATTTGATCATATTTCAGGCCCTTGACAAGGCAGACATCTCCTCCTTTGATATTTTCCCACTCAGAAACACGTCTAGCTGACCAGCCTAGCAGACCATGAGGCAACTGAATGTTTCTGGAGGTTTCCATAGTGATTGCTAATACTGTGGTTGCTGTGGTCACAGCACCAGATGTCCCAGATCCCCAAAATGATTATGCAGTTGAACGTTTGTAACATTCTCAGGCTAAGTCTGGGTCTATGATTGAGGACTATGTCTATCCAAAATCCTGCTGAACTGGAAGAAGAGAGAATGAAAATCTCAAAAAGATGGATGCTGGGGTGGATGGGTGTCACATATATTCATTTAATGAATGTTTAGTGAATACTTACTATGCACAAATCCCTATGGGAAGTGTGCTGGGGGATATGAAGAAGTGTAAGATTTTAGGGAATTTGCAACCTAGATGAGTGAACAAAACACACACAAAAAGTTAAATAGAAATGTTGCGAGTAGCTCAGGCATTGTCTTGGGTCTTATTATCTCTATTGGTGAGGACTTAGTTTAGGCATCTCTTGGATAAGGTAGGAATTCCTTGCCTTGTTTATGGTACTCCATTGACACTACATTGAGGATAATTGATTCCAAGCCAATTCATGCATCTGGTCTATATCCTTTGCACTTATCCTAAAGCAGAAACAGAGGGCTACAGAGAGATGAGGAATCAGAACCAAAAGGTTCAATAGAAGCATGTTGGCTATATTCACTTCTTTGGAGAAAATCTTCTACAATCATACAGTCAGTCCAAAGAATCATGTACTCCAGAGAACCATTTTACCTCAAGGATGGTAGCTATTGGAGATCCACAGTTAGGACCAATAGCCCAAGGATACTGACCCACCCAGAGAGACGATCAGTGGGTCACTGAAGAAATAACCAGACTATCTGGTCAGTGATGAATGGCATATGACACCAAGGGTAAGGGTAAAGGAAATCACTCAAGTAACTAACTAGATGATGACCCTTGGTAGGGATCATATGATGGATACTTGTAATGAAATCCAAAAGATGTAGTCTTTATGAAGAGGTGTCTCCCATCTATACATTAAGATTTTTTTAGGATTTCTTAGAAGATACAACACGTACAGACCCTTTCAATGATCCTTTTGTAATAAGAATTTGACTTTCATCAAACTTGAGTGTGAATCGTTATTTTAGGGATTTGTTTTGCTCTTTTTTTTTTTTTTTAACAAGGATACCCTTCCCAAACCAAGTGGAAAAACGGGAGTCTGGTGAAATCTATGAATTCTTTCTTATAAGAAATTAAAAAAAAAACATTGTTGAGGGAAATATTTCATTTCAGTTAGAGGTTAGTGAAAATTAAAAATGTGATTTTTTTTTCCCTTCCACGTTGCAAGATCCCTTGAAACCTCTCCACAGACAGACTCCTGGTTAAGCATCCTGGTTCAGGGAGAGAAAATGGAGGTGGAGTGAGAAATAACCCTGAAGCACATCAATAATATTGGTCTACAGTTTCCCTCTACTACTTAACAGTTACATGAGCAGTAAGGACAAGTAAAGATTTGTCACTTTGCTGTCATTTGTCGTCTGACTTCTTTTGAACTTCTCTGTTAAGGTTTATTTCCTATCTTTATGAGGCCTAGAATGATGAATATTATATTTTATTCTCACTCCAATGTGATTTAAAATAAAATACTTATTAAAAAAAACCTTCTAGGAGTTAATTCTTAAACAGGTTTATTGCTGGCTTTTAATCAGTAAGAATATGTTACATTGCAATATTGGATTTCAGATACACTTTCCCACATTTTATTGTGGTCTTGTTGCCGCAGAGTTTCACAGAAATGAATGGCAGACACACATCACATTCAATGGTTATACAATTCTAATGTGGATACAGTTAACTTCAGAAAGCAGTACATGTAACTTTCCTTTCAGACCAATAACATTACGTAAATCACTTTCTATTCCCTCTCAAAGTCCCAAACTTTAAAACAACAGCCCTTTCTTCCAAGTTCAGCCTGACATCCCACTCTCATTCCTTTTTTATCTTGAGAATTCGTACTTCTTTCAATAAACTTTTCGTCTTATCCCTAAAAGACCAAGCTTTCCAGCTATCTTTTTCAAGCATTAAATGAATGGACCTTCTGGATTTTCTATTTCTACTGTGCTAGGCATTACTTATAAGCATAGACTGATATAAACTAAAAATACTAGAACATACCATGGTCTTCCCCATCCCCCATGCCTTTCCCATAACTGTGGAGGACCTGGAGCATGCCCGCTTTAGACTATACTGGATTTTGCCTGCATGCATGGTATGCTAAGCCACCTGTAAGCCATCCACCATAAGCCCCTTGTAATAAATTACTCTAACTGTCCAGCAGTAAAGCAAAAATGCTCTGTTCCTCCATGTAAAAAAAAATTATCAATATTTACAGAAAGGGGGAGGGGCTGCTTTTTATAAAAACCAAAACCAACCCCACCCCAAATTGAAAAGTTAGGGATCACATTCTATGAAGAATAACAGGAAATAAGGCAACGGGATGATTTTTCTTTTTTAAAGACAGTGTAACTGCCAAGGGAATGGGTTATGTAGATTCCCAATCATTCAGGTGGGGAGCTCCTCTCATGAAAAGTACATTCATGCCTCAATACCCACTAACAAATGCTCTGACTACAGGGCAAGGGATGCTTTGGAATGTTAAAGCCCACACTGGTCTACCAACTGAATCTTCAAGTAGCATCTATGGCTCCCTTCCATTTTGAGAAAAAGAAACTAAAGCCCAGAAAAATGCCATGTCAGGACCACAAGGCAAGGTGGAACCCAGGCCTCCATGTTCAGAGGCTGGTGCTTTATCTGTTAACTCAGTCTATCTGCCTCTGTGATTGTCATTGGGTGTGGGGTCTGAGGAGAGCATTTGTTTTGATATATACCTGAAAAATCCAGTCCACTAGACTCTAGAAGGGCTTCAGGGCACATTCAACTTCAGATGTACTTTAAAATAAACAGCTAGTTTGCTAGACATCCTTGAGTGAGGACTAAAAGTCCTGAGCTGGCATTAATTCCAAAGGAGATTCTGGCTGTGAAAGTAATGCAAGGTCATAGTTTTAAGAAGCTGGAGTGAAATACCTGTAATTAGGCAAATTCAAAGGCAAAACAGGTGTACAGGGGTGGATAACGCATAGGAAAACAGATTTAGACTTGGAAGGGATTTCAGAAACCATCTCATTCAACTCACTTATTTTTACAGATAAAGGAACTGAGACCCATAGAGGCTTACTTTCCCAAGGTCACATAGGTAGTAAGTACTGGAGGGGGACTCCCAGAACCAATGTTCATTTTATCGTACCATGAATCATGAAGCAACAACCGAAGTTGATTTCCATGAAATAACCAAGTTGCTTTGACATTCTGGGGTTCTGATGGGTGTCTCTCCCATCTCTTACTTCAGGAATCCAGTAATGTGGAGGCAGTTATGTTTCTGAATCCTACCCCCTGCAGTCCCGCAGCCCTGTAAAATGGTCTATTACTCTGCCTTTAGACAGCATACTTTCTCTGAGGGATCCCATATATCCTGTACAAGCAGGCTCTCCTCTAAAGGAGAATAATTTCTCACGAGACTGGGAGGCAGGTTGATAGGTAGATGAGACTTACATAACTATGCAGGGGGAGGTGAGGGAAGGGAAGAAGGGAGGCGCTAGGAACCCAATCAGTGCAGCTTTAGGTTGAGTATTGAAGCAGGTAGATGGAGAGGGAAGAAGCATTAGTAAGTGCCAGCTGTGTGCCAGGCACCACACTAAGTGCTTACAAATATTATCTCATTTGAACATGATGAACAAGGAGTCAATCCCACTTAGCCAAGTCTTGCCCTTGGGACATAGAAGCATGTGGTAGTGGTGACAAGGAGAGAAGAAAGAAAAGAAAGAGAAGATAATCTTGAGTCCCATTGAAAGCACGGATTATTGCACTGTAAGTGGGGATTTCCATTGGAAATAATGACTCACAGACGTGGTTTCTTGAAGGCATGAAGTCAGTTTGTCCTAGATGCCCTTGCCAATAGCACGTGCATGTACATTATATACATACCATACCAGCAAAACATAAAAAAAGAAAAAAATGGGGATATCATCATTTCTACAACTACACAACTAATACAAACAATACTGCCTAAAAAGACACACAAAAAAATGAAACCAAACACATTCAGATTTGTACTTTGCCCTGCAGAGAAACTCCTTCTGATATGGTATAAATATAACATACAAGACTAGGAAGTTTAATTTATCAAGATTCATTTGGGATGATAGGATGCAGCTCATTTGTGGTTTTCCCTTCCTGGACCACTCCTGAATTACTGCATGTAACCCCACGTCAGAAAATTTTGGTATATTTGTATGCATGGGGAAACACCAGGCACACTCCCCTTTACACACATGCACACTTATGAGGATAATATGCTCTGAGACAGAACTATCCTTTCCCAGAAAGCCTGCTTTCTTTGGAGACAGCAAATGACAAAAATCAGGGAAAAGGTTTGCTTCTTTCTTTTTCATTAATCACCACCAATGGATCTGAAAATGATTGAGTATTGAGGCCAGATTGGATCAAAGTAGAAACCTTAGATGTGGTTTAGATCATCTGAATGAATATCTCTGTAAACGGAGAGGGCAGAAGCAATGCCATCTAATCTACCCTACGAGGGGCATGCTGTCTTGTATCATATGAAGAATTCTTGATCATGCCAATAGAAACTGGGCATGTGGAATAATGGGGAAGGGTGTGTCAATGGGACTGACTTGAAAAGATTTGGGGAGAGAAGAATTCTCTTTGTGTGAAGGAGAAAATGTTTGTTTTAATAACAGCTCAAGGAACTTTTCTGACCTTTCCAAGGAAAGCAGACCCTGTAATTTCTGAATGCTCTATTCTGGAATTGTGAATAATGAGGAAACAGGAGTGGATGAGGCATCCAGGTATATAAATGACTTACTTGGGTATATATAGGGACATAGGTACCCACATATACATCAGGGTAGATACCTGGATTTATTTACTCATAAATCCACTCACTGTATGTGATATATAAAAATATTTCATATAGTTAATTGACACGTGGTAATTTTTTTTGCTGACCAGCAACAAATTCCAATATTTTTCAACTGTAAACCAAGACTCAATAAATACGTTGAATTCAGTAAAGAACTCGGTTTTGTCAATCTTGGTTCCTCTGGAGCTTTAAAAGTCAGGCTGAGGGGGTGGGCGAGATGGTGGGGGTCCTGGAGGCAGTCGTGCTGGTGGGGGAACGGGTGGCAGCTGCCTGGAAGGAGGCTGGAGAGATGTTGGAGGAGGAGGAGGGCCCCGGGGGGCATTGTTGAGAGGGACGTTCTCGTGGCTGGGGGGTGGTCTTGGTGGCTGTTTGAAGGAAGTTGGTTTGCCATCAGATTTTACTCGGGTGAAGTTGATGCACCTTCCCTGTTGAGGAGAGAATAAAACCAAAAGTTAATGAAAACTAATCAGAAATTAGTCATTGTTACAATGGGAACGTGCGGAGTAGTTCCCAACCTATGGGTCTTGTTTTCGTGGAGCAAGAGCAGGGAGATTTCAGTTCAAATTCTGTTTCAGACACGTGTAACTATGGACAAATTATTTAACCTAAAAACTATAACTCAGAATTGGGGGGTTGTTCTATATTGGCGGAGGGTTTTCTACATTGAGAAATGAAGAATGGAAATTTCTTGAGGATAGAGATTGTTTCATTTTTCTCTTTCTTTGTCGTCTAATTCAAGGTCTGGCATATAATGGGAAATTAATAAATACTTTTTGAAATGAATTGAATTAGGAATTCCCTATATTGATAAAATCAAAATACATCAAACAGATCATCAAGATGTTCTTGAAAAAACTCCTCAGCTTTGGCCATTCCCTCTAGTTCATTTTTAAGAGCTTTGAATCTAGTCCTTTGGCAGACTTCTTGTCTATACCAGACCCTGGATCATGACTCCCTGATCCTCCTATTTGGTGTCTAGGAAAAAGGCCTTTCCCTTGCTAGGCCTTCCCTCTCTTTGGGTCCAGAGTCACCTCAGTGGCCTAACCTCCTGACTTTTGGTGACCACTGCTCCTTCTCTCTGTATCAGCCAAGTCTCCATTTTCAGATGAAAGCTCTGAGATTACTGTTGGAAGACTCAAGAATGACCTGCCTCTGGTCACTAGGGCTAGCTACAGTCTCCTTCAACTTTCCAAAGCCTGCTTCTCTGCTGGCCTCCTCCCATCCCTAACTCCCTTCCTTCTGCCTCCATGGCCAGGCCTTGGCAGCTTTGTCCTGTGGCAGGCCCAGACTCTCAACTGAAGATGCAGCGTATACCTTGCTGATTCCTCCCAAGGTTTCACAGTAAGTAGCTGTGGTCTAGAGAGTCTGGGTTTCTTCAGCTACAAACTTGCCTCCACAAGCAATTTCTCTTTTTTTCCTGCTACATCTCAGAAAACTATTCATTATACTAATAAAAAGGGCAGCTAGAATCCGGTCCAGGGACCCAGCAAAGTGAGGCCTTGCCCCAAGCTCAGCCCAACCAGGGGCCATTCCCATCTGTATATTCCACATAGAGAAGAAACCACAATTTTTCTTCTTCCACTTCAGCTCTGGGAAATGGGCCCCACACCTGCTGGGGAGAGAGGCCTACTCTAGCTCCCCAGTCCTTCTATAAATAAAACTTAAGACCCCAGTGCTATGAATGGGGGGAATCAACAATCAGGAGTGGGAGAAGGGGCCCGTAACAGCAGACCCTCTCCCGATTTTCCTATATAGGATTCATGGGGTGGGGGTAAGGGAAGATAGAGGATACACATAGGAAGGGAAAACATCTCCAGTGGTCTCTGCATTTGACCTTCGGGCTGTGCTACGGGAATCTCTTAGCTCCAGACTGTGGCCAATGTCAGAACAAGGAATAAACAGTTATTACGCTGCTCTGTTTCCTCTGTGGTAACAAAACGACTAAGTAGCACATTCTCCATTCAAGTGGCAGACAGTCTCCAACTCTAACCCAAACCACACTTGGAGGAAAAAAACCAAAAAACCAACAACAAAAACTAAACCTACGGTGATAGTCACTTGAGTTTTCAACCCTGGAGACTAAAGAAGCTGGTTTCTAAAATATGTGCTTCCTTGTGAGGAGGGAACTTGACTGAGGGTCAAATGAGTGTGATCCTCGTGATTCCTGAATGTCCTACGCAGCCAAATGGTTCCAAATGATTATAGCGCAAGAAAATCTTGGTTGTTCTGTTGCTCAAAAAGCCTCCATGGCTCCCTATTGCTACTTGGATAAAACAGTAGCTCATACAGTTGCTATTTAAAGTCTTTCACTATTTGGCCCCATGCTATTGCAGATGTTTCACATTATTCCCCCTTGATGAACTCTATCTTCTAGACAAAAGGGTCTCCCCAAAAGACACAGTTCTATGCACACATTCCTGCCTTTCCTCCTCCTAGAATTCTCTGCACTTCTGTACAAGAGCCTCCTGGAATCTCCTGAGTTGAGTCTGGAACTAGATTGTCTCAGAAACTTCTCAAGCTCAGCAGAACTCTTTCCTTTGGTTCTTAAACTGGGGTCTGTGAACTTGTTTGAAAAATTTTTTAATAACAATTTCAATACATTTAGCTTATTAAGATTTATTAAACCCCATTTCTGTGAAAATAGAGTCAAGAAGACTTGAGTTTGGATTTTCCCTCACATACTTACAAGCCGTGTGACTCTGATAAGTAATTTGGCTTCTCTCAACCCCAATTTCCTCATCTGTAAAATGGGAGTAATAACAGAAATCTAACTCCCAGGGCTGTTAAATCAGATGAGATAATATATATAAAGCACTGTGCAAAATTTAAAATGCTAGCTATTATAAGCTCATGGAGTTAAAGACTTTTTTTTCTCTGTATGCTTGGCATCTCTCATAATGCCTGAAATATAGTAAGAATTTAATAAATGCTTTTGGAATTAATGAAATCACAAATGTAGTTAGCCTCAGTTTCCTCATCTGGAAAATGACAAGATTGGTTTAGGTGACATCACAAATTCAATCATGCTCTAAAAATGTCTATAATTCTGATTCTGTTTAACTCTGTACAGATTAGAAGAATTTTGGAGATGGTCCTCTCAATGATTTCACAGTTGCTGCCCAAAATTAGTGTAGGGTAAGGGGCCAGGAGTCAGGCCAATTTTTGTTAGCTCTGGCCTCAACCAAGCTCTTCTGTTCAGATAAATCTGCTCAAGGGCATCTTTATCATTTCCTGGCATAAAGAGAAAGGAGCCAAGGTTCAATGAAATATCACTGAAAAGGAAAGCCTGAAACAAAGTAGACCTGCTTTTCTAAAAGGAAAGCAACTTTTAAGGGATCAACAATCACGTTAATCAAGCACATGTGTCATTCACTTAGTTCAGGGGAAAAAGTCACTTCTAAGGAACTTCTAAGAAAATACAGAGAAATCAAAATCAACAGACAGGGCTTCCAACTGCCTGACAGTAAGCAATACATACATCATAGATCAACAGACAGATTCAACTCTCTCACCTTTACATATATACATAGTTACCAGAGAGAGAAGCACCAGCATCTGAGTTTTCAAAGCTGGGGGGAGGGGCGGGGCTCTTTAGTGGCTGCCCAGATCCTCCTCTGGCCAAACAAACACTTCCAATGAGCAAATCCCAAAGTAAAACCTCACCTCAGAGTATTTATAGACTTTTCAGATCCTGAGGGCATCACACAAACCCAGTACATTAGAAATTAACAAAAGGTGTGACCCTTCCAACAACAAAAAAAAATCTCCCCTAATCAAATTTCCTTTAATGGGCAGGCCCATTAATGGATGGGGAAATCTTTAATCTCATTAGTATTACAAGGCATTGGGGGTAGGGGCTGGAGCTGCCTTCTGGAGTCCCAGCACTTAATAGGGTGCTTGCCACTGAACAGCTGGCAAGCTGTTTCCAGATGTGCTATACCACAGTGAAAGTTTTGTAATAAACCCTTACTCATCAAAAAAAAAAAACTCAACTCCCACATAGTGCCTATTCATTTTCCTACAGTTATTTTTGTCACTGGTAGTTCTTCCAGTAGCAATAAGAGATAAGATGGTTCACAGTTTACATATTATCTTCTTTCAAATACTAGTATTATCTCCAATTTACAGCTGAAGAAATCGAGGCTGAGTGGTGAAGTGACTTGCCCAGGGTTAGTCACATAACTGGTGTGGAGGGAAGAATTTGAACTCAGGACTTCCTGTTTCTAAGTATCCCTACTCTTTCTACCCTTTTGAATCTCTGCATCCCCTAGCTGTAAAGGGTCATGATTTTCTGAAGGACACTTAAATAAGTGACAAAGCCAGTTTTAAACCTCACTCCCACTGCCAACAACCACACACAGTCTCATTGCCTACCTCAAAAACCTCACTTTGGTAGAAAGTCACAGCTCATAGTGACCAACCCAAAGACCCCAAACTGAGAGTTTATTGTTTCATCTGCCCTGCATTCCTTCTGTGGGGGAGCTCGTATCACCAAGGAACCAACAGATGGATGTGAGTCCTTTCAGCAAAGCTCTGAACCAAGTGAGCTTGGGCAAGCCAGGGCAGACCCTGAAATGACTGAGCCCTTGTTAAACCTGGTCCTTGCTCTCTTTGTCCAAAGAGAAGTCCAAGGCAGCCCTGAACTTTGAGGTAAAACCTGGCTCTCCTAGCCACCTGGGAAGCATTTCTTTTGGTGCTTCTGACCACCTCCCATGCTGCCTTTATGTGCAAGCTTTACGAATGAGAAAAGTGCCTTAGAAAAGGGAGGACTTTTCTCTTGCCTGACTTCGTGGAGATGAACTTTGGTAGGACGTGATTGGGGGACATCTTGTTGGCATCTTATTTTACACAACAGCATCCTAAAATGTTGCATATCTATCTAATGTTTCCTCCCAGGGTCAGCTTACTATTTAAAGCAATTCTATGATAAGAATAAAAGAACAGTACAACATTTATTTGTTTGGTAAACATAAACTTCCTAGAAGTGGCAAAATTGCTGGATTTTAGAATCAAAGGACCTGAGTTTGAATCTGGGCTCTGTCACCTATCCTCGTGTAACCTTGGGCAAGTTGTCTTCAGTTTCCCCATCTGTAAAATGAGGGAATTGGACTGGATGATCTCCAAGGTCCCTTTCAGCTATGATCTTACAGACAGGTTTACATATCAGATTTGCTTAAAGGGGGATATATTTAGAAATGTACTGAAAACTTTCCCTTGAATAAAGGGAGAAGGGGAAAAGGGAGGGCCGTGATACAAGTATTAATGGATCACAGATTAGAAGGGAACTTTAGGTTTCTAGCACCACATTCTCTCTCTTTACAGACAGAACTGAGACTCAGTGACATGGACAAAGGCACACTGTACTCACTGCTGTGGGATTAGGTTTTCCCTAGGACCTTCCGTCTTCTGTTTTTGTTCCTTCTTGCCTTCTGATATCTCTTACACCTATGTTCTGGACATATGACAACACAAGCTCCTTGAGGCCCAGTCTATTTCATTTTTGTCTTTGTATTTCTAGCACCCTGTGCTGTGCCTGACCTGTAACAGACTCCTAATAAAGGTTTCTTGATTGACTAACTGATGTGGGGCCCAGCCATGCCCTACATCTCTGGCTGCCTTGGGATCACACAGGATCCAGACCCAAACTCCGTCTCAGTGATTTGTTTTCCAGTTTCACATCTAGAAGGAGACTTGTTCCGGCTGACCTATCCTATCAGTTCTATAAAGCAATCATGGGGCTGTGGAGATAGCCCCACATAAACCAGGGATGATCTCATAAGCCTTTAAAAGAATTGCAGGTAGCAGTGGCCACCCAAAGATTGGCAAGATACTCAGCTGCACTGGATAGATGTTTGGTGCCAAGAAAAGCCACTCTTTCTGAACCATTCCAGGTACAACAGAATCTCTGGGCAGATTTCAAGCTCATTCCTTCTGTGTGCTGGCTCTAGTCCTTCTGCCATCCTCTGTCCTTCTTCTTAATTCTATTTTCTCTCCACCGCAGAACCCCAAGCTCCATGAACGCTCATGCTCTGTAATCATTTGTTCAAATGGCTTCCCCTTTGGTTACAGATTCAGGTCAACCTGAGGCAGCTTCTTCTACCATTCTGACTCTCAGAACAGTGAGGAATGTCAAAGGCTGCACATTGGACTACGTCATCCAGCTTGGATTCTGAACTTCACATATAAAACCAAAACTAAACCCTCAATACCAGTAAACCCAACTTATGGATGGAAAAAAGAGAGGAAGCTACTGGATTTTAATCCAGGGAAAGGTCAACTCAGCAAGCATTCATTAACTATTTATCACTATACAAAGTACTCTGCTGGATAAAAAAAACAAAACAAAACAAAAGAAAAATGGCCCCTGTCCTCAAAGAAATTACATTCTACTGGGGGAGATAAAAACAGGTAAGTAAACATAAGATAACTGGAAGAAGGAGAGTTTTAGCAAATAAGGATTAAGAAAAGGTTCCTAATGGACACCTGAGCTAAACTTCTAAGTAAGCTGAGGATTCTAAAAAGTCAAAGGAAGGAGAAAAAACATTCCAGGCTCAAGAAGCTTCTAGGGCTTTCTAAGGTCTCTGAGATAAAGCATGAACTTCTTTGGCTGGAATTTAAAGCCCTTCAGGATCTGTCTCCAGTCTTTCTTTCCAGGTTGATTACACAACACTCGCCATTACTCACTTGACCTCCAGCTAAACTGGCCTACTTACCATTGCTCACAGAGAAAATTCCATCTATTCCCTCCTATGCCTCAAATATA
The DNA here is from genome assembly GCA_028658325.1 of Potorous gilbertii. NCBI lineage: Eukaryota > Metazoa > Chordata > Mammalia > Diprotodontia > Potoroidae > Potorous > Potorous gilbertii. The sequence goes on from CM053769.1 coordinate 517,959,561, forward strand.
CCTCCTTATCACTGCCTCTTGGAACTGCTAACTCCCTTCAAGAGTTAGTTTCAGTGATCTGCCCTTTAACCCTCTACCCACTCCCAGTCACTTTGTTTTATATATACATACACATACATGTATATACGTATATAGGTATGTAAGTATGTGTGTGTGTTTGCATTCATTGTCAAAGAAGATCATGTCATCAGAGAAATGATGACGACTTGCACTTTGTTTTGAGTGAGGGAGGGCTGTGCAGGTCACCAGCCTCACTTCTCCTCCAGAGCCATCTGAATCCAGTGACCACATATTCATCAGGATGACTGGAGATGACCCAGGGTGAGGCAATTGAGGTTAAGTGACTTGCCCAAGGTCACACAGCTAGTGAGTATCAAGTGTCTGAGGTGGGATTTAAACTCAGGTCCTCCTGACTCCTGCACTGGTGCTCTATCCACTGCACCACCTAGCTGCCCCATATAAGTATGTATATATAATATGTATATGTGTATATATGTATGTATAGATGGATATGTGTATATAGGTATATGTATACATATATGTGTATGCATGTATAGGTATTTGTATATGTATATATGTACATACATGTATATATATATATATATATATATATATATATATTTTGTATTTATTTACTTCTTTCCTCCTACTCATTGTAAGCCTGTTGTAGGTAAGGAATACCTCCCTTTTGTATTTGTATATCCTTCACCTAATACCTTCCTTGACATATATCTTAATTAATGCTTATTGATCGATGGCTCAACTCAATTGGAATATAGAGTACTTAAAGGAGTGTAATGGGAGGTATGCTGGAGCCATTTAGGAAAGGCTTAAATGATAGACTACAGAGTTAATATTAAATACTAGAGGCAATAGCCACTCATTGAACATTCTTGAGCTGAGGAATAACACAGTCAGAGCTGTCTCTTAAGAAGATTAGTTTGGCCATAGTGTGGAGAATGGATTAGAGAGGGGAGTGGCTGGGAGCACACAGACTCCTATGGAGGTCACCTCCTAAGTCTAAGCAAGAAATGGTGAGGGCCTAAATGGGGGTGTCAGCAGAGAGGGAATGGAGAGAAGGGTTTGTATGAATGAGATGGAGAAGGAAGAAAAAGAGAGAGAAAGAGAGGGAGAGAGAGGGAGAGAGAGAGAGAGAGAGAGAGAGAGAGAGAGAGAGAGAGAGAGAGAGAGAGAATAGGGAGGGAGAGAGGAAGGGGGAGGGAGAGAGGAAGGGGGAGGGATAGGGGGAGAGGGAGACTGAGACAGACACAGAGAGAGACAGAGAGAGACAGAGAGACAGAGAGAGAGAGAGGAATCAGGAAGCTGTTCTGTCCAGTTGTTTTTCAGTCCTGTCCTGTCTAACTCTCCTTCTCCTTAGGTTCAAAGACTGCCTCAGACACTTACTCACTGTGTGACCAAGAGCTTGTCACTGAACCTCTGTCTACCTCAGTTTCCTCATCTGCAAAATGAGCTCAAGGAGAAAATGGCAAACCTCTCCGGTATCTTTACCAAGGAAACCTCAAATGGGGTCACAAAGAGTCCAACACCACTGAAAAATAACTGAACAACAGATTCCTCTTCCTCACTCGTTACTTTTTACTGAACCTATGATGTCATTGGTATGAAGAATGCCAGGTAAGAAACATTCCCTCCAAATGCAGGTCAGCTCTCCTGTAACTTAAACAGTTTTCTGGAGCCCTCAGGAGTTATGGTCTTGGGTCAGGGGTCAGGGGTCATGAAGACGTGGTGGGGGGTGGGGCAGCTTGAACACAGGTCTTTCTGCCTCCAATGCCAGTTACTGAACAAGTTGTTTCTCTTCCCAATAATACCAGAAACAATCATTCATCTTGGATTAGTTTCTACAAGTCATTATGAAGGTTGTCATTTGAACCCAGAGTCCTCCTACTCCAAATCTGTTGTGTTTTCTACAACACCACAATGTGCTGTCTATATCTATACACACACGCTCACACACACACACACATGCACGTATATGCCTGCCCGCCCATACATTTATGATATTTGTATTTTTTGTGTAAGGTTGTTTGCACTTAGTGGAGAGTATTTTTTCTGTATTTTCTGTGTGGGGGACACCTAACAAAAACTTAACCTTACCTATTAAATAAAGAAAGGGGAATACCAGGTTTCTTTCTGTTCTCCAAAACTTAAAAATTAATTTTCCTTTCTCTTGGACTTACTGGAAACTTTCTAAGTTTTGAGATGTTTCCTTGTGGTTAAACAATCTCTAAAAAGTCCTATTTCCCAGAGTCACACTAGCTAGGAAGTGTCTAGGGCTGGATTCGAACTCAGGTCTTTTTGACTCTAGGACTAGGGCTATGGTCTACTAGGTCACTGAGCTGTCTTCCATACGTTGGATATACATTCAAAACCTCCCTACCAAGAATTTAAATGCAAGAGAAAGTGTGAAAGGGTACATAGATTTCCAGGTGGAAAGGATCTCAGGAGCCATCTATTTCAGCCCCTTTGTTTTCCAGATGAAGAAACTGAGGCCCCAGGGTTAAAGAGCTTACCCAAGGCCTCACAGGCAGTAAAGTTCAGAAGCAGGGTTTGAACTCAAGTCCCTTGACTCGAGTCTGTTCTCTTCCCCATCCCCCCATTCCACAGAGAGAGCAATAACATCACTCACTGCATCACGCCTGCTGCTCCGTCTAAAGCTGATAACAAGAGCCAGCTGGCTCTGGAACCTTCCAGTCCAACAACAGCCTCTCTGTCCATATCAAATTCTCTTTGGCTTCATTATGACTTCTACTTCTACTAACAAGCCCTCTACCCAGGCTCTCCTGTTAGTCACCATTTAACTCAATGAGAGCTGTGCACCCTGCGGAGTTATGCCCTACCCTTTAGTTCATGAACTGAAGCATGAGCTTTTACGAGACATGTTTTTCTTTCTCCATGTTGATTTTCCGCTCTCTGGCATCCCTCATCGTATCATTTTCCCAACAGGCTTCATAAACACTAGTGTTGAAAATCCCACCTGTCACCCTGCCCTATCTTGACTCAGACCCTTGGCAACAGCTCTAATCTGAGTGCACCAAACCCCATTGTCCCTGGTTAACACCACAGTCTTGGCCAGGGGTTCTTAACTTGAGGACTATAGGTAGATTTCAGCAGGGCTGTGAACTTGGATAGGGAAAAAGAAGTACATTTATAACTGAAATTTAACATTCCCTCAAATTAGGAGTGTAGGTAACAAAGCAGTATTCTGAGAAGAGATACCTAGGTTTTACTAGACATAGAAGGGGTCTATGTCACATAAAAATGTTCAGACCCTTGCCCTAGGCCAGGGGTGTGGAACCTACAGCCTCAAGGCCATAGGTGGCCCTTGAGGTCCTCAAATTCAGAGCCACAGGTTCCCCACTACTACCCTAGACAGAGGTCTGGGTTCAAGGGCTGAGCTAAGAGACTGAAGTGGCTTTAAATCTGTTCTCAAGGCTGTGGCCAGCAAGCATTGGTGTTCTTGGTTCCCATCTAGAGGAGTCTGAGGTTGCGTGGACATGCCTCTAGATTAGTTGTATCTGGATGGAGGCAGGTGGTTTGGTGGTCAGCACCCTGGATGTGGAGTCAGGAGAATCCTACCTCCCATACTTACATATTTGGTTAGATGGTTCCTTCCAGTCTATGATTTATGATCTACATTACTGACTATAGCTCTTATTTCAAAATGTTTTCAGAATATGGAATGGAAAGAAAAACATTAGGATGGTTGATTTTGAGACAAAGCAATTTCTTACCAATATTTTTTCTGCTTTCTTTTACTGAAGGATATAGCTGGGCAAATTGCTTAATTTTTCTGTGCCTCAGTTTTCATATCTGTAAATGAGGGGCTTGGACTCAATGTCATCTAAAGTTCTATCCAACTCTGAACGTGTGAACCATGACCAGTTTATTCCTCCTCCTTCAATCTGAGGGGATTCAGTCAAATGAGTTATGTTGGGATAGATAGACCACAAAGATTCAGACCGCAATCAGGCCAGTTTGACTGTGCTCTAGTACTGTCACTACCTTATGATCTTGGGTAAATTGATCCCAAGTCTCAGTTTCCTCACCTGAAAATAGGTATTATTTCTGACAATGTGGTTGTGGGATGCAGATGGGATCACCTCAGGGGAAGTGTTCTGAGAACCATGTCCTGTAAAAATGGAAGATCATATTCTCCCACTGTGTTTGCTGTCCATATTTCTAATTTTTTGTCCAACTGACTCCTGTAAGATCCTTCAGTAAAAGAAGGCAGAAAAATTAGCAGGAAGTTGCTTTCCAGAATAAAGCTAAACTATCCTAACAATTTTTATGCCATTTCATATTCTGAAAACATTTAAAAATAAGAGCTACAGTCAATAATACAGATGAAAAAATCATAGATGGAGAACTAAATGAGCCTTAGAAACCATCTAATCAAAACTCTCCCTCCCATCCCCATTTTATAGATGAAGAAACAGGCATGGCGAGGTTTAGCAACTTATATGATGGTCTCTCTAGTAAGTTTCAGAGGTAGGCTTTGAACTCAGGTCTTCCTGATGCCAGGCACAACACTTCAATACAATGTCACCATCTTTCTGCTTTTATTGTATCGGGGACCCCTTCCCATTCATTAACAATTCGCAGCACCTAGCCAAATGCCTGGTACACAGTAAACACTTAATATATGCTTATTGACTTGACTTGATGCCCTTCCTTTTGTAGGTAAGGAGACTGAGTTTCAGGGGTATTAATTTTTTTTATGCTACCCTTACTGTGTAAATAATATAAACTGAGTTCTGCCTATGTTTATCTTCTCTCTCTTTCTGTGTGTATGTGTGCCCTTAAGGCTCTCTAAAGTACAGCTGTCTAGTCTAGTCATTAACTCCTTAATCCTTGGAGAATTTTGTGAGCAATCCTTCACTTTCAGTACAGGACTTTAATCCCCTCCTGGAGTGAGGCTGCCTAGTCACCGTCTCTACATAGGAGCCAAACATTGGTTTCCAAATGCAGTTACCCTCCATTCACCAGCCCTTGAATTGGGACCAGAGCGGTTGTGTCACATATGCCAAAAAGCTGCCTGGGCCGCCAAGTTCCACGCTGGCTTCCCCCTCAACACAACATAGCTCATCCAAGTCATCTTTGCTTTCTCTGGAATGGGCCTCTGCACCCTGCAGCACCAGGGCTGGAAATGAACAGGTTCCCCCTGGGCTTGACTCCATCTATCCTTTTCCCTAGGCTGAGAGGAAGTCTGCACAGATCCCAGGCTGCCCTGCAATGTGCTGTTCAAATCACGCAAAGGGATCAGATGCATGTTTTCCAGGGGCTGGATTTACATTTGTATGTTTCTTAAAGGACTGTGATTGATGGCTGGCTTTTATCCTCCTTAGAGTTTATATTTTAGTCATCCAAGATTTTAAAGATCAGCAGTCTGAAAACAAAAACAAAACCCTATTCAATGATCCTTCCTCTCCATTTGATCTACAGTATTCAGAATGTTATAAAATCATAGATTGGGAGTTGTTCCTCGCATATTTCTCTGAAATAGAGACTGATTTCTCTGAGTCTCAGTTTCCCTATCTGTAAAATGGGGATCAAATATAAACTTCTCTCTTTGGTGTTTAAAGTTCTTCACAAACCAGGTCCATTCTCCCTTTCCAGGCTTCCTCGTCCCTCATCTGTAAAACAGGGATCAAATCAAAGTCCTCTGACTGGCATTTAAAACTCTTTATAACCTGACCTTGTCCTGCCTTTGGACTGATCCCTCTCACTCAAAAAAAAGTCAACTGCAAGTCATGTCATTATTTCTCTGATGGCATGGTCTTCTTCAGCAACGAAGGATGAACACACGAACACACAAACACACACACACCTATTAATCCCCTTCATAGTCTAGTCAAGCTAAGTCTTTTGGCTGATCTTTAAACATCAGTCTCTCATCCTTGTGTAGAATGCACTTCCTCCTCAGCTCAGCCTCTTGGGAATTCTAGTCTGTGTTAAGATCCAGCTTAATCCCGACCTTCTGCAGGAGGCCTCTCTGGGTCCTCTTGGGTCAAGGGCCCTTTTCCCTTTGTGGCTCCCTTTGGCAGGCCGATGAAGCTATCAAGCCCTTCTCACAAGTTGTTGATGCTGTTCAGTTGTGTCTGACTATTTATGACCCCAGGGAACCTAGCAAGCCCCTTCTCAGAATAAGAACTTTAAATATATGAAATAAAAGATAGGATTGTGAAGAAAACCAATTAATTGGAATACAGTTATCAAAGTATTTGAAAAATAAGTTTACAGACCCATGTTAAGCATCCTTACTATGTATTAATGCATTCTCCCCCTAGGTTACCTTTTACTTGCTCTTATATACATATATGTATATGTTTATATATTATATGAACATACGCTTGTGTACAAGTATGTATTATACACATACATATATGTGCACATACACATTACACATGTGTCCATTACATAAGTATATTATATGTATATATTATAGATTTATATATGCATGTGTGGGGTACATATATATATTATCTACATACATATATATATACGTATACATGCACATGTCTATATTATATATACATGTGTGGGGTAGGTATATGTATTATATAATATATAATGCATACATATTATGTATTATGTTATATACACATGTATGTTAGGTATATATTATATGCACACATATATGTGTGTATATATCACATATATACACATTCATAGGTGTGTGTGTGTGTGTATGCATTCCCCATTAGACAGTAATCACCTTAAGGACAGAGACTTTCCACTTCCGTCTTTGTATCTCCAGTGCCCAACACATAGTAGGTGTTTATTGGCTACTGATCAATAGGGATATATTAGCATCCACTCTCAGGATTGCTGTGAAAATCAAATGAGATAACATACAGAAAGTGCTCTACAAACCTTAAAATGCTCAATACACATGAACTGTTACTATCATTGACCTAATTATAACAATTCTCATTTCAACAGGGCTCAAGTCATAAAGTGCTTTACTCAGTGGATGCTCGAAGCAACCCAAGCGTAAGGGAACTCCAGCATCATTATCCTTGTTTTAAAAATGAGGAGCCTGACATGAGCCTCTGAGAGCTCTGTACCACCTGGTGTCCCATACGTGGTAACTGAAGGATCCTGAACCCTGCAGGTCAGTGGTCTGTCCTTCACAGCTATAGATCCGGAAAATACCTTTGGTTAGGAGAGAATTCAACCACATTGTCCCTACTTTGATACCCCAGATAACAAAATGCAGTGTTAAGCATGTCTACTTGTCCTGTTTATCCTCCATGGTTTCTCAAGCAGTGAACTTGGCCTCCACAGGAATTTGGGCAGATTTCTGATGGGGTCACAGACACTGATCCATAGAGCTCTGGAGGGTGAGGGGCAGGAACCCAGGAATGGAATGAAATATTATCTTTCTCAGCCTTCTCTGGTTTCTTTCTTCCTCCCCCGCCAACTCGGCTGCCTTTATGATCTGTTGTAATGCCAAGAGAGAAAACTATGTTCTTTCTCTCTCGTCCTTTCCCTTCCTCTCTTTTTCTCTCCCTCCCTCCTTCTCTTCTTTCTCTTTTTGCCTCTTTCTTTTCTCTCTTCTCTCTTTCTCTCTCCTCCCCTCACCCCTTCCTCCCCTCTTGTCTTTTTCCTTCCTCCTTCCCTCCCATGGGGCAGAAGGGTCATGAAAGTTTGGAAAGTGTTGCTATATTTGTTTCACTTTGGCCTTTCCCTCTAGATAGCATGCATTTTATCAAGTCAAATACCAACTGGCTGACAACTTGATTAAGATAGGCAGACTTGGTGCTCACTTCTACTCTGATATTTTCAAGTTGAACAGATTACTTAGGATGAGGCACTAGTATGGTTTAAAATTTATTAGCATTTCCCTCCTTTAGTCTAGCTTTGTTTTTTCATTTCTACTGCTTCTTCCTCTGCAGGGATTTTTAAAAGGCATATGATTTTTACTGACAGGTTTATTTTACTGAAGGTAGAGAATTTAATTCTGACCAATTCGGAAAAGTCATTTTGTTTGACAATGTGGAAATGGTAATAACCTTGGGAGAAGGTATTCTTGTATTTGCAACAATAAGAAAATGGAATCACTTGACATAAAAATTAGATATATATATATATATATACCCTAGAATTTAGTCAGTCTTTCAACAAACATAAAGTTAAAAAAAGTATAGTATTATAGTCAGAGACTATAAAAGGTAATGCAGCCCACTAGGAATTAGAGACTGATTCTAAGAAAAATGAAGTTCTTGACAATAAAAGCATAGATAATGAAAATGAAGAAAAGAAGAAAAGGGAGAGATCTAAAGAAAAGGGTACGACTACACAGGGAACTCTCTGATAAACTCTTGGAAACTTCAAAAGACATCTATAAATTGTGTATACTATCTATTTAAATGCACTGGTGGGGGCCTCTCTTGAAGGTGGATTTTCCTGGACACTTTCAGGGTATAAATGATCACACCTGCTCCATTCCTCTTTGAAGTTCCATTGGCATTGCCTTTCTCTTCAAGGTGAGAAACATCTTCAAAACCTACTCTGGCTACCATAATCAAAATACTACATTTATATGTTATTCTATTGTAGAGCTAATCATTGCCCAGATGTTTGTCATTATCAGCACTCTAACCCAGTGAGGCAGTATAGGATTATAGTATTATTCATTTTCCATATAGGTAAACTGAGACTTAGGAAAGTTGAGTGATTTGCCCTCATGGCAGAGCAGGAGCTGAACACTGACTTGACAGATATTTATTGAGTCCTTGCTAAATTTCCTTAGATAGGAGGGCTATCAACTGACATGGACCTTGAGGATTGGATTGAAGGTTGCAGTGGGTGAAAACAGTATGAGTATAGTTGCCACGGTGTAGTGTATGAGTCATGTTTGAGAGCTAACAAGGATTGTAGTGTTTATGAAAGGAGGAAAGAGTAGTTGTCCTTTACCTCTATCTTAATACTTTCTCCAGTAAGAAATTATTGGAAACAAAGTTAGAGGTTATCCAATCCAGCTCCCTTATTTTATGGATGGAGATTTGCCTAAAGTCACGCAGAAAGTAAGTGACTAAGCCAAGACTTGAACTTGGGTCTTTATCTGCAAAGGCAACATTTCCCATCATACCATACTACCTCAAACATCAATGGGTCTAGCCTGGTATATAGTTCTATCATAGAGATACTCCCTGGAGTATTTCAGGCATACAGTTAGTAAACAATGGAGCTAAGATTTGAACTCAGGTCTTCTGATTTCAAATACAATGGTCTTTTCCTCTACCCTAATGCTACAACAGAATCTAAGTTATTCTTCAATGTGGGGCAATACCCCAATTTTGGTGGGAGAATTTGAAAAGAGAACCTAGGTCTCATTGATGGAGTCTTGGTAAACTAATGGCTTCCAGCAGTTGGAGAAGGGAAGGGGGTAAAGGGGAGATTTTCATTTTATAAAACCTTTAAGTAAACAAGACTAGTTCTGCTGAAAAAAAAGTGGTCTTTTTTTAGCTGAGGTTTTTGGTCAACCAAGCCTTTCAGAATTTCCTGTGATATTATATGCTGAAGTGCAGAAATCAACGGATTTGCTGAAACAAGCAACTAAACACGCATTCTGGAACCATTGCTTTTCTTGCTCAGCTCAACACCAGACTTTAAAAATGATTTAACTTTCTGAACTTCTTTTGCACTTCAGACCGTGAACATTCTTGGCCAATAATGAGAAAAAGGAGAAGTTTAGAAACAAATTATCACTGACATAGAAGAAGAAAGGGCAAGGTTAAATTTCCATTTTTTCCTAGTTACTTATACCTTTTCTGTTTTGGTTTTCCATTCAAAAGAATGAGGAGAACATCCTGTGGGCTAATAAGGTGAAGGCTAATACGATCGGCACCATTTATGGCATGGAATTTCTTTCAATTCAAAGAACATTTATGAAATAGGTGTGGACTCCACTGCTAATCCCTATGGGTGTTCATTCTTCCAACTGAATATATGTGTATTTGTGTGAGATAGAACTCAAGGTTGGTAGAGGGAATATTCTTATGTTCGGTTGTTGAAATATCATTCTGTGTTTTGCTTTATCCTGTGTATCAGCTGAATAACTAGTTAAAGTAAATATGGCATTAGGATTGAGCAATAGTTTATAGAGGATTTTGACCCTCAAAGCAACTAGAACCTAATGTAGATTTCCAGGAGCCTGTAGGTGAGGAGGGTCCTGGGTGCAACTACTACTTACTTGAAAGAATTACTAAATAGGATATTTATTATTAATGGTCCAAAGATATGTCAAGAAGGACTTTTATTTCTGAAGAATGGGATGTCGAAAGCTGCACTTATGGTCAGTGCATCAGACAGCTGCTTCAATACTCTAATGTTCTATGATTTTGTTAGCGTGGATACTCCCTTCACCCCAACAGAACCCATTTGTCTGATTCTGTAACTGAGTGTTGCTATGGCTAAATAATTCATCAACCTGTAGGCATGCTGATGATGCACTCCTACAAACTCAGCCAGACTGGGGTTTGGATGGCACACATATCATGCAGCAGCAGGCCCACACTCAAGGTGTTTCCAGGTAGTAGAACCTGCCGGGGCTTATGCTCAGCTGACAGTCTTTGAGGATGTTGGGTCACCTCCTTCCATGACAACACATCAAAGTAGGGACTTAGTATAGGCAGCACTAAAAGTGGAGCTGACTTTTCAGACAAAGAATATTAATCCTGCTATGGAGCAGCTAGGTGACACGGTGGATAGAGTGCTGGCCCTGGAGTCAGAAGGAACTGAATTCAAATCTTGCCTCAGACACTCTAGCTGTGTGACCCTAAGCAAGTCACTTAACCCTGTTTGTCAGTTTCTCCAAATGAACTGCAGAAGGAAATGGAAAGCCACTCAAGTATCTCCACCAGGAAAATCCCAAATGGGGTCATGAAGAGTCAGACATGACTGAAACAACAATCCTACTGTAGCCTTTGGGATAGGGGCAAGTTCATACAAGTCTCCTGAAACCAAAATTTTGTCTTGCTCATATAGAAACAAACTGACTCATCTTCCCTTCAGTATTCCCAACCTTTTCCCATTAAAAGACCTTAAAAACTCTTTCATAAAGTGCATGAGAATAACTTCATAGTTCATTAGGTACTTCTTCAGTGTAACTACCTTCTGGCACAGTGTTTCTCTAAGCAATACCAACTGGTAAAACATTGAGAGGAAAGAGTTAATGTCATAGGACTGTAGATTTAGAGTGGAAAAAGATCTCAGATGTCACCTAGTCTAGCCCCTTCATTTTACAGGTGAGGAAACTGAGGCCCAGAAACTGAGGGTGAGTGACTGTGATCTGTGTCTGTGATCCAAGTCCCCTGGCTCCACATCCAGAGTTCCATCTACTGCATCACTTAGTGCTGTCCCCATTCTCTGTCTTTATTGAGGATCTTGTCTTGAATCTGGTCATCCCCACCACTTTATGGTGAAATTTGAGTTGAAGAATTACGACGAAATTTTTTCCAACCAAAAAAAGTCTCTTGTATCTAATACTTAAGATGTTACAATGGCTGCTGGCTCATCTCTGTTTAGAGAGTCCACAAGCAAGAGTTGTGACTGCTTCACCCAAGATGGTCTGTGCTTTATCTGCCTTTGCTCATGAGCAAGAGGACTCTAGACAAAAGGCTTGTTTATACAGAGACACCTATTTACTGCTCTACTGGTCAGGAGGTAGGGATAGAATTTCCTCAAATTACTACTTTATTTAAAATTATGGTGGCCTGAGAAGGGTGTCTGCTTCCTCCTTAGAGTCTTCACTGTCTGATCCCGTGAGGCTGGAACTGGATATAGCTGGTATGCTGACCACAGACCCCTTAAAAGCAAGGCTAATGATCAGTCTTTTCAGAAACCTGATTTAATTTGGGCTTCAGGAAACATTAAGGCCCACATCTTCTCTTAACTCATCAATGCTCTCCACATTCCATTGGCCCTATCTCTCTTTACACCAATATACCCCATAGTCCTTCTACTGGCAAAACTCCTTCAAATGAAATGAATGTAACAGTTCTTGTAGATGGAGCCAATCAACCTTTCTTAAAGAGCCTCTCTGAAACTATCTCAAAAACTCAAAAACCATTCTGCACAGAGCCTGGGGTAGTCCAATCTGCCATTTTGGATTTGCCAATTACAGTAGACAAATAATGCTATTTTTCTACGTTTTATGTTTTTTGATACATATCTGAGTCTGAGGACCAACTCCTTATCAATGAGTTAGATAAGGCATAGTTGTTATCCTTATCTAGTTCAAAGACAACTCAAAGCTAAGAGGGACAATTAACATATGGAATGATCAATCAATCAATTAAGAGCCTACTATGTGCCAGACACTTTACTGGTGATCACTGGGGATGCAAGTAGAAAGAATAAAATAATCCTTACTCACAAGGAGCTTATAGTCTAATTGGTAGGCAATGCGCATAATTTCACAATAGTGTGACATGACAGTCCAAAATGCTAATGCAATATCGTGTGGTTTGTCCTTCATTCTCAAAGAAGACCATGACATCAGAGAGATAATGACATGACTTGCAATTGAGTTTGATTTAAGTGTGTCAGGACTGTGCAAAGTCACCAGCCTTACTTTCTCCTTTGGAACCACCTGGGTCCAGTGACCAGATAGCGATCTGGAAGACTGGAGACAGCCCAGGATATATCACATTAATGGAAAGCAATATCCAGAACAAAGGATTTGAGAATCCCACTGTACTTTGCCCTGATCAGATCATATCTGGAATATTATGTTCATTTTAGGAAGGACACTTGACAGGCTAGCATATCCAAAGTAAGGCAACCAGAATGACAGCCTTGGAGGACAGTGGATGGAACTCTAGACTTGAAGTTAGGAAGACACGAGTTTAGATTCTGTCTCAGATACTTACTAGCTGTGTGGACTAGTCATGCTGTCACTCAGTCTCATTTTCCTCATCTATAAAATGGATCTAATAATAGTACCTACGTCATTGCAAACTGATCCAACCATTTTGGAAAATAATCTACCATTATGTCCAAAGAGTTGTTAAACTATCTTTGAACCAGAAAGACCACTTGTAGATCTATTTCCAAAGATGATTAGGGAAAAAGGGAAAGAACCGATATGTACCAAAATGTTTATAGCAGCAATCTTTGTGGTGGCAAAGAGCTGGATGTTGTAGGGATGCCCATCAGCTGGGGAATGGTTGAGCAAGCTGCGTGGTACATGATTGTGACAGAATACCACTGTGCTATATAAGAAATGATTAGCAGGCTGATTTCGGAAAAACCTGGAAAGAACTGCATGAAATAATGAGGAGCAGAATGAGCAAGCCAAGAGAACGCTGTATACAGTAACAACAACGTTGTTTTAAAAACGACTGAGCAAATAAGTTAACTATAAAGGACATATGAAGAGAGAGGCTCTCTGGATCCAGAAAAAAGAGAAAGAGAAGTATGTAGAGAATAATTTTATACACATACACACATATTTGTGTCTAACGATGGCCATCTCTATGGCGGGGAATAGAAGAAAAAAATAGAAAAAAAGAAAAAAAAATTTATATGATAACTGTTGTATATTTAAAAGGAGTAGCAAATTGTACATAAGGGATTTGCAGTTTCATGGGCAATCATATTTTTTTTTATCATACTATACTATAGAAATGCTTGTTTTATTCCACAAATTAAAAATAAAATACATAAATAAAACTCTTGGCAAATCTTAAAGTGCTATCTAAATGTGAACTATCATTATTGTCACTATTGTGTTTGAGAGGCTGCTACGGCATACAAGACAGAGAGCTGAATCTGGATTCAGGAAGTCCCCTCTCTGACATACAATGACTGTGTGATCCTGGAGAAGTCGCAGTCTCTCACTGTCTAAGGCAATTTTCTAAGAGTATAAATTGCTTAGAAGGTGCTGACTTTGCTTGATAGAGGAAGTTTCCTCACCCAGGACTTCCCTTTATGAATGAAATCATAGGTCTGGTCCATATCACTGTCATCATTCATCATCATCATCATCATCTTTATTGTTATTTTCATTATTACACACTTGCCTGGGGCACTGAGAGCTTAAGGGGCTTGCTAGAGTAAGACAGTCAGTATGTTTCAGAGGCAGTACTGGAACTCAGGGCTTCCGGGGTTCTGTCTTCCCAGCTAAGGCTGCCACTCTACCCACTACTCCAGGCTGCCTCTAAAATTCATATATCATAACAATATTTTGGGCCTAAAAGCCCAAAGAAATTTCTTCCAAAGAGTTCAGCTGCTTGAATAAATATGTTTCCATTTGTCCATCTGCTAATTTGGGATGGATTAGCTGAGACTCAAAGGTATAATTGATGATCGACACTGCAGAACATTTTAGTGGTAGAAGATAGAAACCAGCACCATTGATTCCCAATCCAAGGTCCTATGCACTGGTCCATATAATTTCCCTCTTTGTAATCTCAGCTTCAAATAATTACTTTGGGGAAAATAGAATGATTTGGGATCATTTATTACTTCCTTTTCAAACTTTGCCAATTCAAGCTAATTTTATTGGCCACAAAGGAGGGCTGGCTTCTAATCCTGCTTGACAATAAGACCTTTTCTGTCCTCTTGCCTTGATGAACATTTGATTCGTGGACTTTGCCCTCTATTTGGCTTGCCTTGTTTTAATTAACCTCAGTCTTGTTCTTTTTTTGTCTTTCCCTTTACCACCCAGGAGCTCTTTACATGTGAGTAACTGAGTATCCTTGTTTGGAAATGTTCTTGGGCTGCCCCGACCACAGTGGTGGCATTGTGTCGTGGGTGACAGAAATCTACCAGCAGCGCCAGGGAAAGGCATGGGATGAAATCAGATTCTATAATGTAACTTCTATCAAAATACAGCTGGGACTGAAAGGTCCATTGAAGGACTCAGAGGCAGATCTAAAAAGCCAACATGAAGCCTGAAGCCCAGCTGCCCGAGGAATCCCCCATTCAGGAAAACCAACAAAAAGACAGTTTGGTCTCAGTGGTGTTCATCTTTCAGTTTCTGAACTGGAACAGCATGGACACTTTTGCTATATCCTCTGCAGGCTCTGAACGCTTACCTATCCTCCTGGATGCTACATAGAATATATGGGATTTATCTCACTAGCTTTACTAATTTTTAGGGAAATATGACCAGAGGAAAATTGAGGTTTTATCATAGAATCAGAACAGAGGTGACCTCATGTGATCAATTAATCCAGCTCTCTCTCTCACTAGGCAGAGCAACATCTGATATATTGATCCATAGACTGAGAATAGGCTGTTTTTTTTTTTAAAAAAGTATACATAGACGTATATGAAGCTGTTTTTACTTCCAACTTCAAGGCTTCTTATTTAAACGTGTTCATTTAAGATTACGGTAGTCATCTGAGATCATCTTCTCATATTGGGACTTCATAGCAGAGTTCACAATGATTAGCCAGAATTATCAAGAGATAATGGAACAAAGAGACCAAACTACCTTCCAGAGAGAGGCGCTGCTTGCTCACTCAACTTCCTTTAGTTTCATGGCAAGCTAATTAGGGAAACTGGGGAATGGTTGGCTTGCACTTTAACTTTCCTATGGGATATAATTCTTTAGATGAGCCGCACTGTGGCATTCTAGCTTTGGAGGGATATGTACTTACCTTGGGAAGTTATAGCATAAATGAGTATTACCATCTAAGATATCAAAGCCAAAAAAGAAAGAACTCATCATTGTTTATTGGTGAAAGATCCTTGTAACTGGTGATGGAGTACTTTTCAGAAGTGAAAATTGAGTAACTGTAATCAACTCTGTAAATATATCACATACAATATATTTTGTGATTGTCCTCAAGGTAATGAGTCTGAGTGCTCACACAGCTGATTTTGATGTTAATTAAGTATTTAAATAGGAAATGTTAAATTTACCTTCATATTGAAGTCCATTTTTGGTTTAACAGAGAAATGAATTTTGGTTCTACATCTCTGACTCCATTTGGAAATCCCATAGGCATCTCAAACTGAATGTGTCCAAAACAGAACTCATTATCTTTCTCCTTAAAGCCACTCCATCCTTCATATTTCCCTACTTTTGTGGTGGGCATCACCGTTCTTCTGGTCAGGCAGGAATTATCCTCAATTCTCAGTCACCAACCACGTCCCATCATTTGTCAAACCTTGTTGAATTTTATCTCTATAAGAGCTTGTGCATTTATTACCTCTCTACTCTTAATATCACCACCATAATTCAGGCCATTGCCCCTCATCTGGAGGATAGCTTCATAACTGGTTTTCCTGCTTCCAGTCTCTCCTTTCTCTAGTCCATGACAGCTATAAAAGTGACCCTTCATGGGGAAGTAGTATCATGTTATACCTCTGATTAAGAAGCTTCACTGGCTCCCTTTTACTTCTAGGTAAAATGTAAGTTCCTTTGTTTGGCATTAAAAACTCTTCACAATCTGGATCAAGATTATCTTTGTAGGCTGAGTACACAGGACTTGCCATAATGTACTCTATATCCCAATGCATGACTTGCCATAATATAAACATGCCATCAAAACTGGCCCACCAGGTGTTGTAAATACATGTCCATACATATTGTCCATACATGCCCATTCATACATCACGACTGTGTCTTTGTGTAAGCTGTTCTCATGCCTGTTCTCCCTCCTTACCTCCATGCCTTTGAACCCAAACTGCCTCTAAGGCTGAGCTCAACCATTACCTTTCCAAGAATCCTTTCCTAATTCTCACATATCTTATTACTTCAGTCTCAGCAAACCCTATCCCCTGTGTCTAACTTGTGTTTATTTTTTATCTATTTGTAAACAGGGGCAGCTAGGTAGCATAGTAGATTGGGTACTGGACTTGAAATCAGGAAGACTCATTTTCATGTGTTCAAATACAGCCTCAGATACCTACTAGCTGTGTGACCCTGGAGAAGTCACTTAACCCTGTTTGTCTCAGTTTCCTCATCTGTAAAATAATCTGGAGAAGAAAATGGCAAACCACTCCAGTGTCTGCCAAGAAGACCCCAAATGGGGTCACAAACGGTTAGACGTGACTGAAAAGACTGAACAACAAAAAATTTGTAAACATTGTTTTCCCATAGTAGAATTTCAACTCATTGAGGGGAGAAACTGGTTTTCTTCGTTGTATTCCCATTGTCTAGGATAGTGCATGGTGCATTTGTAGTTCAGTTGTGTCTAACTCTTCATTACTTGTTCACAGGGTTTTCTTGGCAAAGCTACTGAAGTGATTTGCTATTTCCTCCTCCAGTATGTCCCCATTTTACAGCTGAGAAACTGAGGCCAATGGGGGTTAAGTGACTTGCCCAGGGTCACCCAGTTAGTAAATGTCTGAGGTCAGATTTGAACTCAAGACCCAGTGCTCTATTTATTGCACCACCTAGGTGCATGGTGCATAATAATAATGTTATTATTAAATTACTTAAATTAAATAAATTGTTAAAATAAAAATTATATTAAAATAATAGATTAAATTATTATATGAATAAGTAATAAAGGTTTGAATTGGATTAAGTCTCTTTCAGCTGTTCTGTTCTTCTAACAGAAGAATGCCGCTGAACAGTAGTAGCTACAAGATACCAATGTTGAAGTGATTTTAAACCAATGACTTTGTTATTATATCTTTCCTTTATAAATCTTCTATTGGGATTTTCCATAGGCTAAGGCAGAAATTTTTTTGCGTGTATTTTTTGGGGATAGGCAATGAGGATTAAGTGATTTGCCCAGGGTCACACAGGCTGGATTTGAACTCAGATCTTCCTGACTCCAGGACCAGTGCTCTAACCACTGGGCCACTTAGCTGCCCCAAACGATTCTTAAAGGAATAAAAAAGTATACTCAAAAGTGCCATGAGATCACACTTGTGATGTCTTACCTTTTCTCCTGGCTGGGGTCTCATAAGTGACACTTGGTCATAGCCTTGTCGAACCAATGCCCACAAAGCATCCAGTTTGCCCTAAAAAACACAAACCACAAGATGTTACTTTTTGGCAGTTGTAGATTTAAATCATGACTCAGGTAACTCTCATAATTCTTCTGTGTGACCCTGATCAAGTTTACAAGTTAAACATTATCCTCTATACCAGTACTCCTTTCCCAAAGACCGTGACTCATTTCAGATGAGATATATTTTGTGTGTGGGGGCTTGGGATCAGGACCAAGATTTAAAGTCAAAACTGGTGGTGAGGGAGAAAAAAATCCTTTAGACAAAGGGGGTGCCTATGAAGGAAATGGAGAGTTTGAGATGCTAGAGACAATGGAAAGATTAAAGACTATGGGTCATGAGGGGAAAGGAAGCGATCATTTACAACAGGATCAATGATTCTCAGGTGAAAGTAGCATCTGTGGTCATCTACTCTAATGCCTTCATTGTCATATAAGCAAACTGAGGCTCCAAGTCACGGTGAATGATGGGGATGGGATTAAAATTTAGGTCTTCTGACTTCAACCTGAGTATTGTGTAGATGGAAATGGAGTTAGGTCTCCCCAAAATAATCCCTCTGATTGACTGAGGTGCCCAAATGCAAGAGGTTTGGGAAGTGATGATAGAGGTCTGCTCAGCCTGAATTAGGTACAGCTGTTTGGAAGGCCAAGGGAGTCAAACTCTAACTCTCAGACATCCTGTGCTGATCCATGTGATGAGACTTTAGGATATCACTGCTGCTTCTGCTCTCTCATCAGGACAGTGTCATTTAGATGCTAGAGGGAGGCTATTG
>CM053769.1:517988625-518014698 GCA_028658325.1 Potorous gilbertii
TGGAATTGGTCTTTAAGGAACAAACAATTTAGTGGGGGTGATAAGACAGTTACATGAAGAACTATTCTATTAGCAGAGAAGTATAAAGGAAATATCCATCTAAAATGCTATGAGAAATTTGAGGAGGGAATAATCATTTCTGGCAACAAGAATGAGGGAAGCCTTCAAGAAGGAAGTGGTAACTGAATTGTTGAGTCAGTACTTAACTGTTTTTCATTTTCAATGTAGACTTCTGACAGAAAGAAGTCAGCGATAAGTGTGTGGGAGGGAGAAGCCCCAAAGATGGCCCTATCAAAAATGGGAAGGGCAGAAAAGGACGAGACAGTAAGTAGAGGGGTTGGGACTTAGAATGGGCAAGGGAAAATCATGCAAAATAAGGTTGAGAAGGTTCCATCGTTACTTACTGTCCAATCTCATCTAGCTTTGGTGCAGGACAAAATAAGTATGTATCTTGTACAACTGTTGGTTTCTCATCTAAAACAAAACCACAGAGAAAAAAAGTAAAAAATATAAGAACCCTGCTGAGGACAATGCTAGGGAAGGCAATACAGTTGAAAGGTCAAAGTGGAGGGGCAGGCTTTTCATTCTATTCCCAGTTTCCTAATGGGCTCATTGGATAACTTTAAATAAATCTTGGCCACCTGCAACTTCAATTCAGTGTTTACATGTGAATAAATGTGATTCTTGTAAGGCTTACAAACAAAGTAGAGAAAGTGAGTTAGAAGAGGCAATGGCAAAGCAATGAAACAAATCAGGTGACCTGGATTCTAACTCGTTTCTGCCACCAATTAGTTGGGTGGCCTTGAACAGGTTACTTGGCCTCCATGGATCTCAGTTTCTTCATCTATAAAATGAGCAGCTGGAATATAGCAAAGTCCCTTCTAGATTTAAAAGTCTACTTGGTCTATGAGAATTTCACTAAATAATTCAGATTTTGTCCCTTAACTATTGTGAAAATATTACAGAACTTTTGAGTTAGAAACCATCTAATCCAACGCATATCTAAAGGATTATCCCATCTGAAACATCTCCGACAAATGGGTGTTGAAGACTTCCAGGTGAGAGGAAAACTGCTATCTCCTAAAGCAGTGCATTTTACTTTTAGGTATCTCTAAGTATGAGGAAATTTCTTTTTTCTTATTTTATTAAATTTTTTTCATTTTATTTTTATTTTCAGTTTCAAATTCTCTCCCTCCTACTTCTCCACCCACTGAGAAAGCAAGAAATATGATATTCATTATACTTAGGTTATGCAAAAAGTATTTTCATTAGCCATGTTCCAACAATAAAGGGTAAAAAGCAACAAAAATAAAGAGGAAACCTATTTTAATCTGCACTCTAAGTCCATCAATTCTCTGTCTGGAGGTAGATATTTTATATCATGAGTCTCCAGGTTCTGCTACCTTCACTTTGTACCAATTCATACACATCTTCCCAGGATTTTCTGAAATCATCCCCTTCATCATTTCTTATATTACAATAGCAGCCTACCATATTCATATACTACTTGTTCAGTCATTCCCCAATGGATGGGCATCCTCTAAGTTTTCAATACTTTAATACCACAAAAAGAGTTGCTATAAATATTTTTTAATGCATGGATCATTTTCCTTTTTTTCTTTAATCTCCTTGGGATACATACATAGCTGTAGTATAGCTGGGTCAAAGGGTATATACACAGTTTTATAGCCCTTTGGGAATTGTTCTAAATAATTCTCCAGAATGCTTGGACTGGTTCACTACTCTACCAACAATATATCAGTGTTCTTATTTTCCCATGTTCTCTTCAGCATTTGTTGTTTTCCTTTTTTTTGTCATCTTTGCCAATCTGATGGGTGTGGGGTGGCACCCAAGAGTTGTTTTAATTTGCATTTATCTAATTATTAGTGAGGTGGAGCATTTTTTCATATGACTACCAATAACTTTGATTTCTTCCTCTGAAAACTATCTGTTCATATCCTTTGACCATTTGTCAATTGCCCTTTTTCATTAAAAAAGTTTTATTAATATGTTTAATTTGTACATTACCAACATTTACCTCTATCCCAGGAGAGCTCTCTGGCAATAAATGAAAACAATTGAAAAAAAAACTAACAATGTGGGGATCTCATCTGAAACAGCATACAATATTCCACATATATGGTCCTTGCCTCTCTATTGTAAAGTAATTTTTAACTGAATAGGAATCTATCTTCTCTCTTATCCACATTCCATTGAAAAAAAGATAAAAGAAAAGCAAATTCCTTGTCACAAATATGAGCAGTCCAGTAAAAGAAATTCCCTCATTACCTATGTTCAAACTGTCTCATTCTGAACTCTCAATCCATCACCTTTCTGTCAGGAGATGTTTCATCCTCAGTCTTCTGCAATCATGGTTGATCAGAGTTCTTACAGGCTCCAAAGTGATTTGTTTTTACAAGGCTGTTGTTTTTGTATAACTGGTTCTCCTGGTTCTGCCAATTTTATTTTACATCGGTTTATAAAAGTTCAGAATTCTTCTTTTTTCCCATATGGGTGTTATAGAAGTTCCTCCTTCTAACAAGTGTACAGAGCCAGACTGGTACTGGCAAGAAGGTTGGGTTTAGAATCCGAGGCCCTAGGTCTGAATCCTGACACTAGTAGGAGTCAGCCTAAAGTGCGGGTGTTTGACTAGATGGTCTTTGAGTTCCTTTCCTAGTGTGGATCTACGCTACCTTGATAAGCACTGCTCCTAGTTTGCCTTTGGGGGCCAAGAAGAACAAAAGCTTCTGTCTGTAGGTATAGCCCTTCAAACATGCGAATTCAGCTATCATATCCTCCCTCAGTCTTCTCTTCTCAGGGTAAACAATTCCATTTCCTTAAAGAAATCCACATATGGTATAACCTTGGGGCTCTTTGCCATCCTGTATACTCTCCTTTGGATGCTATCCAACTTATCAGTGTCTTTGCTATTTTTATGAACTGCAATATTCTAAGAATTAGCACTAGATTCTTTCCTTCAAGACTAGAAAAGAAGTAGGATGTTCTTGGAAGGGGAAACATTTGACTCATTCTAAAATATAAGATATAAAATAATACCTAGCATGGATATGGTATTTTTGAGGGCTACCACACGCTTTAAAAATATCTCATTTGGTCCTCATAACCATCCTGGGCACTGGGGACTATTGTTATCCCCATTTTACAGGGGATGAAGTTGAGGATAAGTGACTTGCCCAGGGGCATGCAGCTAATAAATGTCTAAGGTCAAATTTGAACTCAGGTCTTCCTGACTCTAGGCCTAGAGCTCTATCCACTGTGCCACTTGACTGCCTCAGTAGCTGAATACTTCAAAAGAGAATAAACACAAAGTACTCTGAATCATTGGAAGAAAGTCAAAAGAATCAGAAAACCTAGATTCTTATCTGTTGCAACTACTCTGTTCCTCCATTTCCATTTTGTAAAACAGGGATGACGACTTCCTCTTACCTGCATCATGGAGATGTTTGAAGAAGAAAATAATCAAAATGAAACCTACGCAAAAACATGAAAATGAAGCTTCTCTCTGCAAAGTACTTTAATTCATTAGAAGGGGCCATATGCATAGGTATAACACTGCCCCAGTTAATAATCTGGATGTGCTCCCTCTAACCCCTGATCTTACCAGTGAACATGGGTCCTCAAAAATGTCAGCCCTTTAACAATAAAAGGATGTCAGTGACAGAGCCACTTTGAGTTTACGGAGTTTACTTTCCTGAAGGTAAATGTCAAGAATGTTCTTGATTTTAGGTCTGGGTTCTATTCAATATGCCACCTTATCTTAAAGCTTGTTCTGTGGCCCACATAGGGAACAAACTCCTGACCTTGGCATTATTGATAGCATGCTCTGATCAGCTAACTCAAAAGTCTTCAGTAGAGTAGTCAGTCCTTGGAGGCTGAGTGACGATGATTGCTATAGGAGATCTTTGCACTGAGGAAGAAGCTGGACCAGATGATACTGAAAGTTTCTTTTAACTCTGACAGTCTATGATTCCATGGCTGGACAACAAAGCTAGTGGAAGATGCCTCCAGAAGTGATCAGTGTAGATGACCAAAATATACTTGGTTATATTGACTACATAACTTCCAAATATGTTCTTCTGTTGGTGCACTTCAGCCCTAGCTGGGAATGGGGTGACTTACATAGTCTCCCCTCTCCTGATGTCTAGTTCTGCTTCTGGAAGTAATATTTGAGGAGGAAATTCTGCCTTAAAGCATTAGAAACACAGGGTAAAACAGTAAGTCATGACACTTGGGTGGTATAATGGATCAAGTCCTGGACATGGAGTCAGAGAAACACAGGTTTAAATCCTGCCTCAAGCACTAGTAATGTCAAGTTGGACAAGTCACTTCATCTTCTCATCTGTAAAAGGAAGGGATTGGAACTGATGACTTTTAAGGTCAAAAGCAAGGCACATCCTCTGGCAGTAAAAATCAAATACTACTTTCAGAGAAATAAGAAACGACTTTTAAACTAAGAGCAACGGGATCTTAGGGGAGAGACAAAACAAAAGGGAAATGCTAGATAATTAAAAGTGATTCTTAAAAAAGCCAGTGTTCTGGACACTATTCTGGACCAAGATGGCCTCAGCCAATAGGAAGTTTGGGCAGGCGTTCAAAGAAAAAAGTATTGTCTATGTTGTGTATATGAGGGGATGCTTTTCCCCAAACACACACTGGTATGTAGGAAATGCAATTGGACAGAAGAATGTTGACATGCAGATAGAGTCCAGGCCTGGCAGCCCATGCCATCCCCTCCTCCAAGATAAACATACTTTTCTGGGAAATGGACAAATGAAATTGGAATAGATTCAGGCCCCCAATGGCGACTAATGATTTATAGATATTTAAAGCAGCCAGACCTGGGACAGAAGGAATGACTCAGAATGCAGTCTTATTTTCTGTCTGTGGTGAAGTCTGTGATGGAGAAAGGGGTCAGATTGACCTCTCTGAGAATGGACCCCTCTTGTTCAGTACTAAAGCAGAGATGAACTCGAAAGCAGAGATCCATCATTTCCTTGCCAAGTGGGTAGCACTTCTTTTAGAATAAGGTCCTGCCTGGGGACAGAAAAAGCTAGGTCTCTGATGCCACTCTTGGCTTCTCAGCCTGGATTCCAGATGGGCCAATTCATGTTTTTTGCTGTAGTGCCTCCTTTGATGAATTCCTGGGAACTGGCTAGAAGCCAGACCCTTGTTTCACAGCCCATCGATTGGGCTGCCAGCTTAGAACAGAGCTTTGAGACTGCCCCTGTCCTGAGCTGAACCTAGATAGAGCAATAGTTGTGACCTCTGCTCTGTGAAATCATTAGGCCCTAAAGTCCAAAGTGATGTGAAAACAGCAGGCTTGGAGAAAGGGTAGACAAGCAGCTTTATGGACTTAAAAATCCCTGGGGGGAATCTTCTCGAGTGAGTACTATACTAATTCAATGCAATGAGTACTTCTGCGTGCCAGCCACTTACTCTACTAGGAGACGAAAAGGAAACAGTCCTTGCCCTCTGGAAGCTTACAAGTGAGTGAGACAATTGAGGAAGAAAAGAAAAGGGTATGTTCTAAACTGGGGTACTCATGTCCCTTGGGGGATACAAGAAACTCATCAAGGGGTACTGGGAATATCTGGTATTATCCAATCAAAATCAATTTATTTTATTTCTTAGTGTATATGCATGTTAACTACAGAAGTTGTTGGCTTTCATATTGAACAGAGGGTGCAGAAATGTTTCCTGAGAGCCAAGGGATACAGGTTGAAAATCCTGTTCTGCACTGATTTGTTGATTAGTTCTTTAAGGATCATGACTGTACTAGTCTCAAGTTCAGAAAGAAACAACCGGGCACCAATGAGTCCTAGAAGATTGTTTATTTCAGTGATCCAAAGCCATCAACAAGATTTATAAGTAGGACAGTTGAACCAGGGCCCAACAGAGGATATGGGGAATTAACTAAGTAATATATTCACTAATTAGAGGTCATGAGGCATAGTGGAGAGAGAGCTGTCTTTGGAGTCTGAAAGACGTGGTCTCAACAAGCCTAGCCTCTGATATGTACTAGCTGTGTGAACCTCTCAGTTTCAGGTAGCGCTGTCCTACTGAAAGTTTCTGTAAAGTACTCTGCATTGGTAGAGGGAACATTCCATACAGTGATGAAAATTCCAGACAAGGTGGAGGAGGAATTGAGTCTTATACAGGGATGAAATCATAGCTCTGTCCCAGAGTCTCTAAGATGATTAGAGAGTAACCATTTGAGGATGTCCAAAGTTGAGCACCTTTTTACAGTACTCACAACTCTCTCCAGTATAGCGCAATTTTTCTATCTGAAAATGGTGCTACACAATCTCATTCTTCCACATAATCTCTTTGGGATATAGTATGAATGAGGGAGCTTATATTTCCTAAATGGTTAGATTCATACACTCTTAGAGAGGAGAATGAATTCAAGAGATCCTCTAACCCAGGGATGGGTGAACTATGACTTGAGAGCCCATCTCTGTCTGTTTTTCAATTTTTAAGTGACCCTTGAGCTCAGAATGGTTAGTTTGATGGAAGTACAAGAACAGGCAGCAAGATGCAATGCAAGAACCCCAGGTATCCTGACTCACATTCAGTGCTCTTTCTATGGCATTTATGGAGATGTGACTCAGAGGTAGCTAAACATCTACTTACTAATGGTAACGGTGTCATTGATTTTAAAGCTGCACAGAACTTGGTCGATATTCCGCGCATGATAGAAGCCATTGCCACGTACCACCACTTGGAAGGATTCTGAAAAGACAAAAATTCAAAGGACACATGAGAAATGGTTTGGCTCTGTTTTCCATCTGACCCTGCCTTTCAAGTGGCTTCTTCCCTCAAACAATGCCCCCAGAACTTCTACCTAACAGCTGCTTTTCTTGAGTCAGTATCTTCACCCTGGGCCAAATTCTCATCTGCTATAACTGTGGGAATCTTGGACTGAAATCTGGCCTCAGTGCCATTACCAAAAGGCATTTTAAAAAAAGTGTTTGTTTCAGCGAGGGTCCGGGCTAGGCAACATACACTGTTTGGATGGAATATTGTGAGCAGTAAAGCCTCTTGTTCTGTTTTATCAGTAGTGATCTCTGGTTTCTATGGGACTCATGGGAACCGTGTCTTATCCTGTTGCCTAATTTTATCTCTCTTATTTTTGTTGAGAAGTGTAGGCAAATAAGATTCTAATACTTTGAATCCCACATACATTCTTAAGAGCAAAGGGGTAAATGAAGCAGGAAGTGGTTTTTTTCAATTGAGAGTTTCTTGGCTTAAGGAATTTGAACCTCTAATCCTGAAATTCAGTCTAGGGTGGATTATTTTCTTCTTTTTAGTGAGCTGAAAAACAATAAAAATACCTTCCCTGACCAGTTATATCACTCACTTGATCAGAGGAGAGAGGTTTTTCCTATCATGTTTATTTATGACTAAGGTGATAGACCCAAGATTCTTGACAGTATCATTAAATCAATTGCCCTGAATGGCTGAACATTCTGTGGCACATCAGAGTTAACAGATGAAGAATAAGAAACAATGAACGAAGACTTCAGAGAAATGTAGAAAGACTTGTACAAACTGATGCAGAGTGAAGCAAACACCCAGGAAACCAATATACACAATGACTACAATAACATAAACAAAGAGAACACTAAGGCAAAACTGAACACTATGTATGTGACACTATATAAATCTTGAAGCCAGAAAAGAGCTAACAAAATGTGCCTCCTTCCTTTTCTTGGAGAAGTAGGGATCTATGGGTGCAGAATGTACATATACTATCTGATTGGGTTTCTATTTTGGTTGGCTTTACTTGATTGTTTTGTTACAGGAGAAGGCTCAATGATGTGCTAGGGATGTATAAAAATGACTCACAAAAATAAAAGGTATTAGTAAAACTTAAGTGAAGGTCATTGGAGAAATATTCCACCGTGATGGTACACTGCTTCATTAAATGGGTAGCTAGGTGACTCAGTGCATAGAATGCTGTGCTGAATTCAGTGTCTTCCTGAGTTTGTCTTATCTGTGTTTTTATATAAGCTATATCCATGCCTGGAATGTTCTCCCTCCTCATCTCCATTCCTTTGAACTCAAGCTTCCTCCAAGGCTGAGTTTAAATGTCATCTTCCTAAGAATCCTCTCCTAATTCTCACATGTCTTATTGCTTCAGTCCCAGCAAACCCTATCCCCTGTGACTAACCTGTGTTTACTTTGTATGTACCTATTTGTAAACAGGGAAAGCTAGGTGGCACGATAGATTCAGTAATGGACTTGAAATCAGGAAGACTCAATTCCCTGAGTTCAAACCTGGTCCCACACACTCACTAGCTGTGTGAACTTGGGCAAGTCATTTAATCCTGTTTGCCCCAGCTCCTCATCTGTAAAATGAGCTGGAGAAGGAAATATTTTTGTCAAGAAAACCCTAAATGGGGTCCCTAAGAATTGGGCACAGCTGAAATGACTGAACAACAACTTCATTACATATCTTTGTTTTGAACATGTATATATGTATATATACATGTATATATGTGTATGTATGTATGCATGTTCATACCAAAAAGAATGTTATGTAGTTACAACATGAACCTCAGCCAGCCAATTCTAGGCTCAAATTCTCTAGGTATTTGTGAGGAATTGTTTTCTTCTTTAGTTAGGAGTCTTGATAAGTGGAAACACATTATTATACCAAGGTTTACTTACCCCAGCTTGGGATGGGGCTAGGGGTGTGTGTGTGATATGATAAGGATTAAGAACTAAAATGGACTTCTGACTTCAACTCAGATGAGAGTTGAACTTTCGAAGTCAGAGAAAGCAGTATCAGAGGGAGCACTTCAAAGAGCATGTGTGATCTGAACATGGCTATCCATTACCTTTTCTGGTACAAACTGGCAGAGAGGAAATAGTTTGTAGCTGTTGGCAGAAGGAACTGTAGTCCCACATTGTAGGGTAGAGACTTAATAACGACAGCATCTTGAGTAGATGGTGAACAGAATGTTAGGTGACATTAAAGACAGTAAGATAGTTGAAGACCAGTTAGAATAAAGATGTGATACCCCTTGGGGAACAGCCAAGAGATACCCAACAGAAAGCATTCTCAGTAGAGAACTGTCATCATAGCATCACCAGAAAACTCAGGCAGCTCTTCTACATTGCAGGTACAAGTTGTACCTTTATGTGATTATTGAATGTTCTACGTATGTTCCCAATGTGTGTATGCCTCATGAGTGATCCCTATGGACATTCATTCATTCAACTGAGGATATGTATATTTATGGGAAAAGTTTATGGGAGTTAAGAGGAGAAGGATCTTGTTGTTATGCTATACTACTTCATTCAATGCCTTTGCTTTCCACTGTGTCCTGTGCCTCACTAGTGAACACAAACATACTGCAAGCTTATATGAGCTATGGTTTGGAGAGGAATCTTAACTATAATGGGGCCTAGAATTTGGAGCAGCTACTGTAGGGGGCTCATATATGAGGAAGGTGCTATACATTCACAAGCTTGTAGCCTGCTTCATTTCAGCTTCTTTCTCTACCTGAAGGTATCATGGAGAGTTCAAGCTGGTCTGTGGCATTTTGTGGACATTTTGCCCACAGCCCAAACTGGGCAAGAGACCCTAGGTAGAAAGAAAATACGCTTACACAGGGTAATCTGTTGAGGCCAAGACTAGCTACATGTACGGACTCCCATAGTAACCCCAGAAATTTGCCAACAGCTGTCTCCAAGCTATGCCTACATTCTGTTTTCTCTTGACAGAAGAGTTCATATAATTTACAAAAAATGATTAATGTCATCTATTGTGATGGCTTTCTTGTTTGCTTCCCACCTTAAAACTTTTCTGTATATTCCCCCATTTTTTATTCCTTTTCTCCTATTTCAGAAGACGAAGATATCTGGCTAAGGCTTTGTTCCCATTCTTTCTCCTAGATCTTGCTCTATTTTCACTATGTTTTCTTTTCCATTCCCAAGCTCTCCTTTAATTAGTTCAGTTCTAGACATGTTGAATTTAAGATGTGTATGGGACGCATAATTCAGGATGTCCAATAAGCAGTTGAGATGTGAACCTGGAGGGCAGGAGATAGGTTAGGGTTGGACAAGTAGATTTGACTTGTCAATGCATGCCTGCAGTATATGGAGGAAGACTGTTTGGAATGTAGGCGTGTGATCGGCATATGGAGAATTTTAAAGACGCTATTTGAAAGAGATATAGTTGCAGCTTTTCTAATACTTTTGTCCCTTAAGACCACTTTTAAGTTTATAGGATTGTATTTCGTGTAGAAAGAACCCTAAGGATCCATCCAGTCCAGCCTATGTCCAATTTAATAGATGAGAAAACTGAAGTCATAGAAGTTAAGGCACATATTCAAGTGCACAGAGATAGTAAGTTGCAGAGCTGGGGATTCACCCCAAGTCTGGTTCCAAATACAGCTTTCTTTCTTTCCCCTTGACCATACTGGCTCATACAAGTACTCCGTTGCTAATGCTGACTTACATAGAATACATGTGCTGCTTCTGACCAGTTCAGTTCCTCTTCTGTATGTACTAATGTAACTAACTCTGAGATCTACCTCGTGTAAGTAATAGATTTTTAAATAACAAATAATATTACAACATTAAAAATGAATGAAATCTTTTGTGAGTTAGTGAAAATCAGTGTTTGGGAGTGGTCAAGTTAAGTTGCTGGTGAAGGAGCCTCTATAAAATGACAGATCCCAAATTGTTCCTTATTTTTACAAATAGAGAACCCAGTATCATGCTGATGAATTCCATTGTTAAGACTGGACAATCAGGACATTGTGCGTATAGTCCTGCAAGGCCAGACTGGGGAACACTGCCTGTCATTGCCAGGAACATAGTCTTTTCATGCATTTTACTGTGGAAATGGCTGGGCTAATGCGATTATGTTATTGACATTCTTGTGTTCACTTCAAATGTATCCTTGTACCAAAAAAAAAATCCATTTGTGCAATTCTGCTGGCTTTCTAACTGACTTCTCTCTCTTGTTCAAAGCTTTTCTTATAGGAAGGGTGTGGCTGCTATAAGGGTGAAAGGGACTAGGAAAAAAATTACTGCCAAAATCTGTGAGTAGGTCAAGCTCTTCATGTTATTAAAAAAACTCCGGATAACTGAGGATGACATTATTGCTTTGGAAATAATCTACAGACTAGACTCAGCTTGCCATTCCACTTTGCAAGAAGAGCCCTGGCTTCCAGGATTCCAAATTGGAAGCTACTGTGGATCACTGGAGTGAGAAATAACCTCCTTCCCAAGCTGAGTTTACTTGAGTTTCAAGTGTATTTCTTGGGTAATAAATAGTAAAAAGGTCTACCTTAAGTCTTGTGCTATAATAGGACGCTCTTATTAAGATCTATTTTGAACTTGTCAAGGAAGATACAGGATGATGGTACAAAAGCCCACAGAGGCTCCTGGAAGGGAGCAGAGGAGAGACTTGGAGCACAAAGGAAAGGTATGAGAACCATAGGAAGCATGAAGGGCTTCAAAGCTGGTCAGTATGAATGTCATTTCATTTACAAAGCCTGGTGAAACTGTGATGTGGTTGCAGAGCAGACGCTCAGGGACTGGTTTATTTTTGTCATTATATCCCTAATGACATAGTAGCCTCGATAAATGATGGCAGATTTATTGAATGAAGAGTGGGATAAGACTGAATTATCCAAGTTTATGTTTAATTTGTGTTAACAAGGGGGCAACATGGTGTAGCGGAAGGAGTAGTGGACTTGGAATCAAGAAGACCTGGGTTTAAACCTTGCCTCGGTCACTTACTAGCTGTGTGACGCTGGGCTAGTCATTGAACTTTTTGGAACCTCAGTTTCTTTATCTGCAAAATTGGCATAATAATAGCACCTATCCCATAGAATTATTATGAGAACTAAATTAGGTAATGTATTATAAAACACTTTGCAAACCTTACAGCAGTAAAGAAATGATTGCTATCACTTTTTTTTTTAAAGGTACAGTTTGAACTGGACAACCACTGAGTTTCCTTCTACCTGAAATTTGGTGATCCGATGATTCACACAAAATTAGGCCAAATTAATTTTTAAAATTAATTAATAGTAATTTCATTACTTCTGTAGCCAAACAATATGATATTATGTGTGGAAAGTATATTTGTCCCCATCATGTCATAATAATCTAGAGGACCTATAATGAAATGAATGAAGAGAACCCATACAAAGATGCTCACGTAAGAACTTGTCTAATGAGGAGCTTGTTCATATTAGAGCATTAAATAAAAATGTGATGCCATAATATAGTGCCCTTACTAGCAAATGGAAGACTAACCTGGATGGGAGAAAGAATGCTAAGGACAAAGACGCAAAGGCAGAGCACCTAGGCCAGGATGATGACTGAATCTTTAATTGAATTTCAGGCATAGTGCCTGGCACATAGTAGGCTCTTTAGCAAATGTGTGTGTTCATCCTTTCTTGCTGAAGAAGACCATGCCATCAGAGAAATGATGACATGACTTGCAGCTGACTTTGTTTTGAGTGAGGGAGGGCTGTGCAGGTCACCAGCCTCACTTCTCCTCCAGAGCCATCTGAATCCAGTGACCAGATATTCATCAGGATGACTGGAGATGATGCAGGATGAGGCAGTTGGGGTTAAAGTGACTTGCCCAAGGTCACACAGCTAGTAAGTGTCAAGTGTCTGAAATGAGATTTGAACTCAGGTCCTCCTGACTCCTGCACTGGTACTGCACCACCTAGCTGCCCCTTCTTTAGAAAACGTTGATCAACTGAATGAATTGAAAAGGTCCTGGAGAATCAGGGAGAATCTGAATCCCGTCAATCATACTTTTCCCATTCCCTGGGTGTTTTCCCATTCAGTTTTAGTTCTGAGGGTGTATTACCTAGTGTGGCTTTTGACTTCCTTCCTTAGAGTCTTCATTTCTCACTCATCTGGCCTTCTGCAGGCAGCCCTGAGCTGGGCAAAATTTTCTTCTTTTAAGTGTTATCTTCTCCCATTACATTATGAGCTCCTCAAGGAAAGGAATTGTCTTTTTTTTGTATTCTAAGGGGTTAGCACAGGACCTAGCACATAGTAAGTGCTTGATAAATGTTTATCGACTTAAGTAACTGACTCCATCAGGCACGGAACCCAGCAGTGGTAGCTGGGCATGACTGACAGCAAACAAAAATCACGTAAAAATCCGACCTTAAGATCTTTTCTTTCTTGATACGAGAATAATAAAGACATTTTTATTGTCAAATAAATATTTATTGAGCATCTTTCATAGGGAGGGCGCTATGCTGGGGGGAAATTTACCTCTTTCTGACTTTACTTTCCCACCAATGCTGCCACTATTCAGCCAGTCTCCAATAATCAAAACCTACTTTTGCTACCTTTGCTGCTTTCCCCTCATTAGCTGTTCATAGCCAATCAGTTACTAAATTTTACCAATTCCACTTCCATAACACTAATAGTTAACATTTATATTGGGTAGCTAGGTGATGCAGTGGATAGAACACTGGACCTGGATTCAGGAAGGCCTGAGTTTAGATCCAACTTCAGATACCAACTCTCTGTGTGACCCTACTTTTCTCACTTAACCCTACTTTTCTCAATTTTCTCATCTGTCAAGTGAGCTGGAGAAGGAAATGGCAACCCACACCAGTATCTCTGCCAAGGAAACCCCAAATGGGGTCACAAAGAGTTGGATTTGACTGAAACAACTGAACAACAGTAAACGCATTCCCCTCCCCTACGTGGTAAGCTTTTGAGGGGGAAGCTAGGGGTGCAGTGGATAGAGTGCTCAGCCTAAAGTCAGGAAAACACCTTTCTGAATACAAATCTGGCCTTGGAAACTTCCCAGGTGTGTAACTCTGGGAAAGTCACTCAACACTGTTTGCTTCTATAAAGGGAACTGGAGAGGGAAATGGCAAGCCACTCCGATATCTTTGCCAAGAAAACCCCAAATGGGGTCACAAAGAGTAGGATAGGACTGAAATGACTGAACAAAAACATTTATATAGCACTTTAAAGTTGGTGAAACATTGTGTGTGTGTGTGTGTGATCTCATTTAATGTTCACAACAGCCCTATCACATGAAGCTGCTATTATCCGCATTTTACAGTTGAGGAAACTGAGGATCAGACAAGGGCAGTGATTGGCCCAAGGTCACACAGTCAGAGCATGACTGAGATGGTATTACCTCAATGATATAGCCTGTGGTGGTCCCAGATGTCTATGAGTGAAGGCTACAATGAGCTGCTTCTCGTCCTGATAAATAACCCCATTCTCTTTTCTCTTTTACTTATAGTTTCCCCTTCTTTACTCCATCCTTTTACCCCTCTCTAATCCCCCATTCAGTAAGCTGATCTCATTCAGTTATTGCTTTGATTAAATCAAGGGACATGAATGGTATGGATAACCAAAAGGCTCATCCCTCTCAGGTGGTAGAATCTGAATGAATTCACAATTGGTTGAAAGTGTGGATGGAGTTTTGCAGCGGGGGGGACTCTTGCCATTGAACTGTCTACTCCATTTCACTTCTACCTCTTCACTGCTCCCTAAGTCCCAGAATAAAAAATGTGGAAGGCGTAATAAGACTCAGAAGAGAAGTCATCCATCAGGGAGTAAAATAACACATGGAAGAAGCACTTTTTGAGTTGAAGTGGCTTTCTGACCTGCCTTGCCATACAACATACCTTGTCTTACCCTCACAAGTGGCTCTTCTCCCTATAGGGCTCAAAAAACCCAACGAGTTATCATCAATGAACTTGTTGCCGCCTTACAGTGTTAATTCAAAGAAGGAATTTGGCTGGACATTAATGGGAATCAGGCAATGAGGCTAGTATGAAAATGTGAGCATTTGAAAGCCAACCAATAGAATTTTCAGTTAATTTAATAACAGAGCCCAGCCATAGATAAGAGTAAATCTAGAAAATCTATATTCTTGTATTGCCAAAACACAGAACTACAAACCACCATACACTGCTATAATATAAGTATGTATGTATATGTATACACATATGTATATATAGATATACATACATATATATGTAAATACATATATATATATATATATATATGTGTGTGTGTGTGTGTGTGTGTGTGTGTGTGTGTGTGTGTGTGTGTGTAAATAAAACCAAAGAATGAACACACCTCAATCTGGTGAACAGCTAATAAGTAGGGAGGAGAATAGAAACTTTCCATGAGGAGTTTTTGTATCACAAAATCATAGGATCAGATGGAATTTCAAGGACCATCTAATCTATTACACAGTCTCTGGGCAGTATACCTTATGTATATCCTTGATTGTAGGATTTTTTTCTCAATTCAATTCAACAAAAAATTATTAAGCACCTACTATGTGCAATCAATAAGCATCTACCAAGTGCCTACTATGTGTTGGTCATGGTGCTAGCTACTGGGGGTACAAAGGAACAAATGAAATAATTAAGAAGTTTACAGTCCACTGAAAGAGATGACATGTAAACTGTAAGAATGTATAAAAAAGTCAACACCAGCTAATTGGGGTTAGCAGGGAAGAAGGGTGTTAGGAGCTGGTAGCAAGTAGGGAACCAAGGAAAGTTTCATGTAGAAGGTGGCCCTTGAGCTGAGAGAATGCATTCCAGGCATGGGGCATAGCCAATGTACAACCAACGCAGTATCTTTGCCAAGAAAATCCCAAATGGAGTCATGAAGAGTCAGACGCAACTGAAAATGACTGAACAACAGAGCTGTCTGGAATTGTCAGAGCTTTCTGAATTTCAGAATTGTCTTGGAGTACAATCAGCTGCTTTTGGAAGAATTATGGTCACCATGACTGAAAGTCATCAAACTGAGGCTGGATTATCACTTGTCCAGGATATGGCTGAGGAGATTCTGGTTCAGATATTGACTGGCCTTGTATATCTCTGAAGGTTCTTTCAACTTTGAGATTCTGTCTCCCTGCACATAGTAGGTAGTGAAGAATTATTTACTGAACAAAGGGATGAATTTAAATAACAGATGGCAACTGGATTACATTTTCTCCATACTCCTCTTTTAGGAGAAAGGCAAGCCACAAATCAGAGACTGAGTCATTAAACAAACATGGGGATGACATGGGGATGTTCTGAGGTCAATATAAATCCAGCCCAAACTCCTCCAACTATAATTATCTCCAGTCATGGACAACAATCGCTCATGTTCACAATTATGATCCAGAGAAGATTTGTAGCATCTCTGGTCATCAAAGAAAGGAAAACCCATTAAGCTGAGGACCTTGACCAGTCCTGGATTCCAGTGTCCCTGACCTACCACTAACTCACTGGGTGACTGGATGGTCACTTTATTTCTCTGCCTCATTTTCCCCATCTACAAAATGAAGAGGGAGTTAACTAGAGGATGTTGGATCCTTTCTAGCGCTAAGCTCATATCAGTGTGGGAATTCTATTGCATTTTGGACAGAATTGCTATGAGAGGTAGAATCAAAAGCTATTTCTCTACCATTCCCAAGTAGCAGCAAATGGCTCATCATTCTGATTAATCAAGATTTTACTGTAATAAAATGTGGGTAAATTCTATCAATACATAAACAATAGAGAGTAGCTAGTTATTGGGTCTATGAATATTTTCCCCCATATTTTCTTCCTCCCTTCCCCCTTACACCCATCATTCTCCTTCTTTCTCTGCTTCCCCCACTCCAGCCCACCCTGCATCATCAGATGTTCTTGCCCATTAATTTATCCTAGCTGATGGATGCTTGAAATGGCTAATTCTATCTAATTTGGGGTCCTGGCTCTGGCCTCCTTCTTTTCTTCCTGAGTTACTGTCAGACTGTACGTTGCAGCTTTTTGACAAGCCAGCAAAGGGAAAAAGGTCATCAGTGAAATCGCTGGGCAGAGCTGGCAGCGAGATGACGGGTTGGAGCTGGTGCGCCCAAGTTCCGCTGTCGGCTCCGCTTGTGTGACTGATGAGAAGCTGACAGCTTGCATCCTCACCTGGGATTTGACATGGCTGCTCGGATGCTGCATCCCAGCAAAATCTTTCAATTACATCTGTGTCCCATGAGCCTAATCAAAGCAATGATTCTGTCAAAGAGGAAGCCTCACCCCCATAGCCTACTTCCAGGCAGCATGTCTTGGTCACTTTAAATCACCAGAAGCAGATGAAGCCTCCAACCTTTTCTCTCCTCACCACCAAGCACTACAGATTTATAGGGTTAGAAAACATGAGGTGTCAGATAGCTCTCATCAGCCATCAACCCACTGGCTCAGTCAGCTGAAGCTTTTGTCAGTGACTTCCTGTAAAAACCCCAAATCTAAGTCTGAGGTCGAATAGATGGTAACAGAAATGCCACTCACGACAAGGGGAAGAATTTACCCAGTGATTTTTAATCACAGTGACAGAAAGACTGGTGAAATAATAGTGGGAAGGTTAGTGATCAGTGTTAATAAAATAGTGGCAAGAAGGAGATTGTACCCACAAGAAATAGGGGGAAAAGCAGAAGGGGTAACCAAGACAATATATAGAAAAAAACGATACCTAGTCTATACTTTTAACTTCAGTAGTAATCTATAGGGGCAGCTCGATGATGTAGTGGGTAGAATACTGGACTCAGAGTCAGGAAGACCTGAGTTCAAATGCAGTCCTAGATATTTACTAGCTGTATGATGCTGGGCAAGTCACTTAACCCCTATTTGCCTCAGTTTCTTCATCTGTAAAATAAGCTAGGGAAGAAAATGGCAAACCATTCCAGTATCTTTGTCAAGAAAACTCCATGGACGGCATTGGCATACTGAGATTCATAGCAGGGATTGAGGGGCCCACAAAGAGTCAGACACAACTAGATGACTGAAAAACAAGTAGTTTATAATTAACAAACATGTATGTGACTTCCAAAATAGAGTCCAGCACAGACTCATAAAAAGACCTTATCTCTTCCCTAAACTGGTATCTGAGAACATGTTTAAAAAAATTAGTAAATGTATTTCAATGTCATTGGTTGCCTTTATAATCTTATGCAAGTATCTAAATCTGGATTTGAACTCAGATCTTCCTGACTCCAGGCCTGGGGCTCTATTTGCTGTGCCACCTAGGTAGGTGTCAGAGAAACAAAACTGAAAAAAAAGGACCAGTCCCCGCTCTTAATGGAGCTCACTGGACCTGGAAAGGAGAGAGATGTTGAGTCATATTTAGGGTATAGGCAGTCTTCATCAAGTTACAAGTACGTTTTCTCTTCCATGCCATTTTCTGCAGAGTCTTTTCTCTAAAGTTTGTGCCACTAAAGACACTTAATAAATGAGCCAAAATTTGAAAAGCTGCACACATATGACCCAGGGACTCTGTTTTCACAGCAATCCATTGTGGGGCTCTCTTTTCTCCTAGTCTCTCCTTACCCCTGCCAGTTTCCAAGACTCAGTTCAAGTACTATTTTCTTACTTTCTGCATAAGGCCTTTCCCACTGCCTTCAAGCTCCTGTCTCTTCTACCCCATGACTATAACGCACACACACACGTGCACGCACACACACACACATTTTAAATCTATCTATATTTGCATATGTTGTCTTCCCTGATATAATATAGTCTCCTTGATGAAAAAGACGATATCCTTTCTGTCTTTGTGTCTTGTGTCGCTCAGTTGTGTCCAACTTTTCATGACCCCATTTTGTGGTTTTCTTGGTGGAGATACTGGAGTAGTTTGCTATTTCCTTCTCCAGCTCATTTTACAGGCAAGCAGGGTTAAGTGACTTGCTCAGGGTCATACAGCTAGTGAGTGTCTGAGGCCAGACTTGAACTCAAGAAGATGAGTCTTCCTGACTCCAGGCACTCTATCCACTGAACCACCTAGCTGACCCCTTTGTATACTTAGCACTTAGCAAAGTGTCAAAGAGATGTTTGTTGATTGATAAATTCACCTCTTCAGTCTGGGAATGTGGTTTCTAGCAATATAACCATAACTGCCAATTTTAAGGTACCGTGCAATTCAGCATCGTGGGATTTCACCTGTATAAAGCTAACGTTTATCTAGCACATTAAAGTTTACAAAACACCTTGCATAGGTTGTCTCATTGGATTCTCACAAAAACTCCTTTGAGGTAGATCTTATTTTAATCCTATTTTGCAGATGAGAAAAGTGAAGCTGTCAGAAGTTAAGTGATTTGCCCAGGGTCACACAGGTTCATTTCTGTATCTCCCTTAGCACCTAGCATAGTACCTTGCACACATAAGGTACTCAATAAATGCTTAATGATCAAATGAAAGAAGGAATAAATAAAAATACATATTTTCCTCCCATCTTCTAAAGAACTTTCCTAACTCCTTTATATTCTTGCCTTCCCTCTCTTATTTCCCATTTATCATTGATATATTATACTTTTTATATATTAGTTTGCACATTGTCTCCTTTGTTAGAACATAATCTCCTTGAGGAAAAGGTTTGCCTTTTGCCTCTTTTTTTATCCCCAGAGTTCAGAACATTGCCTGACATACAGTAAGTGCTAAGGAAAAGTTTACTAATGGACTGACTGAATGACTAATGCCCTGGTCAGGTCAGTCCAACTTAAGCAAATGAAAGGCATTATATAGAAAATGCTTGGGAACTATTCTCTGCTTGGAAGACCAAACTAGATAAAATGGCCCTAAATTAGAACAGAAGAGATATTGAGATTCTGTAAGACAGAATATCTTCATTATCTGGAGTGGTGGTGGAGGGGAGGGGTATGCATCATACACTGAAAACACTTTTTAGTAAGGTAGGAGAAAGTCACCTCAGAATGCTTAGTCTATCTCTCTGTGCCTACAAAACAGAATAAATCAAAGAAAGAACAGTGCACATAGTAGATGCTTAATAAAAGTTTGACAAATTAAACTGAATTGAATAAATGCTGAATAGCTTCTTCTTAGAGCAGGAATGGGGAATCTTAATAAAAGAATTTGTTCTGTGAAGTTTGGATTCATCAAGGGATCATACTTGAGGACCTAGAAGGCCACATGTGGCCTCAAGGCCATAGGTTCTCTACCCTCTGTCTTAGAGTTTCTTCTTCTATTTTCATTATATAATAATTTCTAATCAATTCAAAGTAGCAGCAGCCACCTATCTGGGGACCCAACCAAACTAAAATTTCTTACAAATATCATGTTGACTTCTTTTTATTTTTTAGGAACAGGTACCAGACCTGTGACTTCATTAGAGGAGGGAAGTCCAAGGCAAAGGAAACTCTCTCCACCAATGCAACTTCTCAGCAACTTAGCGTGTTAGAGACTTGTTGTCCCAGGTCACCCATGTATGTATCAGAAACAGGGCTCTACTCACTGTGTCAAACTGTCTCTTTCTTTTATAAATATCTTCTTTCTATAATAATATAGGACCCAGAGATTTCCTGGATGCAACCTATTCCCCGGGAAAGTGATAAGAAGGAATCAGGTCATGAGAATATCACTGAGTTCGGCCCAAAGTTGCTAAAACCCAGTACAATTCTGAATGATAGAACTGATCCTTCCTGGATCCTTCCTGTTTTCTTCCTAACACACCCTCTCCCTGTTTTTTCCCTTGATTTTATTCCCTGGATCCTCCCACCTCTTTCCTTAATGCATGAACTAGACACAATAATTAGTTAAGCAGATTTTTTGTGGCAAGAATTAATCATAGAATGTTAGAAAGCAACTAATCCAACCCCCTCGTTCTACATATGAAGAAACTGGAAACTCTAAAAAGAAAGAAATCTTTTGTAGTGATTACAGCATTGTCCATACTAAATATGCCTCCCCTTTCAAACATTCTCAATAACAATTCAACAGAACTTCTTTCCCAGCATGCTCCTTCAAAACATCTTGAATAAAAGACCAGTGTTTCTGCCCCACACTTACTGGCCCATCCTCACCAAAATGGAACAAAATATTGTTGCCAGGTCATGATCATATCACTAGGAGACGGTTTACAAGCTGGGTTCAGAGTACCTATCACAGATCACATAAATTCCGCCTTGGCATGCTTTAATAAATTCTGATTATGATTTTTCTAACACACCAGTTCCACTGAAGAGAGATTTTCTAAATGTCTGGTCTGTTCAGATCTTCTAACTCAGTTGGAAATACTCCTTTTACTGTTCCAGAGCCCTAGTCAAGTTTCAGCGTGAAAATTGCTTGGCCTTACACATTTGAAGAATACGCCAATTCAAAACAACTCTAAACAGGCTGATTCTGAGCCCACACCACTTTAGAGCAAACTGCTAAAGGTGCTAACATTTCTGTACCATCCTGATAGACCCAAAAGAGCACAGGTAGAGACTGGTGAATCTGAAGGAACTGAAGAAATCCAAAACAAGCATGTTAAGTGAACCCAATATCAACAGCATTTAATGACCATGGATACCTCAGGAGTCACATTTTTTTTTACCAAGTTAAAGGAATGTCCTTTTGGTCTGACATGCAAAAGGTCAGTGCAAAAGGGAGACAATGGATACCACTTTTCCAGTTATTAACTTGAGCTATGACACTCTTCTACAATCAGAAGCTTTGTGTAGCTTTCCTCTATCAGATTTTTGACATCTGGGAAGCTCAAAATCTTAAATAATGATATAATACCATAAGGTTCACAAAGTGCTTTCTATGTGTAATGAGGTCACTAATCAACGAAAGCCCAGTCCCTAGGTCAAGCATTCTCTGCTTACCACCCATCCAACCTGTGGACACTTGATGAGTCTTGTTCTGGCCACAAATGACTAAGGGGTTAATGTGGTTAGTTTTCTAATTAGCTCCAGAGCCAGAAAAGGTTTTAGAGGTGTTGTCTCTCTCTTTCTTGGCAGCTCTCAAGTAATGGAGTTTGCTGTGTACTGCTGGGGATAAGGGGAGGGGAAGAGAAAGACCTATATTTCATCAGGCTGCCAGGTGTTCAGGAATGCATGGTACCTTTGTTTCATCTTTCCTGATCTTAGGCAACTGAGCAGTGCTGGGTCAAAGGGTAAAGGTAGTTTAATAACTCTGGGCATAATTTCATATTGCCCTCCAAAATGGTTAGATTAGTTCACAATTCCACCAACAATGAATTAATGTTCCAATTTTCCCCCATCCCCTCTAATATTTGTCAATCTCCCTTTCTATCATATTAGCCAATCTGGTAGGTATAAAATGATACCTCAAGGTTGTTTTAATTTGTATTTCTCTAATAGGGAATGTTTTTTGTAACTTCTGTCCTTGCTATACCTTCCCAGGAAATATCTTTTTGTAAGAACAAATTGATAAGTAATTGGTTAATCAGTATCGACACTGAAGATGGGTACTCATGAATAATTAATAGTCAGAATAATATTAGAATATCCCAGCCATTTGCACTTGCCCAGTGATAGAACCCTGAGAAAAGAAATAGTCAATTGAGGACCCAATTGATCAATGGGAGTGGGAGCAGAAATGGGAAGAGTGAGCCCAGAGAAATTGCTACAAATACATCATCTCATTTGATCCTTGTAACAACCCTATGAGATAGATACTACAGGACTTATTTTCTCCATTTACATTTGAAGCAACTGAGGCTCAGAGATGAAATGACTTGCTAGGAATCATAAAACTATAGCAGGGCAGAATTTGAATTCAAGTTTCTCCTGACTTCCACACTGATTGTGTTCCCATTACAATGCTCTGTAATTGATATCCTGAGAGGTGGAAACAGGTTTGGAAAGAGGAGGGTCAATTCTCTTAACTCCTAAACATGTGTAATTATGTTACTTTATCATGAAGCAGATAAAGAAATCACAACTTTCATGATATACAGGACAACAACATTAATCTTAGCTCCCCAAACACCTTTTTCACACATCTCTCATCAGATCAGGCAGTAGAGTAGGTAACAAAGGGCACCAGACATCTAGAGAAGACTTCGTCTCCCTTTACTATCTGTGTGACCTTAGTTAATTTCCTTACTCTCTCCTAGCCTCAGTTTCATCTATAAAATGGAGATAATTATATTTATACTATATATCCTACAGGATGGATATAAGGACCAAATGGGATAATGGGCATTAAAAATTTTATAATCATCAAGTACTCTATGTGTTATTATGTGTTATTATAATAACAACTAGGTGTTGTTATTATATTGCTACCCAATCACCC
Source organism: Potorous gilbertii (assembly GCA_028658325.1). Taxonomy (NCBI): domain Eukaryota; kingdom Metazoa; phylum Chordata; class Mammalia; order Diprotodontia; family Potoroidae; genus Potorous; species Potorous gilbertii. The sequence continues at coordinate 518,011,686 of CM053769.1, forward strand.
ACAAAGTTAACACATATTATGTGCATTGATCTATGGTCTTCTTGCTCTATAGGAATTTAATAGCCCTGCTGATACCAACTCACCTCCTGCACACACACTAGAAGGCTCCACTGCTAAGATTTCAATGCAGGATTTCTTCAGGATCTAGAAAGCAAATAGTTGGAAGCATAAAACAGTCAGAGTCATAACTAAGAATTGTTGGGTCCAGGGCAAGTACCTAAGCCATACCCAGAGCAAGCAGCAGGAAGCAAGTCATTAGCTATGAGAGGTTGAGGCACTGCCCAGCACCCTCTGGAGGGGAGAAAGAAGTCCTGAGATACTGATGAAAGGTTGCTGAATGTTGAAGGGAGGAGAAGGACAGCGTGGAGGAAGCTCTCTTGTATCATCATCTGGTAACTTCCAATTTTAAGGAATTTTTTTTGCTAACTAGTTCCTAGGCTCTCATTTTTCTTTTGCTAAAGGGCTGCAGAGCTGCCAGGACTTTTTGAATGCAATACCCTGGGGTAAAGGCTGATAACCCTACCCTGGTTATGCCTCTGAAAATAGGAATTCCTTTTTTTTTTTAAAGTCAGGAAATAGCCCACCATCTTCACTCCTCTCATACTCACAGAGTCAATAACGCCTCGAAGGGCATGAAATCCACCCGTAACAGGGAACACATGGTCAATGCTATCAGCAATTGTTGACAGCTGCAAAGAAACGAACAATGAGTCAACAGAAAAATTAGAGGATGAATGTCCAAGTGATGGTGGAGATTCACATTTCTTAGCATTAATTACTCAAAGTTATATCTTTTCTTCCTATCAATACCCAATAGATCACCCTTAGGGATATTGTTTATTTTAACCTCACCCACAATAGTAAGGTTTTAAAAAAATTACTCAAATTTTTACTAACTCAACAAATTCCCTTCCTCAAAATCCTTATGGATTTGGGGACTGTCTAGCTTGGCCAAAGTCAAAGAAGATGAAATATAAATGATGGCTGGTATGCTACTATTCTAGGTGATGGTTATTTGAGAAGAAATCAAGGCCTGAAGATGGGCCTCCCTAAGAGAACCATGGAGATGCTTGATGGGAATATAGGAAGAACTGTAAAAATTAAAGAGTGTTTTCCGAGTCCTGAGGGTTCAGAAAGGAAAGAGATCTAATACAAGATCAAGAGACATGAGCAAAGGTGGTTAGTATCAAGAATCATGTGGGAAAAGCTAGTCAGGGAATTTTAGAGAACAAAGCCCTGAAAAAACCAGCTGAATTAGTACAGGACCTTGATACACTAGCAACTTCAGAGAGTCTTCAAAAGTCTCCCTCTCCTTCTCCCCAGGCATGTCTTGGAAGGAGAAGGGAGCCGAGTTATGATGACTCCAAGGAGAGTGTAGAAGAGGCTACTTTCTTTGTTTAAATCTCTGTCAAAACAGAGTTGCATGAGGCTGCATCCCTATACATGATCACAACTGTTTACCATTTGCAAGTAAGCAAGTGTTTATCGAATGCCTACTATAAGCTAGGCAGTGTGCTAAATATTAGAGATTCAATGACAAAATGAAAAAAAGGCCCATCTTCAAGAAGCTTATACTCTAACAGGGGAGACCCCTCCCACCACACCCCCCACATATTTACAAAATACATACAAGGCCACTATGGGAAGGCACTGACCATTGGAACACCCAGTAAAGGCTTAATTGTGTGAGCCTCTCTGAGCCTTGGTTTCCTCCTCTATAAGGTAGCTATAACAATAGCGCCTACCTCACAGGGTTGTTGTGAGGATAAAATGAAATAATGTATGCAAGATGCTTGACAAACCTCAAATCACTACATGAATTAACTGCTTCTGTTACTGTCATTGTTTCTGTTATTTCAGTTGTGTTGACTTTAGGGCAGCTGGGTTTCTGAAAAGTTTGGAAATAAAAGAATGTAACAGATAGACTCCAACATGGCTGGATGATATATTTTGGTCAGATACGTTTTAAAAGGGATTCCTATCCAAGTTAGGGTTGAACGAACAGGCCAGTGAGGTACCTTGTAACCAGGAGTGTGTTGGTAGATGTTTAACAACTACCAATTTACAAAAAAATGTACATATAGTATACTTTTAATTTTAATCTGTATTATTAACATTTTCTCCAAGACTTTATTACATTTAGACCAGCATTTCTTAAACTGTGGATCATGATTCCATGTGAGGTTGTGAAAAATTTGGCAACAATAATAGGTTTCTGAATGCAGAATGACAAAAGATTAATTAAAAATCAAACATGTAATGAATCCGAGGTATTTCTGGCAGCGTCTGCCCATGTTGCATCTTCCAGCTTCACTGCACTGAACACAAAACATGTGCACTTTGCGCTGCCCATGTCCTCAGGCCATGAATACCGACAAACACTGACAAAAGCCAAAAAGCGGTTTCAAGTGGAAGAAGTCTAAGAAGGCCTGGTTTAGACAATCAATAAATAATAATCAAGCCCTGACAATGAATTATATGATTTCTTATACGTGTATGTGTACGCATATATATAATATGAATTTGCTGATTTCCAAGATGCAAATGTTCACACTGAAAATACCATAATAATTAAATTTAACAATATAACATTTAACAATAATATCAAAGTTTAATAATAATAATTGAGCTAACTCTAGCCCAATCCTGACTGTAACGCTGAGACTTTGACTTATTGAAGCATCTACTTGATTTCATGGTTCCTGAGAAAGACTTAATGCAGTTTCCAAAAGTTCCTGACTTACAAGGAATTATGGATCACCCTTTTGCACTTCAAGGTCTCACTGACTTTCTTAAAGAAATCTAGAAGTTTTAAAAGTTACTAGCAAGAGTGTGAATGCTACAATGAAGTAACCGTTGGTTCTGCTGCCCGAGCATCTGGACCCACAGGGGAGGGCTCAGGGTCTTCCGATCCTTCTTACCTGTGTCTCGTTGAAATCTTTTACTCCCACGCAGTAGACAATAGCCCCAAAGGCTCTGGCTCTGTCTGCCTGAATGAAGGAAACAATTGAGT
>CM053769.1:518015198-518031593 GCA_028658325.1 Potorous gilbertii
CAAAGTGGTCCAGGCTAGCAACAGAGCAGATCAGAACTTCAGTGCCAATCAGCGATGGAATTGGGCCCATAAGTGATTAGTTAATGCACTTCCAGCTTGGGAGAGACAGGGAGACCTAAACCTAAAGAGACACAGAGAAAGACTCAAGGGAGGGGAGAGAGAAAGACAGAAAGAGAAAGGCAGAGAGTGAAAGAAAAAGGAGAGGAGGAGGAGGATGAGAGAGACAGAGAAAGAAGGGGGAAAAGAGAGACAGAAGGGGGAGGGAAAGTGAAGGGAACAGACAGAGGCAACAAGTGCAGACTAAAGAAGTAGCCATCCATGACTCTAGCTTGCCCTGATCAAACCACATCTGAAGCAATGTTTGCAATTCTGGATGCCACATTTCAGAAAGATCATTGTCAAGGAAAATTACATCATCCCCATCACCATCGTCGTCGTTGTCACCATCATCATCATCATCACCACCATCATCATCATCATCCCCATCACCATCGTCGTCGCTGTCACCATCATCATCATCATCACCATCGTCGTCGTCATCATCATCATCGCTAGCACTTTTATAGCTCCTACTATGTGCCAGGCACTTCACAAGTGTAGTCTCTTTTTTTATCCTCACAACAAGCCTAGGAAGCCGGTGTTATTGCTGTCCCCATTTTACAGATGAGGGAACTGAAGCAAATGGAGATTAAGGCACTAGCCCAAGGTCACAGAACTAGTAAGCATCTGAGCTTGGGACTGAACATAGGTCTTCATGACTTTAAGCCCAGGAGTCTATCCATTGTGTCACCTGTTTCATTCAGAGGAGGGTAATCATGTTAACAAAAATAAAAGAAACAGCAGCTGCTGTCATTTACATAGCACTTTACATCTTATTTGGTCTTCACAATAATCCTGTGAGGCAGGCACTATTATTATTCCTTTTTACAGATGAGAAAACTCAGTCAAAATGATGAAGGGATGATAGTCCATTCCTTATAAGGCCTGGATGAAGGCACAGATAATGTTCAACTGATGAAGAAAAAATTCCCAGAAGACGTTATCAAGGTGAAGGACGACTTCATGAAAGAGGGATGATATTCATTCTAACAGGCCCCAGAGGGTAGAAGTAGAAATGACATATGAAAGCCATCCAAAAATATGTTCCAGGCCAACCTCAGTTGACTTTCAGTTCAACTTCTTACCACTGAAAACCAGGGAAAACTAGATTATCCAGGAAGTGCTGACTTCCTCATCATTGGAGGTTTTCAAGAAAAACGCTAGAAACCAATTTGTCACAATGACTATGAAGGGGGTTTGTCTCCAGGTGCAGTTTGGAATGAGTAGCTTCTGAGGACCCTTCCTGCCTAAGAGTTTATGATCATGGAGCCTTTCCTCAAGGAGTCACCATCATCATTATTCAGTGTACATCTATTGCCATCCTGTGCTTTAATAGTATGATGCCCTCAAAGGCAACTGAAAAGAATACATTTGCCAGCCTTTGTCTAAATCACCCTCAGACTGCTCAGCCTTCATAGCTCATAGAAAGACAGAACTAGAACTAGGAAGGACTTTAAGGGACATAGATCCATAAGACCACAGATCTTGAGCTGAAACGTACCTCTGAGAACAGTCTAGTACAACTCCCTCATTTACAGATGAGGAATTGGTATTGTGCAGTGGCTTCAGTCATGTCCAACTCTTCATGACTCAATTTGGAGTTTTCTTGGCAGAGATACTGAAATATTCCAGATAAGAAAATTGAGACAAACAGGGTTAAGTGATTTGTCCAGTGTCACTAAGCTACTGAGTGTATGAGGCTAGATTTGAACTCAGGAAGATGAGTCTTCCTAACTTCAGGCCTGATGTTCTATCCACTACAACTAAAGAGATAAAATTATTTGTGCAAGGTCATACATGTGACAGAGCTAGGACTTGAACCCTGAACTTCTGATTCCAGATCCAAGGTCCTTTCCACAGTCTATCCAATGAGTAAAGATTCAACCACACAGTCACTTTTTTTCTTTCTTCTTTGTTTCTAATGTGTTCAGAATGACCAAGGGTGCTGCATAAGTCACTTCTGGATAAATGAGACATTAACATAACAACATTATAGTGTTCTGAGAAATTGCCTAACAGATCACAACTACAAAACTCCTCAATAATTCCATCCACATAGATTTATTTAACTTTACCAAAGAGAGATATGGCCATTCTTCACTTCTGCCAAAAAAAAGAAAAAAAAATCAAAGTGTGCCTATACAAATAGGCCAGCCATGTGGGCCATTAGACCATGATTTTAGCTGCCTAAGCTTATAAGCATTCCACAGAAAAGTGTCCTTTCTATAGTTAAACTTTAATTAATTCTTCTCCCTGATTAACTTGTTTCTTGGAAATCCCCCCCTGGAGATCTTCTAGTGCTAAATCTTCTAGTGCTAGAAGGGAACTGTGTGATCATGTATTTGTCCCTTCTTTCTATACATGAGGAAAAAAATCATGCTCATGAAGAAGGGAAATGATTTGCCCAAGATAAAGCATCTCCAGGTTTGAAGAAAAGAATGAAATTTAAAAGAAATACCTATAATGAAGATCAGAGAAGGAGAACCTACCTTAAATATACAGTGGATAGTCCTTCTGTCCAAGCATTTAAGAGCAATAAATGCTATGCTGTCTAGAAATGTGTTCTGGGGCTTACATGGGCCAAGCATGGCTTCCTCTGGGATATCCTGAGTGGTGTGAACTGTAGCAAATGGAGACACAGGGGAATGATGGCGTAGCTGTTTGCTATCATTGCTCCACTGAAGTTTTGGCAAAAGGCGAAGGTCCATCACACAACTAAGAGAAGATTTAAAGACACACTCAACTACAAAGATTAGTGCCCCATGTTGTCAGAGGGGATGCTCTCGGGTGGTCTTGAAAGTCATTTTTACAAGTGTGACTGAAAAGAGTAAGGAAATGTCAAAAATATGAAAGAGCTAGTGAAGTCTCATGCTCTTATTATGTTTTGATGCATTCTATTCTAATCTACCGTATAGCTATTTTTTGTATCAAATATTTCCACGTATATATAACTCACACACAGTTGTATACTGGGTCCATGAGGGCAGAGGCTGCGACCCTTATGTTTCCTCTAGTCATTGCAAGAATATTTTTTGAATAATAAGTACTTAATAAATACCAGCTAAACAAATGAATAAATGGGTTAAATTATTCATAATGGAAAAAATAAATGTCATATTTATATTCTCAGTAAAAAAATCTGGTTATTTTTAAAGTAAATTTTATTGAGTTTTTGGGTTTTATATGACCTAGATTTCCCCTTATATTCTTCTCCCTCCTCTTTCCATCTCATCTAACAAAGAATATTACATCTAGTTTATTTTAACCCTAAGGATAGTATACATTAAAATCAATAGGTATTTATCACAATGATGTGTACATGGCACATTTTAAATACGACTTTTTTCCACATTGAGGTGAACTTTTGTGGATGGTCATGCTATAGTGATATCCTCTTTTTAAAGAGATCTAACATGGTGCAATGGATAGAACACTGTAATCTCAAACATTTAGGTGTGTGATTGTGGATAAATAACCAGCCAGACCCTTAGTTTCTTCATCTGTAAAATGGAGAATCAATCTAATTTTAAAATCATTTATTTAGCATCCACAGCAGGGCAGGGCACTGTGCTAAGCCTGGTAGATACAAAGACAGAAGTGAAAAACATTCTCCATCACTAGGGAGCTTACTTTCTACTCCAAGCTGGGGGTGGCATCATAACACTTAAACGGCTAAGTACGTGAAGGTTAATTCCAGGAGGGAAAGAGAACTTACAATAAAGGGGACAAAGAGACGCAAACCTTTAAGAAAGGTTGGGATTCTAAGAGGTGGAAGTGAGAATGGAGTAGATTATGAACATGGGGGACAAACTATGAAAAGACAGAAATGAGAGTTGGAGTACAAGGTTTGGAATGCAGGAAGGTCAGTTTATCTTGAACAAAGAATGAAATAAGCTGGAAAAACTGCAAATATTAAGTTTAATAGTTTGTATTTTCATCCAAGAGGAAATCAGGAACTAATGAAGATTCTAGAGGAGGGTAGGGACATGGTTAGACCTGTGCTTTAAGAAGATTATATTAATATGTGGAAGGTACTTTGGAGAGGGGAGTAACTAGAAGCCAGAAGTTCAATTAGTATTATTTTGTAATAATCTAGATAAGAGATGATAAAGATCTGAATTAACATGATAGCAATATGAGTGAAGAAAAAGGGACAAATATGAGAGCAATCATTGAGTTAACACTTGGGAAAATAGTCGAAATGGAGGTAGAAGAAAAAAAATCAAGGATGACTCCAAGGTCGCAAACTTGGATGATCATGTCCTCAACAAAAAATAAGGAAGTTGGTGGGGTGAGATTTAGAGATATAGAGGAAAAGCTAATAATGTCCTTTTTGGACATGCTGAGTATGGGACACCCAGGTGAAGATTTTAGCAGGTAAGAAGTGATCAAGGATTGGAGCTCAGGATGGAGATTTGGGAGTCATCCATGTGGAATTTATAATTGAGTCCATAGGAGGGGACATGATCAGGGCAAAAGGATTGTGACAAAGATAAAGTGACCCAGAGAAGAACTTTTAATACAATTTTCATGACAAATGAGATATTGAAATGTTTTTAGTTGAAAATCATCAAAAAAAAAGTATTAAAAGTAAGCTTTGCCCTGGAGACAATTGAGTGAGATCAAGTACACTAGACTAGGAGTCCACCAAAAGACCTGAGACCTGATTGGTTCTGATGCCAATGAACTGTATGACCTTGGATGAGTCATTTAATCTTTCTAGGACTAAGTTTCCTCATTTGTAAAACAGAGGAACTAATACCTCCATCCCCACCCACTTCATATGGTTTTTATAAAACTCAAATATGTTGAAGTAGATGGAAAGTGTTGTAAAAGGATAAAGTACTACAGAAATACAAGCTATTTAGGCTGGTGAAGGGATGGAGAGGGGCCATTTCCATCATGTTTAACAATAAGAAGGAAAGATAAAGTAGAGCTGCAGTGCATGAAGCCAATAAAAAAGAAAGCTCCTATAAAGGGAATGAAGAAGAAAAACAGTATGTTTAATGTAAAGAGTGGGTTAGAAAAGGAGATAGATGCATGGGTGATATAAGAGATGCTGTAGAAGCTCAATTTAAGTGGCAACGTGTTACTACAGAAACAGCCCTGGATCTGGAGTCAGGAGAGCTGAGTTCAGCTCCTGCCTCAGCTATTTATTATTTGTGTGACCTTGAACAAGACACTTCCTTCACTTCTCTATGCCTCAGTTTCTTGATCTGTAAAATGTGGGGGGGGGGGTGGATGAGATAATCTCTGATGTCCCTTTTAGCTCTTCAATTTTGATGTTACCTCCCTAATCTGGGATTGAAAGCCAGTTCTACACTCTAATAAGGAGCCTATAGAAATGGATCAAAGGAAGATGAAAGCTACATTGAGGTAAGAGTTACATAGGCAGAGTGAGCCACAACTCACTGATGGCACATTGATCCAGTCTATGGTACACCCTTGCCAAGGGATCCATACCCAATTTCTACCATGTAGTTGTCGCTGCATGTGAAGAAGGTACAGATGTAATCATTTTCACCCTCCCAGTGTATAAAATAAGGAATAAAGACTTGGATTGACTTAAGAAAGTGACATGGTGAGTCAGTGACAAATCAGAATCTGGATACCATGTTTTCTGATTCCCAAGTAAAATGACTATAGGAGAATCCAAAGAACATGAGTTTGGAGTATGCCAGACACATTCCCATTAGGGTACCCCATTGCCCATCTCACGTTATGTTTTTGCTCAACAGCCATTAAAGATAGTCAACAAACTCCTTGCCATGGAGTATTCAGGGTTACTCAGGGCTGGAACACCACTCAACAAATTTTTATTAAGCATTCGCTGTGTGTGAGATACAAGGGATGCAAAGCTCCTCAAGATGTGTCAGAGGCAGGGACACACAAGCAGTGATTTGAAGTTTACACAGTATCCAGAGGTATCTTGGCAAGACTGACTTTTGTTATGACTTCTTTAGGTAGTTCCATTTTTGTTGCTGGTAGCATCCATCCCTATTCTGTGTAAGCCACAGTCAACTGTTATAGCACCAAAATGTTCATCATCTTCTAAAGCCAAGCAGGATTCTGCTTCCAGAGAAGTACAAGAGGGCTGACTTTCCCTTCTCTCTATCCTGAAGAGGGTGTGTTTCAATGGAAATTTTAAACCCATGCTATTTTCTTTCCAGAGGATGCAACTCCATCTCCACTTGAAGGTTCCAACTGAACCTCAGAAAGCTGACCACAAATAGAAATGGAATTTGTTTTATCTGCAACTTGTTCAAACCCAAAGTGCATCAGTACTGTGTGGCCAAATTATTGTACAGAGAGGGGGCAGAGGAACATCTGTCACTTCAGTAAGATGAAGAGATTGTACAAAATTACCTCTGAGGTCCCTTTCAGCTCTAACAGGCTAGGAGTCCAGATCTTAAGCTATAAATTTACCTTCAGACCTATATAAAGAAAATGTAGATTTTTGGCTGGTATGTTAATTCAGTTTTAAAGTGGGTTCCAGAAATATCCAGATATATACTGGATAACCAATCTATGCCCAGAATACAATATTCCTGTATGTTAGAGGATCAGAATGGTAAAGCTTTTGAGAGTCAGGGAGTGTGCATGCTTGACTTATTAAAAGATCAGTATTAGCATCGAAGAACACGTTTGATAAAAATTCTAAATTGTTTATAGGCTGTTTTATTTTAACCAATGCTTAATTTCTTTTAACCCTAAGCTCATCCATTTAGGTTAGTTGGAAAGCTTCCTTATCCTCCACAATTAGCAAAGACCCTCCCACATCTATAAAAATGATGTGACCTTTGGGCAAGTCAACTTTCCTCTCTGAGTCTCAGTTTCTACATATTTGAAATAAGGATTCAGATGCAATGAAGTTTCATTTCAGTCCTTACATGTAATGGCTGTACCATTTCATTCACCCCACTACAGTTACCCTGCCATCCTGGGGTGGCACAAAGAACATTAGCCTTCGAGTCAGAAGCCTATCTATGTAAGTCTCAACTCTGCCACTAACTCGTTGTGCAAAATCGGACAAGTCACTTGACTGACCTCAGACTCTTTGAGTCACTTCATCTATAAAATGAGCAAAATAATGAAATTATGGTTTTACTACACACTGCAGGGTGACTAGGAGGTACAGTGGATAGGGAGCCAGGCCTGGAATCAGGAAGACTCATCTTCCTGAGTTCAAATCATCCTCAGACACGTGCTAGTTGTGTGACCCTGGGCAAGTCACTTAACCCTATTTGCTACAGTTTACTCATCTGTAAAATGAGCAGGAGAAGGAAATGGCAAACCACTCCTGTATCTCTGCCAAAAAATGCCAAATGGGGTCATGAAGAATCAGAAAAAGACTGAATAATAGCAACTATATACCTCGTAGGGTTATGTGGAAAGTATTTTGTAAGGAAATATCATCATCATTGTTCTTTATTTCACATCTGGGGACTGTTCTGATGAAAAGAGTATCTTCACTTTGTGAACTCAGTGCCAAGACCCCAGACTCCTAACGCTCTAGGAGGCCACCTATAAAAGCATAAGATTGCAGTTAACAGCTTGATTCAACCTACTGGCAAAGCATCAGTATCCTAAAGCTGTGGATCAAACACTCAATAAAGAAACAAATGTTGATTAAGCACCTACTACATGTTAGTCACTAGGGATACAAAGATAAAAATGAAAAAGCTCCTGCCCTCAGAGGGTTTATACTCCATTATCACAGAAGTCATTCCTTTTAGTTAGGTTTACCCCTTAAACTCTTAAAAATAATTATTCCACCTTTGGTCATCTTCATTTCACTAAGATACATTCAAATGTCTGTTCTTTTGTATTCTATTTAAACACCTTTAAGGAGAAAAAAATGTTTTGGTAGCTGACAGAATTAGGGTGTTTAACCCTGACACTTTCACCTTAAAGCACAAGGGTACAAAACACCTCTTTGTTCTCCAGAACAAAGGAAAAAACAGTTCTTGTGGTTCTGGGACAAAAAAACTCATCTGCCCACTGAAGGGTCAGGCTGGATGAGCTTTATTGGGAGCTAGAGTGCAATCAAATATAACAAGCATTTATGTGCCCACGGTGTGCAAGGCCTTGTGCTGAGCTCTGGGGACACAAGGTTAGAAGCCAAAATAGTCCTTTTCATCAAGTAGTTTACATTCTATTAGATGAATACAACCTGTAAGAACATATAAACACATGAAACAGGGCACTGGGGACATGTCCAGTAGAGAAAAGAAATTTTGGATATCCCTCATCTTAAGACCCTGGAGGTCATTGGGATGCTCTGATGGGACCCTCCCTTTCTAAAGGGAAGCTGTGTGAGATGGTAACCCCTGAGAGAATAGAGTAGGAACCAGGGGGGTGGGGGGAGAGAGGAGGGGAGGAGGGGATAGGCCTAAGCAGAGCTCTAGGACTACAAGTTGTACAAGGATATTGACTGAGGAGAAAGAAAAAGCAACATGACAAGAGGAGAACTGTGTCTAGGCTAGGCAGGAGTCACATGGAACAGATGCAGCATGGCAGGAGCCATTCAAGATCCTGAGAACAGAATTGGCGATCCTTCAATTTTCCATCATTTGCTTCACCCTCACTTTCTTGCTCCTTCGAATAAAACACTGATTTCTCAAGAGATCATTTGTTTTCCTCTCTCTATTGTTTTTAAAGAAATTGTTTTCTCTATGATAAACAACCATAGTGGTGTTGATCAATGTTGGGAGGGGGTGTTGGCGGCACCAGAGGTGTACATATGTGTCTTTTCACAAATAGGGGCAGAAGGAGAGGGTAAGTACATAGAAGAAAGACAGAGACAGATGTTTTTAACTTCTGGGATCTTTCTTGGCATAGGGACTTGGAGATAAGTAAAAGGGAGAATTATTGATTCATATTTTTAGAAATTCTCAGAGCAGAAACATCCAGATGCATTCCTAGGAAAAAGAGAAAAGCTGTGGTGGTTTGGAAGAAGTCGTAAGTAGCAGGAAGCTACTATTACTGTGGGGGCCACCTCAGGCACCTCCACTTTCCAACTTTTTTCCAGAGGCAGATTTGAAAGGGAAACTATTCCCCCCAACCACCCTCCTCCCCACCCCCAAGCCTCCAAGACAGAGCCAAGGAATTGAATAGAGAGAAAGTCAAACTCAGAGGGAGGGGCTAAAAAAAAAAAAAGAATGTTACTACTAGGAAAGTGGGGGGCCGGGGTGAAACAGAAAAGAAATAATTAGCCCTCTCCTCCCCAGCACCCACTCCACACCCACACAACAGCTACACATACACATTATAAATGCAGGAAAAGAAAAAGAACATTAATTAATTAGGAGGATGAGAACACATTTTTCTAAGAGCTGGCACATAAACTGAGCCTTGAAGGAAACCAAGGATTCTAAGCGATAGCGCTAAGGAAGGGCTCTCCATTCTATGTTCCCTGAGATTTGGTCGTGTTCTTAGAAATAAATAAAAATTCTAATCGAGCAGCTCAGTTCCCTATTTTTGTACTCCATATCCCCATTTGTAAAATCAAGATAACATCCCATACTACTTGTCTTCCTAACTGAAAATTTAGGAAAAGTGGTCAGAGTTGTAGAAATCTTAGGATCATAGATTTAGAGGTGGTCTTTATGTGCCTGGCACATTGCACTCCTTGAAAAACACAATGTATTACTTTTTTTGTTTGTTTCCCCTCTCTTTTTGTCCTCCAAATAATCCATGTTCTTTCCTTTCCTGTGATGCTTTATATTTGGTATCACTGAAGACCTTCTGAAAGTCAACACCAAAACCAATTCAAGTAAAAAAAACTTTAGATTCCTCCTATGAGTCGTTTCTGGTTCCATTTCCTCTGTAACTTTTAGAAAGAAATATTTAAACAGTGAGTCTTCAGGAAGACTAGAACCATTCAATTATATCCCATCCTTTCCAAAAGGATTCCACAAATGAGAGGCTACTGAAAATGATAAGACAGGGGAGTTGCCATAAAGATGACAGTAAATGTCATCCCTAGAGAGTACTTGCTGTTTTTAGCATGTGTCAGTCCATATCCAGCCCCCGTGCCTTTGCAATCTATCTTCCATGCCTGGAATACTTTTCCAACCCACCTTTGCCTTTGGGAGAAGGAAATGGCAAACCACTCTAGTCTCTTTGCCAAGAAAACCCCAAATGAGGTCATGAAAAGTCAACACCTCAAAAATGATTCAGCAACAACACACTCCCTTCGGGACTCAATCCTTGGGCCATCTCCGCAAGGCCATTCCTGATCTACCACGTTCCCCTCAATTGTTAAGGTTCCCTCTCCCCCACAAAATTGCCCATTAATGTGTATATATCCTTTCATCCTCACATCATCACTGTGAGGTAAATGCTATAAATTATTCCCATTTTACAGAAAAAGAAACAGGCTTTAAAAAATTTGCCATGATCACACAGCTAGTCTGAGGGTGTGATTCAAACTCAGGTCTTTCTAACCCTAGGTCCAGCACTCTGAGCAACCTGGCTGTCTCATTGTTTTTTATTTACTTTGTATTTGTTGCTGTTCATTCATCCAGTTATGTCCAACTCTTTGTGACACTGTGGACCATATCAAGCCAATAATGTCCATGGAGTTTTCTTGGCAAAGATACTGAAGTGGTTTATGATTTTCTTCTCCAATAGATTAAGGCAGAGATTAAGTGATTTGCCCAGGGTCACGCAGTTAGGAAGTGTCTGATGTCACATTTGGATTCAGATTTTCCTGACTCCAGACCCAGTGCTCTATCCACTGAGCCAGCTAGCTGACTCCTTATCTATTTATCTATGAATACCCTGTATCTCCTCAAGAGAATATAAAGTCCTTGAAGGCAGGCACTATTTCATTTCTGCTTTTGTATCCCCAGCACCGATGTCCTGTATATAGTAGGTATTTAGTAAATGTTTATTTAACTGGACTGGATCGTATTGGACTGGATTGGATTGGGTCGTACCGGACTGAACTAACTGAACTAAATAAATTAGAGTCAATGTGATTGAGCTGGGAAGATCATTAACTTTGGAGCCTAAGGGCAGGCCTATATTTGAGGCCTGGATCTGTGTCACTTCTTACTTTGTGACCTTGGGCAACTCATGTTTCTGAACCTCAGTTTCTTCAGCTGTAAAATGAGTGTAAAAATATGAGTACTACCTGCCTCATAGGGTTATTGTGAGAATTGTGAGATAATGCCTGCAAAGTGCTTGTAAATCATGAAGCACTAAATAAATGTGAGTCGTTACTTCTACGGATGAAGCCAATTCTGCCTCCATCAGAATGGTAAACCTAATGTTACACTTCAAGTTGGATCAGCACCAGTTCATTGCCCCTTTCCCTACACACACACACACACGGAGACACACACACACACACACACACACACACACACACACACACACTTGCATGCCTGTAGAGCAAAAGTAAATCTTATTCTGCAAATTTTGGAGACCAGATAGATCTGTACCAAGCAAGGATAGAGAAGATTTAGCATCTGGTATGTTTTCTTGGTCACCCCTATACTGGCCCCTCTTTGGAGAGTTTCCTTGTTCCATTTCCAAATGATAATGAAGCATCTTTGTCAGAAGCTTTGAAGGCTGAGCTCTAAGACAGGTACAGCCACATCTAAAGAAAGAACTTCAGTGGGGCAGGAGCCTTTGTTTTTAAGTTGTGAAACAGGAGGTAGGTCCTAGGGTATAGGAAGTAAGGATAAACATTTTGCTTTCATATTTTGAAGGAGACGTTGTCTCTTTCTGGACCCAAGATTTCTACTCGATTCACTCTCAAATTAATTAAACTGCCTTTGGGGTTTCCTCCATAGTAGATGGGAGATAGACAAACAGAGAAAGAGAGGCAGAGAGAGACACACACAGAGACAAAGACAGAAAGAGATGGGGTAGCGGGGAGAGACAGGGAAATAGAAGCAGAAAGAGAAACAGAGAGACAGAAAAGGGAAGGATAGAGAAGAGGTGTGGGGGGCAGGAAGAAAAAGAGAGGCATAGAAAGATGGTCCTGGAATCAGGAATACCCAGGTCCCAGTCCCACACTTCTCATACATCTTAGTTCTACAACCATGGGCCAGTCCTAAGCTCTGGATGTCCTCTGAGGCAAAAAAGTACTGTGCTATGTGCCCTGGAGGGAATACAAAGTTTAAATAAGATATGATCACTGATCCCATGGAGCTTACCCCCAAGTAAGCAGATTCTTATTCAGTTGTGTCTGACTCTCTGTGACCCCATTTGGGGTGTTGTCAGAAATAATGGAGTGGTTTGCCATTTCCTTCTCCAGCTCATTTTACAGACGAGGAAACTGAGGCAAACAGGTTTAAATGATTTGCCCAGGGTCACATAGCTAGTAAGTGTCTGAGGACAAATTTGAACTCAGGTCTTTCTGACTCCAGGCCTGGCACTTTATCTAATGAGCTAGCTAGCAGCTGCAAAAGGATTCTACTTGAACACAAACAGCTATAATACAAAATACACAAATATATCAAACAAATTCTTGACAGTATTTCCCATATTTAGGTCTCATCTGATTTGACTACACTACTATAGGCATAACCAGCAGAAACACATCTGTTTGCCAAAAGAAAGTGTAGTTTATCAATACTCAAAAGATCTGTGATTTTGGCTATGAGAACTCCCATTGTAACAATTCCTTCCACCAATTCAGATCACAACCCTTCTCTAATTTAGTCTTAAAAGGTTGCCTGTAGCTCTGATACCCAGATGGGGTCACAAAGAGGCAGACATGACTGAAATGACTGAACAGCCCAAACTAAGTACCACAGGATGGGAGGTGCCATGAGGAAAGAATGCACTATATATGTGACTGGTCAGACTCACTATGACTATCTAGCCATGACTCATTAGAACTTAAAAATACTGATCAACACCTTGTTGGAAATAATGAAAGTGATTCCATATGAATTCAAAATCCAAAGCAGGTTGTTTGGCCCAAATTAGCCTCGCAATTACGTCAATTTGTCTACGCAGAACCAGCATTCATCACCATTCCAAACTTGAATGTTTCCGCAAGGATATACCTCTCTTCTGGTGTATTAGGGAACATAAAATAAATCTGGGTCCATTAGGTTGCATTTCCCCATTGACTTGGATTTGAAAATTCAAATACACTTAGTCTTCCTTACTCACTGACCTTTAACTATCTCCAGCCTCTGCCTGCCACTCTCTGATTATGTTCAAGAGCTATATAATACTTAAGTTTACCTGGGAGCTCAGTGTCTAAGGGGAGCTGGCAGTAAACCAGAGAGTTGTTTTGTGATGCAAACATTTGCCCCTTCATTTATTTTGTTAACTGAAATTTCTATACACTGGATTTTCTTAAGGCAAAGGCACTGAGGCAGCTCAAATACCAAGTCGGTCCCATCACAGCTATCATCTATAGCACTATTTTAAAATATGAACCATAAAGACATACTGCCTATAGATACAGCCTACTTATCTGAAGGAAAATAAGTCAGACATCCCAAATCATTAAGGTTTACACTGACCAACGTCATAGATTAATTGTGATAGATCCTTCATGGAAGCTGGTAATGGGACAGAGACTAGACCAGCAATTTCATTGGCATAGGGAACTCTCAGATGAGAGAACTCCCTCTACTGGTGTAGACTGGCACTTTCTCAGCAATTTATAATCTCAAAAGTATTGCCTAGAGAGCAGTGAGAGGTGAGGCACCTTGGCCTAGAGCCACACAGCCAACGTGAGTCAGATGCAACAATTGCACCTAAGTTTTCCTGGCTCCAAAGCCAGTTCTCTGTCCAATGCACCACATCATTTTCTTGGTAATGAGAAAGGATTTAGAAATGGAAAATCCAAATTTGTTCTTCCTGTTAAAAATGAAATCTGGATGGTTGACTAAATATTTGAGCATACCCTCATCACAACCCTTTTTATTCAATATTAGAATGAGAGATGGATAGAGTGAAAAAACCTGTAAAGCATTCCTGCACAGGTGAGAGGAGATGACAGGATGTGCTGGTCCTCCCTAAGCTGTACTCCTAACTTTCCTCCTGGACTTCCTCTACAATGCCCCAAAAGCCTCTACAGTCTTCAAGTTCCCTCCAGCCCTAGACTTCACATACTGAAGGACCTTCCTCCCTCTCATTGACTAGTTCTTTCCAGAACCTCTATTTTAAGGAGTATAGTTATCCCTTCCACAGTTCAAGGCTAGGCTGTCCCCCATGATTGGGAAAATCAGAATAAAAAATTTTGGTCCTCCATCCCAGAGAAGTCTGAATTTTTTTCTTTTTCTTTTATTAAAATATAATATGTTGATATTATACAATACTATACATACAGTTTCTGCATTACTGAGTTTCTAAACTTTTTCTATGTCATCTGCTGGCCTTTGCATGTCACCTTCAGCTTCTGCAAAATGCCCCCAAAATTCCCATTTATAATTTCTTATGCCAACCCATAATATACCGAAATTGAGATGGTGAAAGTCATGATGTGGAATGAATACATTGAGTACAATGTAATACAATTGAATACAATGAGTACATCTACCTCACCCTCCTTTCATGTATTATTCCTCTCTAAGCTGCTCTTCTCACTCTCCTCTCAGACTTCCTCTACAATCTTTTATGTGTTATCTTCCATCACCACAATGTAAGCTCTCTGAGGTCAGGGAATGTCTTTCTGCTTATCTTTGTATTCCCAGCACTTGACATGGTGCCTGGCACATAAGAGGCACTTAATAAATACTTCTTGACTTGACTTGACTTGTCCAAGGAGCACACAGCTTCAGGGTCGCACTCTTAGCCTATGCCCTGTGCAGAACATATTTCTAGCTTTCTGAGTAAGTTTATCAGCTTCAACAACAAGTCCTGATGACCAGCAGAAAGCAAGCCAAGATAGCCAGGAAGGAACTCCTGGAACACCTTCCTGAAATACAGACAGAAAGGTGATGCTTACACTGGACTTGAAAGAAGGAAGGAAGGACAGTAAAATCCTAAACATCTGCTGTTTGGAAAGCTGAAAGAGGGCAATGGAAAGCAGAGGGGACAGGGGAAAAAATATTAAAGAGATCTCAAGTAATGTGCCACGGTTGAGGCTTGTGAAGAGTATCCAGTGCCAGCCACACTGCCAGGCAGCATTCAGAAATGAGGTGGCCTTTCTTCTTAAGCAAAAACTTCAGCCATAGCTGTATGAGGCTATGTCTCTACATCCAGCTGGTTTGTGTGAATCTACTGCTTGTTTGACTTAACTGGATATTCATTCTCTTTAAAAAAGCCCTGTGTGGTTGTAGACTAAGGGCAGACTCATAAATGGGCTATAGTTGCTAATGAAATGACAGTCTTTACTTTATGGCTAGGTACAGCCATGGGCAGGACTGTTGGTCTCCATCACAGCTATCTTGTGCAGTACCATTTAAAAATATTAACCCTGAAGATTATTATAAACAGATACGGCCTCCTTATCTGAAGAAGTCAGAAGTTAGGAATCATGAATGTTTGTAAAATAAGTTTATGATGAGGAAATCACCTTTGTTAAAGAGAAAAGTTTTTCACCCACTCCATTATCATGGGGAAAAAATGATTAGAAGAATTGAATGAAAATTCCAATTCCCTTCAAAAATCTCCTTTTTCCCAATTCTGATAGCTTTAGGCCAATGGTTAATTCGTTAAAGGAAAATTTAACTCTGTGATCTAGAATATAATATATATCCTATAAATTATGTATTACAGTTGTAATACGTAATCTATTTATGATCTGCAATCTGGGGAAATATCATTCAGGTCACTGAAGCTTACATCCACAATTATTTCTGTTACTTTCATCTAAAAGAAGTAATATTGAATTAAAAAGAAAAACCTGTCATTTTTTCTATATATATTTCCTTTGAAAATATTTTCCATTAATACATTCATTCTACTTCTCTCATAACAAATTAAGATTACAAATCTGAATTTTTTTTTAATTGTGATCATTTATCCTAGGTTATTTATCTGTAGATATGTCCACAATGAGACCTTAAACATGAGATATGCCAAATAATCGTTAAGAATCAGTGTAAACTAAAAATAAGAAACTGTTCAACCTCAAACCAAGTGAATGCTTTGTGTCTTTAAAACAGATTGTATTTCTTTTTAGAAAAACAGCATATCCTAAATGCCTCTTTGTCAAATGCCTTTGATTTTAACAGAAAATTAAAACCTTGGCATAGGAAATGCTTGGATTGTATACCAAAAAGTAGAATCACATTTTTCATCTTTTCCTTTCAGTTTATCTGAAATAATCTTCAAGATGAAAATAAATATTTTCATATTAAACCAATCTGTTTA
>CM053769.1:518032093-518049571 GCA_028658325.1 Potorous gilbertii
CTTCATCTCATCTCTTTCTAGGTCAGTGCCTTTAATTTCTGATATCCTTTCAGAAGACATTTCTGAGTCTTGAAGAAAAACAGGGCTTCTAAGAGGCACCATTGAGGAAGGAATACATTTCAGATGGAAGGGAAATCCATGCTTCCTTACCTTCTTTTCAGCTATCTGCCCCACCTTCTCTTTCCAAGGAGTTAGAGGATAACTCCCAGAGGTTTTATTGCCACCTCTTTGCAGAGAACTCACTGATCTACATATTTTGCCTGAATTTCTCTCCTGAGCTCCAGTCTCACATCATCAACTGAATTCATCATAGGTATCTCAACTCAGTATGTCCAAAATAGAATTCATTCTCTTTCTCCAATCCCTACATGTTTCCTAACTTTTCAATTTCTGTGGAGTATATCACCATCCTTCCATACATCTTGGTTTGCAACCTTGGTCTAATCCTCAGATCCTTATTCTATTTCTTTCTCTCCTTATCCAAAAATTTTCCAGATCTTGGCATTTTCTATCTCCATCAACCAATCCATCTCCATCTATATATTCCCTTCTCTCCACTCCCTTAATGACGTTAGTTCAAACCTTAACATTTCTTGACTGGACTATTGCACTAGCGTTAAAATTGGCCTGCTTATCTCAAGTCTTCCCCCTTCTTAGTCTATCCTTCACATAACCACCAAAGTGATTTACCTAAGGCACTGGTCTGACATGTATATTACTACTCTACTCAATAAACTATGGTGGCCCCCTATAGGATAGTATAAACTTTGTTAGGAATGCAAAGCTCTTCACAATCTGGCCCCAATCTATTTCCACTCTATTACCCAAACACTGTGGTCCACAAATTGACCTTCTTAAATTTTCTTCATACACCATACTCTATCTCCTGTCTTCATGCTTTAGCATGGATTTCCCTTCCATCTGAAATGTATTCCTTCCTCAATGGTGCCTCTTAGAAGCCCTGTTTTTCTTCAAGACTCAGTTCAAGCACCACCTTTTGCAAGAGGCTTTCTTGATCACCCCAGATGCTAATTCCTCATCCTCCAAAATTACCTTACTGTCTAGTTTGAATATATCTAGGTAGGTACATGTTCATCTCTTCTGATAGTATATAAGCCACTTGAAGGAAGAAAATGTTTTGTTTTTTTCTTAAATCCCTAGCACATACTAGGAGTTTAATGAATGCATGTTAGTTGATTGATTGATTGATCAGGGAAAATGAGTTGGGAACCCCAGTGGCTTTCTCTAGTAGAGAGGAACTTCTAATTTTGAGTAAACGTAGAAGGAATGGAAGAAATATTTTTTAAAATGTCAGGAAGGGTTTTTTTTACTCTTTTTAAAATTACTAAATAAACTGTTTACACTTAAGACTATGCTGATGAATGGGTAAAGAGTAAGGTAGGTTGTTTTTTTTTTTTTAATGAAACTGTCCTGGTTGGAACTATCACATAACTTTGGTAATAATAGTTCGCATTTATCTAGAACTTTGTAGCTTACAAAACCTTTCATCTCAACTACTATAGGATGGCAGATGTAAGTATTTTAGCCCTATCTTATAGAACAGACAATGAAGGCTCAGGAATTGATTGGGATTACTCACCAAATAGGAGTCATAGGCATGATTCAAACGAAAAATCTCCTGACTTTGTGTCAATACTTTCTAGTATATAACTGCTTGGGCAAACAAAAAGAGATAATGCTCTCTGATTATATCCATCAAGGGCTCAGAAAAAAATGAAAGAGGGCCTGGTAGACCCCCTTTGTCAAAATTGTCCTCAACACAACTGAGAACTAGAAAGTACACTCAGTGTTTGGGAGTAAGCACTAGGAAACTCAAATTATTGATTAATCTTCCTTTGTCAATAAGTCTGAATTTTGTTCACTGCAAAATAAAAGAAATCTCTGGACAAAACCATAACTAGGTGGGATGGTTTGTACTTTGTCCCCAGGGGGATACATCCTTGAGGGAACACATTTCCTCCTCGCAGTAGTCCTGAGACTATCATCTCATTACCTGACTCCTTCTCATGGTAGCCTCTCATAGGGTTCCCTTTCTCCCTCCACAGGGTTCAGGCTGGCCTGTTTCCCAACGTATTTCATCCGTGGCAGAATTATCCTCTGTACCTTGAAAGTCCTTGGCAATGCTTACTCCTACCCCCTTCAGATTGTCTTCCTTGAGGCATCCCCTGACACACTGGTTTTGGCCCTGGCTACAACTCCAACTCTGAGATCTAGTAAATAATCATAATAAGCCTGTCCTGTCCTAAACTTCCTCTAAGCTGTCTAATTGTAAAATTTAAGAGAAAAAAATCTGGCTGAATTAGAGTTAGATCAGAGTAACTTCCTTTCACACAACTCCACTGAGAAGAAACTACATCACGCTGTCCATCCTGCTGAACATAGGACAGAGGATATGGCTTATGGTGTAACATTTCCTGATTGGGGTTAACCTAGGAAACACAACCTTTTGGGAACTCCTCTGATTTATAGGTTCTGAATGAAAGGTAGAAACGATTAGTCTGGTGAGTTTAAAACTACACACCAGAATGCAGGAACACAAGCAAGTATTGTCCTCTTTGAAGCTATCACCTTGGAAATAAGGTTATTCACTTGTTTTTGTTACTGTTGACATTGTTTACTTTGTAGTTAGATTTTTAAAACATGATTAAAAAACCATGTGATTTAGGTTGATCACTTGGTAGCTAGTTATCTAGTGTGGTCATGAAGTGAACACGTAACACCTTGGTGCAATCCAACTATTCATGTGGGGCATGAGCTATAGTCCAGAGGCAGAATAATAGATCCAGGAATGACTACTAAGGGACAGTGCCAGTACACTGCATGAATTATGTTGACTCCAGTGGTATCCTCCCAGAGGGGCAGGTCACTGCACTTAAAATCACCAAGATCTTGGCTTAAATCCCACCTCAGACACTTAGCTGTACCACCCTGAGTGAATCATTTAATGGCTTTGTGCCTCAGTCTCCTAATCAGTCCAATGAGGGAGCTGAATGTGGTCTCTAAGGCCACTTCCAGCTCTAAATCTGTCATCCTGTGAATGTAACACCATTTATTCAGCTGTTCTCTGATCATTAAATGCTGAGCCAGTTTCCAGTTTGTACTGTTCTTCCAAATAAAATGACAGGGTGCAGACTGGTCCTTTATTCTCTTCAGATTATCTTTAGTATAAATTCTAAAGCCCTTTCCAGTTCTACTCTATGAAAATAGATTCCCAATGGAATTGGGAAACCCCATATGTTATAGAATATTGTTCATAGCCTTTCTTTCCAAACATTGCTTCCATTTTTAGGAATATCTATACTTAATGTACCTGGGCTATTTCTATTAGCTAGTCAGACCATCCCATTTAAGTTTTTTGGTTGGTTTTTTTTCTGGCTTCTCTCTGTCTCTCTACTTTTGTCTGTTTGTCTCTGTGTCTGTGTCTGTCTGTCTATCTGTCTCTCTCTCTCTCTCTCTCTCTCTCTCTCTCTCTCTCTCTCCCCATCTCTGTCTCCCTCTCTCTGTCTCTCTCTCTTCCCCTTCTCTGTCTCCCTTCTCTCCTCTCTCTCTGTCTGTCTCTATCTCTGTGTCTGTGTGTGTCTCTCTGTGTCTTTCCTCCTTTTTCTGTATCTCCTCTCTTCTCTGTCTCTCTCTGTCTCTCTCTCTCTCTCTCTGTCTCTCTCTCTCTCTCTCTGTCTCTGTGTGTGTGTCTCTCTTGCTCTCCATTTCAATAATTTTTTTTATAGAACATTCCTTCATTTCTCTATCACATAGTATTTTGATATTCTGATTTTCTTTTGATTTCTGATCAATTTTAAGTTGGTCATTTTAACTTTAAGGATTTTAAACCCCATTCTCAGTGCTCCTGTTATAGCCTAGCCTAGTAATTAAACAAATGTATTCCATCTGTTTTTCGGAATTATCGAATGTTAATGCTGGAAGGGATTTTGGAGATCTTATAGGCCAAACCCCTCATTTTACAGATGGGGAAACTTACTTGAACTGTTCGTTTTCATTTACTAATCTAGGCTTGCATTTCAACTGGTCTTTTGGAATTGAATTTGGTAAACTTTTCCTCTTTCCATCTGTCTTACATCTTGTTCTCTCACCGGTGCTTTGGTATTCCCAATAAAACCATTACGACCTGAATACTTCCCAACTTTTTATTTTCAGTGGCATGAGCAACAAACTTTAGTGCTTCTGACTTTCCAGCTTTTGTCACCTTGCCTTAGCTGCCTCCTTAGTCTGGAACTTCAACCTGTGCCCAGGGCCTTCTCATTCAGGAACGTCCCTCCACCATGGTGACTTTTTCTCCCATTGGTGAGTTACTTCCAGGGCTTCTATTTGGGGAATAGTCCCAGGTCAGCCATGCTTCATTCCCCACCAGAAAGTGTTTCTGACTCTCTTGTCTTTGCCACCATGCCTTGTCCCCCTACCTCCTGCTTTTCTGCTCCCTCTGATGTGTTGTCTTCCTGCATTAAAATGTAAGTTCTTTGAGACCAGGACTTCCTTCTCCCCTGTATCTCTGTCCCCAGAAACTAGCACAGTACCTGGATGATAGTAAGTGCCTAACAACTGTTCATTGTTTTCCTGTAGGCACATCACAGCCTGGGGATGACCCTGAATCCTTGAAAGTATTTCCAGAATTTCCCATGAGGGGGACGGATGCTGAGGACAAGCCTGGAAATGAACCTCATTTCTGCCTTCCAAGAACTAACTAGCTAAGCTACAAAAGGCTCTTTGCCAGGATGCTGCCCAGCAGATGGTGAAGGGATTTTAGCCAGAGCAATTCATTAAAATAGGTATGAAGAGGTTGCATTCTGGGTCAAGAGAAGGAGTATTTCCATGGATCCTGAGAACAACAGCCATAAGAATAATTCATTTATTAAATGCTTTAAGATTAACAAAGCACTTTACACCCATGGTCTTATTTAGCCTACACAACAACCCTGTGACAGAACACTATGGGTATTGTTTATCGCCATTTCACAGAAGAGGAAACTGAGGTTCAGAAAATTTCTCATGGTCACATAGCTGATAAATATCAAAGGTGGAATCCAAACCCAGGTTTCAGAATCTAACACTCTATCTACCACACCATGCCGCCTTGAGTAAGAACAATGATATTAAAATGGAGAAAGGGGAAATTGCATTTTTCTCTTTTTAAAAAAAAATTTCCCCATTTAATAGTATTTGTTTTTTCCAATTACAAATAAAGATAGTTATCAAACATTCATTTTTATAAGATTTCGAGTTCCAAATTTTTTTCCCTCTCTCCCCTCTCCCCCTCCCCAAGATGGCAAGCAATCTGATATAGGCTACACATGTGCAATCATATATTTACACATTAGTCATGTTGTGAAAGAAGAATCAGAACAAAAAGGAAAAAACCACAAGGAAGAAAAACCAAACAAACAAAAAAGAGAAAATAGTATGCTTCCATCTGCATTCAGACTCCATAGCTCTTTCTCTGGATGCGGATAGCATTTTCCATCATGAGTCTTTTGTAATTGTCTTAGATACATGCGTTGCTGAGAAGAGCTAAGTGTCTCAAAGTGGATCATCCCACACTGTTGCTGTTACCATGTACAATGTTCTCCTGGTTCTGTTCACTTCACTCAGCGTCAGTTCATGTAAGTTTGAAGGGAAAATTTAAAAATAATGCTAAATAAAATGCCATAGCAGATAGCATTGAACTTGGAGTCAAGAAGTCTGAGTCCAAATCCTTCTTCAGATACGACTTGTATAATCCAGAAGAAATCACTTTAAATAGACCTCAGTTTCCTCACCTGCAAAACTAGAAAGGAGGGGAATTGTATGAGACCCTTTAAGGTCCCTTCCAGCTTGATATCCATGATCCTACAGTCCATTTTGGGCATTTTTAAGCATAGGGATCCTTTAAAAAAATGAAATTGATGATATGTAATAATATGTAGTAATATATTGATCTAATGATAATATGATAGCACATAATGATGGAGATTACATGGTTATTGGGATACATATTCTTCATATATTTGAAAGCAGGCTTAATTTTAAATTCTTACACACAAATCTTATCTCTAGGAAACAAGGTCTGGTCCTGCCACAAATTGCCTTGGGGAAGAAAGAAGGGTATCTCAGTTAATCTGAGCCATTCATTTACAGTAACTAGAGCATGCCTACAAACCCAAAGTTTCGTAGGAAGGGGAGGGACAAATATAATTAGCATTTCTTGAAGTTCCAGCAGGCAGCTTCCTGTAAAAATCTGTCCTTGAATTACCCAAACCTCTAAATGGGATGTTGCAACATCAAGGCTGTATCTTAGACATTCTACCATAAGCAAGTCCAATTTGATCTATACCCAGACTCACTCCTGTTCCCAGATTCTCTTTATTAGGGACTAGTTGCTTTGGGCTAACAAAGCAAACTCTTTTAAAATGTAAATAATACATTTCTTTATGATTGGAAAATGCCTTTCTTCCAACAACCTCAAGAAGCTAAGATCTTTGCAAACTTTAAATTGCTATAGAAGCACAAACTATTAATACATAGTAAAAATATTGATATTCTCATCTATAAGACAAGAAAAGTGAAGCTTACAAAGGTTGTGACTTATCTGAAAACACACCGCCAAGATTTAAACTCAAGTCTTCTGAATCTAATTCTAGTATATTTCCATTATACTCTGTCTACTTGGTAAATCTAGGAAGTAGATTACTACTCATAGTGTTAGGGAGCATTACATTTGTTAAATTGTTCTCTTTTCTTCCCCAAAATCAGTTGAGACCCTTAATAATTGGGTGACTTTGTAAGTTAAGAAAATCATTTAACCTATCAGTGCTTCAGTTTCCTTAGCTGAAAAAAATTGGAATTGTTCTGATCGTCCAAGCAAAGGATGAGAAAGGACAGAACTAAAATCATGGGTGTGAAAGTAGAAAGAAAGGAGTAGATTCAAGAGACAGTGCAGAGTTCAAATGAATGAGATTTGATAATATCGGATGTTACCGAAAGGGCAGAGAATGAGTGACAGAGAAAAGTCAAGAATGACTAGTTTACTGCAAGGATGATGGTGTCCTCATCAAGAAACAGAGAATTGTGAAGGAGGGGTGGTGTGTTTGGGGAGGAAATAATTTGTTATATGGGGATGGTAACATATAAACACACACATAAAGGGAACCAGTTGTGTCATATAGTTGAAATAAAATAAATATGGATTGTCTTGTATGGTTTTCACAAAACAAAGTAATGAGATCATCCAATATCTCCCTCCCTCTCTCTCTCTCTCTCTCTCTCTCTCTCTCTCTCTCTCTCTCTCACACACACACACACACACACACACACACACACACACATTTAATCTCCGACTCCTTAAAGATTTCTGGGGCCTCAGGGACTGTAGCTCTTCTCCAGCCAAGCCAATGACATGATTGCCTTTTTCTCTCCCACACCTCTGAGCTCAAGGCCCAGTCCTGGCTTTCATAGCTAGGCCGCCCCTTTGCTGGGAGATGGATGCTCTCTCAGGAGTCAGAGCAGTGAACCAGAGTCAGGAATCCACATCCATGATCCTGTCACCTCGGCCAGCCTGCACAGCTTTTGATGACTGTCGCTCCACATAAGTGTGCTTAACGCCTGGTCGAAAATGCTTGTGAGCATGTTGACAAATGGAATAAGTGAAGGTATTTGATTAATGTCCCAGCAATCTGAATTCTGGCTTGCACTTGGAGCAGAGATGTCAGGCCTTTACTATACCATGCCAGTGAAGCATTTCCCTTTCACTGTGTGTGTGTGTTTACTCAGCAGCTGGATTTCTGCAAGAATTAAAGGGATGAGATGTTGTAGTACTTCCCTTGTAATTTTAATAGGCCAGTCAGAAATAAATTCTAACCAGAATAAATTTTGACCCTCCTGAAATGAACCCATACCACCTGCACCAGTGGGACCACTCTATTTTTTGAGGAGAAGATTTGCGAGAGTCCAGAGATCCATGTTGACTAGTTCTCAGGCTCCTGGTGTCTACTGTTGTTTTCTAAATTTGGGGCTACTCTGACCACTGAGAGTTAGAGTAAAGCTGACAGTCTCAAAGCTTAGATCATTGCTGGTTTTGTAAACATGAGAATGAACTCTTCTAATGACACCAGTCAGCTTCCCAGCTCCCAGCCTCATCATACTGGACATTTGGTGATGTAGAGGTTACCCAAAAGAGCTTGGAGCTTTGGTTGTGAAGGAATAAATGACCTTGGGCCATACTTACATGTCCAGGACATCAGTTTTACTGACCTGCCAATTGGTTAAGTTAACAGAACAAAAAGAAGACCCTTCCTCCCTTTAGTGTTCACAGGAACTCATCAGAGAAACCCCACAGCAATAATTCTGAAGCAATGTGGGGAGGAAAGGAGGAAGGAGAGGAGAGAATCTTTTCAGTAACAAATAACCAAAACCAAGCATTTTCTTTGTTTGTGAATGTAGGCATCAAAACTTTATTCTTAGAAGGGGTCCCTAGATTTCACAGACTGCCAAAGAGATCCATAACACAAATAAGGTTTCCCTGCCCTAGGATGATATCAGGAATAGTCATACCTAAAGGAATGTACCTTTTATCATCTACAATGTCATTATATCGTAGGGAAAGCACTGGATTTGGGTTAAAAATTTTGCCTATTCCACTTAAAAATCTGTGTGACCTTGAGTAAGGAACAAAACATCTCTGGGCCTCAATTTCCCAAATACAAATTGAGGAAGTTGTTATCTGATGGCCTTCTAAGGACATTTGCAGATCTAATCTATGATCCCAAGGATAGAAAAATGAACCTTCTAGATTATGTATATACAGAAAAAGTGCAATAGATTATAACTTTATAAGTAAAGCCATCTCAGACCCTGTCATGTTACATTGATCTTGTTATTTCAGATGATTGCAGACAGAAAAGGAAGTGTGGAACCTTAGAGGGGAAGATAGAGAATGAAATGCATAGCCCTGATGCCATTTTATGGATAAGCTAAGGGAAAAGTTAAAGGAAGTCATCTGAATTGAGTAACATTATAGTATTCTAATATTCATATTGTCCAGTGAGGAATACCACCCAAGTATTTTCCCCTTTCCTCTTTATTAGCTAGAGGCTACCACCCACAAGCCTAGCTGTGCAGCCTTGGGAAGGATATTCTACAAGCTTAGTGTAACAGAGGCTCTGAGTTACCCTCCCAACACTCACTTGTACCAGAAGGCTGGGTCCCTATAGAGTGGCTACTATGTCTCTTCAAAAGCTAAATTGACTACTATGTTCTAGGAATAACCCTGAAAGGCTCAAGGATGTCTTTCTAATATTATATCTTTCACTCCTACTAGTATGTTTCCTCTCTTGATAATCTGTTAAAATCAATCAGTCAGACTCCTTAGCTTTTTAAAAAGGATATTTTACTATAGTGCTTTGGCAAGAACAGTTGGCATAAAACAAGAAAAGTCTGTGACACATTCATCTTCCATTCCATACAGAGTTGGGGGTGGGGGTGGGAAATGAACTTTAGAGAATAAATACATGTGGCTCATGTCACAGTTCCTGGTTGCTAGAAGTCTTTGACCGCCCTTAGATAATAGTGTCATTTCCTGGTTGGATTCCTTGTAGATCCTTGAATCTGCCTTTCCTCATAGGGTCCAGTCTGTCTTCACCACCCTCTGTCCACTGTACTGTTAGACATTTCTGTCCTCCAGACATTACTAGGATGTCAAAGAAAAAAGTTCCAGTCCTCTGATCCTCTAAAGTTGACATAGCCTTCCACTGGTCAAGGGGGAGATGAGTGATGGAGGTTGAGGTGGGAGAGCAAGACATAGATGTATATTTATTTATGTGTGTCTATAAACTGACATTCAATCAACAAGTCTTTATTGAATGCCTACTATGTGCCTAGCTTTTATGATTGCTTTTATGATTCCCTGAAAGTTCTTTATGGACCAAAAACCTATGGTGCATCACAACTACTCAGTGCTGATGGAGCCACATTGATTAGTGATAAGGACATGATCCTAGAGACATGGGCTGAACACTTCCATAGTGTTCTCAACAGGCCTTCATCAATCAATGCTGAGGCCTTTGGCCATTTATCTCAGGTTGAAGTCAATCCCTCCTTAACTGAATTTCCAACTGAAATAGAGGTTGGAGGCCACTAGGCTCCTTTCATGTGGCAAAGCATGTGGTTCTGATTCTATTCCAGCTAAGATTTACAAGGTAGTGGGAACATTGCTCATGAAAAAGTTGACTTAAATTTTCCAGGTCATATGGCAAGAGGAGGAGTTCAAGGATGCTTCCATTGTCCATCTCTGTAAAAGAAAAGGGAAGAGATTGTCCTGCAACAATCACAGCAAGGTCTCTCTCTTAATCATTGCTGGCAAAATTCTTGCTAGAGTCCTCCTTAAAAGACTGATCCTTCACCTGGAAGATGGTTATATACCTGAGAGCCAGTGTGGCTTCAGAAAGGGCCAAGGAACAGTTGATATGGTGTTTGCTGCCCGACAACTCCAGGAGAAATGCCAGAAGCAGAAGAGAGGTCTGTTTATAACATTTGTAGATCTGACCAAGGCCTTTGACACTGTGTCATGAGGGTTTATGGAAAATTATGTCAAAATTTTGTTGCCCAAAGAAGTTCACCAGTATTGTACATCAGTTTCATGATGGCAATTCTGGAGAATGGACAATGCTCTCATGCCTTCCCAGTCACCAATGGGGTGAAACAGGACTGAGTGCTTGCTCCCATGCTTTTTAGCATGATGTTTTCAGCCATGTTGTCAAATGCTTTCAATGAGGTTGAACACAGCATCAAGGTCAACTACCATACTGATGCTAAGTTCTTCAATTTGAAAAGGCTACAAGCCAACACCAAAGTGGAGGGAGTGTTGGTGTATGATTTTCTGTTTGCTGATGATTGTGCACTCAATGGAGCCTCTGAAGCTGAGATGCAACAAAGTATGGATCAGTTCTCTGCTGCCTGTGCTAATTTTGGCCTAATAATTAACACCAAAAAAACACAGGTGCTCCATCAGCCACCACCACACCATCCATACATGGAACCATCAGTTACAACAAATGGAGAAGTTCTGGATACTGTGGATAAGTTCACTTACCTTGCTAGTGTACTTTCCAGGGATGTACACATTAACAATGAGGTTGATGCATGCATTGCCAGAGCTGGCTCAGTGTTTGGGAGGTGCTGAAGAAAAGTTTGGGAGAGAAGAGGTATTAAACTGACTGAAGGTCTACAGAACCATTGTGCTGACCTCATTGTTGTATGCCTGTGAAACATGGACAGTCTACAAGTGCCAAGCCAGGAAACTGAATCACTTCCATTTGAACTGTCTTAGGAAGATTCTGAGAATCACCTGGCAGGATAAGGTACCAGACACTGAAGTCTTTGCTCGAGCTGAACTCCCAAGCATTCAAACTATGCTTCAGAAAGTGCCACTCCAATGGTCAAGTCATGTTGTTTGAACACAAAATGTACACTTGCCAAAAAGACCATTTTATGGAGAACTCACATAGGGCAGGCAATAACATGGTGATCAGAAGAAGTGATACAAGGATTCTCTCAAGGTCTTTCTCAAGAACTTTGGATTTGACTGTGTGACATGGGAGTCACTGGCACAGGATAGTTCAGCATGGTGTGGTGACATCAGAAAAGCTGCTGTGCTCTGTGAGCAAAGCAGAATTGAGACAGCACAAAGAAAACTTAGGATGCACAAATTTAGAGTAACCACTCCAAATATTCACATGGACTATCTGTGCCCAATTTGTGGTAGAGATTCCGAGCTCATATTGATCTGATCAGCTACAGTCAGACACACTGAAACTCCAACTTATCATGAAGATGTCATTTTGGTCCTCTTCGAGAATGAAGGACAACAACCAACTATGTGCCAAGCACTCTGTCCATTAGTGGGAAAACAAGTACAATGGATGAAACAATCCCTACATATAATAACATATAATTACATTGTAATGGAATAGACAAACAGAATCTATAAAAATATAGACAATATGAATATAAAGTTAATATGTACAAATACTGTATCTACAAAGTATTTAAATACAAGGTGGTTTGGAAGGGAGGACATTTGGAGTTCAGGGGATCAGGAAAGGCTTTGTGCAGAAGATGGTACTACTCTATTAAGTGGAGGTAAAGACTCAGTACATTCCAAGCACGGGAAAACACTGTAGAAAGTGACCAAGAACAGAAATGGAACGTCAGGAATGAAGAACAATGAGAAAGTAGTTTGACTAGTTCAAAGCACGAGAGAGAAATAACGTACAAAGATAGGTTGGGACCAGGTTGTGGAGTGTTTCAAAAGCTGAATCAAGGACTTTAGATTTTATCCAAGAGGCAATTGGAAATCACTGGAGTGGGTTGAGTAGAGGAAGTCACATGGCAAGATAAGTGCTTAAGGAAAATTACATTGGCAACTGTTTGTTGGATGGACTGGAAGGGTGAGAGACCCATGGCAGGAAGATCAGAGTCTGTTGCCATAATACAGGAGAAAACTGATGGAGCCCTGAACTAAGTTTCAATGTATGTGTGGAGAGATGGAGTCAGTAAGATCTGAGAGATATGGTAAAGGGAGATACAGAAAGATTTGACTACATGTGTGTGTGTGTGTGTGAACATTAGAGGCAGCTAGGTGATGTAGTACAATAGATAGTACACTGGACTTAGAGTCAGGAAGATCTGGGTTCAAGTATGGCCTCCAACACTTACTGGCTGTGTGATCCTGAGGAAGTCACTTAACCTTTGTTTATCTCTGTTTCCTCAACTATAAAATGGGGATACCTGGCAGTGCCGTGAGACTCAAATGAGATCATGTATGAAAGCATTTTATAAACCTTTAAGTGTTATGTAAATTTTAGCTGTCACATATATGTGTGCATACATATGTGTGTACATTTACAAACATTTATTGCTCATTTATCATAGGAAAATTATCCGTACTCCAAGGAAAGGGCACATAGTAAAAGAACCAGAATAAATCTTATTTGGTAGCATATATACCCCCAAGCAAAAGAAAGCCTCTTCAAGTCCTTTCACATGGGATTGGTCCTGACACATCCCTAGAGAGATTATAGGTGGTAGATGAAGTACTGAGTTTAGCAACAGGAAGGCCTGGGTTCAGATCCTGCCTCTAACTCTAGCAGAGTGCAGCCCTAGCAAAGTCACTTAATCTTACACAACTCTTAGGACTTATCCACTTATCCAACAAATTTAGATAGGTTGGTAGCTGCCCTATTAAAGGAAATTCTCACACCAAAAGTTTCCAATATCGATAAACACTTCAAACTAGAATTTGATACTATGTATCTTGCACATAGCTTCCTTTGTAAATTTTTGTTTGCATGCAGTTTCTCCCATTAGATTGGAAGCTACTTAAAGGCAGGGACTGTTTTATGCCTCTTTTTATATCCCCTGTGCTTAACACCATGGCTGGCACATAGTAGGCACTTACTAAATGCTGACTGATTGATTTGATACCCTAAGAAATGGTTTTAATATTCAAAAGTCTGCTTTTTCCTTTTGATATCAGAAACCTAAAATAAGGTTAACAAAACAAGGTGGTGTTCACAGGCAACAAAAAAGCTACATATCGTATAGCCCCACCAGCAATAATATTTGCAACCTTTATACAAAGGAAATTAGAATTATAAAATATTGGCATGCAAAAGAGATCTTCCAGATTATCCCTGCATGAAGAAATTGAGTTCCAGGACAATTCATTAGATGCCCGGGATCACCAAAGGTCAGTGGCAGAGCTGAACCTAGAACTCAAGTCTTGGATGTGGCTTTTGTAATGTACATAAAAAGAGAAATGCAGTGTTTTCCAAAGTTCAGTTGGTTGAAATATGATGCTAATGAGGCAGATCAATCTGTGGATTAACTAGTTGGCTTTTCTGTATTTAGTAGTCACAAACAGTACGCAACCTTTGCTCGGCTGGTCGGTAGCCCAAAATGCCTTTGGTTACAAGGAAATAGCAAAGGGAAAGCATGCAAATAGAGATGTAGTCACAGGAAAGTCGTTACTCCTCCTAGAAAAAGCAACGGAAAAAGTATACATGCCCTTCTGACTGAGTCCAGCTGGGAGGGTGTAGCCAGATTCATAACTCAACAAGTTTGAAGGTCACAAAGGGTGAACACTGGAAAGGGGAAGACCTTTCAATTTCATATTAAATATTCACACCTTGAAAGAAGTCTGAGACTTGAACAGCTTCAATTTCAAGTGCAGAGGCCATCTAGAGTTCTAAAAGCAGCTACCTAATAGTATCCCAAAGAGACTTTGAGTGAGCAACCAGTTTAACCCAGCTGAGCAGTAAATTGACTCATATTGCTAAAACATCATGCTTTGGGAGGAGACAGTACAGCTTAGCATCTGAAAGATTCACCTATCACCAGTAGCTCCCACTTCAGTGAACTATGTGAGAAGCCTCCAGAGAAACAAAGGACACCAAGTTCTAATGTTTTGAGACATCTACCTCACTACCACTGAACTCTAGGTTTGCATTCACTCTTTTGCTCCTGCTGGCTCTATATATTTGTGGGAGAATGTGTCCCAGGTTATGTGGGAAAATGGTCATGGTTCATGTTCTTTATTTATTTGAATAAATGCTTTTACTAAAATGCTAATTTAATCTACCGACTGTTCAATGGAAGCACATTGATGGGGACTTGTGAATTTTAGGACGATAACTACTCATAGGAATACCCCTAAAACACTGAAAGCAGTAACATTACTCCCTAGAAATGTAAAATTCCGATTGCTCATATCAGACTACACATCCAATATCTGCAGTAATAAACAGATATCAATATTTAACATTCAAACAAGTAAGATTTCCAAAAGAAATTGGTCTGACTTCTAAAGAAAACCAGAAAACAAACTGCAAATGACTGTCTAGAACAAAAAAAGTGCTAATGTTTCTCTAGTGGATTCTTTCAAATTAGAGTATCTAATAAGGAGAGTCATGCATAGAAGATTTTGCTAGTAAGCCATATTATATGTAAAAGGCAACCAAATATGTCCTGGATGAGCCCCACAATGTTTATTCTCCAACACATGCTGACTCTGGAAGGTTGTGTTTCTAGGTATGACTCTCAGGCTTGTAGGGATAACTATGATACTCAGAAAATAGAGCATGAGTCCCCACCAGTGGCTTCCTCTTAACAATCAGTCAATAGACTCATTTAGTTCTTAGCAAAGATACTCAAATGGCAAAGCAAGAAAAATAGTGGCAAAGTATTCATTTCTGGGGAAAGGAATTCCTTCCCAAGGAAGGAAGCCTGTATCATGTATATATACATATATGTAAAATCCCATAAATATATATGGTGGGAATAGAATGAAGGGACATTAACTTTCAATGGAAATGAGGCACACATTTAAGGAAAAAGCTAGCCAAAAC
Organism: Potorous gilbertii; assembly: GCA_028658325.1. Lineage (NCBI taxonomy): Eukaryota > Metazoa > Chordata > Mammalia > Diprotodontia > Potoroidae > Potorous > Potorous gilbertii. The sequence continues at coordinate 518,047,504 of CM053769.1, forward strand.
AACTTACAATTATAGAGGCTAGTTAGCCTTTTATTCCTTTTTTTCTGGAATGTCCCCATAAAGTTCACTGAAGAATAAGGTATCATGATAAATGAGCCACCTTGCCACTTGCCTGGACTGCCTTTTTGTAGAGCCCAGTATTTCAGCAATATAGGCCAATTTTTATTGTTTCCATTCAATCAAGTAGGTCACTCAACTATAGAGCCATATCTTCAATAGGTTCAGCTGCTGCTGGAATTGGCCAAGCAAGTCACTTGGTGACTGGACCACTACTGAAGCTGGACTATTTAGATGGCTATAAAATCTTTTTCATCTCCTGGCAGGAGGTAGGAAAGATCTAGTTTCCCCTGTTACACAATCTCTTCTAGTTCAGAAATTACTTCCCTCAATGAGGAACTTCATCTTTACTTATGGTGATTTGCTCAGTTATAGTTCCCAGATTCCTATAGGGTTTTATGCAGATGAGTAATTGGGGACAAAGGTATTAAAGCAGTCTGTGTCCTGGGACAAGTTTATTTTCTTACTGATCTCTTCATAGCAATTGAGATATTCAAGACTCAGCATTTTGGAAGACATAAAATACTTATTTTGCATCCAAGAACCCTTTCTCTTTAGAGTTCAACAACTTTCTTTTTCTAACCTTTAATGCTGTTGAAGTCTAAACAGTACACATCCATGCACTGTCATAATGTAATATTGTACATTTGCTGGAACATCCCCTAGAAATGGTGATGAAAATTCTTATTTCTTTGCAGGCGAAAAGGAAGTCAGTTAGTGTTGATTACTTTGATTTATTTTTAGATTGCTTATAGGATAAAATTCCTTTCTTTAGGAAAATCTAGCCCTAACAGCTAAGCCAGGCTAATATAGAGTCTCTTAAGTCTAGGTCACCTGTAAATTTAGTAAATAGAATGATGAGATGTTAGAATTTAGCAGCAGATAACTTAGAAGAATGAAAATAATCATAAGATTATAAGTTTTTATTAAAAAGCTGTTTCCCTTCAGGGGAGGGGGCAGTGAGATTTGACCAGAGGGTAAATTGGAGAAGGGTTAGATAGATATTAAGTATGCTTCCTGATTATAAAAGGCATCACCTGGACTTCTGGGGTAGGATTAAGAAAGCCTAGGAGAAGTTAACTAGTCAGGTAACCTGTCTGGTCCAACTGAATTATGTTCAAAACAAGTTTCTGTAATTTTTTTAATTCCTCTTTTCTGCTATAAAAATCAACTCTGTAGGGGAGCAGAGCCAAGATGGGGGAGTAGAAAGACACACATTTGGTGGCACCGAACCCACAGCCCATGGATTTCCTCTAAAAAGAACTCCCAACAAATTCTGGAACAGTGGAAGCTGCACAGCAACACAGTGAAGGAGATTTCCGTTCCAGAGAGCCCTGAAAACCCGATCCCAAAGGTCCATTGTGCCCTGGACGGGAGCAGAACCCTCCCCTGCCCTGGCCGCACAGCACAGAGAGGAGTGAGCAGATCCGAGCAGGCTTCAGGGACGGAATCTCCAGTGGCCACGAAGGTCCCTCTACCCACGGACTCGCAGGTCAGTGAGAGAGACTGGCTGAGAGGGGAGCGGGGTGTCTCCACATCTCAGGCCCCCTTGGGAGGCAGCGGCAGAGGCAGCAGGCAGCCAGAGGCTCCCAGAGCAGGCAGGACCTCAGCAGCAGTTCCATTACAGAAGGTCTCTGCATAAACCCCCTGAGGGAAAAGAGCCTGGGAGGTGGCCCTGCCCCTACCTGAGCACCAGCAGATAAGCTCCCAATGAATAGCAGCCAGGCCTGCTGCCAAAAGCCCTGAGGCTGGGGAGCAGCATTTGAATCTCAAACCCCAAGCACTAGCTGGGTGGATCTAGGCCAGGGTGGACAGGACTCTCAGAAGTCAAGTAACTGGCTGGGAAAATGCCCAGAAAAGGGGAAAAAAAAGACCATAGAAGGTTATTTTCTTGATGAAAAAATGATTCCAAGCTTCCTCTCTGAGGAGGAAGAACAATGCTTACCATCAGGTAAAGACATAAGAGTCAAGGGCTCTGTATCCCAAAGATCTGAAATCGATATCCAATGGG
>CM053769.1:518050071-518071588 GCA_028658325.1 Potorous gilbertii
ATATGGTTTCATCCATTCATTATTTTTTAATGCTTTGTGGCCACAAAAGTTCAATTACTAATATCTTTTATTATCCTTAATTTTCTTTGACATCTTCAGCTCATTATAAGCTCTCTATAAGACCTTTATTTCTGTCTTGGACCTCCTTGAGGATATATGTCTAGCTGTGAGATCTCCAAGTCAAGGGGGTGGGGAATCTGCAGCCTTGACCCTCTAGGTCCTCAAGTGTGGCCCTTTGGCTGAATCCAAACTTCACAGAACAAATCCTTTTATTAAGGCACCTAGAAGACCACATGTGGTCCGGAGGTTGCAGGTTCCCCACCATGGTATGCAAATTTTAGGCACTTAAAAATACAATTCCAAACTGCTATCTAGAATGGCTGAATTAATTCATGGCATGGTATATTAGAATGCCTATTTTTCTGCTGCCCCTCCAACATTTTCATCTTTTTTTTTTTTATCATTTTTTAAATCATTCATTCTGTTTCTCTTAATGCAAACTAAAACCGTATGAATTGTTTTGGTTATCGACTCATATTGAACTTAAAATCCATTAACACCACTGTATCATTTGTCTCCTCACTCTTGCACATTTGAAATTGTTTTAATAGAACTCAGATTCTACTAAATTAAGAACATTTTTCCCTACAAATTTCATGTCATTTGCTTTGATCCAATGTTCTAACTTGTCAAGATTTTTTATTTTTTGGATTGAGTCTCAACCAGTTAATTAGCTATCCCTTCCAGCTTTGCAACATCTGCAAATATTCTAAGCTTATCATTTACATGCATATTTAAGTCACTGATTAAAATATTAAACAAGACCAACACAGATCAGTGACTTCACCACAGACTACTTTCCTCTGGACTAAAGGATCTCTCAAAGCATGTCTTAGATGACAGAATCAGAGACTACTCTTTTGGTCTGACCATTCACCCAGTTCTGAATCTACTTTATCATACTATGATTTAGATGATGTTTTTGAATAATTTCCACAAGAATAACATGAGAGAGACTTTCTCAAATGCTTCAGTGAAATGTAGACAAACTATACCCATGGCATTGTCTTCTAGCAACCTTGTCACAAAAAGAAGTGAGATTCGTCAGGCATGATCTATTCTTGATGAAACCATGCTGGCTCTTTGCTATTATCTGTTTCTTCTCTAGAGATTTACTAGCCATGTCTTTAATAATATATATGGGAACCTTGCTTGGTATTGATGCCAGTCAAGCTCACTGGATTCTAGACTGCTGACTTCATTTTTTTCTTGCTCTTGGCAATTGGGACACCAGTTGTATATCTCCTCTATTCCTCGTGATTTCTCAGAGGAAACTGCCAGTGACTCCACAATCATATATCTGCCGGCTCTTCCAGGAAGTGGAATTCATCAAGGGTAACTAGGTGGTCTCTTATTATAACCCTACTTCTCTTGGGTATTAACTCTCTCTCAATCGTTTTTCTATCTTCCCATGAGTTTAAGATCATTCTCCTTAACAGAAATGAGAAGCCAAATATGAATTGGATAGCCCTGCTTTTATTCTGCCCTCCTTTATCATCTCTTTGTCCACCTAAGCTACAAATCAGATTCTCTCATTTGGTCCTCTTTTTCCCAGATTAAAAAACAAAAAATAAATAACCACCCCAGAGGTCACTTTATCATCCTTAGCTTTTCCTGCCATCCCTAACTAACTACTCTAATTATTCCTGCTTGAATTCCTCTTCCATTACCTGCCTTTGTTTCTATCTTTTGTATGTCTTTTAAAATCTAAGTTGGTTGATGAGTTCCCTGTGTGTCTACATCGGTCTCTTTAGACCAATTCTTTTCTTTCTCTAAGAAATCCTTTAAAGACCACCTAGTCCAATATCACCTTATGCAGTTATGCATTTTGCCCTAAAATGACCTGGGGGTCTCAACCTGGGGTCTGTGAACTTGGATTTCTAAGCTTTTTAAATATTGTGATAACTGATTTCTAATTTTGGGTTTCCTTTGTCATCTTATGGATTTTATATTTCATAATCTTTAAAAAAAATCATTCTGAGAAGGGATCTCTAAGTTTTACAGGACTGCCATGACACAAAGAGGGCTACAGAATCCCTAATTTATGCTGAAGAACTAGTTGAAAAGAAATCACGTTGTAATGAAAACTAATCAGGCAAAAGTTTATCTTCCGGATATCCCTCTCACCTGTGACATGAGGCTGTGTCCAGATTTCAACGATGGAATCATTGGGTCTGTTGTAGATCCGATCTAGAAGAACCTTTTGACCTTCATCAAAGAAGTAGGAGCACAGAGCTGAGATGGAGGAGGTGGGGCCTCCTATGTTGAACCTGTTGGATATTAACTAGAATTAGATAATCTAGAAACCAAACTAAAGTTGCCTGATAATGGAAGACATTCCATTTTCCTTTCTTGCATTGTATTGTGGGCATAGATAAATTTTTTTCTACATTGTTTTCTGAGTCATGACTTTTTTTTTTGTGAAATTATAAAATTCCAGAGTTGGGAAAAAATTCAGTGATCTGCTGTGCCACATGATCCCCTACCATGTCACATTGTCTCAGATTTCTCATTTGTAAAATGAGGGAGGTTGGAATAGGCAATATTTAAAATCTCTTCCAGTTTAGAAATTCTACAATATTCAACTTAACAATGGGTAAATGGTGTAGTTACTATTTGGGGGTCTGGACGTTTTCCTGGGCCTCAGTTTCCTTATTTGTAAAATGAGGGGATTGGAATAAATGACCTCTGAGGTAACTTCCAAAAACCTTTTTTTTTTTTTTTTGAGGCAATCAATGTTAAGTGACTTGCCCAGGATCACACACCTACTAAATGTCTGAGGCTGGATCTGAACGTAGGTCCTTTTGACTCCAGGCCACCTAGCTGCCCCCACATCCCATTTACATTTAACCTGAATTATTAACACTTTCTTGAGGCTAGACCATCAAGAGAACGATAAAGTGAGCTCTGATTTATGATTGCAGATTTTTCCAATGCAGCCCAACCTTCATCCCTTTATAAATTGTAAACATCATAGTTTAGAGGTGAAAAATTTACCCCTCTGGCCATTTGGGCACCAGTAAATTTCCAATAGATATTATTTATTTATTTTTTACAATAATCAAAGGACCCCAGAAAAAGCCAGCAACAAATCAGACTAGTTTTTACGAAAGGGCAAAATATCGACCTAGTAGAAATCTTTTCAGCTACTCCTCCTCTTCTCCCTACAGCCCTCCAATTTCCTTGCCTCTCTTCCCCTAACATATATTGGTCAGGGTAGGTAGCAACATCTTTCAGTACAGGACAAGGAACAACAGTTTTCATTCTGTTTCTGTGGGCTCCTAGTGAAAAAAATAACCGTTTGTGTTTTTGTGGAGTTTAGTGCCACCTAGTGATCACTAAGGGTGGTGATTCCTTAGTGGGGAACTAAGAGTGGTGAACCTCCAACTCCAAGGTTAGTCTCCTTTCTTTGGTAGAGTGGAGAGAGACTCCATGCTTCCTCCATTTCCCTCCCACCTTCTCTCTTGAAGTCCAAGTTGTTCCTACAGAAGAGAAATGCTTTTCCTCATCTTATGTCTTTTTGATCTCCTAAAAATAATCGGGGTCGTGGGTGAAAGACTGATAGAGCCTGTGCAGAAGAACAACTCAGAGATTGATCAGTACCTCCAGAAGGAGAGGTCAGTCTCTAGGTTTTAATATCCTGTCTCTGTACAGGATGAGAAATATTCTCCCACACACATCCATACAACTTGAGCATCCTTTAAGCAATAGATTTGAGACCTGAATTTTTGCATTAGTTCTGCCACTGACTAGTTGTGAGACTTGGGAGAAGTCATCCCACTTTTTGAGTCTTATTTCCTCCTTTGCCAATGGGTTGGGCTACATGAACTTTAAGATCTATTCTAACTCCAAAATTCTTCCTGAAGAGACATAGGAATAGGATGGGACCCATCATTTCATGACTATAGGGATCTCCCAGGTGAAGAGGCTTCCTGTACCAGTACAGGTTTGTACCCTTTCTGAAATTGATTTACAGTTCCAGAGTATTGTCTAGAACAGCTTGTAGCCCCAGTACTCTAGAGTATCCCAATCAGATTACAACATTATTGGGAAACATTTAACAAAATAAATGAGTCAATAGAAAATAGATAATGTTAATATTTGGTTTCCTAAGCAAATATGTTGCACTCAGGGGACCTTATATATAGTTTAATGGCTCCTGGTTTCACTGGTCTAGAGCACTGAGAGGTTAAGTGGTTTGCAGAATTACATAGTCATTTATGTTGAGTCTTGATTGGGTCTTCCTGATTCCTAGGAATCTCTCTGTATTCTCAAGGCCATACAGCCTCTAGATTCTGAAACCCTATGTTCAAATTCCTCCTCCTCCCCCAAATCAAGGAGAAAGTGATGCTAAGCATAAATATAGCACTTCATATGTGCTACACCTTGGGCTAAACATTTTATAAATGCCTCATTCAGTCCTCCTAAAAGTCCTGCGAGGTAGATGCTATTATCACCCCCATTTTACAGTTGAGGAAACTGAGGAAAACAGATTAAGTGACTTGCCCAAGGTCACACAGCTGGCAAGTGCCTGAGGCTGAATTTGAACTTGGAGATTCCTGACTCCAGGTCTATGCCTCTGCGCTATGGCACCAGCTAGCTACCAAATCAAGCATAATGGATAGACATAATGGAAACTTTCTATATAAGGAGATTCTTTAAGAGAATTTATTAAGGAAAAAAATTTTATGAAATAAATGATTAATCCTGAATTTACATTCTTGTGAAGACTGATTTTTCATATATTGAATTCTCTTAGAGAGAGGCACATTGTTAGATGTAGGATTTTATTTTTCAGGTTTGCATGTGCCTGTTGTCTCACAAGCAGGAGAATGATAATCTCTAGGTATCCTCATTCATTCTAAGACATGTGCTTAGTGGTATCGAACTGGAATGGTGAAATATTTTGGCCTTATTCAGAGCCATAATTAGCAAATCTGGGTAACCATTGCCTAGGGCAAGGGATAACTAGCAGGGAAAGCACCCTCACATCAGCTTTACTATTCATGATGTGAAAATGATACAAGAAGTAATTAAGATAAATTGAATCAAATGGGAAGAAGAATCAGTTGCTCTAATGGCTTAGGGATAGAATCTCAGAGTTAGGAAGGATCATGGAAGCCCTCTGGTCCATCCGAAAAGGTCTGGGGTCCCATGCTCTTTTGACTCCATCAGAGAAGGCTTGGTGATCATCTCTCCAAACAGTGAGGCAGGCAGAGTAGCATGGGGATTTCTGTCCTCACTGGAGAGAAGGTATGGATGTTAATTCAGGAAAGGTGGGAGAGACGCCAGGTTTTACAGAAATAAAAGCTGAGGACAGAATGTGGTACAGTGGAAAGGTCAGAGGACCTGGGTTCCAATCTAGGCACTGGTGCTTCCTGCCTGTGTGATTTTGGAGACATCATTACACCTCCCCAGGCTTTGGTGTCTCTTTCTGTAAAATGAGAAATTTGGACTTGCTGGTTTCTGCGACCCATTTTAGCTTAGGACTTGCCTAGGTATACACTTTATAAGTATACTCAAAATAAATTCTAGGAAACAAAAAAACAACAAGAAAGAGGAAAAAGGAAACCTGGAGATGAGGAGGGGGTAGAGTAAGCTTGGGTTGATTATTTCTTTATGGAAGAAAAAGAGATTATTTAAAGTTTGCTATCCTACCACCTTGAAGCCAAATCCTTCTTTCCCTTCTCTTCGGTTCTAGACCAGAAACTCAAGCTAGTTGTTGTTCAGTGGTGTCCAACTCTTTGTGACCCTGTGGACCACAGCACACCAATACTGTCCATGGGGTTTTCTTAATGAAGGTACTAGGGAGGTTTACCATTTTCTTCTCCAGTAGATTGAGGTACAGATTAAATGACTTGCCCAGGGTCATAGAGAGTAAATGTCTGAGGCCAGATTTGAACTCAGGTCTTCCTGATTCCTGGCCCAGGGCTCTGTCCACCAAGCCACCTACTTGCCTCCCAAGCTAATTGCAACTCTGCCTTCATTCAATTCTACTGTCATCCTATGGCCTGGATTTCCAGTCAAGGTTTGGAAACCTTCTTCTCCAACGTTTACCTCATGTCAATAATCATCCCATCTGTGTGTACGATCTTCTTCCAGACGTGTTCCACTAGGAGATCAGAGACTTGGGTGAGCAGCTCACAATCTCCAAACATGTCAAACCTCAGGTAGCCGATGTTGCCCTCAAATACATTGGTATGGAAGGAAAACTTGATCAAGTCTTCAAAGGCTTCAGGAGAAGGAAGCTGACAATTCAAAATAAGACGGGGAATGTCACAGAATTCATTCATTCAACATTACATTTGTCAGCATTTACCTTTAGTAGCTGACCACAGCACGGCAAATTGGAAAGGTCAGTCTAGGAATTAAAACAATCTGACTTTAAGTCCTTTCTCTCACGTAGGCTATGTGACCATGGGTCACAACTTACCTTCTCAATATCCCATACAACTCTTAGATGAGCTGCTAGTCTATATCTGTGGAGGGAGTTTTCCCACTAGTTCTTTGCAAGACTGAAGTGGTAGGTCATTCCCTACCCCCATGTCCCCTCAGAGGACAACATGGCACTACTCTAAGTGTTAGGTGGGAGTATTAATGTAAGAAATACTAAGATGTAGTTTCAGTCCTCAAGGACTTACAATCCAGAAGGAGTTGAGTGAATTTCACAGATTTCTAACTAAGGAAACTAACATTTCACAACCAAATATCACCTTGATATGATTGGAAACCTTAAATATCAATAGCAAGTCAAAAGCTCAGTGGGAGGTTTATATTCACAATATAAGAATTAACTAGTGTAGGAAGCAGAGAGCTGGCCTCAACACTAGGAAGATCTGAATTAAAAAGCCATCTCTGATACATACTGGATATGTGACTCTGGGCAAATCTCAACCTCTCTGTGCTATAGACAACTTTCTAAGACTCTAAGTTACCATGAAGATATTGACCTGCATCCAATACAGATGAGTTTCCTTTTCTGGGAGTTCAGTCCCAGGGGTGGGCAACCTGAGGCCTCAAGGCCGCATGTGGCCCTCTAGACCCTCAAGTGTAGGTGAATGAATAGATTCAGTCATATGTGTCTTCGAGGCCAGAGGTTCCCCACCTCTGGCCTCTATACCATTGAAAACTAGATCCAGGCCCTATCCCTTTGTTTCTGGGATTCACCCTATTTGAGCATATTCAAGGAATGTTATTAACACTGAAAAAGAATCTTTGAAATATGCTTGTCATAGGCGTTTCAATGTCTATATTAAAAATGCAAAGATTGGATGCCCCATACAAACTCCAGTATTGCTCAAATAAGAAAACAAAGTAGATTTTTAGTAAGGTTTTTTTTAAGCTAAGATGCTATCAACATGCTTTATTCTATTGTCAGTTTTATAGCCTGGGATCCTATAGGCTACCGATGTCCCCCTTTAAAGAGATAACTAACTAACTTCCTAGCAGTGATGGGGGTAGAGGAGGTATTTATTTGCAAAAAACAAGTTTAAAAAAGAGATTATTTTTAAGCTCTGTTCATCTCATTTCATGTTACTAAATCCCTCACTTTCTCATTTCTGGTATTCCCTCCTCACTTTCCAACTACTTGTCAAATGTCATTAATAAAATTATATTTATCTGTTCCTGTCCTCCATGACTTAATGAATCCATCAGGTCCAGGGAGTCAGAAACTGATAAGTTAGTGTTAAACCTGGCCTTGTAGCTCATTTTCAGCATGAATTGAGGGACTCATTGGACTATGTGACATCTCATTTTTTTTTCTGTAGTTTATGGATCACAAGGCTAATTGGAGATCTGACTTCTGGTCCTTCCTCATCTGTGAAATGGGTATCGTTTCTGCCTTATCTCAAAGAGTTGTGATGAAAAGCAAATAAAATGAGATGGGAAAGTACTTTAAAACCTCCAGGTAATAGGACGGTGTTACTGGTGTTATTACCAATGCTAATGATGATGTAATCAAGTATGATGCAATAAAAAATGAGCTAGCCTCAAGGCCAGGAAGATTTGAGTGCAAGTCGAGGGCGACTCTTCTGCTTCCTTTATCAACCTTTTCTTCATCTTCTAGCTGACCTTTTAGGGTATGGCCCTCTAAGTTCTATCTTTGGCCCTTTCCTCTTTCCTCTTTAGGATCTTTATCTTGACATCCTTATTTATTCCCATTGCCGTACCTGTTCCCCGCTTCTCCAACACCTATATCTCTACTTCTGTTCTCTCTTGCCAGAACTTAATATAGGACATTTCCATCCAGCTGTTCCATTGGTACCTCAAATTCAACAAGTCCCAAGTAGAACTTACTGTTTTTCTCCCAAACTTGATTTGAGCTTTCCCACCACTGGCACCACCAATCACAATGGCTCCTATGCCCCTGCAATTTGAGGTTTTCTTTCACTCTTCACTTTCCATTTCTTTTAGTTAATCAGTTACCAAATCTTGCCAGCTGAAGTTCTGAAGCTAACCCTTCCTTGAGGGAAGCCTTGGCACAACACATAGAAGGACAATCTCAGAGTCAGGAAGACCAGCATCCGGGCATTGCCTTTTACAAATACTAGCGGTGACCATAGACAAGTCACTTATCCTTTAAGCACCCCTAAATGTCTCTCTGAGGCTATAAATTGCAGACAAATTCCTTATCTGCATATGTGGAAGGTGTTTCCATAGTTGGGAGTTCCATACAAAAATGAAATCATAGGCCTGGGCCCTTCCCCTGCCAATAAATAATTTTTTTTCCAATAAATAAAAATTTTTTAGAAGTTATAAGGTCCATGTGGACAGAAATGACTATAGGACTAATGTTTGAACCTCCTCCAAGGATCTGACACCACAACCTAAATACAATAAGCATTTAACTAGTATTAACAAAAATATGTTAATAATTGATAATAGTAATTGGAACAAATTAAACATTTGTTGACTTGAATTTGCCTTTCATTGCCCTCCTTGCCTTTGCCTCCGCATCCTCACCCACTTCACAGTAGCAGGCACCATCTCTGAACACAATTGAGTTAATTTATTTAGGGGTTTACACCATAGACCTGATGGTTTGTACAAATGGCATCAATGCCCTTCCTCCCCTCTCTCCTCCCTCCCCCCTTCCCTTTCTCTTTACTTTCTTTAGTCATTGCACATGACCATCAGAGGCTATTGAGTTTGTCATTTCCAATCCAGTGGCCAGTGACAGAAATTCCACTTGATCTTTCAAGTGTGTGGATTGATTCATGAGGCCTGGGTTCCAGGAATATACACATTATCTCCATGGCTTCGGTCTGACTCTATTTATGTGTGGTTCAGAAATTCTGAATTCATGTGAAAAAGCCCCCTCCTGGCTACACAGTAGTGATTTCAAAAGATGCTCGACATTTTTTAAGACTCATGATATGGGTGAGTAATAAAGGTCACTGAGAGAGGATAATTTCTCATCTTTTGAAGCCCTGTGGAATTTAACAACAGTATGCACGCATGCATGTGCATGCGTGCGTGTGTGTATGTGTGTGTACACCGAAGTGTTTTATTGGAGTTGGCTCTAAACAAGGCACAGATATTTTCTCAACAAGTATTTAAAAAGACCTTGAGAGGGGTCAAGGATGTCCTGTTCTGAATGGTCTGTTCTGTTTTGAATGCCCTCTGAGGATGACCTCAAGTCTATGAGCTCTAGAAAGCAGCTCTGTGATGGTTGAATTTCTGTCTTTAAACCCTTTGGACCCTGCATAGGGGCTCCTCATAGTAGGCAGAATTAGACCTTGGATCAAAAACAGACTAAGAGATCCTTAGGGTTGAGAAGGAGCTTAGAAATCACCCTGTCTTGTTTCCTCATTTGATAGCTGACAGAACCAAGGCCCAGACAAGGACAGAGACTTGATTACAGTCACACATCTACCAACAATCGGAGTCCAACACACAAGCCCAAGCCTTCTAACTCTCCTTTGTTCTTTTACTTGCATCATATAAAGGCCCATGCTAAATGCAGAAGCTTTAAAATGTTTAGGACCAGGTCAAAATTGTCCTTGGAGGAGGGTGGTGGGTTCACAAGCCAAGGTTAGATGAGGCAGGCTGCAGTTTTTCTGAGGAGCAGTGATTGGGAAATGTGAATTTGGGCAATTTTCTTTCTGTCAAAGAAGACAAACTTCAAACCTTTCCTTCTTCCTCCACTGAAAAGGCACTAAGGAATATGGGTTCATCCATTTTATAGTTTCAGTGGAGTAATGAGAGAAGGTGCAGGGTAGGGGAAAATTCACTTGTGTGGAAATCAGGAGGGACCTATGTTTGAATTCTAACTCTAGCATTTACTAGCATAGGCAAGTCACCTATCTTCCTTGGGCCTCAGTTTTCTCATTTGTAAAATGGAATAGTAATGCCTGTAGTAATTTGACGCAATAGGGTGACTGTGTTCTTTAGACCCTTTCTAGTATAACATACCTCTAGGTTATTGTACATATCAAATGAAATATGGTATGTCCAGCGTTTATCAAACCTTTACTTAACTGTTCTTATGTTGTATAAGATCCCCTGTGTAGCATGTGAGTCCCTTGAGAGCAAGGACTTTTAGTTTTCGTCTTTGAATTCCCAGAGCCTAGTACAGCATACTTTATTCACCTCTAACTAGCTGCCTGACCCTGGGCAAGTCATTTAACTCTGTTTGCCTCAGTTCCTCATCTGTAAAATGGGTATAAAATGGCAAACCACTACAGTATCTTTGCCAAGAAACTCTCAGATGAAGTGGTAAAGAGTCAGCTATCACTATGACATCTCAACAACAACAACTTATTCTACAATCTAGAGAATATCAGTCTACTTGTTTCTTGAACTAGACACTCCATTTTCCATCTCCATGTCTTTGATTGGTGTCCACCATGCCAGGGATGCTGTCCTCTCTTACCTTTGCATCTTGCTTTCCCACACTGGCCTATGACTATTCTTCTCAGGGAATACTCCATCTCCCATCCTGACTTTGTACCAATCCTTGCCTCTACCTTTTAGTTTCCTTGATTTCCTCTGAGATTTATTTCAAATCCTTTTCCAGGAGGCCTGTAGCATGGGCTTTCCCTATTTTGTCCCTACTAGTACCTTTCTCCCTGAGATTTTCTTCCATCTACGCTATCAATATATCTGGACATGTTAGTAATTTACATATTGTTTGCTGATTAAAAGGCTAAGTCCTTGAGGTAAGAATTATTTTTGCCTTTCTTTGTATCCCTGGCACTTAGCATAGTTTTTGGCATGTAATAAATGCTTCTTTGCTTCACTTGACCTAGTAGGTACTCAGTAAGTATTTTTTTTGGATTGGATTTATTCTTCTATAAATGACAACTTTCTATAATTGTACATTTAATTCATTCTTCCGGGGCAGGTAGGTGGCACAGTGGATAGAGTGTCAAACCTGGAGTTAGAAATACTCATCTTTCTGAGTTCAAATCTAGGTTCAGATACTTAATAGCTGTATGACCCTGGGCAAGTTATTTAACCCTGTTTGCCTTAGTTTCCTCATCTGTAAAATGAGATGGAAAAGGAAACAACAAATCACTCCAGTATCTCTGCCAAAAAAAACCCCAAATGAAGTCACAAAGCATTGAAAAAATGACTGAACAATTCATTGTCATTAATTGTAATTAATTAATTAATTAATTCAGTTAATTACCTCTTCTTCTCCTACCAAACATTCTCCCAGAGCTACTAGCCACTGAGGTATGTTACCTGAATTCCTTGACTTTTCCTGGCCGACCCTCTGACAATAACCATGGAAGAGTCATGACATGCTACCTTAACAATGGATTTGACCTTTGAAAAGTCTACATTCTAAACAGACTATCTATCTGCTGCTTGTGGCACTACCTGGCCCGATGCTTTTGCCAATGTGCCTTCCTCTCACAATCTGTAAAATGAACAGTTTTGCTGATTCACTCCCCCGGGGCAAGAAAGTGGTTCTTTCATAAAATTTAGTAGTAGGAAGAGACGTCAGGAGTCATCTTGTCCAATCCCTACCTGAAGCATGAATTTCCTTTACAGCTTATCTCTCTCAACCCAGTGTCCCAAAACTATTGCTTGGACACTTGCAGTGAGAAGGAATTAATTATTTCAGGAGGAAGTCAGTTTTATTTTTTGGATAGCTCTACTTTTTCCTTCCTTTGAACTTGTTTGTCTCCTTTTGATTACCCATTAATCCTGTCCCTTCCCTCTGGAGCTAAGCAGAATGCCTCTAGCGACTGTGTGATCTTGTACTCCTGCTTAAACCCTAAAAACCATTAAGAGAGGGTTTTCCATTGAGTTTTATACTATCAGGGCTATTCTAGAGTCTCACCTGCATGGGAACAATCCCAGGGATGCGGTCCTTGGAGTCCTCTGGGATATGGGCTGTCTTCAGGTGACTATCTCCAGAAAGAGTCTGCAGATCTGCCCCCAACATGTCGGCCAGTTCCCCTTCTGAAGTGACTTGCCCATACTGGGTCTGGAGTTTTGCCAGCTTTGCTGCCATTCTGGACCCCACCTCTGGCGAGGCATAATTATCAGCAACAAGCTTTCCAGCTGTTTGGAGAATGGTGGGCACCTTGGAACGAAGGGTGACAATGCCCTGGGTGGTGATGAGGGCCTCTCTTGCCAGCACACTGACATCAGGCTCAACCCCAGCAATATCCCAGGCTTTGCCAGTGACTGGGCTGATGGCCACTTGGGTGGGCATGGAAGCATAAAGGGGGCTGTTACCCACTTGGTAAATGCCCACTGAAAGGGCCCCTCCTGCTGTGGGCTCACCTATGACTGTGGCCCGGTGCAGGTCCTTCATGGTGTGAGCAAAGGCCTCAGCTGCAGAGCCGCTGGTATGGCTAATTAGGATGTACAGGTCCTTCTGGGAACCGTAACGCTCCCCAGCCACCTGAGGCAGAGTCCAAACCTCCGTGGCCTGTGAGGTGGCCCGATCAAAGATGGTGTACAGGTGCTTACGGGGTTCAGCTTCAAAGAAGTAGGAGCAGAGGAGGGGCACGCTGGTGGAGTAGCTTCCAGGGTTGTACCTGAGGTCCACCACCAATGCTTCTGTGTTCACCAGCTTCTCCCACACCAACTCTATCAGCTGTGGCCCGATGGCTCGCACAGTCTCTGCCTCTGCCATCATGTCAAAGCGGAGGTAGCCCAGCTGCCCAGGGAGCACCTCTGTCTTGAAGAGGGCTTCGATGAGGTAAGTCAGCTCCTCAGGGGATGGGACCACATTTTGGGGTGGGGACAATTCCTCAGGGATTGGATCCCCAGGACTGTGAAATACATGTACACGATGATCCCCAGACACCTCTTGCAGGTCGCTGGTGAGCTGGGATGCTAACGACTCGAAGTCTACAGCTGTGCGGTAAGTCCCATGCACTAACTTGGCTCTTAACAAGGCGCTGGCCTGCCCTACTACTTCTGGGATTGCGTAATGGGCTTCCAGGAGGTGTCCTGTGTCTTCCACCAAGGCCCCAAGCCTCTGGTGAAATTCTATTACCTCCTTGGCTTTGTCTAGAGCTTCCTCAGCCAAGACTATGGCATCCGGCACAACTCCCCCTCCAAGCCAGCACTCCCCGTGGTTATCAATGAAAGTGAGGATGGGCACGGTGAGAACCAGGCTCCCATTGGGGGGCTGCAGCAGAGAAAAGGTACGGGTGTGCATCAGATTGCCTGCTGTGATTTCCCCAACCAGCGTGGCCCTGCCTAGGGACTGCATGAGGAAAGCAAACTCCTCCGCAGCCGTGGCAGTGTGGTGACTCGTGAGCAGGTAGACGCCTCTCTGCGCTCCATACGGCTTGCCTAGCAGCTCTGCCTGGCTGCGGTACTCCCGCGTCTGGTTGGTCTGGCGATCGTAGGTGGCAAAGAGGCGAACAGGGCCTGCGGCCGGGTCCTGGAAGTAGGACAGGAGCAAGGGCACTGCCGAGGAAGGCCCTCCAGGGTTGTAGCGGAGATCCATGATGAGATGGTCGGTGTCCTGAAGCGGTTCCCAAACCTGTCGTAGCACATAGGGAGCCACCGAGCCAAGGACCGAGGAGTCCGCAAACTCATCAAACCGCAAATAGCCCACGTTACCCGGCAGCACTGACACCTGGAACACGGAGTCCACCAGGGCCTGCCTTTGGGACTCCCCCTCGGGCAATGGCATGGACGTAGCTGTAGCAGCTTCCTCTCTGGGTTCGGCCCCAGCAGCGGCTTCCTCAGGCCTCAGAACCCGTACGAGGAGTCGGGGGTCCTCGGACACAGCCTGCAGTCCTGCGTTGAGTTTGGCGGCCAGATCCTCCTCCGTGAGCACTGACGAGTAGTCGATGGCAGCAAGGTGATGCAGCAGGGCAGGTACCCTATCGACCAGGGTGTAGTAATTCTGCAAGACTTCCATGAGGCGCTGAATGGCTCCTGGTCTGGCCCTGCGAAGGGTGAGGATGGCTAATGCTTTCTCCAGGGCCTGTTCTGCTGGAATCCCCACGCAGGGGAGCACCCCACTGCCCTCCCATGTCTGGCTCCCCCCACCGAGGGGACTCAGAGAACGTGACACGGGCACTGTGATGAAAAAGTCTGACTGACCGATGCGCAGCTTCCGGAGGTCTAGGGCCCCTCCCAGAGTCTGTTCTCCCACCACGATGGCCCGGCGCATTTTCTTGAGGATGTAGGCAATATCCTCAGCTACCCCTACAGTACGGTGACTGGTAAGGACCACCAAGTCCTTCTCCCCACTGTACCTCTCACCCAGCACCTGGGGCAGGGTCCAGATCTCTGTGGTGGTGTTTGATGGCCGGTCATAAACGGTGTCTACATGCAGCAGGATATCGCCCCCGTGTAGGTAGGAAATGACAAAGGGGATTCCTGAAACTTCACCTTCCGTGCTATGCTGAAGATCCAGCACCAGAGAGGAGGTCCCCATGAGCTTCTTCCAGATGTCATTCACCAGGAACTCCCCGACTTTCTCTACCACCTCCTGGCCAGGGATGTAGTCCACTCTTAGGTAACCCACATTACCGTCTAGTACCTGGTATTTGATCATTTGCTGGAGCAAGGTGAGTAGTTCCTCCTGAGTGAGGCTGGTGAGTTTGGGACTTTGCTGGGGAGCCTCAGCGGGACTGGGCTCATAAGAGATCACCAGTCTCGGGTCATTGAGAGACCCCTGCACACCAGCTGTTAAGACACTGGCTAGCATTTGGGGATCGGAGATATCCAAGATCTCTCCACTCTTGATCGCTTGTTCAATCGCTTCTTGCATCCCCATTAGGTTTTCTGGGAAGCAGTAGTTATCCAGTAAGATCTTGGCCATATCCAGAACCAGAGTAGGTTGGAAGATTTGTTCTGCATGGGCCACACTAAGTAAGAGGGCTGAGAACAGCAGGAGACACTGGCGGGTCATTGGGAGTCAGAAGAAGGAACACGCTTTGGAAAGAATCTCTCTTCCTTTTAGTCCACAGAGCAGTCTCTTCTGTGCTGTGTGTCTCTCTTTGTCAATGACTACAGACAGAAAGCCTTATGCTAAATATGGGAGCAGGGAATAAAGGGAAGGCTTTTTATCTCCATTAAACCTTTAATCTCATTAAATTGAAGTGCATCAGCCAAAGGGTGATAATGGTAGCCAGTCCCACTGTTTACAGCCCCATTAATGAATGTGAGTAAAGAACGTTGTTTACTGGGACAGGTTCATTGTACCCCCATCTTTGTGCTGCTACTGAATATGCCCCAATCCTCTCCTCTTTGGATCTTACTGATGCAATCATTGGTCCCAGTGTTGTTTAACACCAAGTAATTCAACTGTAAAGCTATTTGCTGGGAACTCACTTACCCTCTGGCAACTTCACTGCAATCACACACTCATCCCGTGAGCATAAAATGGAGCCAAATTCGCGCTGCCCTGATTGCCTGGATAATTGCTAGTAATCATTTGTATTTTTGAAACCCATCGCCTGGAAGGGCAATTTTCCAATGCTTTAGCATTTGGTTATTTGCAGTCTCTAGACAACACACGTTGATGAGAAAGCCATCTCAAAAAGCTACCACCCAGGACAGGCTGGAGGAGCCCTGCAGGACGGCTGCATTCACTCTCAGCCTGGTGCAGCAAAAACTGAAGGCACTTTAATCTTCATAATTCTTAGCTCATTAGGATTTGCTTTTAATGACCCCTAGTGACATATGGTGATGTCTCCCCACTGTTTTCAACCAATGGAAATACAGCTCCAACTACAATAGAGCTGAGGTTTGCTTTTGAAGGGCAGATGAATTCAGTAGGCCTTGGTATTGCATGTTTGGAAGGGTCTAATTAGGTATTTATTACAGAAGCCTAGAATATAGCAGAGTTGGGAGAAATCTCAGAGGCCAACTAGTCCAATTCCTACTTGATCTGGAATCCAATGTAAGTGATCTTCTAGTCTCTATCTGGATACTTCCAATGATGGGAAGCTCACCACCTCCCAAGGCTTTTGGACAACTCAATTGATAATAGGTTTTCCTTACAGTAGTCTAAATTCTTACTTTCTGTGACTACTATCTAGTGATTCCAGTTCTGTCTTTTGGAGTCATAGAAAATGAATATGAATACTCTCCCATATAATATTTAAATAATACTTATTGAATATTTAAATAACAATTATCATATCTTCCTCTCCCCACCCCAAATTTCTGCTTCAGTGTAAATATTTGACTTTTTTCACCAAGCCACATATGACATTTTTAAAAAGAATCTTTACCTTCTTGACTTTCTTCCTACTATATGCAATACAGTTTATGATTACTGATTCATGATAGGATCCCCTCCTCCCCTAGGAGAATTTTTTTTGTGTGGAAGGTTGATAAAACTGCCTCTCTTGATGAAGCTTCCTTGGCAACAATCAAAAAGCATTTATTCTCTGTTCTGTTCAGTTATGTCTGACTCTTCATGACCCCATTTGGGATTTTCTTAGCAGAGATCCTGGAGAGGTTTGCCATTTCCTTTTCCAACTCATTTTACAGATGAGGAAACTGAGGCAAACAGGGTTAAGTGACTTACCCAGGGTCACATAGCTAGTAAGTATCTGAGACTGGATTTGGACTCATGAAGATGAACCTTCCTAACTGTAGGTCCAGTGCTCTATCCAATGCACCCCTGATGCTCACAATTTGAGAGGGGAGGTAAGAGAGACGCACAAATACCTATAATTCAAAATGGAAGATACCTGCATCAGAGAGGGTGGAACAGGGTGAGTGTTGAAAGGAGAGTGTTCATCCAGCTAGAATAAAATGAAGGGGCACCAGCGAGACTACTGGGGGTTAGTTTTGTTAGTTAAGTAAGATCTTCCGGCTGTGGGCCTTCAGAGTCTTCTGGTAGTAATTTTCCCTATTTATGAATCTAGTGGAGCTGGACAAAGGTCAGATACTGTTTTCTGTAGAAATTCCACATAGTGGAAAATATGACAATTAGGTGGGTACCAGACTACCTAATAGGGCTGGAGATCCAGGCTTTCAATCCCAGTTGAGTCCTGAGATCCCTCATGGAGGGCATATTGGCAAAAGAAGTGTGTGTGGTATTCTGTAGCTAAGAGGTATTTAGAGGAAGCATTATATCGTTCCCAGAAATCCTCAGAGAATTGTCAGATACATTCAGAACATTTGGTTTCAGTATGAACTAGGCTAATTCTAGCTGGCTAACCTCTCAGAAACAGGTTAGAGAGCTGAACTTGAAAGCAAGAGGATCTGAATTCAAGTTCTGCTTCTGACCCTGATTAGCCATGTGATCACAGACAATTGACGTAACTTCTCTTAGCATCAATTTCCATAGCTAAAAAAATGAGGTTAGTAGTACCTGCCTCACAAGATTGCTGTAAGGCTTAAAAGAAAAGAAAAGGACTTTGTAGATTTTAAAACATGATAGAAATATTAGTTATTGTAATAAATACATTGAATCAACAGCTTCAATGAGCATAGGTAATAATAAAAAAAATCAAGTAACTGATGATAAGAAAAATGAAAAAAAGAAAAACAAAACCCTGGAGGTTTCACCTCACATCCAGTATATTTGTAAAGATGAAAAAAAGATTTGAATAGTTAGTGTTGTCAGAATTGTGGACTGAACTGAGCTTACATGCACAAGGACACTAATGCATTGTTAATGGAGCTCTGAATCAGTACAAGTGTTCTAGAAATCAATTTGGAACTATGCAAATAAAGAAGTAAAAATGTCCATATTCTTTTACTCAGAGATTCCAGTACTAGGAGCATGCTTCAAGGAAGCAACCAATAAAAAAAAAATCTCCATGCAGATTGAAACATTGATAGCTTTATCTTTTATGGTAGCAAAGAACTGGAAGCAAATTAACCAGCCCATCATGTGGGGAATGGCTAAACAAATTCTGGTAGGTGAATGTAATAGAATATTACTGTGCTGTAACTAATGATGAATACAGAGAAAAATGAAAAGATTTAAATGAACTGATGCAAAGTGATGTGAGTAGAGCTAAGAAAATATATACAATGGCTATCATGTTGTAAGTAAAGTGAACAAAATCAAATGAATTGTTTCAAAATTGCAAAGAACAAGATTGATCCCATAGAAAAGACATGAGAAGACACATTTGCAGATATATATATATATATATATATATATATATATATATATATATATATATATATATATATATGTATATGTGGGTATCCTTAGATTTGAAACTCTGTATACAATGTCAGATTTATTTTCCGATTTATTGATTGGTTTTGCTGACTTTTTTTTTTCTTTAAAAAAGGTCTTTCTTATAGAAAGACTATTTTCTGGAAAGGGGTAGGGAGAAAGGTAAGGGGGAAATTCAATGAATATAAAATAAAGATATATCAATATAGTTTACATTTCAAAAAGAAAATTATTTATACAGGATTATAAAAAATGGAAGGAACATTAAAGATCGTTGAATATAATACTTGCGTTTTACAGATATAGAAACTGAGATGCAGAGAAGTGTGATGACTTGACCAAACATATTGTTGATAAGTTGTTTCAGTCGAGTTTGCCTCTTCATGACCCTATTTGGAATTTTCTTGGCAAAGGCACTAGAGTCCTTTGCCATTTCCTTCTCTAGCTTATTTTACAGATGTGGAAACTGAAGCAGACAGGGTTAGGTGACTTGTCCAAGGTCACATAGCAAGTCAGTGTCTGAGATCAAATTTGAACTTAGGAAAATGTCTTCCTCACTCCAGGCCCAGAACTCTGTCCACTGTGCCATCTAGCTGCACCTTAACAATCATACAGAAGCAGTAATTGGTAGAAGTCAGGTTTGGACCTAGGTTTTCTCACTGCAAATACAGCATTTTTTCCATTTTGCTCTCATGCAGCAGGAATTCTTTGAAACTGAACTGACTGAATATCATGTTAGTATTTAGAGTAGGTCACTGAGTGCAAACCTCTCATTATACAGGTAAACCTAATCCTGCCTCACAAGGTTGCTATAAGACTTAAAAGAAAAAAAATGTGCTTTGTAAATTTTAAAACATGATATAAATTTTAGTTGTAATAAATCCACTAAATCAATGGCTTCAAGGAGTATAGGTTAAAAAAATGCTTCAAGTAACTAATGACAAGAGAAATAAAAAAACCCCTGGAGGTTTCACCTCACGTCCATTATATTTGCAAAGATGAAAAAAGATGGGAATAGTTGATGTTGGCAGGATTGTAGGCTGATCTGAACTTATGTGCACAGGGTCACTAATGCATTGTTAATGGAGCTGTGAATCAGTACACAAAAGCTTAAATAACTTGGGGGGAGATTACACCATTCCTTTCTCTTTTCTGTTTCAAACAGGAGAGAACATTGACTCCAAGTGCTATGATTTAAATAGGTTAATTCTTAGTATGTTCCTAGAAAGCAACTGAATGAAAATCCTCATTAGGCTCATCTGAGGATAACAACACTGAGGCGAAGGTAGACAAGTTTCCCCAAAGTATGGAAAGAGTTTGAGTCCTAGTCCACGCCCAAAAGACAGAAGATGCCAAGCAGATGCTGCCTGCATTTCTGATTGTTGGGGTCTGAATATGCCAGGTTAGAAACTGAGCACATCTTTTTAAAAAAAATTACTAATTTTTAACATTCATTTAACAAACAGTTCTAAATTCTCTCCCTGCCTACATCCTCTCCCTTACTCATTGAGAGTGCAAGCAATATATGAAAGTCTTTATACTTGTGAAGTCATGCAAAACATATTTCCATGCTTGCAATACTGCAAAAAAAGCAAGAGAAAGAAGATGAAAAACTATAAGCTTCAATCTCAGTTCCCTCTCTGGTGGCGAATAACATGAGTCCTTGGAATTCTCTTGGATCATTGTGTGGATCAGAGTAGCTAAGTCTTTAACTGTTGAGCATTGTTGCAGTGTTGTCACTGTGCACAATATTCTCCTGGTTTTGCTCCCTTCATTTTGAATCAGTTCACAAAGTTTCCTAGGTTTTTCTGAAATCAACCCTTTGTCATTTTTTATAGCACAACAATACTCCATCACAATCATATATCACAACTTGTTTAGCCATTTCTCAATTGTTGGGCATCTCCTCAGTTTTTTTGTCTTTGTCACCACAAAAAGAGTTGCTATGCATATTTTTGTGTATACAGGTCTTTTTCCTTTTCCTTTTATATCTTTGGGGCACATGCCTACTAATGATATTGCTGGTTCAAAGGGTATGCCCAGTTTTATAGCTTTTTGGGCATGGAACTAAAACTTTGGAATGATTGTGAACATCTAAGAGTTACCAGCTGTATTTTCATGACATTCAAATATCTGTAAAGTGAAAATTTTAAATCCTCTGAATATTTTGTCTGTGCTATTCTTTTAAGATCCTGATGAATTTTCTGTGGTTCTCCATTTTGATTTTTTTTTTTTTGCTTAGTCATCATTAGAGCAAGAAGTTTTCAAAAACATCCCTGGCATTTATACTTAACTTAAAGGTAATGGAGGTTACTGGAGGGTTACCCTTATCGTTCTTTCCTTGTTCTCCAGCAGTGAAATGGCTCTTCTCCTTTCAGTAGGGACAAGGGGAGTCCCATTGAAAGGTACCTGTAAATAATGTACGTACTAAGCACTGTGCTGGGAGCTATGGAAGATTCAAAGAAATTATTGAACCAGTTTCTGCTTTGAAGAATTTATGATATTGTGGGCCTGGTTCTATTACCCAGAATTCAGAGGTTAGGCTGTTTTAAAAGGAGTTACTCAGATTTACACTGGCCTTAGAGACAGTGTCTTTAATTCTTTATTCTCATCTGCAGGGCAGAAGAGGAGAGAACTGTTCCCAAAGAGTGCCGTTGCTATACAAGGATAGCATAAATGGGAGGAGAACAGATGTCAGTGGGGAATAGCATAGGTGGGTGTCCCCCTCCACCTCCAACTGTCTCCAGCTCCATAAGCAAACTTTGGTCTAGGACATATAGCAAGATGCACATTTGGATCCAAGTCTACAAAGACAGTCTGGGCTCAAACTTCATATGTGTATGTGTGTGTGTGTGTGTGTGTGTGTGTGTGTGT
>CM053769.1:518072088-518121451 GCA_028658325.1 Potorous gilbertii
GGAGGGGAGCGCTCCGCAGGGCAGGGCTCTGCTCCTATCCAGGATACCTTTGTGGTCGGTTTTTCAGGGCTCTCTGCAACGGAAATCTCCTTCACTGTGTTGCTGCGTGGCTTCCACTGTTCCAGAATTTGTCAGGAGTTCTTTTTAAAGGAAATCTATGGGCTGTGGATTCGGAGCTAGCAAATGTAAGTCTTTCTACACCACCATCTTCTATACCACAATTTATTTAGCCATTTCTCAACTGATGGACATTCCCTCAATTTCCAGTTCTTGGCCAACACAAAGAGAGCTGCTATAACTATTTTTGTACATGTGGGACCTTTTCCTATTTTAATGATCTCTTTGGGATACAGTCCCAGAAATGATTATTGCTGGGTCAAAGGGTATGCACATTTTTGTAGCCCTTTTGGCATAGTTCCAAATTGCTCTCCAGAATGGCTGGATCAGTTCACAGCTCCACCAACAACTTCAACTCTCTTACATCCTCTCCAACATTTATCATCTTCCTGTTTTGTCATATTAGTCAATCTGATAGGTGTAATGTGTTACCTCAGAATTGTTTTGATTTGCATCTCTCTAATCAATAGTGATTTAGAACATTTTTTCATATGACTATAGATATCTTTTATTTCTTCCTCTGAAAACTGCCAGTTCATATCCTTTGACCCTTTATCAATTGGGGAATGACTTGCATTCTTGTAAATTTGGCTCAGTTCTCTATATATCTTAGAAATGAGGCCTTTATCCCAGACACTAGTTCCCATTTTTCTGCTTCCCTCCTAATCTTAGTTGCACTGGGTTTTCTTGTGCAAAACTTTTCTATTTAAAGTAATCAAAATGATCACTTTTGCACTTCTCTTTCTCTTGTCTGGTCTGGGGATCCTTTCTAAGTCCTTGCTAACCATTGTTAAATTGCTAAACCAATCAACCCGAAAATCATTCTTTTGGGAAAAGGTAATCAAAATAAGAGAGAAGTTCAATCTTCTCCTTGTCATCTGTTACCACTGACTCATCTGCCCCAAGTACTGCCTGTCCTGATCCTTCTTTTGAGTTTAACAAATGAGTGAATGAATAAAGCATTTATTAAGCATTTATCATGTGCAAAGTTCTGGGGATAAAAATAATGAAGTGGAAATCTGCTCTGAAAAGTCTTATTCTAATGAGAAGACAATGATGGCAGGTTTCAGTCATAAGTCAGATGGCAAGTTCTTGTGGTTCTTAGGGTACGGAAGCAAAGGTAACATCTCTTCTTTAATATCACTCTTCACTGATAACAGTTTCTGATGTTGAGCTATTTGACAATGCCAAGAATTCTGGTGACAAGATCTTTTTTCTCTCCCGAGTCTTCAGTAGTTATGTCTGCGGTATCTACAGAAACAATTTATAGGTTACATCTCTGTGTCATGGGTTGCTTCTAAGCATGGTGGCTGTGAGGGCTGGGTTGAGAGGAGAAGCAGTAATCTTTCAGAACTTTGGTGCTTACCTGCCCCTTGGTAGCCTCTGCTCAACAATTGCTGTTAGTGGGAGTGAAGAAGGTAGCCTCCTTTTTTCATAGTGCTTTCTCAAGGATGGCTATGGTTGTCAGACTAGAAGGAGTCCTGGTGATCTGAAAAGGAGGAGAGATACTACTATTACTGATGCTTTTTCATCCAATTTTTCATTCATTGGTATCTGAGCACATGTGGTAGCCAAGATGGTAGAAGTAATTCCGCTTGCCTAGCGATGCCACCTTTTGTCTTTTTGTCAGAGGGCCTTTTTCCTTAAGCTGGCCTTATTTGACTGCCCCATTGATGGCACTTGGTGGGGACAGCTGGCTCCTTTTCCCCAGCATTTGCTTTTCTGAGTGATGACCATTAAAGCTAAAAAAAACCCATTTTGTTTTCCCTGGCATTCCATCAACAATCTCAGGTCATTCTGGAGTTAAATGTTTAGATTCTCTTATTACAAATTCTTGTATTATTACCTGGATAAATCCTCAGTTCTTGCTCTTGTTTATATGTTCTACACAAGTCTTTTTCAAATATGAATTTGTCAGTAAACTATCTATGCAGCTGTATTTCCTCATCAGGCAGCTCCTTTCTCTCCTTAAGACTCACATTTGTTTGTGTCTTCCCAATTTTATTCTTGAGTTTCCCATCCATCTTGGCCTCTCCTTTTCCATACAATTTTAGCAACAAATTTAAAATTTAGTAACATATTTAAATTAAATTAGAAGACATAGTTTCTGCCCTTTCCATGCTACCCCGAAGAGAGTTCTAGACAGCATTGTTCTTGTTTTCCATTGTGACTTTAAAGGGAAACTTTCACAAAGTCTGGAGCCCTAGATGTCTTGCAGATGAAGGAAGAGGATGTCCTGAAATTTCTTGCTGCTGGGACCCATTTGGGTGGCACCAATTTGGACTTCAAGATGGAACAGTACATCTATAGAAGAAAGAGTGATGGCATCTATATCAACTTGAAGAGAACTTGGGAAAAACTTCTGCTGGCAGCTCATGCCATTGTTGCCATTGAAAACCCACTAACATGAGATGTTAGTGTCATCTCATCCAGGAATACTGGTCAGTGGGCTGTTCTGAAATTTGCTGCTGCCACTGGTGCCACGTCTGTTGCTGGATGTTTCACACTGGGCACCTTCACTAACCAGATCCAGGCAGCTTTCAGGGAGCCCCGCCTCTTGGTGGTCATTGGTTCTTGGGCGGATCATCAGTCTCTGAGACATCATATGTTAACCTCCCAACCACTGCACTGTGCAACACAAACTCCCTACCTCACTACATGGACATTGCCCTTCCATGTAACAACAGGCAAGCTCACTCAGTGGGTCTAATGTGATGGATGCTGGCCCATGAAATTCTACATATTCATGGTACCATCTCCTGTGAACACCCATGGGGCATTATGACTGATCTTTACTTCTACTGGGATCCAGAGGAGAATGAAAAGGAAGAGCAGGCTACAAATGAGAAGGCAGGGACAAAAGATGAGTTTCAGGGTGAATGGACTGCACATGCCCCAGAATTCACTGCTACTCAACCCGAGATTGTCTGAGTGAGTACAGGTGCCTTCTGTGTCCATTCAGCAGTTCCCAACTGAAGAATGGCTACTGAAGCCTGGTCTGTGGCTCCTAATGCTCAGGCCACTAATGGGTTGGAACTACCACAGAGTGATCTTAAGTTTTACCCCAGATACTCTAATAATGTTGGAAAAAATGATGATGGAAAATAAACATTGGTTTTTTACAAAAAAAAGAAGATATAGCTTCTAATAATTCTTCCTCTTCTTTCCCTATTTGTTATTTAGTGTTTTAAGCAAGGAATTATGATAGCAATACCATGAATTAAATTATCAGTATGTGTATATCAGCATGTTTGCTAAAGTGACAGATAACTAAATATTTGTTTTCCTACTTTTTCCATTTTCAATTTGGGGGCATAGTTAAGTTGGTGCAAGGAAAAGGGCAAGGCAGCTGTTGTAGCCCCAACTCACTGGTTTGGTATTTCCCACACCAAATGCTTGTTGATTTATTGATCTCTAATCAGGGTTGTATGCTTTTGGAACCTCAAGTTCCAAGTATTTGGATACTTCTCATCAGACATTTCTCTAGTTCTTTGTTAGTCAATGTTGGTCAGTATCAGAGTTTTAGTTCAAGTAATCAGGGGAGGAGACAGAAGAAAAACAGGAATGGGACATACAGGTCAACTAAAAGGAGAAAGAAGATTGCTTGTTTTCCTCTTACTGTTATGGCAGGAAAAGTCTTTTTTTCTCAGCTAACAGCTGTTCTTAAAGTTCCCAATTGGGACTGAAAAGTAACACGTTTCGAGTTGGAAGGGATTTTGGACATCATTATTTTATTGATGAGGCTCCTGAAGCCGGGAGCTGTTAAGCAATTTGCCCATGGTAAGTAATTGGCAGAATCATGTTTTATTGCGGATGTAGTAGCTATGACTAAATTGGGAGCAGGAAAAGAAATGTATATATTGGACCAGAGTTATGGATTATATGGGGAAAAACATTTTCCCTATTATTTTATATTCTGTGTGGTAGAGGGAGAGAAATATGAAGTTAGGGTGGGGGTATTATATATAACTGAACAAATACTACATTATGTGTACAATTTAAAATGTTTAATTGAGATGGAGAACAGAGAGGCTCATGGGAGGAGGGTGTCTAGAAGCCATGGATATTCAGGTTTAGGTACCACGTGAATTAGAGAAGTTGTCAAATTTTCTGCTGGCTATCCTTGTAGCAACTTTGAGTTACTGTTCTCTTTCTTTCCTAGTCCTCTTCCCCATTTGGTGGTCATCCTGACAAAGCTTCCAACACACACCTGTGTATGTACCCACACACACATGTGTCCATGTTCAGTCTGATTCATGGTAGCCTCCTGGCAACCAAGGGATATTTTTCTTACAGCATCTGGCTCTGCAAATGACCAGCCACATTGTATAACTGACTCAGAGACTGGCAGGGTTATTGACTTGAGGAAACATTCTCTGGCATTATTTTTAGCTCTGGCTGAGTGATGAGTTGACTTGATGGGTTTGTCTTCTTGGGTGCCATTTATTTTTGAATTCTCCTTTGTGAGTTGTGGGTGTTGTGCTTAGCTCCCACTGTTTCAGTGTCTGTGCATCTGTCTGGCTCTGTATATGTGGATGTGTCTCAACACTAGGGACAGCAGGACACTAATTTTTCCTTTGTGAAGAGGAAGGAGCATGGCCTTTCAGTTAGCATGTAGGCCTTGGCACAGGTTATTCAGGGCTTCTCTCCCAGTCTAAGTCTTACTCACTGTGTGGTCTTGGAAGAATAGTTAGTGTCTCTAAGCCAGTTATCAATGGCACAATCACAAACCAGGAGGACAGAAGGAGTGGTGTTTTGCAATGATTGGCCCAGGGCCCAGAGCTAGTTAAACCATGTAGCAATAACTTGGGATCAAAATGAGAAAGTATGCACACTAAATTTGTGGATGTCACCAAGTTGGGTGGGATGGCCAGCAGGACATTAGAAGATAGAATTTATGTTCCCAAAAGCTTTGACAAGCTGGAAAAATAAGCAGAGACAAGTGGGCAGAATTTCAATAGAGCCAGAGTTCGGAGGACCTCTAAAGGGGATCCTTCAACAATTCTACCCTTATTGATGTGATTTGAACTTACAGTGTCATAGAATTGGAGATGGAAGTCATCAGGTCCCATTGCCTCATTTTACTGATAAAGAAACTAAGGATGGGAGAAGTCAAATGATACACACACACACACACACACACACACACACACACACACGTTTTCCAAGATAACTGCTATCAGGGCTGGGATGACCTCTGTCTTCTAAGTCCCAATTTAATATTTTTTCTTCCATTATTGTGATTCTACCTACTTATTCCTTACTATTTACCTTCCTCCACAAGTATTCTGATTAGTTTATCGGACAAGCTCTAATTATGCTCCAGAGAATGGGACACAGAGTAGAAAGATTTAGATTAGGGAGAGGACGAGGCCAGGTACCTTGACAAAAGATGGCAGGTTGGGATAGGAAATCATATCAGGGGTGGGAGTGGGAGGAAGAAGGAATTAAAATATGGAGAGCAGCATGGAAAGAGGTCTGACTTGGAAAAATGGGATACCCTAAAGGTATGCGAAAGGAAAATGAGAAAGTGAAAAAAAGGAAATTAATGATAAGAACTCCTGTTTATATGGTGTTTTAAGATTTATAATATACTTTCCTGTGTGGAAGCTAGTGCAAATATCATTATCTTCATTTTATAGATGAGAAAATTGTGAGTCTACTCTTACTCAAATGACTGGCCCATGGCTATCAAGCTGGTAAATGTTGGAGACAGGATTTGAACCTTGGCCTTTTGAGTCAAGATCTGGTAGTCTGTGCCTTATTACAGTGAAGATAGATTTAGCCTGTATCATATTTTGCTTTGGGTTGGTCCTGCTTCCTACGATTCTGTATACTGTTCAGTCCCTGATACCAATACTGCATCCAATTTCCATTTATAGAT
Organism: Potorous gilbertii; assembly: GCA_028658325.1. Taxonomy (NCBI): domain Eukaryota; kingdom Metazoa; phylum Chordata; class Mammalia; order Diprotodontia; family Potoroidae; genus Potorous; species Potorous gilbertii. The sequence continues at coordinate 518,078,090 of CM053769.1, forward strand.
GCTAGTCTTTCCATTTATAGATAATATTTTATAATATTTTGGATAAGATTTGCCCATGTGTATAAAAAAAAGAGAGAAGCAAGATGCATGACACATTGATGGATCTCCTCTATGGATTGTTCATCTAACTGTCTATTACAGTTTGAACAATAGACTTTCCTCATCAATATGTTTATTGCCTGTGTAGGACAACTAGGTGGTGCAGTGGATAGAGCACCAGTGCAGGAGTCAGGAGGACTTGAGTTCAAATCTCACCTCAGACACTCGACACTCACTTGCTGTATGACCTTGGGCAAATCGTTTAACCCCAATTGTCTCATCCTGGGTCATCTCCAGTTATCCTGATGAATATCTGGTCACTGGATTCAGATGACTCTGGAGGAGAAGTGACGCTGGTGACCTGCACAGCCCTCCCTCACTCAGAACAAAGTCAAGTACAAGTCATGTCATTATTTTTCTCATGGCATGGTCTTCTTCAGCAACGAAGGACAAACACACTTGCCTATTTCCTGTGAGGATACTTGATCAATTTCTTTTGAGTGATTGTGGATCTCATTTGAGAGGCTCTACAGTGCTTCAGGGCTTGTTACAATTAGAACAAAGTGACCAGTAAACAGAAGCAGGTGTGTGGCAAACAGGGCCTTAGTGCTTATAGAGAATTCCTATTCCATTTGGAGCTGACCAACCTCCATGATGATAGCACACATCTTCAGAATGCCTACATCTTTCTGTTTTGTGTGTGTAGCGATACTAATAATGAGGTCATTAAAAGAAGAGAAATTACTTAGAAACAATGATATTATTTTGTGTAGCTTTTCTAGATAATTGTCTTATTTAAATCTCACCACAACCTTAGGACAGAGACTGGACACAAATTATTGTTCTCATTTTCCAGATAAGGAAACTGAGGTTCAGAAATGTGAATTGCCTTTAGCCCAGTCACGTTAAGAGTTAGTGCTAGATCTGGGATTAGAAGCTACATCTTTTGACTCTTGGTCCAGGTGTTGGTTGTTGAAAGGTGAGATAAAATAGCTTGTGTGTATATACACACACACATATATGTACATAGAGGTGTGTATATTTGTGTGTACCTGTGTGTGTGCATGTGTGTGTTGTGTGTGTGTGTGTGTGAGACTGGGTATCACCCAGAAGAAGTGTCTAGGTTATACCCAGAGCAGGTCTTAAAAAATTCAAAGTTAGCATCTTCGTTTCTGGTGACAAGTATTCCTCCTTTACATGGTTAGGAGAAGTCAGCAATAAAAGCTCAAGTCTCTCTGCAGAGAAAGAACTAGGGAACCTCTGAGGAAAGCATTTAAAAAGCACTGACTGGCCAGTTTAGCCCCTTCCTTTGCCCCTTTGGTGCTACAAAGTACTGGGTGACATTCAAGGGGAGCCATTCTCCTTAAACTGTGTTTGTTGGCAAATTAGCCAGTTAGAGTTCCAGGTTTGTGAAACCAACTCTTCAGAACCTAGCGTCAGGCTCCTCGGCCGCCCCAGAAGGAATTCAGGATGGGAGTGGTCACCATGCCTGTATATTCTGTTGAAAGGAGCTTACAGCACATCCTTCTTCACTGCTGGAAAAGTTGTCTTCTGGAGGTCTAGCCCTCAGCTCCTGTTCAACTTTTCCATGTTCTTGATCCTGATCTGATTTAGCTTTCCTTTTCCCCACTAAATTTTCCCACTAAAATTTCCTTTTTCCCACTAAAGTTTAATTATTTACTCTTTATATTACTGTCTGATATCCCACTCTGCACGTGGCCTGCCTATTTCAATTGACCAGGGTGGGATTTTCTCCTTCACATGACCAGACTTCTAGGAGCCAAGGCAGGCAGTGAATTTGGCTCCTCTCATGTTTGGGGCACCAGTTCTAGCTGTTCTACTTTAAGAGATCCTGCTCAGACTGGACCCAGTTCTCCTCTCCTAGTTTGTTCAGAGATTGTGGCCTATTGATCCCCAGCCAACCTGTAGCCTCTAACCAAGCCCTGATACCAAGACATTGTGTTTACCATTGGTATTACCAGGATTTTCTTGGAGAACTATGGGTGGGAGGTGACAGGAAGCCAGTCTTCCACACCTCCTAGGAATTCCTGGTTCTTTGACATTTGGCCAAGGATGCACTGTAAATATGACTTAGCCCTCAGATAAAACACATAAGTTTCCTTGAGAGACAAGGGCTTCCTTATAGAGGATTAACATGAACACAGTCTATTTTTGGAAATTTTAATTTTACACACACAGGCAAATCTTATCCAAAATAACATCTATAAATGGAAAGTCTACCATTTAACATGAGGGCTAATGATTCAGACTCAGACACTGAAAGATTATATTGGATTGTACCCCAGAAGAGTTCCAACACCAAACGTCAAGCCTAGAATTCAGAACCACTTTATAGCAGATAGCCTCAAGCCTACCTGTGCAAGGCTGCCAGCAGTCTGTATGTTTTGCAAGATGAGAATGTAGACTGTTGTGAAAGAAGAGACTGTGTTCCATTTTCCACTGAGAGAATATAATAGGTAGCATTTACATAGCACTTTGCAGTTTTGTAAGGCTTTTTACATGTTATCTCATCTGATCCTTGAGGATACATTAAAGTAGGTGATACTAGTTTACAGATAAGGAAACTGAGGCTGAGGGAAGTTATACAACTTGAAGAGTAGACAAAGCGTTTCTCCCAGTTAAATACCTTCACACTCAGCCAGCTTGCATTCACTCTTATTCCTTAGACATCAGGCAGCATCTGGATTCATCTTCCTATAAACTTCAGACTCAAGAAAACCCCAGCATAGCCCAAGGTTATCTAGACTAAATACCTGCTTCAGAAGTTGTAATGGAAAGGTGACTTGTACCTTCCTCAGTTCAGAGATTTTCAGCTTCATTTGTGGGGTTCTATGCACTGAAAGATGCAGCTATTAGGGTCATCAACTGAAAGTCACCTTATTGAGCTAATTACATTGACCCGAAGATATTCTCACCAAGACCTCCTAGTGGGGATTGATAGGTGTCTCACTAATAAGCTAGGATGCAGAATTCAAATTTTGTTAATATTACTATTGATATTTAAGTAGGCAGATTCCTAACAAGTAGACTTCCATCAGGAGGAATGGTGGTTTGTGAATTTGGTCATGTGGACCAAGCTGTGATCTTTTTCTAAGACATAAATATCTAAGTTTCAGATTACATGATGTATGATTCAGTCAATTATACTTCCATAAATTAATGGTTTTTATTAAATAAAATAAAAATTACTAACTGGTCATAAACTAACATTAGAATACCTTTTTTCATAGTGACATGTTGTACAGCAAGATTTCAGCAAATACAAATACCCATGTAAGACTTCCAGATGTTTTAGAATGTGGTTTGTGCTAGACACTAAATAAGCTGGACCTGTCCCTTTTCTTCCTTCTAAACATTTGCATAGTTCTACTCTGATGCCTCATCATAGCAAGAGGTGATGTGGATTCACAAAGGCCATGCCATTGGGATTCAGGGTCTAGCATTCCTGAGCTCACAAGGCTCTAGGTTCAGCCTGAGAACTGGTCAGTCTAAGGGTGAAGAAGGTTGTCACCAGAAAGCTGGCCTCCTGGTGATGGTGATTTTTTTCTTTATCCAAGCCAATTCATGATAATTATCTACAGAAACATGGAGGGGTTTGTAATGAACACCTGCCCAGAGAGCATCCAACTTTTGTTTTTCAAATATTCAAGTCCAGTGTCAAAGAGGACTGAACTGTTTCTGCAGTTAGGTTAGAGTGTTGAATCTGGAGTTAAGAAGATATGGATTCAAATCCTTCCTCAGACATTGACTAACTATGTGATCCTGAGTTCACTTCACTTTTGTCAGTTTCCATATCCTCATCTGTAAAATGGGACTAAAGAGGTAAGTAGCAACTCCCTCTTAGAGCTGTTATAGGGATCAAATGAGATAGTATTTGTAAATGACTTGTAAACCTGAAAGCTCTATATAAGAATTGTTACTATTATTTTGGGCAACTAGATGGTAGAGAGAATAAAGTACCAGGCCTGGAGTCAGGAAGACTCAACTTCTTGAGTTCAAATCTGGCAGCAGACACTTCTTAGCTGTGACCCTGAACAAGTCACTTAACCCTGTTTGCCTCAAGTTTCCTTATTAATAAAATGAGCTGGAGAAGGAAATGGTAAACCACTCTGGCATCTTTACCAATAAAACCCCAAATGGAGTCACAAAGAGTAGGACATGATTGAAAATGATCGAACAATAAGTTCTCAATCTTAAATTTGGATGGTGGCTTGAGCCAGATAACATTAATATAATTATGCAGAAAAGAACTTCCCTGAAGACAAGTGCGTATGACACCTTTGGTGTAAAGGCTTGCTGATCCCTTCTCAGGGCTGCTCATCCACTGTTGGTGTCCACCGGGCACTCAGCTCTCACCTGTGACTCCAAAAACTGTAACCTATACAGCAATCACACCCTGGTAAAACTATCTTGGCAGATGGGCTAAACCAGGTTAAGGGGAACTTACAAGCCTCAAAGCTGTTGATGAGTTAGGGGGATGTATACTCCAAGCATGTCAAGACTTCCCCTGGCAGAATGGGCCTATGAGAACAATTTATTTCAATGGCCATGAAGGTGGCTGAAACATGTTGTGAAGAACTTAGAAGTTGGTCAGAAGTTGAAAATGCCAAGGTCATCTACTGCATCCTGGGCCATCACCAGTAGTCTTGACTTTTGTCTCACCACTGGGCTTTAATGACCCTGGAAGAGAGAGAAAGAGGCCAGTAATGACTGCACAGGTGTGCCTCACTTAAACCCAATTTACATGGAAGTCAAGACATCACTATGATATCGTGATGTCACTGGTCCTCTTAGAAAATGAAGGACACACAACAACAGCCTTGACCATAGTGAATTCTTAATGAATACTTGCTCAATTTAATTGACTACAAGTGATATAGGCACAGGGACTCTTAGAAGACTGCATTCTGTGCTTTGAAGGTCACTGCAAACTTCCCCTCTCACAAAAAGGAAAATGGCTGGGATTGTCTGAATTTCTGAAACTTCACCATTATAGATTCATTTATTTCAGTTTTAAAAAATTCTTATCAACCAATGTTTAAAGGCAACTGAGGCAGTTCCAACCAAACTAAGGCTCTAAGGCAGGAGTTCTTAACTCTTTTTGAGTGTGTGATGGATCTCTTTGGAAGTCTGGTGAACACTGTGACTTTCTTCCTAGACTACTGTTTTTAAGTGAATAAAATAAAATGCATAGTGTTAAAAAGGAAAAGCAATTATAGTTGAAAGATATATCTTTTTCTCATCCAAGTTTCAGATCCAGATTTCTTGGAGTTCTCTGGATTCCAAGTTGAGAATCTTTTCCCTAAGGGAATAAGATGCAAGTTAAGTGTTTGGAGGTGGTGTTGGGGTGGGAAAATGAAGACCAATATTTCTAGCTGTGGTCAGATAAAAAGCAGGTATGCCAGGAAGGAAGAAGTTAAAGGTGAGATGGGAGGGTAACAAGGATAATTTTCCCTAACTTCAACATTTTCCCAAGGTCTGATCCTGATATCCATTTTTAGTGACTAGAAAAGAAGAACCACTTATATGAACTGATGCTGATTAAAATGAGTAGAACCAGAAGAACACTATACACAGTAACAGCCACAGTGTATAAGGACTGTTTCTGATAGATTTAGCCTTTCATAGACATGCAAGAATCTAAAACATTCCCAAAGGACTCATGAGGCAAAATGTCATCCCATCAAGAGATAGAACTATAGAATCAAAATGCATAATGAAGCAGGCTATTTTGTCTTATGTTTTGTTTTGGTTTTTCTCATGGTTTCTCCCATTTGTTTTAATTCTTCTGTGCAACATGATTAATGTGGAAATGTATTTAATAAGAATGTAAGTGTAGAAACCATATAAGATTGGGGAGGGAGGAGGGTTAGAGGGGGAGAAAATTTTAAACTTATGGAAGCAGTTGTTGAAAACTGAAAACAAATAAATTAATTAGATTAAAAAAAAAGAAAAGAAGAACCTTTGTGCCTTTTCTGAATCGATTAGGACAAGGTAGTAAGTGATTCAGTTACAAGATGTTTGCTGGGCAAGGTTGTGATGGAAATTGATCACAAAGGAGTAAATGACTCACACAAGATCAGTTTATGCCAGAAATAGGATCTGAACCCAGGTCTCTCTAAGTTAAAGACCTCCTCTTTATCCATTCACTATCATGTCATTAACTCCCATTAACCTGGGTCACTGATCAGTTAATTCCATTTCCCTCATATTTCTGGGATTTAGCTGAGGAAGAGATTTACATATAAAACATTAGAGGCATGTTGGTATACTTTCTTACTCCCTGTACCATTTAGGAAACTCCTCCAAAGACTTTGTTGCTATCAGGCTGAACCATTTGTGAACTCCTCCATATGAGTCTTCTGAAGAGACATCATCTCCATTTTAGGACCCACATAGGAAGCCATGACCTTTTGGGAGAACTGTGCTCATCTAAGCTTTGTCAGGGACCAAGATGAGGGATCTGATGTGGAATTTTGTGAGAATTCTGGTAACGCCTTGTAAAATAAAGATCTAGTATTTTACTATCTGATGTCTTTTTTTTTTTAAGTAGGTTACCCCTCCCCCTCGCTCAATGACATATGGGTTGGTTTTTCAGGATGTCTCAGTCTGGGAGGCTGAGCTATATGGTGGGCTGTTTGGGTAGGAACTATATCTTTGAGGTGGAAATACCAAGCAGCCAGAGGTTCCGATTTTGGAAGGTATCTGAACCCTCCTCCCCCCTTTCCAGACCTCAAAGCCTGAGCTGGAGAAAATGACAAGAATAGGGCTTCTTGACAGGATTACTGATCCACTAGTGAGATATAGGACCGCAGGAGAAGGGGGAGATCCAGCTAGCTTAATTCCTCATTGAGCTGATGTCCGGAGCAGTATTTTGGTTGAGGTTGGGGGCTGGAGTGGGCTGGGGGGTAAGTGGGGAGAGTTATGGAATTTTGGTGGGGTTTCTGGAGACACATTCCCCCCATCAAATTAAAGGCCTGTTTTCCAAGGGAAATTTGATGGAAGGAGCCCCATGTTTTTCTAATGAAACGGAAGCCTGAGCTCAGCAAACAAAAGGGATTCTTGTTTGAAAGTAATTCTTGCCCCAGCTTCTAGGACTACCAGGGGAATCAAATTAAAAAGAAAAAAAAAAACAGGCAGCAGTACAGACGCCAAGCAGTGCCAGATTCAGAGGGAGCTCAAAGCTCAACTGTTCAGACCCCACAGTTTGGGGGTGTGGAGGGGAAGGGATTGGGGGCTGGGAAACTGCTGTCCACATTGGCCAACCCAAGGTTCTTTAACCCTTTAGCCCCAAATAAGTCAAGAGAAAGCATTGTTAGGTCATCTGTTCAATCCCTGCTGTAGACACTTATTCCTCCACCACAAGCCCAACAACACTTCTATCCCTCCATCCCCCCCCTTAGATTTTCAGGTACTTATAATCTCAAAGTGTCAGTCCTTTGCCAACTGAAACTTGGCATGCAGGCCCTCAGCTCAGCAGGGGTTTGATCGCCAAATCTGACAAAAAGTACTGGCATTTTCAGAAGTCACTGGAGTCCAAAACCAATAGATTTTTGCCCCCCATTCCCTGCACTTAAAAAGAAAGATTGTGTTTTTGTAACTCTCAGCCTTGCTGACTCTCCAATCTACTGAGTAAGCCCTTACTGGCCTTAATGCTGACAAATGGTGGGTTTGTCAGGAACAAGGTATTACCCTTATGCTCTAAGTGATTTGGGGGGGGCCTGACAAAGGGATTATTAAAAAAGAAATAAGATTAGGGTACATGTGTGCGGTAGCTGCAGCAAGAAGATCTGGCCCTTACTTGATTTGGAAGTTATAGCCAGAATGGGAAAAATGACAATGACCAGATAATGACATTTAACTGGGAGAAGAGAAAACTTCGAAGGGATATGATAACTGTCTTTAATATTTGAAGAGATCATATAGGGAAGGGAGTTAGATTTATCCTGCTTGGTACCAGAGGGAAGAATTAGGAACAATGGGAGTGAATGGGGAAAAGATAAATTTAAATTTTTGTCAGGGAGAACTTAACAAATGGTTATATGAAAAAGTGGAATGGGGGAAGTAGGGCTTCAAGCAAAGACTGGTTTATTGGATCTGGTTTGTTCAGTACTGGTATGAATTGGTCTAGATAACCACAAAGGTGCATTGCATTCCCAATGTGAATTCCTGCATTCTGTTATTTTGTGATTCTGTACCATGCATTTAGAGTGAGAGATGCTTCCTGGGGCCAGTTCTAAGAAATAGCTCAGTCCTGAGTACTGGGTGTTCTTTACATAGTACTCAAAGTAAGTTTAGACAGGCCAATTTCAGCACAGTTTGATTGGGAGGAAAAGCACTGCTCTGACCTTGGTCTCCACTTTCTTCTCGCAGATAGTAGAATTGCATTTACCTCTGATATTTTCTGGAAGTAGTAGTGAGATAGTTCATTGACTGATCTGAGAGAAGAGAGTCCTTACTACTGCATTTGGGACACAAGAGGCTGGGCTACATTAGGGGTGTGTGTGTGTGTGTGTCTGTGTATGTGTGTGTGTCTGTGTGTATGTGCGTGTGTGTCTGTGAGTGTCTGTGTGTGTATCTGTGTCTCTGTCCATGTCTATATGTCTGTGTGTATGGACATATATAAACTTTCCCTATGCAGCAGAGTGAGTTGTTAGTTGTATGTCAGGAGTGACTTGGTAAGTATTTTTCTCTGTTAAATCCAATTTTCTCCAATGTTTTTTACTTCATAGATGTTGGTGCGTACTACTGAAATCCTTCTTGTAACTGAAAGCATTCCAATTAGCCACATAGTTTTTGTTACGTATGTAGTGAGCTAAATTTTCACTCTGAGTGTGGAAAATTTGTGTCTCTAGTTAAGAAAACATTCCAATTCTATTTTGATTATAAAATAAGGACTTGGGCTTCTTACTTATGTATCACTATGTTAAAATATGAATTGATCAGATGCATAGATCTTATCACATGCCTTTTGTGATTATGATTGGAAGAGGTATCAGTCTAGGGAACAATCACTAAGGGTAAAAAACAATGAAGCTTAGCATATATATATGTATATATATATATATATATATATATATATATACATATATATGTGTATATACATATGTATATATATATATACATATATATGTGTATATACATATGTATATATACATATAACTGGTAGGATACCAGTTAAATGTTGAGATTCCTTCGTTATTTGAAGTTATCTTTCCCTCATTAACTCTTATTTGGTTACTCAACAAGACCTACATGATTTCACCCATGACCATATGGTGATAGTATTTATCAGGCAGAGTGCCTAGCATATACTAGTTGGGTTGTTAATAAATGCTTGTTTTGAAAACCCTCCTCAACAGCCCCCATCTCAAAAACAATCTGAGTTTTTAGCATCTAGATGAAAAAGGTGGAATCTCCTGCAAGAAGTCAACAAAATATGAAACTTCTCTTGAGAGGTATCAAGAATTGTTCTTCTGTTGACTTAGAATGTAGTGATACCAAATGCTACTGCTTTATTTGTGAATGGTGGCACAAAACATAATGCTACACTGTGTTAAAAGAATATTGGCTTCAAAAAAAGTATGTCAACAAAGAAACACATGTTAAGTAGCTTACTGGTTAGCATTGCTAAATTGTATCTCATCACCATTGTATATTAATCTTGGCATAATGAAAAGTTGTGTCAAAGTGATAGATTAAAATGGTATTTTTAATAAAAAAAAACTCCCTCAATTTCCAAGAATCAATTAGGCTAAAATAGAAAAAGGCACATTTGTGAATTCTCAATGAAGAGAAATGATAAAAAAGCAATCATTTTTGAGAAGAGTTGAGCAAAGTTGAAGGAGATGCATAAAATAATTTTCAAATGACTAAAAACTGTCTAGGAAACTACAAGGCAGAAAATTAACACGACATTGTCAATCATCTTTTCAAAGCCTATGAAGTCATGGGACTTAATCTTGTCATTAAAGATCTCTGTTAGGTTTACATTTAGACTTCTTCCAAGCAAATCTAAGTTCTATCAGTGATAAGCATGGAACATACTTTCACTTAAGTAATACCACAGAAGAAAAACAATATTCAGGCAGGTGGAGTCAAAGCATACTTGCTACATACTATTAGTTACTGAGGATGGTTGTTTTAAAGGCAAAATATAAGAGGAAATCAGCAATGACGATATTTTAGGTGAGGAAAAGGAGCTCACTTTTGTTTAGCAAAGGACAATATTTTAGATTACGAAACTGTGATTTATATAAAGATAAAATAGATGATAAAAATATAATAGGTGGTAGATAAAATGTGAAGCCATACCTGAAATCAATACAAATATATACATACGCAGATACTATAAGATTCACCTTATTTTATGGTATGATTCAAAGGATAGCTTTTTTTGTATGTATGTGGCTGTTGTCTGGTTTAATCAAACACAGAAGATATAAAAGGAAAAACGGGGATATTCTCTGGAGAATTTCTGTAGCACCCTCTTAAATCAAAATGTCAGTCAGAACAAGAACCCAGATTATTTGACTGCTAGATTGGTAATATTTCTACAAAATATCTCACTGCTACTTTATCAGAAAGCAACATTCAATGTTAGCAATTCAGTTTTGGGGCAGCTAAGTGGTGCAGTGGATAGAGCGCTGTACCAGGAAACGGAGATTCTGTGTTCAAATATGACCTCAGATACTTCCTAGCTATGTGATTCTGAGCAAGTCACTTAACCCTGTTTGCCTCAGTTTCCTCATGTATAGAATGAGCTGGGGAAGGACATGGCAAAACACCCCAGTATCTCTGCCAAGAAAACCCCAAGTGGTGTCACAAAGTGACATGACTGAAATGACCCAACAAAGCAAATCAATTTCACTGTCTAACATGTCCAAGTATGTGGTGGAGATATAAAGATTAAAAGACCTATGAAACATGGGTTTGTAACCTCTCTCTCTCCCCCACCTCCATCCCCTGCCTCCCCATTACCATTTAGTAGAATCCATTAGAGCTTCCACTCTATTGGCACATCCTTCAAGAACCAGGTTATATCCCCACCAGCTATGACACTGGAGTATGCCTTTGTAGAGGAAAGAATGGTAAGATAGTGACACATAGAAGACATCCACCTTGGGGAAGTTCCAAGCTCTCTTTCATTTTTCCTGGTAGGGGATTATAGTTATCCGTAATACATTTATTTCTTAACTCATCATTGCAATCTTAATGTGGGAGTGAGAGAGGAAAAAATGAAGCAAAGCTGGGAATTGGCTTGCTGGACTCAAGGGTCAATGAACCACAAAGGAAGGCATTCTGGGTAAGCATTCATTAAGAGTTAACTGTGGGCTAGTCACTCTGTTGGATGTTAAGGATATAAAGCCAATAAGAAAGCAATCGCTGCCCTCAAAGAGCTTCCATTTTATGAGAGCAAGAAGGGATAGGCATTTACTCTTTTACGTCTTTTTAGTCTTACATTCCCAGGTAAAATGGAAATTCTCTGTCACTATTAGTATAGATGGGGTAAGACAGATGGCTTCGGAAAGACATAACCCTAAGCACTTCAGCAGTAAGAAGAAAAAGTAGGAAAAGTCTAAGTGCTGTTCAAATTTACCAGGGTGCTGTAGGAGTATCTGATAATGTTAAGAGCAAGAATACCTTCATTTGCTTCCGAAAGCCATGTGAATTTATGTGCAAGGGATTTATTTGGACTGTTATCTACTGAGCTGAGGGTTCCATCCTCAACCTTCAGAACAGGGTAATAGAATAGCCTTCAAATGTTTCATAACGACTCAGTGAATTCTGATAATGGCTCATGTAAAAGGCATTCTCATTTAATCAGGCTCCTAGCTACCACCATGTAAACACTTTGATACACACAACTAACCTCCCCAAATCTGGCCCGACATCAAGCCAAGGTGATGGCTTTAAAACATTCAGTTGGTTGATTGGTTCCCATTGTTTGTGGACTCTGCTGGAGGCTCCACCTCTGTGATTTCCCAGGGAAACTGAGGGCCAAGAAACCAGTGGAGCACAAAAAAGAGAAATCCCCAGGGGAGGAGGTCTCAGAGGTTGTGACCTGCTTCCCACAGAGTTGGCCACTTCAATGTGTGGGGAAAGCAGTGCCATGGCTTCCAAGATGGTCAACTTTGTTCTGTCTTCCCACTACCAATCAGTAGTCTGCCTTTCTCAAGGTCCCCACAGAGGAAGTGTTTGCTTTGCTTTGTTTGTCCATGTAGATAAACAACTGATTTCTTTCATTATGGCCTTCTTGTGGGGTCTACCAACTATTGATCATTTGTTCTTTTTTCTCCTAATGAATGTAGTCACTGTCCTAGTTCACATCCCATCATTTCTCACCTGGACAATTATAAGAGTTCCCCGATCAATTTCACTCCTTCCTTCCCTCTCCTGTCCACTTCAACCTCCACATAGCTGTCAGATTTATTTTTCTAGACCACAAATATGATCACATAACTCTCTTACTAAAATATTTTTAGTGGCTCTCTATCAGCTCTAGGATATAATAGAAAATCCTCAGCCTGATATTTTAAGCTCTTCATATTTTTGTAACTACCTTTCCAGACTTATTTCATATTATTTCCCTTCATGCACTCTATTTTAGTGAAACTTGTTTCTGTTGTACACACAAAACATTCTAATTTTCCCTGGTCTTCCCTCACCTTCCCTTCCTTTCTCTTTCCTTGCTCAGTCTTCCCTTCTTTTCCCTTCCCTTCCCTTCCCTTCCCTTCCTTTCCCTTGCTTTCCCCTCCCTTGCCTTACTTTATCTTCCATTGCTTTCCCTTCCCTTCCCTTGCCTTGCCTTGCCTTCCCTTCCCTTCCCTCCCTTCCCGGCTTTTCCTTGCCTGGCCTTACTTTCTCTTGCTGTCCCTTGCCTTGCCTTCCTTTCCCCCATAAAGGGAAGAAAGATTTGTGTTCTAGGTTACATAAAGCACCTGTGGTAAAATCTCCAGTGATCAAGATTCCTAGGTCAGTAGTCTTCACCCTAGACCCTGACTTCCTTATGTACAATATTAGTTTCAGAGTTTTTCATTCAGTCCTATAAGGATCATGCCACCCCAGGTTTCTCACCTTCAAGGATTCTGTGCATGTTTCAGGGTTGGCAGTGCTCCTTTGTTTAGGCTTCACATAAGAAGGCTGAGAAAGAACTTAGTACTGTTTTCATGAAGTGTTATTATGTACAGAAGTGGCCCTTAAACTTTTTGGCCAAAGGACCACTTGGGTGAGGCCAAAGTTGTGGACCACCTCCCCCGTGCACTTCTGTTTGCCATGGCTTGTAAAACTTCCCAAGAAATATGGGAGGACTTGGCTCACCTTTCTGTGAGACATAAATGAGGTGCTGTCTGGATTTTTGTTACATTCAATCAGAATTCATGGTTCATGCCAGAAACCAAAGGAGAGGCATTGTCATATAAACATAAATAGAAGAGGTCAACTTCAGGGTTTCAGGGGAAGTCTCAGGAGCCTGTGGACCAAGCCCTGAGAACCACAGGTTAAATTGGAAGTAGAGAGCATTCAGTTAGACATGAGGAAGAACTTAACAATCTGAGTGATTTAACACTGAAATAGGTTTCCAAACGAGCTTATGTAACCCCTGTCCTTGGAGATCCTTAAAATTAGTAAGGACAACTCCTTGCTTTAGATAGGTTGGGTGTTTCCTTCCCAGAAGACAAATGGAAAAATTAGAGAGGCTTTAGATATTATTTCCCCTTCTTATATAGATCCTTATAGATGGATTAACTTGCTAGAATTAAATGAGAAAAGTCTCTACAGTCTTATTTATATTTAGCTTGAGAAACCTGGGCTCATTCTCCCCACCCAAATGCCACCTCTTACTTCTTTGGATGACCTGGTTAAAAAGGATGAGTAACATGGCAATAGATTGCATTTCCAAGAAAGAAAAAAATATTCTGTGCCCTCTATCTTATATTTATCCCTTTCCCAATAGAATATAAGCTCCTTGAAGGCACAGACTGTGCCATTTTTTTCCTTCTTATACTTAGTACTTCCTACAGTGCCTTGCACAAAGTAAGCACTTAATAAATATTTATTGGATTTGAGCTAAGACAGTGCCTGACTCCATGGAACTTAATGGTCTGATAGGGGAATATGACACATTTTGTTGTTGTTGTTTTGGTTGGACTTCTGATTTTGCTGCTGCAGGAAACTTCCAATGATGAAATTCCCTCTACCAATTCTTATTAGCACTTGAATTGCAATTTATCATCTTAGAGAGTGACCTAGATTAGAGCAGTAAGCAGTTAAGTGAATGAATGAATGAATCATATATTAAGTGTCTATTACGTGTGAAGTCATTTATGAAATGACTTGCCTAGATTCCTACAGCCAATATATATCAGAAAAGGGACTGGAATTCTCATTTCCCAGGCTCAGCTCTGTATCTAAGATATGCCAAACAGTTGACCAGTATGACCCCAACACTCTGCCATAACCAGATTAGAATATAATTGGGAAATACTTAACAAAGTAAATGAAAGTACCATGTTAATATGTGGTTTTCTAAGTCAACATGCAACCCACAGGGGTCCACATCTGTGGTTTAGTGACCCTGTTTCTGAGTTTAATACCACTTCACTATATCTTACTGTCTCTTCTGATATAAATATATGCGTAATCATAAAGTAATATGCAAAATTCACAAAATTTAATAGAGTTGGAACTTTGAGTTGTTTAAATACAGCCAAGGGGATGAAGGCTCTTAGAGAAGGCATATGGTATGGAACCAGTTCTGAACTGGAAAACATAGAATACAGGATTTTCATCCTTGCCTCTACTACTGAATAGTTGTTATATTCTCCAATTTGATTTATGTCTTTTGATCTCTTCCATCCTCTGCATGTTGAAAGGGAGTGGGGGACTTTTCCTTCCCCTGACCTAGTCTACTTAAAAAATAGCTGAAAGACAGACCCCTTTCACTCTCTACCACTGAAGGGCACCATGGGTCTTCCTCTTGCTCTATCAATGCCCATTGCTCCAAAATCCTTTTGCCCCTTTTTCTTTGAAATTCTCAAATTTATTAGCACAGAGTTGTTTAGACTAATATCTGGTCTCCTTCCCTCTTTCAGATTTTGGTAAATCAGTATGATTATTTCAGTCTTAGGGGTGAAAATGTACTTTACCCAACTGGATCAAAGGATGGGACAGGCAAGGCTGACTTACCAACCAAGTTGCCATGAAGTCGTTTGGAATCTATACATACAACTTTTGGGGGCACTAATATTCTGAATGGGAAAGTGAAAGAACCTTCCTTTCCATCCCCAAAAAATAAATAAAAAGAAATTGAACCTAACAAGACCCCTTTTTAGTGCTCATATTCTTAAGAAAGTTGCAAGGAGGAAAACTCAAAATAATTGAATTCTATTGTATAGCCACAGAAAATAGAACCACAGGCAAGTCTTTCCTCTGCTTAAAATCTTCTGTGGTATCCCATTCTGAATAAAATTCAACTTCCTTAGTCTGGCATTCAGGGACTTCAAAATTTGACCTCAGTCTACCTGTGTAGTTTTATTTCTTACTATTTTCCTGTAATGGAATCCTCTTCCCTAGCCATATTCTGTTACTCCCTGTTTCTCCAATATACCTTTTATGATCCCATTTTTTCTTATGCTGCTCCTTTCCTATGTAATATGCTCTGGCCTCATTATTCACCATTGAAATCCTCACATGTTTTGAGGCACCAGATACTACTGTTTCCATGATCTTGATGGTCAGTAAGAGATGGATCTCCTTTTGACAACATGTCCCCAGAAGAGTGACCCCAATCTCTGTACTTGAATGACCCTGTGATGTTTAATATTGTTCTCCATGGTCAAAGGCAGAATTTTATGAGATTTGCAGATGACACAAAGCCAGGTGGACTCTCTAACCCAGCAGTGCGACTGAAAATGATGCTAGTAGTCTAAAACATTGGGCCAGGTAGAATATGATGAAATTCAATGGGGATCAATCATTCTACAAAGATCTGTTTAGTGTCTACTATGTTTTCTTTTCAAGGAATTTGATAAAATTAGATATACCTGAGGATACATTTAAATGTAAAGTCTTACTCATATTAAAAAAATTAGCTTCACAAACAGAAGATTAAAGAGTCCTGGTAAGGACAGAGTTTGAAAAAGATTTGAGGATTTAGTGGATTGTAATGCTAATACTGCTCAACTGTACATAATATGTCTATGGGAGAAAAGAAAGCCAATGCAATATGGTATGACATTATATGGCTATGCTTCTAGGAATTAAAGTGGCTAAATCCTCACTGCATTCTCTCCTAGTAAAACCATAGATGACCATAATGTTGTTTGTTTTCTGTGCACCATATTTTATTTTATTTTAACTATTCATCAATTTCATTTCTTTTGCAAGAGACATGTCATTTTGTATGCGTTTCATTGGTATAGACTTCCAGAACCAGTCACTATTTATGGTACCCAGTTCAGCATTATGAATCCAATTCTTTCCTTTAACATCTTCAAACGAAACTAAATACAAAATTATTCAGACAAATATTGGAGGAATGTGATGGGTCATATCATTACAACTTCTCTTTCTCCCTTAGAAGTAGGATAGATGAGAAAACAAAGGTGCCACCATTTTAGCAAGACTTGCATGATGACAAATATATCTGTTTAAAATAGACAAATTGATTGACTTTCTTTTTTATTTTATAATCATTTAAAACATATTTCCACATTAGTCATAGGCACCATATTTTAGAAAAATATATAGTAAGCTAGTAGTGATTGTCCAGAAGAAGGAAATCAGGCTGGTGAAGGGCTTGAACTCTTGACATATGAGTCATTTGAAAGACCTGGAGACATTTAGTCTAGAGGACTGGGGATGAAGAGGGGGCAGGATAGTTGTATCCAACCATCCGAAGACCTGTCATGTGGAAGATGGTGTAAATATATTCTCTTTGACCCAATAGGGCAGAAATTTAAGCAATGGAAAGAAGATGAAAAGAGCCAGATTTTAATTTGGCATCATAGGGAAAAAGAAAAGATAAAAAACATCTTCCTAATGTTTAGAGTTATGCCACAGGAGAATGGCCTCTCTCTGGGGTAGTATGTTCCCTTTCGCTGAGGTTTTTAAGCAAAAGCTGCATGACTCTGAGAATGACAATAGAGAAGAAATTCTTGTTTAGGACAAGACTGGATAACATGAGGTCTATGAGGTCCCTCCTAATCCAGAAGTGTGATTGATTCTGCGGTCCTTTAGATACTCCCATGTATTTGGTACGTAGGATCATAGGAGTCCAGACTTGAAAAAAATCTTAGAACTCTGTCCAAGCCCCTGAGTCCAACTCACATTAGGTATTTGTGTGCATGTCTTATGTCTCCTACTAGATTGCCACTTACTTGAGAAGCCCGTCTCTGTAAACCCAGGGAACCCCATCCATTGTCTTGAACAGAGTGCATGCGCACGACATAGTTACTAAATGAGATGCATCATCCCAGAAGAGGTGAAGGAAACAAATCAACGTTTTTAATATAGTCTTGGAACACTAATGTCCAGGCGGTTCCATTTACTGGATTCGAGTCTCCTCTTACAGCTTGGGAGGGCAGACCTGAACAATCTCCAGCGCTACAGAGGGGAATAAATCACTTTCTCCTTTTCCTTTCTAGAGTCTTCAGAATTGTCCTGCTTATTTCTGAGGGCTCACTAAGAATCATCTAATGAGGAAAAGCTCTTCTGTAGAATTTCCGTGTCTACTCATTCCCTTGGTTTGCCCGCTGCTCCAAAGGACATTCTAACGCAGGGAACAATCCAAGAAGGACTCACGAGATGGGTGACCTTCTCTCTCCCATGCCCCTACTCTTCTGTCCCCGCCCTCAGCACAGATCCATGGAGGGCTGCCCACTGTGTAGCTGGAAGAGCCAGCTCTCCAAGGGGGAGGAGGAACGGGCCCCAATAGACAGTTCTCCACTCAGTCTCCTCTTTGATGTCTTTTATTCAGCCTTCAGTTTTGATCTCTAATAAAATTACTCTTTATGTAAAATATTCTCATGTTCTCTTTAATAATCCACACACTCAGTTTCTAGTCAACCCTCCTTTCTTGGGGGGTGGGGAGAGAGGGTTGGCCTCCAATGTGCATTTCATTATTTTTGAGGATGGATTATTATCTTTTCTTGTTATTAACATTTTCAAAAAATCCCACAACCAAGCAGGGAAATAAATCCAGAGGTTTTAGGAAGGCATCTTGGTGGTGTGGGTTTGGGATCCGGAGAGCCCTGGGATTGTGGGCAGATGGCTACAAATCCCAGCACTCTGTCCCTCTGGGAGGCCCAGTGATTGGGCTGGGTGTTTGGTTTCTCTTCGCCAGGGATTCCTGGCGCCTCCCATGTTGGCCAAGGCCGACTCCTTGTCAAAATAATAACAAGGAAAAAAACACCAGCTCTGATGCCAAAGAGTTAAACCTCATCCAGAGACAAATGCCTCTTTCTCACATCTATTTTTGAATTTCAGTAAAATAATTGGAGTCAAAATGATGGGCTTCTCCTACTCTGGTGAGGACAGTGTGGTCACATGATCTACAGTAATAGTTTTATACGGCACTTCAAGATTTACAAAGCACAGTATAAGTATCATCTCATCTTGTTGCCACAAGCCTATGAGGTCGGTGCTACTATTTACCTCCGTTTTACAGATGAAGAAACTGAGATAGCAGTTAAGAGACATACCTAAGGTCACACAGCTAGACTGTCTATGGCAGTATTTGAAATCAGACTTTCTTGACCCCAAGGCTGGTCCTCTATCCGCTGAGTCACCTAGCTAATGCTAAAAATAGCAAGGTTGAACTTCCTTGGTTAATTTCTTCCAATTTTTGGAGTGGTCCTCGAAGTGCTATGGGGCTTCAGGGAATTGACTTATTTCGTGGTCCCTCATGCCTTATCTTGATGGAAACAAACAATGAGAAGATGCTCTCTACCCTCTAAGACATTTTTGTTCCTTGATTTTTGGGCAAATCCCTTTCCCTCTCTGGACCTCAATTTTCCCATATGACAGACAAGGGAATGCAATGGTACCTTCAAGGACTTGGAGCTGGTAAGACCTGAATTCAAATTCTGCCTCAGACACTTAGTGATTGTATGACCCTGGGCAAATTACCTAACATCTCTCAGACTCTATTTCTTCATCTGCAAAATGAGGATAACGATAGTACCTACCTTCCAGGGTAGTTGTGAGGACTGAATGAAATAACTTTGTAAAGTGCTTTGAAAACCTTAAAATGTTATATAAATGTTAGCAATTACATGATGATGATTTATAAGCATTTGTAACTGGCTTCATAACAACATTTTTCTGCTTTTTGCCAAGACGTCCCTGTGGAAAGCAAGCTCATGAAAAGCTTAGTTCAGTATCTTTAGAGCTATCAGTCAATCAACATTTATTAAGCTCTTGCTGTATCCCAGCCGCTGAGCTAAGTGCTGGGGACTCAAAGACCTGAAAAGTAGTGGTAGGAGGGATTCTATGAGAGGATGGGATGCTAGAGGAATTAGAGGTATAGATTGGAGGTGAGAAGTGGAAGACAGAGAGGACAAAGTGAACATCACCTTCCTTTCTCCACAGCCATGTTCCTAGACATAATAGGTTCATCCGTTGGCATATAATTAACTGTAATAGTGTACATGTATAATGCCCCATAGACCAAAATAATCAGTCTCAGATTCATTTCTGGCAGTTAAGTATGAATAAATTGTTTTATATTTTCAGAGAGAAACTCCCTGAACTTTGCCCATCTATAAGCCATATGGCAAGAAGGCTCTTAGTACCTGGCTGACATGTTTGGCATAGTAATTGACCAGATCCCCACCACTAAAACCTAAACAGTCCAAGTGTTTGGGTCAGGCTTGATTAGGCTTTGTGCCAGGCTCCTGTGGGTGTAACAGGGAAAGATAACTGGATCATAGGATTATAGATTTAAAAGTGGATGGGATTAAAGATTATGTAAGTCTAAGGCCCTCATTTTATATTTGAGGAAACTGAGGCTCAGGGAAATTCGTTGACTTACTCGAGAAGTATTCCATGACAGAGCCATGGTTTGAGCCCAAGACCCCGATTCCAAATCTAGCAGTCTTTTCACTGCCTTTGTTCTAGCATCCATCTCTCTTCTACTAGGGAAGCTTTAAACTCAGCTAAGGAAATTTGTAAGGGCATTTAGATGGTGCAGTGGATAGAACATCAGACTTGGAATCAGGAAGACTTGAGTTCAGATCCCATCTCAAATACTTCCTAGTTGTGTGACCATGGGCAAGTAAGTCACTTAACCTATTTGCCTCAGTTTCTTCACCTGTAAAATGAGATGGAGAAGGAAATGGCAAATCAATTTAGTATCTTTGCCATGAAAACCCCAAATGGGGTCACTGAAATGACTAAATACCTAACTAAATATCTAATAACTAAACAATAGCAATAACTAGGGAATTTGTGGACCCAGAAACTGTGCCTTCCTAAAATGGATAAAAGATTCTCAATTGGTTTTAAGAATGACAGTTTATATTATCTAGGAGACAGCTCACCTCAGGGACAGAAAAATCTATGAGCGAGGTTCTAGTTTTCCAAAGTACATGAGTGAGCCAGAAGACTCAGGTGGAGTCTGGAGTTTGGGCATAAACCTGGAAGCCTACCTTTCTGCAATGCTAATTAACTGCTATTGGGTGTAGCAGACTGTCTTCTAGGCAGAATCATGGGGCAGTGAGAATTACACTAGGTTTGAAATCTGATCAGTTAGGTTTAAATACCAATTTTTGCTATTTTTTTACTTCTGTGAACTTGTCATTTAACTTTTCTCAGCTTTTCCTTCTCTATAGAAGGAGAAGGTTAGGCATGGTAGAGGGGAAGCAGCATAATGGATTAAAAAATGTTGCAGTCAAAGAACCTCGCTTTGAATCCTGCCTCTCACTCTGTGAGCTTGGGCAAATCACTTAACCTTCTTTGGGGCTATAAACTGAGAACTCTAGTTTTCTTCTCTGTAAAATGAGGGACTTAAAAATCCATGATCTCCTGATTCTATGAGATGAATTTGAAAATCCCTTTAAACTTTATGTCTATAATCAACAATCAGACTCCAACTCTTTTACAGTTGAGTTGATGGTCTTTGAGAATTGCTATGCATGTCCATGTTCTGGACAGCTTGATCACCCATCTACTCCTTTTGACTCAGTGTTAGTATTTATGAATGACTGATGCACAATTTATGACAAAGGGAAGGGGAAGGGCATAAGCCTTTATATATCATCTGCTGTATACCAGGCACTGTGTTGAGTGTTGTAGTAAACAACTTTATGGCGTGCTAGGATATTTCTGAACTTTCCTCCATTGGTACAGCCTTCAAGGACTTAGAATCACTCCACATTAAGGTGAGGTATCAGAGCAGGATTTTAGTGGAGGATATGTATTGCTAACTTCCATACAGATGGAATTGGGATCTCATCACTGTGGGTCTTCCCTTAATGGTACTGATTGTGGCCCAGTCATTCCCTGGTATTCTGTATGATTCTTGCTCATGCTGTCTATATCTAGAATCATTTATAAGGAATAAATCTAACGTGCTGGAAGCACCTTATTGTAACTGTTCTAGTACCATACAAAGGGTGTTCTTTTTATTTTTAGGCACCTCCCCTTCTGTGTAGAGTAGCCAATTTTTGGCTCTCTGCTGAGGAACACAAGAAGTATACATAACCAGAAATTTGGAGAAGAGGCAGCTAAGGGAGACATGCCTCCTGGGAATGCCAAGTCAGAGAGACTTCAGGGAAATAGCCTGGTGGCATTCTTCTTCTTACTGGGCTCTGCTGTTAGATGGTTGCTCAAAGAATTCACTCTAGGAGCCTACCAGGGAAAGGATGCTGAATGAAAAAACACCCTCTTCCTGAGCTTTAGTCTGCCCCAGGTCCTGAGCTGATGCCCTATGCCAAAGCAGGAGCCAAGACCTGGTGCCAGAGTTCCTGAGTCTTTCTCTGGTAAGTGGCCACATTGGGTACACAAGTCAAGCATCATTGGGAATTGTATTGTATTTTCTACATTACTTTGCCCTCTCAGAGCTATAGAGAATAGAAAGAGCTGGCCCTGAAGCCAATAAGACCTGGGTTCAAGTCTTCTCTCTGACATATAATGTCTGTGTGACCCCAGACAAGTCACTCTCAGGGGTGTCAAATGTAAATTAAAATGGCATCCCTGCATGAACTTTGTCTATGTTGTGTTATATTTTTATTTATTTTGCTAAACATTTTCTAATTACATTTGAATCTGGACCTGACTCAGGAGTTTTACACCTCTGCATTGAGCTTTTTAAGACTAACTGTGCCAGCCTACATGGAAGTGGGTGTTTCCTCACTCTAGAGTTTCCTAGAATTCATGGGTCTAGTTCCTACCCAGAGGATGAACTCTTTGTCCTCTCATAGGACAGGCGGCCTTGGGATACTAAATAAACCAAATAAACCAAACTGTGTCTTTCTAGAATTATTTGGTTTGGAGGAGGTTATGTATGATTTGGCCTTGGTCTTTCTGGGAGAAGCTACAGATCATGGATGGAATGAATGAATAAATGAAAAAGAATTTATCAAATGCACAGTATACACCAAGTACAGTGGTAGGTTCCAAGGCTACAAATAGAAAAACAAGATGCCCCTTGTTTTCAAGGTGGTACAATGGAGAGAGTGCTGGGCCTGGAGTCAGGAAGACCTGAGTTCAAATCTGATCTCAGACATTTACTGGCTTGCAACCTTGGGCAAGTCACATAACCTCTGTTTTCCTCAGTTTTCTCAGATGTAAGATGAGGAAACACAAGGATAAAGTCTCTCTGAAGAAAACTAGAGTTGATTGTGAGACACGGGAGACACTGCGAAGGACCACCCAGCATGGCGCACCTGTGTTAAAGAAGGTGGTGTGCTCTGTGAGCCGAGCAGAATTCCAGAAGCTCCGAAGAAAGGTGAAATGCGTACCCTAAGAGACTGCTCCACTCCAAAGACTCCTACGGACTCTTGGTGCCCAATCTGTGGCAGAGCCTTCCAAGATCGTGTTGGTCTGATCAGCCACAGTTTGACACATGTACTTTGGCCCCACCCTCGCCATAGTGATGTCATTTAGGCCCTCTTCAAGCATGAAGGACAGCAGCCAAGACCAGAACCAGTCAGAATCAGTTTGCTTCGGTTTCCTCAGGTGTTAGATAAGGGAAATGATAACAGCACCCACGTCCCAGGGTTGTTGTGAGGCTCAAATGAAAACACTTGTGAAGCCCTCAGAACAGTGCCTGCACATAGGAAGCTCTGTATAAATGTTGGCTGTTATCACAATTAAGTATTAAAGAACTCACATTCTATCATGGATAGCAGAAGGTAAAGTGCGAGGGTCTTTGGGGCTCTTTGGCCGGTCAGATGTCAATGCCTGAAGGCTCTCAGAGCATAGTAAGGAGCATGGTGGATCACAAGGCTCAGCTGATTGGAGGACACAACAGTAAGGCCTTGGAATTCTCCATTTTACTTAAAGGATTGTAGTTAATGACTCCCACTTATCTAAGAAATGTGGATGGCCATGTCTATCCCATAGAGGGTAGTGTGCTGGAGGGGAAAATACCTTTGGGATTAGGGGAATGGGGCCCAAAGCCCAGAGTAGAGTGGGGGCTCTGGGCTCCTTCATTTAGGATATATCAGCACCTATCTGAAAGTAGGAAAAGAGAAAGGGGTATGGGCAAAAAGCTGGAGGAGAAGATATGCCTACAGTGCCTCTTCCTGCTAGGTCCTCCCATGTCCAACGAGATCTGAGATGAATAGTTACATAGCAAATATTTTATTATAAATTGCTTTATTACTTTATATGTTCTTTAAAAAGTATAATTAATTCATTTCTTTTTAATTTTCAACATTTACTTCCATAAGATTTTGAATTTTAAATTTTCTTCTCCTCTCTTTCCTCCTTCCTCCCCAGGACAGCATGTAATCTGATATAGGCTCTACTTGTACATTCATAATAAACATATTTTCACATGAGTCATGATGTAAAGAAGAATTAGAATCAATGGGAGGAATCCCAATGCTCTATGTATGGTATGCAAAGAAAAATAATGTTTTCAGTAAAACATGGCCTATTCCTATAGGAAGACAACTATTATTCCCACTTTATAGATGAGAAAATTGAGTTACAGAGGGGTTAAATGACTTACCCATGATCACACAGCTGGCAAGTCTTAGAGCCCGGATTTGAGTAGGAGACTCTTGATGCCAAGGGCAAAGGTCTTTCCATTATAACAGGCTGTAAAGGGGAATGTGACTGGTAATGGGAAGGAAGGGCGATTTGTGAGCAAGGTGACAGAGGTCCTGGGTATAGTAGTCAAGAGGTAGCTTTCTAGACAGATAACAGTCAACAAGGAAACCTCATAGAAAATGGCATGGATGGTAAATTATGACTGGGAACTACGTATGGGACTACTATTCAAAACAAGGCAGAGATTACTCATTGATACCTGGGAGGGTACAAAAGCACAGACTCGGACATGGACACATCAGGGACAGTGATTATTACAAACAAGCTAAAAGAAGAGAATTGGTCACAAGAGATAGATTAAGTGTCTACTTATCCTCACCAGAGTACAAGTCTACTTGAAGGAAGCTATGGGGAAGCTGGTACCACTTGGTCTAAGTCCCAGCTATTACTAACTAGCTGTGTAACTCTTGCAGAGTCACTGAACTTTCCTATGCCTCAGTTTCCTGATCTACAAGTTAGAGTGTTAAACTAACTAGATGATCTCTGACATCCTTTCCAGTTCTAATAAGATCAGCTAGAGGAGCTGGGGAAAGCATTTGTATTTAATTTTCTCTCCCTTTATCCAGCTTCCTACTGCTCTTCATCTAGAGCTGATGTCTAACATCCTCTATCTCTCTCAAGCCATCTTTATAGATTTAGGGATAGAGAGCATCAAATCCAGACCCTCATTTTATCAATGAAGAAACTGAGGCTTAGAGAGGTTAAAGGGCATGCCCAAGGTAAGTGTTTAGGTCAGAATTCTAACCCAGTACTCCAGTTGCCTTGACTCCAATCTAGCATTCTATCCATAATACCACACTGCTTCCTTGAGAAAGGGATAACACCCTCCTCTGTCTTTTTCTTCTCCCATCACTCCTGCTCTTTCACCATAGTATTCTCTCTCTTCTTCCTGTTCTGTCTCCTTTTCTTACTGGTTCAACCAATTACTATACATATCCCTTGTATGGGGATTTTGTTTTCCTCAGTCAGTGAACTGGAAAAGTCAGAAGCAATCTCAGAAAACAGAAATCTTGACATGCCCAGTCAGAGGGCAAGAAGATATAATTTCAATTAAGTACAAAAAGACACAGGACACAGTGGTAATATCTAATGAGAATTTCTTGGTTTTACATTTTTACTTGCTTTTTTTTTTTAACATTGTGTTATGTACAAAGGGTAGGACAGCAGCCATAGCTGTTGGAGATATCAGAATGCATTTATTCTCTTTATATTATTTTTATACACATATGTAGCCTGACTTCCACCCAAATCTGGGACATTTTGAGGGGAATGGAGGTCAAATTAAAAATATATACCATTTCATTTTCAAAATGAGTGCTTTCATTCATCTTGAGGTCTTGTCCTTCACTGCCAGAGACCACTCACTGGACCCTGCAAGAAAAAAATCTAATCCTTTCATCCTCTCACCGATCTCTCTTTTCCTGATGCAATTTAACAGGTACAATCTTAATACCTTCTAGTTAGCCTTAAAATTATGGCTCCATTTACAGCTGCTAGCACCCATAAGTACTTTTGAGATGCCCTGTATATCATGAAAGTGTTCACTTGAAGACAACATAGTTCTTCAGTGAAATCACTTCTTATCTTGGCCTTTTATATTATAAAGCAGTTTTATCCCACCTCCCCTCAAATGATAATGTTTGTTGAGCTGTGGGGAGACAGGTATACTAGTGCACTATTTGTGGAGATACAGTTTGGTCCAACCATTTTGGAAAGCAGTTCAGAATTATACTCATGAAAATCACGAAACCTTCCACTTAGTGATATTCTACTATTGCTATCACCACCACCACGACTGCTACTATAACTAGTAATAAAATACTAGTACAATGTGCTACTACTAATATAGTAGTAGTAGCAGCAGCAGCGGTGGTAATGGTGGTGGTGGTAGTGGTGATAGTATAATTGTAGTAGTAAATAGTAGAATTCTAGTAGCAGCAGTAGTAGTGGTAGTAGTTGTGGTGGTGGTGGGAATATTATTAGCAGTAAGAACACTTCAGGCATTAACATTCATCACCTGCTTGTTTAGGCTGCATCACTGATTGTCAGTAGTTTGTCTACAATTACACATAACTATCTTTATCCTGGAAGTTCACTTCACTGCTGGACTTCTCACATGGGAATTGTCCTCCAGCTTTCCAGACTTTCCTCTTATTGGCTAGCTCCTATAAGGATCTTCATTTTATGGGGGTCCTCCAGACCAACCTTGTCTTCTTTTTCCCTCCTAGGCTGCACTCCTGACTTCTCTACACTGTCCCCATGCTATGCTCAGGTTCCAGCCCTTTTTCAGCTTTCTTTTATGTGTTGTCTTCCCTATTGGAATTCAGGCTCCTCAAGGGCAAGGGATTTTCCTTTCTGCTTGAATCGGTATTCCCTGGTCTGTGCTCCACTGTGGCCCATAATGTCTCTCTTGTCCCTTATGTGCAAACCTTCACTTAGCACACATAGTTTTCTGAATTGTAGGTCTCTCTGCCTCAGTTGGGGATGAAGGGAGGACATGAGACTGTGGGGGTAGACAAAACTATTAGATATTCTCCAGTCCAAGTACCTCATAATAAAATCCACTTTAAAAAAAATACAAAGTTCAAATTGAAGTCAACAAAAATGAGAATAACAGTGAATTCCCACTAACTGAGAGGTAAGACAATGTGGTGATTATTTAATGCAGTTGTGCAAATGAAATCATATTTGAGTCTGCTTATTTTGAATCTCACTATGATATATGTTCTGCTGCCAACGCTTTGAGCCACAGCAGGCTCATGACACAGATGAGTTGTGCTATAGAGCTTTTACTGCCTCCCAATTTGAAGTGCATAAACACAAGACTTTAACGATCTTTGTTAGAAGTTAAAAGGACCACAATAAGTAGTATTTCTCCACATCATTCATTTTTGCATATTATACCATATTAAACAGATTCTCTCCCCCTTAACCCCCACCACAAGTGCAGTTTATAAAACAAAATTATTGCTTCCAGACAATCATTTGAAATTCTCAGCAATTAAATTTAATTATTTAAAATTTTTACTACCTCTAGCTTCTAAAAAGTAAAATAATATCCTCTTATAATACATAAAGACATGACCTAGTCTTAAACACTGAATGGGCGTTGCTTCAGTCAAACTGAGACCTGTTAAAGACCTTAGCATAAAAAGGCCAAGGTCTCCTACCGCATTCAGGGCCATCTCTAGTTGTCCTGATCTATATCTTGCTACTGGACCCAGATGGTCTTGAGGACAGAGTGAGGCTGGTGACTTTGCACAGCAGTCCCTCACTTAAACCCAAATCACTTGCATGTCATGGCATCACAAGTCCTCTTCAAGAATGGATAAACAACAAAGATAAGATATAGTCAGTTCAAAGAGACTAGCTACTTGCCCATATAAAAATAGTACAATCAGAGACAATGGAGAGAATGTAAATAGAAATATAGAAATAGATGCTCCTTCCCACCAAAATGTGATGAAGAATATTACAATTCAAATTTGTTGTAACTAATGGAGAGGAAAAATGACTATGTTTGCTTTTTAAAATGTTTTATATGCAGATAGCATGAAGTCTAATAAATTGAAATGACATCTTGAAAATATACTTGAATTCTGCATTGGTAAGAAAAGAGAATTTTTTCCAGAGAAAGATGCTTTTAATAAACAAAATCATACTTAAAAAAGAAAACTCTTTCTGACATCAAAAAGAAGCTTGTAATGTATAAGATCATTTACAAAATTACTCAGTATAAAAAAAACCTCATTTTGTAGGAGAAACTTTGGCATTGTTTGAGATATTGACATGATCAAATGAATGTTTGGGTATTTGTTTCCAAAGCTACTTCAAATAGTTCTGTTTATAGATAATTATTTAGGAAGGAGAATTGCCCATATGTATACCTGAATAATCTATTAATTAAGAAACTAAGTTCCTTTCCTTTTGCATTGTAGGTGAAAGAAGCAACAGATGGTATTGTGGATAGGAATTTGATTTCATATATAAGATATGTTGTTGAAACTGATATTAAGCAAGATTTGTTACTTTGAAAACTTGTCGATGGTCATGCCACATTAACAGAAAATTTCAACATAATTGACAGATCAAAAATGGAAATAATATAATGTGAAACATTTGTATTGGACTCTACACTGATAAAGCTCAACTAATAAAAAGACAATAAAATTTAGTATTTCTGTAGCATTTTAAGGTCTGCAAAGCTCTGTACATGTCTTATTCCATCTGATACTCAACAACCTGATGAGATAGGTGTTATTATAGTCAATATGTGTATAGGAAAGAATATGAACTCAGTTCTTTCAGACTCCAAGTCCAATACTTTATCCACAGTGTCACCAAGCTGCTTAGGACAAAATGTAGTACTACAATCAATAGCTTAAAATATGGCTACCCTGACATTTGGACATGTTACCTGCTTCATTGGCAATTACTTGTGTCAAGCAAGACAAGTGAGGAACTATATACAGATTTTTCAAGTTGTTACAAATATAATCGATAACATATATGTGTGTATGCAAAATGTACACATATGCATTTAAAAATGTAATGAATTTTATAAAAATATATATACAAACACATATATATGTATATGTTTATATGTGTATGTACATGTTTATTGTGT
Source organism: Potorous gilbertii (assembly GCA_028658325.1). Taxonomy (NCBI): domain Eukaryota; kingdom Metazoa; phylum Chordata; class Mammalia; order Diprotodontia; family Potoroidae; genus Potorous; species Potorous gilbertii. The sequence continues at coordinate 518,107,056 of CM053769.1, forward strand.
GCATATATATGGGCATATACACGCATACCATTCTCATATGTATATGTATATGCAATTATATCTACATATATATTTATACATATACATACATGTGTACATGTGAATATATTGAATATCTGTACTGTATGCATACACATACATTACATAAGACACATACACACAGTATACACATCATATATATATATATATATATATATATAAATATATATATATATATTCCAATCTTTTACAGGAAAGGTTGTTTGCCAAATTAGATAATAGTGTTGAGACAGAGTTTAGGGAACTCCTATCGCTGTACCTTGGATGTGCTGGCTTTCTTGTGCCAGAGTGCTTCCAAGAAAACTTAGCTCAAAGAATAAGTTGTCATTTCTTTAAGTAATAAAAATTAGGACGAAGGAAATTTAATTTCATGATGAGAATTTTCTCTAGAAACTTGTATATTATAGAACAACACTAAGTAAGGTGTCCTTAAGACCTGCAGTTATCCAAAAAGATAAAGTATATTATACACACACATATTATATATATGACAAAGGTAGAACTAAGGATAGTAAATTTATAAAATAGTGTTTTTGATATATTTCTCTGTTTAAAAAGCTCTGCCCTTCTAATGGAGGAAAAGAAAGTAGCAATTGACTTATTAATCACTTATTAATCAGTCTGTATAAAAATAAATTCATTCTATTTTAAAGACCTAGATATTTCTAAATAGGAATGAATAAGGGACTCATTTGCCCTATATTCCTTTTGCACTTTGAATAAAAATGGTTGATAGATTTATGCCAGAATATTAAACTGTGCTTTGAACTTGAAAATCTTTTTGTCTTGGCCATAGGTGAATAAAAATTTCTCATTTATCAAACAAAGAAATTAAAATTTTTTACTAGCATTCATAGCACATTATTTGTTTGAAACAGAATTATTTACAATTAGAAAGACAAAAATATTGACCCTGATTAGTGCCTGAAAAATAATTACAATTAGCAATAGAATCAGTGATGTCATATTTTATGACCCAAAACAAGAGCGTCATTTCAGTAGTTATTATTTGTATGTTATTGGTGTGAAAAGTATAAAGAATTTGTTTGTGAATGTTAAGTTATTTCATTGTATTTTAAATATCTTTTATGATGTAATAAAAATTAGTTTTATAAAAATAAAAGATGACCTAAGAAAATTTAAGTTTTATGAAAAATGGATGTGTGTTTGTGTATGTGTGTGTGTGTGAGAGAGAGAGAGAGAGAGAGAGAGAGAGAAGGAAAGAAGGAGGGAGGGAGGAAAGTAAGGAGGAATGGAGGGAGGAGGGAACTTTTTTTGTAAAAATGATAGTCTTGCTACATAAAATTTAGAAATCACTGATGGGTTTGAGCAGAGATTGTACCTTTGCTCAGCAAAAATTGCCCCTCTTTGAGGCATCTCTGTCACTGAGCACTTTGATTATCTTTAAGGGCATGTGGGGTAGGAGAGGGAAATATTCTAATGATCTGATAAATGTTGTAAGAAATTGTTAAGCGGAATGACAGCTATAGCAATGTCTTCTTCAATTCTCAGGTTTTATGATTCATTCTATGACTGTTCTTTGGATCTCTTCTGAGAATCCCTGGATAGGAGGTTAGAGGTAAAAGGGGTGTGTGTGTGTGTGTGTGTGTGTGTGTGTGTGTGTGTGTATGTGTGTATCTAACTTGGCCTCCATCCTCCTCCCATTTTAGCCCAGGCATCTGTCTAGAGACACTCCCAGACATCAACCATCACCTGCAATATGGAATCCTGGCTACTTCCCCAATCCAACACTCCCTCCTCCACAGGCCAAAGTTTTATCCCTCTGAATTCCACATTTAATGCTATGCTGTCATATCAACTTCACTTTACTAGCCATTATCTCACTTCTTGTTCCTCTTTTCATGGTGTGAATTTGACAAGATAATATTTATCTAACAGACTTGGTTATTCTAAGGAACTCAAAGCACTTTGAATAGCTCTGCTGAGTTACATTATTTCCATCTATCTGAAATCTACTTCATTTGTTCCTTTCTCTTCACTTACATAACAACATCCTAATTCAGACCCTCATCACCCCAATATCTTAATCGAACTGGTTCCCCCTCATCGCTTCCCTTGTCAATCCATTATTTATATGGCTTCCAAGATAATATTCCTAAAGCATAACTCTACCTTATGTTGTGTTCAAAAGTCTTTGTAGTATCCTAGTTCCTCTAGGATAAGATACAAACTGCCTGCTCAGGTTTCAAGGGCTTCCACAATGTAACTACAATTGGTACTCTAACCTCCACTTATTTCCATGTGGAATAGCTCTTAAGAGCTGCTGCCTATTAGAGAACTAATGTTTGCTAGACAGAATTCTTATCTTCCTTCAAGGTTCAGCTTGGATGTCATATGAGGACATCAAAAGACATGCCTTTCTTTTCATCATCCAGGGATTAGCATGGTGCCTGGCACATAGTAGGTGCTTATAAATGCTTCTTGACTGACCTATTTACCTTTGATTACGAGTCATAATTCAGTCTCCCTGATAAATCTCCCTAGAGTACTTTTTCTGATCTCTACCTTATTTCTCTCACTCTCTACTTCATATCTCATTTACCATCCTTAGATTCTACCTAATAAAATCCAGTCCTCTAACCTCAAGTGGTCCCAGCATCTCTTATAATGTCTTGTTCATTTAATAAATATTTGGTGAATTGAATGGATGTTTCATCCTTCCCTCAGTTCTACCCTCTACCCTACAATGTGGTAAATCTTAAGCCAGCTAAGATGTTGAATAGACTCTGCCTCAGGTCATCTAGAGTACCAGTGACTGATTATGAGTTCACTAGCTCAAGCCCAGACACCCATGGCTTCAACTCTCCAGCCTAAACATTAGACACTATACTCTATTAACGTCTTGTAAACTTGGCTCTGGAATTTCAATGAAAGAGAACCTTTTCTTCATTAATTATAGAATAACTAGCAATATAAATTCCATTCCCAGAACTACCAGGGAGGCCTTTTGTATTGCCCAGTGAGCCTCAAGTGCACTTGAACATGGGATGTTTGATCAACATGGTCTTAAAGCTCAAAGTCCAGATTGCTGCGTTACCCTTGGGGGTGGGACAGAATTTCAGAGCTAAATTCAAGGAGTATTGGGATGCAGAAGAGGTACCAGAGGCTTGAGTAATAGACTAGGAGAAGGACTAAACTGACAGCATATGGAGGGAAACAAAATTTTTTAAAATTACTTTTTCTCTAACAAAAACCCTCTTAGAAAATTTCCTTGCCAAGATAAACATTCAGCAGCCTAAGGTCCCCATCAACAATAAAATAAGTAAGTAAATAAATAAAACATTTTCAGGTATGGACTCATACAGACAATAGCACAGAATCAGGGTGAGGTAAAACTCCCTATTAAAGGTACAGCTTGCCTTAAGGTGGAAGTGTTCTTAAGTGAAGCATTATAGCAGCATACTGATACCAATTATTCCATTCACTATATATATATACATATATATATATATATATATATATATATATATGTGTGTGTGTGTGTGTGTGTGTGTGTGTGTGTGTGTATGTGTGTGTGTATGTGTATGTATAGTTTTTATAACACCTATATCCTTCCCCCTACCTTGCTCCAGAGAATTATCTCTTATAAAACAGAATAAAGGAAAGATAAAAATTCAACCAAAACAATTAATGCATGGAAAAAGTGATATTCTATGCAAGGCCTTATGCCTGTGAACTCCTACTTCTGCAAAGATGGGGGGGAAGGGGGGGAGGTGTCTCTCTTTTCATATTTTCTCTTTTTCGAGCAGGAAAAAGTTTTATCATTATGATTTTACAACATTCCACTTTGATTGATTTGATTTCCATTTTCACTGTTGTGATCATTGTGCATGTCGTTTTCCTAGTCCTACTTACTTCACTTGGCAATAATTCCTATAAATTTTTCCAAGCTTCCTAGTATTCGCCATATTCATCCTATGTTACATCAGCATAGTATTGTTACATTCATGTACTACAGCTTGTTTAACTACTCCCACTGTATATGGGCATCTTTTTTGATTTTGTTTTTTTGCTACCATAAAAGTGCTACTATCAACATTTTGGTATATGTTTCCTGCATTTGCCAAGCCCATTCATGGCCTCACCACAGGAATTGGTACGGCTCTCTAGCTAGAGAAACCAAACCCCAACAAAGATAAATGGCTTGAAAACTGGCAAGCCATAGTTGTTGGCTCTCTGAGCTCTGGCCCCTACTCTTCACTCTAATCACTAGATGATGCCTGGCCAATAAAAGAAATGCCAGATGATGCTGCCAGATTGGAAGGAAAGGGAACAAGCCGTCTGCTAAGACTAATCAGGCAGATTTTTTTTCTCTACTACAGCGGAGTCAGATATATGGACATATAATCATCCTGAATCACAGAGGGGAGCATACAGTTACTTCTTCTAGGGATCCAAGCTTCTATTCACCCTTCCTCACAGCAGTCCATGGTGGGCTCCCCTTAAAAGGTTCACAACAGCCGTATCTTTAGGTGTTCTGTCTCATGGGACCATAGACAACACCATATGTTTAGACTGTTTCAGCTCTATGTTTGAATTGTGGCAACAGCCATATATTCCTTACTCTTCCGCTTTCAAACTTTCTCTTTCTCCAGGCCTGCTTTTATAGGGAAGAGAAGCTTTTGCTGAAAAGTACACTTGAGAGGATTATTTTTCTACTATAAGCGTGAATCCATGGGGAATATTCCTTTGTGAAGGGTAGGTTCAGAGGTCCTCAAGGCATGCTCCAATCTGTCAAGTGGCTGGAGTCAAGAGTTGACAGCACAGGCAGGTGTCCAGGGGCCACCAGATCTAGAAGTTTCTTTTAGCTCAGTCAAGGAGAGGGAGTGTAGGGGGCTGATCCTCAAGTCCTTCAGGGTCAGAACCAGAGGAGATGAATCCAGAGCACTGTCTCTGCAATCAGAGAATGTGCTGCTTCTAACTTCTGTGGTTGTGGGCATATTTTGTTTCACATCCATGAGCCTCAGTTTCCTCAACTTTAAAATGAGAGGATTGGGCTAAATGAACCTGTGATATCCTTTCCAGTGCAATCTCTATGATCTCATGTCTTCAGTCTGGGAGGAACAGAATAGGGCAAGGGGGCTGAGGAGGGCTTGGAGACATAACCGATTGGTACCAGGGCTACAGGACCTATTAGGATAGCCAGGGGGGAGGCATCTTAAGAAAAATGCCAGAACTAGACATTATCATGGTAGGACGATTTGGCCTGAGGAAGACTACCCCACAATAGAAATAACAGGGGGAAAGTGACAGGGCAAAGATGAGAACAAGAAAGAGGGATGGGGTGAGGGAGAGAAGAAAAAGAAGAGGTGAGAAAGTGAGAAGGGGAAAGAGAGCTTCGAAGGGAAAAATAGAAAGGTAGAGAAAAAGAGAGGGAGTGAGGGAGAGAGAGACAGGGAGAGACAGAGACAGAGACAGAAAGATGGGCAGACAGAAACAGAGACAGAGACACAGACGCAGAGAGAATTCTCAGAGACAAAATTAATTAAAGAATAAACATTTATTAAGTACCAGGCACACTATGCTACGTTTTTAAGATATAAAAAACAAAATGAAACAAGCTAAGATTTCAGGATGCGCTCTCTCTCTCTCTCTCTCTCTCTCTCTCTCCCTTTTCACATACACATACATACACACATGTGTGTGTATAGTTATATTCGTAAGAAATGGAATATCTATATCTAAATATATCTATAGATATACACACATATATTATATATATATATATGCATGTATGTATCACCTACCTATCTATTTCTATTTATGGGAATGCACTAGCACCTAGGGTCCTAAGATTACTAGAGCTTGAGCTCAAAGGTGAAGTTGATGGGGTTTTGAGGTGTCCTGGGCCCCACGGTATATCACATCATCCTACCCAAAGCTGTTCAAAAAATCTCTTTCAAATAGTTTTCATTGTGTCACTATCCTTCTCAAGACCCTCTAGTGAATTGCTTGTCATATCAAATCTAAACATTCTCATCTTAAAACCTTTCCATTTCACCAACCTCATTTCTTCTTACTCCCCGGCATGAATCCTCCACTTTAGCTGAACTAATTTGGCCAGCATGTCAAACAACTCATGGGTTTCTTTTTCCTGAGCCAGCAGCTGTGATGCATTAAGCAGTATGGGAAGGGGAGGGGGAGGGGAGAGCTGAATAGGAGGCCATGACCTAGCATGGCATAAAATATGGTACCTGGAACAAGACCCCAAGACAGTGAAGGAAATTATTTCCTTGGGTCCTCTATCCTTAGTTGCCTTGTATTCCCTTCTCTCATTCTGGTTTATTTATCTGGCTCATCAGCCATGGCTTTGAACTTGTATCACATCTTCCTGCTTGCCTTGGTTCTCAGCTTGCTAATGGATTTGAACTCTGACTACTGTCCACCTAAGGCTCCTGGATGCTTATTTGGCTGCTGGTCACAGTTTGCATTTCAGATCACTTTGCTCTTTGGAGCTGAGCTGGGATGGTGCCTGTCAATGAACCTCAGGGGCTGAACCACCTCAAAAGCAGCCTACCTCTATGTTTCCTAGGTTTCCCACTTTTGGCCCATAGTAGCCATTCTTACTTCCGTCCAAATCCCATCCCTTCCCTTCTTTAAAACCTAATTCTTCCAGAACCTTGTGCCAGATCAAGACCACTTGATTCTGAACTGTTTCCTATCTCCTCCATCTATTAATGTACATCTTTCCTTTTGATTCACTGTTTTAAAAATATTCTCCCAGGGTTGCATTATATGGGCTGATGGTGATTCAGTAAGGGCCAGGGGTTATCTTCCATTTCTTATGGGACATTCTCCCTTACCCTCAAATGCAGAGTTTGATCTGACCTACCTTTGATGTCCAGGATTCTTAGCTACCCACATACTTATTTCCCTTAGACAACACACTAGTATAGGCTTTTTGGGATTTCATCAAGGGTGATAATACTCTAAGTGTCACTTTGAAAATATAGTTTGTCCTTCATGATCAAATCTGGAATAGTTTCAGAAGCTTCACTTCACTCAAAGTGAAACTTCACTTTTCTCATGAATATTCTAGTTATTTTCCATAAGTTATGGGGAAATATACTAAAATGAATCAATTTCTTAGGGCCTAACTCAAACCCTATCTTCTTGATGGGGACCCAAGCTAATCTCTGCCTCCACTCAGTGCCCATAGCATTGATTGCCTTACTTCCCTCATTCAGTTCTCATAATGTATTATCTTGTGTATTATTTTCATGTTATCTTTCCAACTTGATCTTAAGATCTTGAAACATAAATCCATGACTTGACTTTCTTTGGAAGGCTCTAATAGAGTATCATCCATATCAATGAATAAGGTGTTAGATTTGGAGCAATGTACACTTAGGCTTTAATGTGACCTCAAACTTTACTAGCTGTGTAATCCTGGGGAAGCCAGGTTTTCTCATCTGTGAAATGGGTATAATAATATTAACTTTCACAGGGCTGTGCCAGGCACATAGTAGATGTTCATGATAACGTTTAATGATGGACTGTTTTAAGAACCAAAGGCTTAAAGTATATAAAGATTTTGCAAATCTTAAAGATAAACACTTCTTAATAGGGAAGAAGGAAGAAAAGAGGAAAAAGATAAATGAAACAAAAAAAGATGAAGATAAAGGAGGAAAAAGGAGAAATGTTAAATGAAATGTTAAACATCACTTTATCTAACTTTTAGTTCAATCCCTCCCATTGGTAAGGTAATTATTACATAAGTGGAGAAAAATTCTCCTTATTGGTAGCTTATAATCAAGTAGTCAGTCAGGCTGCTTCATCTTTGATTAGGGAAGCATCCTCATCTTTTTGGAGTAAGACCTAATTGAAACTAACCAGAACTCAAATACCCAGCACCCTCAGGTAAATTAGATATTTTCTAAGAGTGGAAGTTATTGGTGGATGACAAGAGAACTGATGGTGCCAAGTATTTCAGAAAGTAATATTGAATGAAGAAGTGGACATGGAATAAATGCTATAAAAACAGGGTCCTTAAGGCAGCACTGGCAAGTCATGAAGGTAGGAACGGAGATGTTGAGGCAGGTAGCAGGAAAACACAGATGGAGCAGCAAATGGAAGAAGAGAGAAACCAATGAAGGGAATAGAAAATCAGCAAAGGAGGGTTTGAGAGGGGGGAAGTAGAAGAAATTGAGATAAACATCATTTATCCACTCTTTAATCTTAGACCCACTTAGTGATCACTTGTGTTCAGATCAGAATGGTGACCTTTGGATATTATGAAGACTTTAATCATCAAAGAAGCATTCTCTTCATTTCAAGACTCTTTATTAAGACTCTAAATTAAGTCAGGAAATGAAATTTAGAAGGATTTTCAAGAATGAGGGTTAAAAATCCAAAGGATTATTCTACTAAAAGTTTCAAATCAATTAGCCAGAAGATCATATTAACCAGAACCTCTCATTCCTTGGACAGACGAAGAATTGCTTTAGATCCCAATAGTGTGGATTGTTATGGAATGTTGAGCTCTTCTGAAGAAGAGGTTAACCATAGACTACCAGCCATGCTTATAGGCTTGATCCACATGGAAACTTTCAAGCTTTTCAGCCACTATGGTCCATTGATACCCTTAACCTGGGTGAGCTACCTATAATACATAACACTGGTGAAAAAGAGTATAGGGCAAGAAATCATTTTATGAATCTTTCCCCCCTAAGTTCTTCTAAATCAATTAATCATTTATTCCTCCCACCCACCAGCTACATGTAAGAAAAATTTTTCACATTCATTTTAAAAAGTTTTGAGTTTCCAATTCTTTCCTGCCTTCCCTTCCCTCTACCTTTATTGAGAAGGCAAGCAATTTGATATAGGGTATACATGTGCAGTCATGTGAAACATATTTGAATCAAGGACCAATTAACCTAACTTCTATAGAAAAAAAAATTCTAACCATATGTCCTATTGATTGATGGTGAATGAAGGACATCTATATATATATATATATACATGTTATACAGACTAGAAAAACAACTGTTCTAGGCAGTTTTCAGAGGAAGAAATTATAGCTAGCCATAGTCATATAAAAAAATGCTCTAAATCACTATTGATTAGAGAAATGTAAATCAAAGCAACTCTGAAGTATCTACCACCTCTATCAGATTGGCTGACATGACAAACCAGGAAAATGTTGAAGATATGGAAGAGTTGGAACACTAATTCATTGTTGGTGGAGCTGTGAACTGATCCAACCATTCTGGAGAGCAATTTGAAACTGTGCCCAAAGGCTATAAAAATGTGCATACCCTTTGTCCTAGCAATATTGCTTCTAGGACTGTATCCCAAAGAGATCACAAAAATGGGGAAAAGAACCCACATGTACAAAATTATTTATAACAGTTCTTATTGCGGTGGCCAAGAACTGGAAATAGAGGGGATGCCCATCAATTGAGGAATGGCTGAGCATGTTGTGGTATATGAATGTAACGGATGCTATTGCACTATAAGAAACGATGAATAGACAGACTTCAGAAAAACTTGGAAATACTTATGTGAACTAATGCTGAGTGAAATGAGAAGAGCCAGGAGAACATTACACACAGTAACAGTCATAAAATTTTGATAGACTAAGCCCTTCACAGCAATGCAAGGACCTAAAATATTTCCAAAGAACTCATAATGCAAAATACCATCCATATACAGAGAAAAACTGTGGAGCTGGAACACAGAATGAAGCAGACTATTTTCTCCTTTATTATGTTTTGTTTTTCTCATGGTTTCTTCCATTCATTTTAATTCTTCTATGCAACATGACTAATATGAAAATGCATTTAATAAGAATGTATGTGTAGAACCCATATCAGATTGCATGCTGTTTTGGGGAGAGAAGGGGAGAAAATTTGGAACTTATGAAAATGATTGTTATAAACTGAATACAAATAAATTAATAAATTTTAAAAAAAAAACAATTCTTCTCTATCCTATGTCTTTTAATGCTCACTCAAAGCCTGAAGGTAACTCTGGGTTTGGGGTTGCTCTCAGCAAACTTTCTGGCCAGTCCTATCATCTGGAAACGGCAGCAGAGCACAAGACTGATGATGGACAGCTCTCTACGTTTGTTGAAACAACCATGATAAATTTGGAGAGGCCTAATACCAGAAGATTCGTCATTAGATTAAAAGATCTTTTACGAAATTGTGGATGGGTTGTAATTGGTTTTGGAGGAAAGAAGAATACAAGCTGTTGAAATCATAGATCCTTAATGGTATTAAAGTAATTTTGAATCTCAGAACTCTACTGATCTCTCTTTTTGATTTGTATCTGTGATTTAATTGGATTAGGAAACTCATCATATAGAAATTCCCTTCACTGATACAGATTGGCCACTCTTCTAAAATAGTTTTGGGGAGTTTTCTGGGGCACTGAAAGGGTGTGGTTTACGTATGGCCCCACAATTGGTAATTATCAGAAAGAATACATCATTCTGTCTCCAAGAGTAGCCTTCTATCCATGATACTGTGCTGCCTCATTGTGGTCAGTGAGTTAGTCAACTAGTATTTATTAAATGCTTACTATAAGCTGAATACTATGCTAAGCCTTGACAATACAAATATAAGCAGAGAGACATCTTCTGTCCTCAAGAAGCCAACATTTGAAAGGGGGAATATGCATATAAAATAGAGAGTAAAGGAGGCTCACAAAGTGACTCATGTGAGGACATGGTAGAAGATGTCTGGAGTATGGCAAGAAGAGGAGAGAAGACCTTTTTAATCTTTCATTTTGACCACTTTTTATCTTTATTTGATTATAACTGGGGCTTAACATGGTGGAATGAGTGAGATTGAGGAAGGCCAGAAAACACATTGTAGGTATGTTAGACAATGACACCGGACCTCAGAAGTTGGTGGTGGTAGTAGTAGTCGTCTGTGATAGGAAGAGATGTAACTTCAGGGTATCTGGAATAGGTAATAAATGGAAGGTCCAGGTGTTGGTAAAAGAGACTTGAGTTCTAAGATAGGACTCTAACCATTGGAAGGACCAAAGATGTTGGTCAAGTCGGGACTCAAGCCAGGAACTATGTGGGGAACCAAGGCAGGGGTCAAAGATATAGGGAAGGAGGTCTTAATGAGTGTGTGTGTATATGTGTGTGACAGAATACATGGACCTTTCAACATAGACCCCTTGCAGTCTTTAAATTTACTAGGCTTGCACTCTTTAAATTTATTTGTATAGCTATATTTTAACATTCATTTTTAAAAGTTTTGCATTTCAAATCTTCTCCCTCCTTCAATCCCCTCCCCCAACTCATTGAGAAGGCAAGTAAAGATACATGTGAAGTCATACAAAACATATTTCCATATTAACCATGTTGCAAAAAAAAAGCTGGAAAAGTAAAGTATGCTTCAATCTGTACTGAGTTCATCATCAGTTCTCTCTCTGGAGATGGATAGCAGTTTTCATCATGGGTTCTTTGGAATTGTCTTGGATTGTTGTATTGATTAGGGTAGCTAAGTCTTTCATAGTTGATCATCATTATAAAATTATCGTTTCTGTGTACAATGTTCTCCTGCTGACTTCACTTTGCAACAGTTCCTATAATTATCTCCAGGTTTTTCTGAAACCATCTGGTTTGACATTTCTTATAGCACAATAGTATTCCATCACAGTCATATACCACAACTTGGTTGGTCATTGTCCAGTTGATGGTCATCCTCTCATTTTCTAATTCTTTGTCATCAGAAAGAGAACTATACATATTTTTGTACAAATAGATCCTTTTCTCTTTTCTTTGATTTCTTTGACATACAGACCTTGTAGTGGTGTTGCTAAGTCCAGGGGTATGCACAATTTTCTAACCTTTTAGGCATGGTTCGAAATTGCTTTCTAGAATGATTGAACTAGTTCACAACTCTACTAACAGTGGATTAGTCATACTCTTTAAATTCCCCTTCCTAGGGACAGGCTATGTCTGGAGCCTGAGTCAGAGCTGAATCTGGTAGGGGGTAGTAATCATCTCATCTTTAAAATTTATACAGTGCTACAGGGACAAGGCCCCCAGTGGGGGCATTCAACTGAGCAGCATTCAACTTTTCTGATCCCTGACATCTCATTATTTAATAAAGGCCAGACCATTATGGTGTAGTGCCACAAAGACCGTGTCTTAGAGCTCAGGGCCTGGGCCTTGTATTCCTGGGTCTCCAAACAGCTGAAGAAGTAATCAACGCTCTTTGGGAAAAAAAAGAAAGGTCATTGAAAATGGAAGCCAGTCTCTCTGCCTGTCTCAGGATCAGCCAGCCCCTATTGAGCTGCTACAGAGACTTCTACATTAACTTGTTTATTTTTAATAAACTTAAGGAGGCCTGTCTCACCAGCAAGATTGCAATAAACTGAGATAATCTCATTTATCAGTTGGTTAAAGGCTTCATTTAGCGCCTGGCCTGAGGCATGGGATAGAAGTTTTCTTGGGCAAACTTAATTACTGAGTCTAGAGTAAAAACATGTTCTCATGTTAGTCTTGGGGAGGGAGCAAGAGTCGGGAGCTTTCCTGTAATTTTCATTACCAGCCATGATATTTTCCACCGTAGTGAATTCATTTGGTTATTTTTATTCTTTTTTGTGTTCCCTTTCAAAAGCCTGAAGGAGTCCTTCAAGAGAAGAATTTCTGAAAATGAACTATTATCTGATAAAGTTTTGGGGTAACTGAAGGACCAGTAGGGTGTTTGAGAGGTCACCTAGAGTGTTCTTTACCTGTAAGCAGAAGTTTAACTCGGAACTATTTCTAGAAGAGATTCCACTGTCTCACCAACCGTCCATTCTAGTGTTTAATAATCCTCCCCATCAGAAAATTCTGCTTTACATCAGGTTTCAAATTTAGCCACCCCCCTAAACTGTATTTTAAACTGATATCTCCCCCTGCCATTTTTTCTTTCTTTCACAGATAGTCACTGAACAAGAAGAAACTTAGAGATTATTTATTCCTTCATTTAAAAAAAAATCTAGGAAAACTGAAACCAGGAGAACTTAAATGACTTGTTAGTAGTCACCTAGGAAATTAGTGGGTTCAGAACCCATTTCTTCAGATTTCTAATCCAAATTTTCTTTTCTTTTACTGGATTATTAGTAAATATAGGATATTCATTCAAATTAGTAAAGAACAATGGATCTGAGATCAGAGGATACTACAGTCAATCCTGGTTTAATTACTTTCTATCTGTGTGACTTTGGAAAAGTCCCAGTGAAGTTAACTCTTTGGACCTCAGTTTCCTTATTTCTAAAATGAGGCCAATTGACAGCTAGGTTGGTGGAGTAGATAAAAAGCCCTAGCCTGGAGGCAGGAAGACGACTTCAAATCTGGCTTCGGACACTTAATAGCCGTGTGACTCTGAACAAGTTTCTTGTCCTTTGTCTGTCTCAGTTTTCTCAAAAAGAGTTACCTACCTCCCAGAGTTGTTCTACGGACAAGCTTTAAATGCCAGTTATTATCATTTTTAACACTAATAACAACAAATGAAATCTTTCAACTCCTAAATTCAATCTTCTTAAGGTCCTAAGACCTTCCTTACAGAGCTTTTGGACACACTGGATTGATTTCCAAGGAAGATTATAGTTTTCCCGTACTACTGTGTATATATTCTTCAGATAACAGCCCTTCAAAAACTTTTCCTTGTACCCATCAGTCTACCAATCTCTATAATACATAATTCTAAGGTCCTTTAATTTCCTTTGTGCCTTTCATTTCTTATCTTTTTGCCATCTCGAGTCTCTGAACTCTCTCCAAGTTCTTCATATGCTGCAGCTGAGTTCAGTACTCTACAGATGGGCCAAACAGCACTGAACATAATGGGAAATTGACTTAATAGTTCTCATGAGAATTACCTATTTAAGCATTTTAAAACATCATTTACCACTGACTCATATTCACCACACTATTCACTGGCTTTACTAAATGTATACGTCAAATTCAATGCTGAGCAATTTAGAAAAATAGACCAAGGATCTTAGAAATGGTTTACCTGGAGGTTGGGTTCAAGGTAGACCATGCAAAGGGAACTTAGTGAACTGATGTATAATTGTGTTCTTGAGTTGTTTCAGTTGTGTCTCTAACTCTCCTTGGTCTGTAGTTAGGAGCCCTTTAGAAGGTCTTCTCCAGAAAGTTTTACCCAGATTCTTCTAATCAGTAAAGATTTTTGTCCCCTCTGACCTCCATTGTCTCTCTTTCCATTTACCTTAGCTCTGGCCCCTTGACTTTCCCATTGTCATCTGCCTTTTGTCTTATCCCTCTACAAGATAGTATACTATCTCCTTGAGAGTAGGGACAGATTGTGTTTTATCTGAAGGAAATGAGCACTGAGACTTGAAAGCAGTAAGTCCTTAAGAAATGCTGA
>CM053769.1:518121951-518138008 GCA_028658325.1 Potorous gilbertii
CCACTGCTGCCTCTGCTGCTGCCTCCCAAGGGGGCCTGAGTTATTGAGATACCTTTTTCCTCTCTTGGCAAAAAGACTCTCTCACTGACCTTTGGCACCTGTGGGTGGAGGGACCTGCATGGCCCCTGGAGATTGTGCCCTTGAAGCCTGCTCGAATCTGCTCTTCTTGGTGCTGCATGGCCAAGGCAGGGCTGGGCTCTGCTCCGGGTCTGGTGCACAACAGACCCTTGGTGTTGGTTTTTCAGGTTTCTCTGGAACAGAAATCTCCTCCACTCCATTGCTGTGTGGCTTTTGCTGCTCCAGAATTTGTTGGGAGTTCTTCTTTACAGGTATTTTATGGGCTGTGGGTTAGGAGTTAGCATATGTGAATCTTTCTACTCCACCATCTTGCCTCCTCCCCCAATTTTGTCACCATCTTGCACATCATCTGGCACATAGTAAATGCTTAATAAATGTTATTGGATTGGATTGATATCTGCAAGGGATGGTATGCTGTTTCTGTCTCATAAAAGGTGCCAGGGTCAGGACCTGACAAGGCAGATGGTCTTATGGACATCTTTCATGATGACTAAAGCTTTTGTGTACTGAACGGTGGAGAAGTTTCAGCCAGGAATTTCCTTTGTAGGTAGAAAGACAAGGCTTAGGGTAGAATTATATAAGAAGCAATAAAAGTTTTCAACCAGAGAAGCAGTATGGTACAAAAGGAGCACACTGACATGACATTCCAATCCCATCTTGAATGTTTATTATCAGTGTGATATCAGGCAAGTGACATAATTTCATCAGGCCTCAGTTTCCTCAACTGTAAAATTAGGGGTTTGGAGCTGTTGGCCTCTGGGTTCTCTCCCCATTCTATATCTATGATATTATGACCCAGACCTTGAATCTAAAAGGACTGGAAGCAATTGGGGGTGTCTGAGAGGCAGAAGTTACATATCCTGGAAGAGGGAAGGTCCAGAGACCATTAGGGGTATGTGGAAGTAAAGGCTGAATCAAAAACAGCATCAAAATTAATTCCTCAGGGGTTGATGGGAGGTGAGTGCTAGGGAATTAGGAATCAAAGATTCATGAACAGGGAAACGAGGTCAATGTGAAGCCCTTTGATACGCTGTCTGGTCTATGGCCACATATAAGTTTATGTGTTAGGATCACTTTCTCTCAGAATTTCCTCCCACAACCATGCCACTTTTGTACTCATGACTGTCCATACCAACCATAGACTGTCATTGAAGTGGGACCATTGGGGAGGACTAGATGAATTCTCTGGTTCTTTCTGTCAGTCTTGATTCTATAATCTAGTGTTTGGGTAAGAAAAGGTAAGACGCAGAAAACAGAACAGAAATAGTGAAGATCGAAGAGGAAGTTAGGGTAGTCTATAAAATCAGGGTTATGGTGATGAGAACAGAAAGAGGAGGTCAAATGAATAGAAGAAATACTACAAAAAGACATCTGAGCATACAGAAAGGAGTGAGAGGGTAATGGCCAGTTTAAAATCATGCTCAAAGGAAAACTTACACTAATGTGGAAAGTTTTTTTTTCAGAGCTCATTCAGGAGTAACAAAAGGCTTAGGGAGGGGGAAGAGGATGTTGGCCAAAGCTGGGGATCAGTCAAAGGACAAAGAAACAAATGATTTACCAGTAGCCATTGTCTGAGCTCTGCAGTGGTTTAGTGACTTGGTTCTGAATATAGAAAGAATGTTAGTAGCCTAGCAGGTGGGGTCTGGGTGCAGCCAAGGGCATGTGTGGTATAGGCAGCTGACATAATGTTGGGGGGCACAGAGATTGACTGACAGTAGACATACCTGTGAGCAATTCAATCTTATGGAGAGGGTGACTGTCTGCAGCCACAGGCAGACCTCTGGGGATTGTGAAGCTAGTCCTCCACTATCCCATAGCTACAGAATGCAGAACCAAGGAATGTGAGAATGGGTTGGAGGCTGGCCAGAGGAGTCCTTAGGATATGCATAAAGTAGACACTGTGTTTCTGAAAGTGTAGTTTGCTCACCTTCATGAAATTGTTCCCTATGACTTTCTGAGGGCTTTTGATCAGCTTGACAGGACATTCATAGAGTTCAAGAGGTTGCCATATTTTACCCAGAATGGCATCGGTAGTCAGCTTATGGAACTTATAGTACCAAAAAAGAATCTGCCAGTGAAGAATGACTGTCCATAGCCTGGTTGCCCTGTTAACTGGATGACATGACATGAGATGATCATCTCCTTGTAGGACAAATGCTTCATAGAGACCTTCAATCTTTAGTATGTGGAGTGATCTAAGTCAATCAGGACACATTATAAAACAAAAAAAGTACAAAGGGTCAGTTGGGCTTAAAGTTAGTGCTCTACTGACTTCTGTAACTGATGGTGTGTGTGTGTGTGTGTGTGTGTGTGTGTGTGTGTGTGTAATAGAGTTTGGGCACAGAGACTCTAATGGAGTGAGTTTGCCATGATTTGCTTGTTATAAAAAGCTCTGGCTTTGCACTGGCCTTTCTCTGGGTCTGCATGTGCACTTTGGCACCCTCGCATGAGCATCTGTGTTTGTGCTACTGTGGAATGTGTGCAGATACCATGACCCAAAAGAGAAAATGCCTTGCACAACTCAAGGCTCTATAGAAAAGTTGGATAATATTGTTACGGTTACTATTGCTGGTGGTTTAAAATGAATAGTATTGACAAATGTTTCCTTTTTCATTTTATAAATATACTTTGCCTCAACACAATTCACACCTAGGATCTTAGATTTAGAACTCTAAGGGGCCTTACATCATCCAGTTCATTTTACAGAAGAGGAAACTGAGGTTCAGAAAGTTTAAATGACTTGTCCAAATTCACACAGTTAGTAAGAGTGAGAGGCATGATTTGAACAAGTCTATTTGTTTTGATCTGGACTTCAATTTTATTGGTGTAGAGAGAAGTCCAGACATTTCCTTTACCAATGTAGATCAGCAATAGTTCTGCACCTTAGAATTTCCTGGGACTCTAAGAGGTTAAAGGACAGCGTAGGATCAATATGTATCAGAGGTTAGATTTGAGCACAGGTTGTCCTGTCTCCAAATCTCCTCTTCTATCTCATGCCACACTTCTTTCACTAGCACTGTCTTTGTGGTAGTAACACAAAGGGGCTGCCTGGTGAACTTGGAAGAAATCATGAACAAACCAGGGAAGGGGGAAGACTATAAATGATGTTTAGATGAAGGAAATCATGTTTAATCAAACAAACAGTGAACCAAAGACACTTGAAGTTGGAAGCAACCTCAGGATAATTTCCTTCCAAGAATAAGAATCTTATTTATTTAATATTCTTAACTGGCAGTCAGCATGCCTCTGTTTGAACCATTTAATAAAACGGACAGTTCTATTTCTGAACAGCCCTCATTGTTAGGAAGTTTAATCAATGGTTCAATTGATCTACCATCTCATTGATGTGGGTATTTCCTTCTCTGGCACAAATCACAACCTGTCCTTGCCTTCTTATTTACCATGTAATTCTTGTTCATGTCATTTCTTCATATTAAACCTAAATCTGCCACTCTTTAATTTCTACTCACTTGTCTTGGTTCTATTTGGAGCCAACCAGAACAGATCTAATCCTTAACACAATGGTTTTGAAAATATTTGGAGAGAGGGAGATAATGCTTTGCTTCCTCTCTAGGCTAAAAATAGCCAGTTCCTTCAGTGGTTCCTTATATAAAACAGTTTTAAATTCCCTCATTAACTTTCTCTTCCTTTTAGAATCTTTTTTATTATGTAAAACATTAACACACACGAATATTTCCCCATAAAAGAGCAGACAAATGAAGATCATATGTGAAACTGTGAATCATTGTTATATACAGCTTTAAAAGAAGTTCATTAAATTTAAGATGATAGTAACAGCATTATCCTTCTTGTCTGTGTTCCTTCTGAACTTCTTCCCACTCTTTTTCCTTCCCTCCCTTCCTTCTTCTGTCTCTCCCTCTTTGTTTCCTTCCCTCCCTTCTTTCCTTCCTAAATCCTCCATCTCTTCTCTTTTCCTTCCTTCCTTCCTTCCTTCCTTTCTTTTTTCCTTCCTTCCTTCCTTTTTCCTTCCTTCTTTCCTTTCTTCCTTCTTTTCTTTCTTCTCCTCCTGTTTTTCCTCCTCTGCCTTTTATATGTGGCCCTATCCATGAAGCTATGGCCTCTCTTTATGAGAACTGAGGTCTCTTGACACAACTTTAATGGAACTAAGAGAAAAACCTGATGGATCAATCAGTGCTGGACACAGTAGGCCTTTTGATTTGGCATATGTAAGGAAAGGTCTTATGACTTAATTGGAGGCATTAAGTGGAGCACAGAAGGGAAGAAGCATAGTTAACACTAGGAAAGTACTGGAAGCATCCATATGCTACCAGTTGGACTATGCCTCTAAATGGAGACAGGCTGCTAAACACCTTACTTGGGTTGGGATGTGTGGCATGGGGAAAATCAGGGAAAGAACACAGCCAGAAATGCTCCCAGAGAACCTAAGGTATGTTGGTCATAGGTCGTAGCATCCTAGATTTAGATTTAGAAGGGATATTAGAGGTTATCTAGACTAATCACTTTATTTTGCTGATAAAGAGACTGAACTTAGAGTGAGTAGGGATCAGATTTTTACCTGCCCCCTTCCTTTTGCTATCCTTCCACCTTAGAATATTAGACTTCCAGGCAAGCAATTGACAACTTCAGTTTTCTATATATAGTGAGGGCTATGGGCTGAATGATTGGAACTGGGGTTCCACATGGAAGCGCAATTCTCCAAATTTGTTATGTGGCTTCAACTCATAGTGGAAGAACTTAGGGTCTTCTCATTGTGAAATATCTGTCCTCCATTCCTCTTTCTGCAACTCTGCATCTCTTCCCCCCAACCCTTAGTGAGTTAATTTCTAGAGCCTCCATTTTGGGGATGGTTCCAGGTTGGCCATGGAGCCATTCCCCTCCCTGTTGAGCTTTTGGACTTCATCACAATGACCTACCACACCACACCTTCTTTTTTCTGTTATCTTCTTCAGTTAACTCAATGAGGGCAGGGACTGCTTTTATTTAGATTTGTATTTGTTGTCTCTAGTTCTTAATGCAGTGCCTAACATATTATGCTATTAATAAAGGCTTGTTGCCTGCCAGTTGCCTACTTGCCCTACTGGCAATTCTGCCCTAGCTGCCTTGGATTCGCATGACTGATCTCTGAAAATGTCCTGGAGAGGATCTACACACAGACAAGCGCTCCTATTATTTTACCATCTGTCCATTCAAGGTGACTATGTCTGACACTTAAGCTGGGGCTTGATCAGGTTGTGATGCATGAGATCATCTCTTAGGTGCCCTTCATATACCAAACTATGACTCTATGAGAGGGATAGGGAGAGGAGACAGAGCAATGTACCAGAGGGAAAGATTTTCTGGAGTCAGTTATCCAAGGTTACCAGGAAAACTGGGCAAGCTACCCTAACAAAAAAGAGTTTATGGGGTCTTATTAAAAACAAAGGGGAGAGAACAAAGAATTGTGATCTTGGGAATAAAGACTCTCCAGGATAGGAAGAATGCAAAAGCTTATAAATGTGTAAATGAATCTGACTACAAGGACCAGGAGAGTAAAACATAGTATAAAAAAAAACGAATGAAGCAAAGGGAAGGGAGGAAACTATTTTTTAAAATTGATTATTAAATTTTTATTGCATTTAAAATACATTCATATACATTGCTTTTAGAAATGTGCTTGATTCTGCCTGGAAGTGGGAAAATAATTTTACATGTGTGAGAAGATACTGGATCTATGAATGCATCAACATCGAAAATATCTAATAAAGAAATTCTCTTTACCAGTGCAAGTCAGCACTCTCTCTGTTCATGGTAGCCTAGAGAGATGCTGGAGGCATTGTGAAGTTAAGGGTCACACAGTCAGCATGTATCAGAGGCAGAGCTTAAATACAAATCTTCCCAGTGCTAAGGCAGTTTCCCTAGCCACTACAGCACAGTGCCTCTTTACAAATACATATAACATATGAGTACATTTTGTTACAAGAAGAAATATGTAAGGATAAAATATGATAATATATGTGGAAATGTTTTGAAAATTATGATGTCACATAAATTCATTTACTTTTAATTTTTGTTCAATTATTGATATTACTTTAGAAAAGGCACACCGGACTGAATTCTAATTTAAAATTATATTGAAAAGAAATATTCAGCCTTCTTCTTAAAAAAAAAATCCAACACTAATTTCATTGTCTACCTTAAGTACCTAGATTGGTCAACCTAGACCACAGTCTTATCTGGGGAACTTGATTTAGCACCTGAACTGTCCTTGCCCAGCCATCCCTATAGCCTTCTTAATGTAGAACATCCCTCTGTAAGATCTGACCTCTGCTTCCATTGGTGAGTTCTTTTTGGGGCCTCTATTTTGTGGAGGAAGCCAGACTGGCCTTTGTTCCTCTTCTGGCCTTGTTCTTGACTTCTAGACTTTAAAACCATGCCTTAGTATCTTTACTCCTCTAACACCCATCCTCTGTTTTGTGTGTTTTCTCTTTGAGGACAGGTACTATCTTTCTTTTTACTTCTATTTGTAGCCTTCTAAACAAAGTATCACTATGCCTTGAACTTAGAAAGTAAGCATAAGGTTACAACCAGCTTTTTCTTTGCAATCTTAGATAAGTCATGCTCCTCCCGGGATTCAGCATTTTCATTTGTGTTGACTGGATATTTAAGTTACAACATATCCTATGAAGCGAAACAGTACTTTTGGTGTGCTTTGCCACCTCTTTTTTGGAGAAGTGAGACCCAAGCAAGACTCCTGAACAACCCAGTACTCCTTCAGTTTTGGCCTTGTGTTTATTTTGTATCCTTTATATTTGCTTGGCTGGGTATGGTATTGCTTGATTCCAGTAGGTTTTAGGGAACATATTAGGCAATCTTTTATCATTTTACTTTTCTTTCAAGTTAGTGAAATATACGATGAAGTCATAAAATAATTAATATTCATATAGATCTCTAAGAATAAGAATCAGAAAGTGATAGAGGCCTGCCATTTGCAATTTCTTCAAAATAAGTTGAATACTTGTTCATTAATTAAAACATACACAAAAACCAACAGAAACACAAATTTACATTAATTTGAACAGCACCGAGGCAGAATGAAATACCAGATATACTCAATATTCAAGGCTGGATTAAACCAATATTAAAGGAGATAGTATTATTGCCACATAATTTATAGATTTGATATAATACCACTCAAAACTCCAATAGACTATATCATAGAATTAGATGAATTAATGGCAATTTGTCAGAAGAAACAGAAAAAAAGGTGAGTCATAACTATGAAAAGAAATGAAGACAGAGAAGAGAGGGCTTATATCACCAGGTCTCAAATTTTTCCATGATGTGGTAATTATCCAAACTCTCTGGCATTGGATAAAAAAGTAGAAAAGTAAGGCAATGTGACAAAATTAATAATCCCGAGTTAGAACCAAAGGCACATAATAGAATGGTGCCTGATATATTTGGGATCATAAATAATTGGTGAAATGAACCATTATTTTCACAAAAATTGTTGGAAATATTGGGATAGCAGTATGACAAAAATGGAATTGGATCCATAATACATAACAGATCCTATAATAAATATGAAGATCTTTAATAATAATAAAAATTGAAAAAATTGAATATATCAGTTACTATTAAAGAGAAAGGGCAGCGAGGTGGTGCAGTGGATAGAGCACCAGTGCAGGAGTCAGGAGGACCTGAGCTCAAATCTCACCTCAGACACTTAACACTCACTAGCTGTGTGACCTTGATCAAGTCATTCATCCCCAATTGCCTCATCCTGTGTCATCTGCAGTCATACTGATGAATATCTGGTCACTGGAGTCAGATGACTCTGCAGGAGAAGTGAGGCTGGTGAGCTGCACAGCCCTCCCTCACTCAAAACAAAGTCAACTGCAAAGTTATGTCATTATTTCTCTGATGGCATGGTCTTCTTCGGCAACAAAGGATGAACACACACATTAAAGGGAACATAACATTCTTATTAATTCAAGAAATAAAATGAAATTATTAGAGACAAAATAAATAGATTTGATTATATAAACACCAAGTGGTTTTGGTCAGTAGGAAATAAAAAGTCCAGAATTAAAAGAAAACATACTGGGAAGCTTATTTACCATGAACATTTCTGAGAAAAACTGAAATCTAAAATCTGTAAGGTATTAATACAAATATATAAGATTATTTTTCACTTCCCAAGCTTGAGATTCCCAAGCACTTTTCTCTGGAAGCTGTATATTCTTTTTATGTTTGCAGGGAAATTTTTTTTTGCATCAATAATTCCCACTGGATACATTGTTAAAGGAAATGAACTCAGTTCTAGGAAAAAAATATTTTTGAAAAGGTACTTGAAAAATTGTTCATTTTATCTAATAGTCAGAGAAATGAGAATTCAAGCAAAATTTATTAAATTGACAAAGCTAACTTAAAAAGGTGAAGTTCCATGTCAACGACATTGTGAAGAAACAGGTGCATGATTAAAGAGCTGACAAAGTTATGAATAGGCACAGTTTTTATGGAAAGCAATATGGTACAATGCAATATTAGTTACAAAACTGAATATTCCCTTTGACCCAGTGAGCATCTTACTTGGATTCTATCCCAAAAATGTTATTAAAATGATGGGAAAAAAACCTTTTTGCATATAAACACATGCAAGTTTTATTCAGAATGGCAAAAATTTTAGAAACAACTCATATGCAAAAGTTTCACTCTAATAACTGAAATAATTGTGACATATGAATTAATGTTATTGCACCATTTGAAATAATAATTCCTTATTGTAATATATTGCAGGTTACTCACATTTCCACATACTTACCTCTCCATTGCCCTCTAAATATATACCTTTTTGATTCTTCAGAGACTATAGTGTTTCATAACTCACAATATCATAAAAGATGTCAGGCATCCAAACATGTCTGGGTAAAAAAACAAAATGGATTGGTCAGATGGTGAGAGTGAAGGATAATGAGTAGACAGCTCCAGTACTCTATTGGTAGCCTAAAAATGTCACCAGCAAGCAAGAGCCTCCAGCACATTGAGTGGATCCACAGTGGTGAACATGGCAAAGAGTCACTTAGAATGACCTGGAATAGATGGGTTGTAGACAATATACCCACAGTACTAGATCTCAGATTCATTTGAGTATTTGAAGCAAAAATGATAAATATTCAGAGTCTTGGAAAAATCCAAGTGATATAGAGTATGTAGAGAGCAAAGATAGAATAACATACAAATGCTGACCATAATGATGTAGAAACAATAACAAGAATGCTTTTGGAGAGCAATCTGGAATTATGCCAAAGAGTTAGTAAACTGCTTATAACCTTTGACCTAGCAACACCCTAGTAGACCTATTTCCAAAGGTGAGTAGGGAAAAAGGAAAAGAATGAATATATTCTAAAATATTTATAATGTCTTTCTTGGTGATGGCAAAGAACTAGAAATTATGGGTATGCCCATTAATTGGGGGATGGCCAAACCATCTGTGTAGTATATGATTGCGATGAAATACTACTGTGCCATGAGAAATGATGAACTTGATGATCTTAGAAAAACATGTATAGATTTGCATGAAATAATGAAGAGTGAAATGAGCAGAATCAAGGAAATGTTGCATAGAGCAATAGTAATATTGTTTTAGGTAGAACTTTGAGCGAATAAGTCATTTTGACTATTAGGAATACTGAAATTAACTACAAAGGACATAGGAAGGAAGATGCTATTAGCATACAGTTAAAGAACTGATAAATAGAAGTATATATAGAATGATTTTACATATTCACATACATAAATATATACATGTTTGTGTCTAATGGTGGCCATCTCTAGGACAGGAGTGGGAAAGAGGTTCAGAAAAAAAGGGAAAAAAATTACATGACAATTTTATTATATATTTAAAAGGAAAAGCAAATTGTACACAATAGATTTTCAGTTTCAAGTGCAATTGTCTTTTTAAAAATTATATTATATTATATTATGAAAATGTTTGTTTTATTCCATAAATTAAAAATTAAATAAATAAAAAAATTAAAAAAATTGTAATAACAAAAACAACATTGTTTAAAAAAGCAGTACAGGAGAAAAGCAGTTCAGAAAAGGATATGGAAACTAATAGTATACCTAATATGTTTAAATGAAATGTAAATAATTGACTTTATGGCTATGAGAAGTTTTCATTTTTCTTTTCTTTGTGTCTGAATGTATTTTTTATGATTACTACCTGTAGGGCTGATCAATTTTTTTATTAAAAGAAGAAATCATATTTTTTCTCTATGTGTCTCATTTCCATCAAAATGTGTGCAAGGAGATCATAATCACTCTTTTGAGTGTCCAGGTTAGAATTACAAACAGGCATAATGATGTAAAATACTCCTGTAAACTAGTACTCCTAATACCAAATTGGAGTATTTGGTTTAGTTTCTTTATTGTGTGTGACTTTGGAGTAATTTTTTAAGGGCAACCCTACTGGGAATACCTTAGAGCAATTCTACCCGAACTTTTTTGTTAGCGTGTAAGGGTAGGGATGGATTGAGTCATCAGAGGCAAAATGATGTAAGAAAAGATCACTAGGCTTTGGAATCAGAAGATTTGGGATCAAATCCTGGCACTGCTACTTCTTTTGTGATGTTGACCAAATCATTTCCTCTTTCTGGGCCTCAGAATTTCCTCTTCTGTAAAATGAAATGGCTGGATTAGACAATTAATCTCCATGGTCCCATCCAACTCTAAATATATACTCTTAAGATTTGTCTTTCAGGAAAAGCATGCTATGGGAAATACCCTATTCTTTTGTCCCCTGTCCTCCCATTTATGGCCTTCCCTCTCTTTTTCAGAGGAAGCCCAAATTACTCTTCGGAAAGTCACAAGATTGGAATTAATTCAACTCTAAAATTTAAATAATAATTTGCCCCACAACATAGATAATTAATGAAGAACACTGACAAGATTATTATAAATTATTAGACTGAATTTTTTTCATATAACCTTACTATATATGTCTTCAATACTTAGATATAGCCTCAGGCTATATTTGTAAGAAATACATTTGTAAGAAACATATATACTGTAGGTTTTAATGAAGGGATTTTCCCCTCTAGGTAATTTTTTTGCATTGCTGCAGAAAACTGGATGATTTGGTTATTTTATTTAGTAAAGGCACTTGAACAATATTGTTATGAAGTCATTGGGAAGCCTGCCAATTTCACAGAATTATAGTAAAATGAAGAAATAAGATCGGCTTATTTATAAAAACCCGATATATCTACTTTTAGCATTCGGTGTGTTTGTGGATTCCAGTGTTTAATGACTTTTTTTGATGAGATTTTCTTTAAATTTTTATCAAAAAACTTTCAAATCTGGTGTTATTAAAAACTCTTTGAGCTCCATCATATGTTACCATAACCATATTCTAACCAAAAAATATCTTTCTTTTAATTTATAATTTTATCATAAAAGACATTTAAATGAAAATATTAATTATTGGAAATCATTGCTTTTATTTACCCTAAAATTATGCCCCTGAATTAAAGATATTTTCCAATACCTCATATTGCAATTTTTAGACACTATTCCAGTGGGTTAGGAATTAGACTGTGAACTTGAAATCAGGAGCTATTCTTTTTGCCCTTTTTTGAATTCCTATTGCATAGCACATAGCAGGCAATTAATCAATGTTAGTTGGCTGATGAAGAAGTTTATTGGGCCCCACTAAGTTAGAACTATTTTGCCTACAAGCCATATAACAGATTTGGGTCCGTAGTCTAAGAACTAACTAAGTTCATAGGGCTTATTATCACACGCAGAACATTGGCCAAGAGATAATTCATTTTTTTTTCAGTCTTAGCAACTCATAAAACTATCTACTGCAATTTAGAGTAGTTGTGACCTCCCATAGTGAAGTGTTGAAGTAAGACATTATACCTCTGTGACCTTTGGGTTCTTATATTAGGAGACAAGTCTAGAAATAAAGAAAATGGATGGAAAGTTTGGGAAACTCCTGTCACAGAGGTATGATATAGTAGTGTGAGGGTGGGTGGGAGTGGGTTGGAACCTAAATTATTCAGACATCCATTTGGACTATACCTAAAGAAGTACAGCTGATGATAGAGGAGGAAGGAGAGAAAAGCCAGAAATAGTGTACTGCATAGACTAAATTAGGGGAGAGAATTTCAGAGGGTTCAGAGAAAGGCTAAGTCAAATCTCATGGACTAAATTTTTATAGAAGTTAACACAAGAGAGATGAGAAACTATCAAGAATAATATTTGAAGAAACAATTAGAAATCGTTCTAGTGAGGAAAAAGGTAGCAATTGCCGAAGAATCTAATATGGATGTAATTGAAACAGGGCAAACCAACTAAGATATTTTTATTTAAATTCATTTATTTGTTTTTAATTAATAGAATAAAAAAGCATTTCCATAACATAGTATAATTAAAAAAAGATGATTGTACATGAAACTGCAAGTCTATTATATACAACTTGCTACTCATTTTAAATATATAATAATGTTATCTTGTAAACTTCCCCCCACTTTTTATTCTTCCCCACTTTAGAGATATTTTTAAAGACAGGTACAGAAAATGGAGGTAAGGGTAGGTCATGGAGGATGAATATGAAAGCATAACATGATCCTAAAAGAATAGTACTAGGCAGAAGGATGCTGGTGAATATTTAACAACCAGATTTCTGGGGAAAAAATATGCAGAACACATTTTAAATTTAATTTTGTTACTAACATTTTCTCAATCACTTTCTTAAGTCTTAACAAAACAATAAATCAAGACCAGATTTGCAGCATTTGCTGATTTCTGAGGTATAAACACATTCACACATTGAACACATTTCACATTGAAGATTTAATAATCAGCTTTCTCTGAGCCAATACAAGCCGGCTCCAGAATGCTCCTTGTGCCAGGAATACTAAAGATCTGTATACAGTAAGATTAATGAAGAAAGTTAAAGGCACAAGCTAAGGTTAATGAGGAAAGTTTAAAAAGTTATTTTTTAAAGTTAAACTGAAGAAAAAAGGGATAGAAAAAATAACTGGTATTCCTGATGGATGGAAACAAGAACAAAAGAGAGAGAAGAGGCTTAGCTTTTCAGTTCTTAATTTTCTTCTGCTTTCTTTGCCAAAGAGAATGATCTCTAGACTGGAAAGGACAGAAGAAAGTTGGCAATACAACATAATGGCTAAGGAACTGGCCTCAATTAAGTCTAGTCTCTGACCTCTACTGCTTGTATGATCCCTGGACAAGTCACTTAAAGTCTCAGGGCCCTAGGCAATTCTCTAAGGCCATAAGTTGAAGAATATTTGCTGATTTGGATTGGTAGAAGGTTATTTCCTTACTGGGAAAGTTCCCTACACCAATAAAATCCCAAGTCTAGACAAAAATATATGAGCACACAAAAATGAGTTGTTATGCAACACAAGTAGATATTGAGAGAGCACATATGTGCCCTGGATTGTACATTTCAGTAGATTCAGAACTTGTTGGATGTCTGAACACATAGTGTCAACGAGGAAACTAGTCTTCAATGGAGTACTCCAGGAATCTATACTCCACCCTTTGGTGCTTCATATTTTTTTTTTTTTGGTGACTTGGATAAGACAATAACTTAGTGAATTTTTTAGATAATCCAAAACTGGGAGGGCTAGCTAAAACACTACATGACAGAATTAGCATACAGAAAGATCTTGACAGGTTAGAACATTTGATCTAATAAATTAAAGTTGATAAGGATAAATAAGCTTTAGTTTTATATTTTAAAAAGTCGGTTTCACAATATAAAATGTGGGAAGCATAGCTAGACTACCTTTTTTTTTTCTACAAAGGTATCAGAGGATTTTATTCTCTGGCTAGCTCAAACTAGGTCAGCACTGTGATGTAGCTGCCAAAAAACCCCAAGCCCCCAAATGCTAAAGCAATCTTAGGCTGCACTGAGAGGGAGAATATTCAGGCGAGGAGAACTAGCAGTCCTGTTGCACTGTTCTCTCTGTTCTCCACACTAGGAATAGTGTGTTCAGTTCTGGATGGTACAGCTTGGCAAAACCTTTCATCAAGTTCCAAAGTTGCAGAGGAAGGTAATCAAATTATGGAAGGGCTTTGAGTTCACGCCAAGATCAATTCAAAGAACTGGGGATGTTTAGCCCATTAAAGAGAAGGCTGGGGCTGGGGTGGAGGTATATGACAAAGTGAGATAATGGATATAAAACATTCTGCAAACCTCAAAGAATGATAGAAATGATATTATTATTAATTATCATCATTCTTAAAGGGTATCTGAAAGGTTGTCATGGGAAAGAGAGATAAGACTTGTTTTTCTTGGTTCTGAGGGCAAAATCAGGAGCAAAGGTTAGAAATTCCAAAGAGGCTAGATATAGGGAAAAACAAATTCCTAATAATTATAGTCATGTCAATGAGCTCCCTCAGGGGGTAGCATGTTCCAACCCAACAGAGATCTTCAAGCTAAATCTAGATGACCATTTGTTGGGTTTGTTGTAGGGACCGTTCCTGTTTCAAGTATGAGTGGGATTAGATGACGTTTGTGGCATCTACTAATTCTTAGAGTCTATGTAATTCTGTATCTAATTGAAATATTGAGGAAATGTTTTTTTTTCTCTATGAAGGAATATTGGGAACCTGATTCCCTTAGTTGTACAGATGAGGAAACTCAGGTTTAAGGAGAATTAAGTGATTTAATGAAGATCATACAGGTAACAAGTGTAGTGACATGATTGGAAATGACTACAGCCAATAGACTTTCTTTTGTACTATGCCAGCTCCTGGCATTGCATTCTCTACTGCACAGAGTTATTATGAGCAAAGTTCTTTGAAAACTTCAAAGTGCTATAAGGGAGTTCTTAATATGGAGGCAAGAGATCTGATAAAGTCATTGAAATTGAAGTTTTAGTGATTTAATGTATTAGCTCTTATTGTGTAATTTTTAAGAGAGTGTGGGGAGTGGTTAGTGCTTATCCTGACAAAAACACATTAATGGTGGAATTTCAGGTCTTTGGATGTCTGGGGAGGGGCTATATTTCCATGAGTCTTTCAGTCACGATACTGAGAAACTTTCCAATTAAGACAAAAAACATTTGGTAAGCTTTTACTATGTGCTAGGCATCATTGTTCTTTGTTGTTTACTTCAAAGAGGACTGATGACATCACAAGTCATGTTTTGAATTGCGTGTGAATTGGATTTAAGTGAGGATCAGTTGTGAAAAGTTGTTAGCTTCACTCTCTCTTTCCTGAATCATTGATGTTCAGGGGCAGGATAAAAGTCAAGAAGACTGGTAATAGCCCAGGATGCACTGGATGACCTTGGTGTCTTCCATGCCTGACCAAGCTCTAAGATCTCCAAAGTTCTTCGGCTGCTTTGGTGGCTACTGGTACAAATTGTTCCCATCTACTTATTACATCAGGGAGACTCTTCACATGTTTGGTCCTCTTAACTCACCCACAGGCCTGTTGTTTACCCTCAACCTAGCTGAGCCCATATATTTATATGATCATGTATAATACATTATTCTAATAGAATTGTTTTCCTTTGTAATCCTGTAATCCTGAGTTTTATGTATATAAAATATGCTATGTTATGTAGATCATATTTTTGTATATCATTTATGTTTATATATGTAGATCATTTTATGTATATAAAATATGCTATGTTATGTAGATCATATTCATAGGTATATGAATGAGACTTGTACATATGTATGTATTTATACAGAGTCTTTAAAATATATGTATGTATATATACACAAACACATGTTCATATATACATGTGTATACATATATATGCATACACATACACATACTATATCAATACTTATTCAAGAGCTGGTATGGGGGTGGCACATGCCTGTAATCCCAGATGTCAGGGAAGCTGAGGATGGTGAATCTCTTGAGCTAAGGAGTTCTGAGCTGTAATAGGCCAAAGGCAGAGGAGGCCTCCCCTAAATCCAGGGCTAACATGGTGAGCTTCCAGTAAGTAGTAGGAGGCCACTAG
>CM053769.1:518138508-518154084 GCA_028658325.1 Potorous gilbertii
AATAAATGTTTTAAAAAAAGATGGTGACACAATTAATGAAAAGAAAGAGAATCCTTGTCCTCAATGAGTTGCAATAAAATGGGGGTGAGGAAGAGAAACTACATTAGAAGGAAGCAGGGAAGCCAGAGGTGGGGATGGAGAGCAGAACCCCCAAGGGGTACCTTCATCTTATTCTGTAGAGCTACAGCAGATGCAAAGAGGAATGAGGTAAGAGTCAGTTTCTGCCCTCTATAAAGGACGGCATTGAAAGGAGTTTGGTACTCAATCTTCCAGCCCTCCACTCAGAGAGAGTGGAGACTGAGGGAGATGGTGTCAGTTAAGACTTGAGTTGGCAGCATTGTGATTAGAAGTGATGAGTTTATCCTGGGAGAAGCATCTTGTTCCATGGAGTTGAAACCTGGAAAAGCTGCAGATGGCTCTAGGAGACAATGTAGTAGAATGGACAGAGTACTGGACTTGTAGTGAGTACAAACCTAGGTCTAAATCCTACTCAGTTACCTACTAGCTTGTGACCCTGGCCAAGTCACTTGCTATTTCTGTACCATGCCTTCTTTGGGGCATACTTCCTGCCTGATGGTGTTCCAGAGAGGAAAGAGAGAAAACACTTTAAAGGAGAGATCTTTTCCCAATCTGAGGTTGACATATGAGTAAAGGACCTTGGTTCATTGACTCGAATTTTGTTCTCTCATTTTAGTGGAAGGAGATTGGAATAAAGTAAAGTCCATGCTTAATTGAGTATCAGTGCCCTGAGGATCAAGGAGAGGCCTTTAGAACCTCATCCACTGGTAGCTGAGACAGGAACAAATGCTACATTTGGACACAAACTTGATGGGACCAATATATGTAGAAACTCCACTAAATCCTCCTCTCTCCAGGGACCTAGAGGCTACATGGGAAAGTAGGGGGAGGAGGTTACTTATGCTTTTGCTCTTGCTATTTGTATCTGTGAAGTAAATATTCTTTTGTGAAAATAATATATATGTATGCGTCTCAATTGCTTTGTCTGTAAATTGTAGATAATAGTGTATTCACTACCTACCCCATAGTTGTAAGAATCTCATGCAATGAAGTGCATAAAGGGTTTTGCAAAGCCGAAAGCATAACATAAAAGTCCACTGTTGTTACCATCCCTAACAGGGGATCAATCAACCCCTATTTGAATATGTCCAGTACAGGTGCTCAAAATATAAATGACTTCTACAAATAGGAATGCCTACTTTGCTCATGAAGCCTTTTGGCTTTATACTTTCCCACGGGTGTCTTATTCACATCATTTTAAAACTATATCCAAATCCTCTCTGACATCTTGGAAGAGAATCTAGCTTTCCCTCCCCTTCATCATCATAGGTTACATGTTTTTTTTTTTCTATTCCAAAAGGAATTTTCTCATCCTCCACATTCCTCTGTCAAATGCTTCACTTCATTTCAGACATCACGATTGCTTTATCCAAAAAGAAAAAAATGGTATCTTTCACTTTCTGTGTAATCTCTATGGGTTGAGAGTTAGTTGGTGGGGGAGGGGGATAACCAATGAGTGGTCCATGTACTTGACAGCACATTCCACACTTTTAGCAAACATCAAAATGAGCATCCTTCAAGCCTATACTCTTTCAGAATTATTCTGAATTTTTTTTACTTCATAGGGCAATTTTAAAATTAATTCTAACAGGGGAATGGCTCAATAAATCATGGCATATGGAATATTAGAGAGCTATTAAATAAAGGTGAAAAATCCAAAGGAAAAAAGGTGGGACTTTCATGAACTTGAACCTGGGGAAGAAAACAGAAAAATACACTATATACAATGACCATAATAATTTAAAAAAATTAGAAGACATCAGAATTCAAAGTAAACATTTAAGAATATACCCAGTTTTGATTTCACCAGCATTAATGGTCTTAAGGGACAGTCTTCTGAGACCAGAAAATAGAAGGGTGAGACCCTTTTAGATGTAAATGAAGCATTCTATACCTTGGATGAGATTTTGAAGCTTTTATTAACTCAGTTGCATATGAAAGGCCAACAGAAACAATGTACCTGCTGGAGGCTTAAACTGTTTCAATACCTTTTTTGTCCTTGGCCGTTTATTTGCATAAGAGCCAACGGGACTCTGGGAAAAGTACCAGTAGTCACCATAAATTAGAGTGAGATCCCTCATTAAGGAAATCCAGCTCCAAATCAGAGCTCTGGTTCAAGGCTAGACTTCTCCTAACTCTACCCTGAGAGGTAACAAACTTCAAAGCCAAGACCCAAGCAAGTAGAATTAGAGAGGCTTCTGCCAAATTAAGAAAACAGTAGCAATCTAGTTGAAAAGAGCATTGTGACACCTACAGATAAAAGAGCCCAGTAACACCCATTTGAGGTTGAGGATAGAGGTAGTGGATATTACAGCTGCCCATCAAAGAGCAAGCCCACAAAGTACATGCTATTAACTTACCCAGCATAGATGTTCTGCTCTCCGAGGAGCTAAACCAGCAACTGAGCAACCTTACTGGTTCAATTCAGCAAAAGTGGGGCCAGCAACCTAAATAACCTACCCAACCCCACCTGGCAGTAGAAGAACTCAAATGAATACCCATACTCTGTGGGGAACCAATTAGTCTAGCAGAGGAGTTATTTGTCCCTCACCAACGAAAAACCAAAATGAATTTCATGAGAAGACAGTTTGGAGAAAGAAAGGATGTTGGGGTCCCGTTGTCCTAGACTTGTGCCCCATATATCACTGGCATGTGTTCCTCACTATTGTTCTATATAAGTTCGTGCCCACTCTTCCTCACCCCAGACTCTGTGAGTCATTATGGGAGAGAAAAGATAGTCCTTGAACCCAAGGAACTTATATTCAATCATGTGTATACTGTATGTCTGTAGACAATCAATACCATACATAAATACAGAATCGATATCAAGTGTGTTCCCCTTCTTAGGGGAATAATAATGTGAGAGATCAGGAAAGGTTGTGTTGTAGGAGGTAGCATTTGGGCTAAAACCTGTAGTGCCAAAGGGATGACAAGCAAAAGAGCTAAGGAGGGAGAATAACCTTGAATGAGAGATAATTTTCTTCTAAAATATAACCTTAAGGTCCAGAACCGTGACTTAATTACCTAGCATCCTCCATGATGTGCCTTGCCAACAGTCAGTATTTGTGTTGAATTAATTAAACTGATTCTCTGACATCTGTCTGCCTTCCTAATCGTGACTTACTTGCTTATTTGAACTTATACTAGTTACATATATTGGTGAGAGCATTAGATTTGAAAGGATCTAGATTTGAATCCCAGATTTGCCACCTATTTGTATATCCTTGAGCAAATTATTTCCATTCTCTGGGGCCTCACTTCCCACATGTGTAAAATGAGGGCTTTGGAGTCAATAACCTATAGACCCCTTCCAGGTATAGATGCATTTATTCCATGATCATGGACTCTCTTTGCTACTATCACAGTTCTCCTATCCTTTCATTTTCACCTAGGTGATATTATTACACTTGGGATCATGAAGACCTGAGTTCAAATGTTGCCTCAGCAACTTACTGGCTATATGACCTCAGGCAAGTCACTGAAGTTCTCTTATCCTCAGTTTCCTCATATGTATAATGGATATAATAATAGCACCTCCTTCCTAGTTTTGGTATGAGAATAAAAATGACATAATCTATATAAAGTACTTTGTAAACCTTAAGGAGCTACTATTAGGGCTAGTTATTTTTACCACCTCCTCAGACCAATACTGACTGCATTTTATAGTGAGTATCACCTTCCACATATTCATCCTTTGATTAACAACACTATTGCTGTACTTATTCCACCCTAGCCTCAGCCCATCTCTGGGTCTGGCCCTCCTCTGTCTGTCCTGCCTTACCAACAACAGATTATTAAATTCGTGTGTGTGGTTTCACATGGATGGCTCATTACTCTGTGTGAAGAATCCCAAACCTCATCCCTCAGAGTGCAATAGATTTCCATCCTCATATCCAGACTTACTCCTCATAATAAACCAACGTACTTTTAATCTCTCTCTTCTTAGCACTCATAGGCATCTGGCTTGCTACTTTCTTGGCCTGTTGGTATATTCTACCATTAGTGGTGCTTTAACCACATTTGTGTAATTCATAATTAGTTCCTCACGGTTTCCTTTGAACTCTGTTTTTTCCCTTCTTCTTAAGATTCTGTTTAACTCTCACTGCTTCTTTGATCTATGTGACTCTCCCCTGCCCACATCCCTCCTCCTTCTGGAAGTTGAACTCTATCTACAGTAGACTCTTATCTTTGCTCTTTTTGGCACATCCCTCCATTCATTTATCTAGACTTGTCGCTCCCCCTTTCTCCTCTCAGCAAATTTCATAAGGAGCTATCTTCCCAAGGCAGGTGTTCCCTGTCTCTTTTTCTCCCTGTACTTCTTTTCATCCCTAGCTACATTATCTGGTTTCCTTGACTTTTAAAAAAAATGACCACCTGGAATCCATCTTCTTTATTTCTACTCATATCAGTCTGAAGTTGTTTTTCCCCCTAACTGTCTCTCTTCTCCTACCAACTCTGATGGCTTACTTGTATTTATTTGGGGAGATGTTACCAGTTCTGTTGTCTCATCTCTTCCCCCACCCCTACCTTAGATTCTGAGTCCTTGAATCTAGTCCAGCTATGTCTGGCTCCCTTTCATTATGGTGTTCTCTGGACAGTATCCAGAGGTAGTTCCTTGGCCCTTCCTATTTTGTCAACTCCACTCTGGCCTCACTTGCTTTCCAATCCATATTGGGCTTCATAGTCATTTACTTCAATGATTCATTCAGTATCAACCATCAGTCAATAAGCATTTATGGAAATCAATATGATTAAATGGAAAGAGCATTGAAACCAGAGTTGAAATACCTAGCTTCTGGCACCTAGTACATGTGTGACTTTGAAAAAAATCACCTAAGCTTCCTGGGCCTGTTTTCTCATCTATAAGTCAAATCAACAAGCATTTATTAAGCCTTTAGCATGTTTCAAGTATTGTATTAAACACTGGAGAGATTAAGAAAGGTAAAACTAATCTCTTCCTTTAAAGACCTTATATCCTATATCCTAGTAATGGAGAAAACATACAAATAACTATTTACTAGTAAAATAATATAGAGATGCAAGTGTGTATATCAATCAAAACATTTATTAGCATATATATATATATATATATATATATATATATATATATATATACATAGAGAGAGAAATAAAAACAGAGAGAAGGAAAGAAGGAAGGAGGGAGAGAGAGATAGAAAAGATGATAGAGACATATAGATACAGATGATAGATATAGATTATAGGATAAATGGAATTAATCTCAGAGGGATGGTAGTAACATTAAGGGGAATGGAAAAGGCCTCTTGCAGAAGATGAGCTTGGACTTGAAAAAAAACAAGGAAGGTAGGATGTGAAGACAAGGAGACAGAGAATTCACAAGGTATAGCCAATGAGGATATATGAATTGGAGAAATGGAGTGTCTTGTTTGAAGAATGGTAGGGAAGCCTATCATCACTGTATTAAAGAATAAATGGATGGAAGGAAAGTATAATGAAGAAAGGGAGAAAGGGCCAGGTTGTGAAATCTTTTAAAAGCCAAAATGAAAGACTGGACTGGGATGATGCTCAGGTCATTTATAGCTCCAGATTCAGGATGACAATGATCATGTTGATGATGATAATGGTGACATCTTATTAACTGTCTATAATCTACCAGACACTGTCCTAGGCTCTGGGGATTTAAAGATGGAATGGGGATGGAAAGATGGAATCTCTGCCCTCAAGAAGCCAACATTCATCAGGAAAGCCAATGTCTACACATACAAGTTTATGTAAAATAAATACAAGGTAATTGGGAAGGGAGTAAAAGTGCTAGCATTTGAGCTAGTTAGGGAAGGTCTTATGTAGATGGTGACATTTGAATTGATCTTTGATGTAAATTCAGAATTAGTTATTAATTAGTTAAGCCTTTAGTGGTTCCATATTGCCTATTAAATAAAGCATAAGCTCCTCATCTAAACTTCTGAAACACTTGCTTTACCCATTTGTAAAATTAAGCCATTGGACTAGATCAGGACTTCTTAAAACTTTTTCCACTCTTGACCCCTTCAGCATTTCTTAGACTGTGAAGTTACAATCTCATAGGGGATTATATAGGGTCAGAACCCACAGTTTAAGCAGTGATGAACTAGATGACTTCTAGTGACCCTTCTGCATCTAAATCAATAAACAATACCCAATACCATGCTAGGATCTTTTACCCAGTTCAATTCAATAAACATTTATTGCTTACTATATGCAGCCTCCATTAGATCCCAATTGGTGCCTAATCCTGGTGAGAAAATGATACTGAGGTCTTGAAGTCCATGTCAGTGAAATACAATCTATAGAAGGTTCTATGAAGAAAAGAAGGTATTGAGTAGGGGTCTGATGATG
Source organism: Potorous gilbertii (assembly GCA_028658325.1). Lineage (NCBI taxonomy): Eukaryota > Metazoa > Chordata > Mammalia > Diprotodontia > Potoroidae > Potorous > Potorous gilbertii. The sequence goes on from CM053769.1 coordinate 518,144,941, forward strand.
ACTGTATGACTCAAGACCAGCCTGCTTAAGTTCAGAGAGATTCCCTATCAGAAGGCTGACCATTCAGTGATAACTCTATATGCCCACAGAAACTCACTGAGTCATTAATTAAGACTGGGAACTCCTACAATAATGAAGTCACTGGTCCTTTCAGCTTTTAGAGAAGTACTACTTGCAAGGTATTATGCCGTGCAATGGAAATACAAAGGTGGAATAAAGAAGAGTATCTGATCCCCTATATCAAGGAAGATACAGTCTAAGAGAGGGACAAATCACAAGGGCAAATACATTGAAGAAGGAAGAGTGGAATCATTGTACAAACAACTACGAGATATTTGAAGTAGGAGAGAACCCTCCTGGTTTAACAGCAGGGAAGAATAAGGTAGCAAAGTTTTAGTTGAGTTGACTCTTGAAGAGAAGGGTCTTCAACAGGCAAGATTTTGTGCATTCTTATGGATCAGTGGTTCATTCCAGACATGAAATGTAGCATGAGTAAAGGAAGGTGAAAGAAGCAAGTATCACAAAGGGGAGGGATGCTTACTATCCTTCCAATTTGGCAAGGGCACAGTGGTGTCAAACTCAAGTAGAAACAGAAACCACTAAATCAGATGCCCATGGGCTGCATATTGACTTAGAAAACCACACTCATTTATATGTTTCTTTTTTACTAGTATTAACACAGAAAAATCAGATTGGAATTACATTTTAATCTAGTTTGGTTCATATAGGAGTGTTGTGTGTGTTTGACATCTCCGGTGTTGAGTATGATGAGGCAGTTCCATCTGTTCTCTAGTCATCCTCCAAATTCCCTCACATCTGTAAGGCTGTTCTTTTTGTGTTGTCTCCCCCCACCCAAGAGCATGCAAGTTCCTTGATGACAGCGGCTGATTTGCATGCTTGCATTTCTATCCCTAGCACTTAGAACAATGCTTAGCATTTAGTAAACATTTAATAGATAATTTGTCATTAATCCATTCATAAAGCTAAAAAGGTAAGTAAATTCATACAATTGGAGCTAGGAAAGATTTTGGAAGTGATCTAATCTAGCCTCAACTGAAGGCTTTTGAGCAGAGATGTCATAATTAAAGTGTTATGTTAGAAAATTTACATGAAAGATAGATTGAAAAAAAAGAAGGCTGGAGTCAATTACAGTAGCTCAGAAAGAGGTAATAAGGATCTGAACAAGGAAGAGGCAGTAGGAGCAAAAAGGATGTGTGAAAATGAAGAGATTTTTCAAGGTAGAATTCACAGGATTTGGTAACTGATTGGATAAGAACATCGTAGTGAGAAACTAAAAACGTCTAAGATAATTCTGAGGTTTGAGGCTTGAATAACTGGGAAGAGAGTGATAAAATGGGCAAAAATGGAAAAGTAATGAAGGGGCAAATTTTGTGATGAAAATAATAAGTTCAGTTTTAGACATGATCAGTTCCATGGTCATTCCAATTAAAGATAGTCCAGTGAGAATTTAAAAATAGAGGACTGCAATTCTGAAGGATATTATATTTTGGGGAGTCATTAAACTGTGAACTTAAGAACAGGGATTGTCTTTTATTTTTATTATCCCAATGCTTACTACAATATTTGGTGTATATAGTAGGTGCTTAATAAATGCTTACCAATGGAACAATAATAGTTGATATTTTTATAGGTTATAATAACTCGTATTATATAGAGCTGTAAGAGCTACAAAGCACTTTACAAGTATCTCATTGTATCCTCACAACCATGGGAGGAGGTAGGTGCTACTGTTATCCCCATTTTCCAAATGAGGAAACTGAGGCAAACTGAGGTTAAGTGACTTGCCCAGGGTCATACAGCGAGTAAGTTTTCTAAGATGACATTTGAACTCAGGTTTTTCTGACTACAGATCTAGCATTTTATCCATTGTACCACCTAGGTGATTAAAGGTTTTAAAACTACTTTACATATGCTTTTTTCACTGGATCTTCACAATACCTTGGTGAGGGAGGCACTACAGGTATCATTACCCCCATTTTAGAGATGAGGAAAATAGAATGCAGAGAAGTTAAATGACTTGTCCATAGTCACATGGCTAGTAAAATTGGAGGAGGTATTCAAATTTATGTCTTCCTGCGGTCCCAATAGTCTCTCTGATACTCTGCACTGTCTCTTATAGTGCATAAACATAGAGGTAATTATTCCACGAAAGTAAATCCAATCACTAAAGGAGAGAAAATAGCTTCAAGGACAGAAATTTGGGGCAAAAAGGAAGAATGTGACAGTTGTAAAAAAAAAAAGTAGTATGAGATATTTGAGGTGGGAGAGGTCACTTCTGGGTTGAGGGTCAGGGACAGTCAGGTAAAGAGATTCCAGTTGAGTTGAGTCTTGAAGAAAGAGAAGGTCTTTAACAGATAATGATCTGTGTGTTCTTATATACAGAGTTAAGGAGGCAGAGAAAAATCTAGGAGAATTTTGAGAGTGCATTGTAACCATGTTAAAGGGGAATAAAGTATCAAGAGGGGGCAGTCAAGAGAGTCAAATGCTAAATAAATAAACAAATGAATGAATAAATGAATAAGAGATTAAGGAAGTTGGAGACAATGGAGACAGTGAAAAGGCCATAGGATTTAGCAATTATAAGGCTACTGGTGACCTTGAAGAGAGAAGTTTCAGTAAAATGATGGGGAAATCCAAAAGCACTTGTGGGTCAAGGAGTCAGTGAAGTAGGAAAAATTAAGGATGCCTAAGAGAAAATGACAGTTGAACCAAGGTCATAGAATAAATGGCAGAATAAGAGATCTAGGGCACAGGCAGGATCCAAGGTAGGAGGTCTTTTCTGCTTTCCTACTTAAGACTGCTTTGCATAACTGGAGAAAGTTATAAAATCGTATTGGTTTTGTCCTCTAAAAAAACATGTTTTCTATCCATAGCTGGGCCATCCTAATTCCCTGGCAGTCCTTTTAATCAGCTCTGAATGATTTTTGACTCTCTATCATATTTCCTCCAGAGATTGTTACAAATCTGTTCCACTTTACTAAAGTCCCCAACTTCACCCCCTTCCCATTAAGCAGATGACATTGTCTCTCCTACTTTACTGAGAAGATGGAAGTCATCCAATAAAAGTTTCTTTAACTCCCCTGCTCCATGTTAAACATTTCTGCTTTTATCCATATTCTCTCCCTCCTTCCCTTCTGTTTCAGAAGAAAAAAGTACTCTCCTTGGACCAAGGTTAACTTCTCTTCACTTATGCCCTTGGATTCCATTCTCTCACATTTTCACTAGAACCTTATTTTTCTGATTAACCTCTATTTCCCATGAATCTTTATAGTCTCATTATTTTCTGACCCCTCCTAGTCTCTATTTAGAAACTTCCTCAGACCTAAAATCTTTCTCTCAATCTTTCCATTTCCTCAAACTAACATCCTATCTCTCTTTCCCTCTCAACATCATTCCTCTAGAAAAAAGTTGTCTAGATTCACTACCTATTCACACACACACACACACACACACACACACACACACTACTGATGCAACCATTCACCTCTTAACCCTTGTATAGACTTAGAATTGGAAGGGGTTCATTTTACAGATGAGAAAACTGAAGCACACAGAAGTTAAATTACATTCCTAGTACCCACCTAACCTTGCTGAAGCTCTATCACCTTGTTCTTCTCTCTTCCTTATACCTCCCTCACCATTCCTTATGGAATATCAGATAATCACACTAGCTGTTGTACTTTCTTTCCTTTTCCATCTGCACCTCCTTGTTCTTCTTTTCCTTCACCCTTAGCTTCCCTTGTCTTCTGTCTTCTTCAGAATTCTCATATGTAAACGATCACTACCTTGTTCTTCCTCCACATCTGGGGCTGCCTTAATCAAGTTGTATCAAAGTTCCCTCAGCCATCACCACAATTTGCTTTCTTTTTAACCTATGGATCACTCACTTAAACTGGGAAAACTCTTTAAACCTTATCTCAACCAACCACATGAAGTGGACAAGATTGGTACAATTATGCCTACTTCACAGATGAAGAAACAACAGCCAAAGACATTATTAGTGGCAGAGTTAAGTGTCCTCCTTTCTTGTCCCATTCTGTGCTCAATAACTTATGCTGGCAAATATCTGTTTTGTCATAACCAGGCCATTTCTGTCTGTTACCTTCTCTCCTTCCACTTAGTGATTGAAGCCCAATAGAAGAACTCTGTGGGGAGACAGAAAAATATTGACATGTGGTCAACTGTTCATAAAAAGAAATATTTGAGGGAGTCATCCCATACAATGTTTTTTTTTTACTATTCACTCTCCCAACAACAAAAATAATAGATGTTTATACTGTTAATGTGGTACATTAATAATCCTATTTTCATTACAATAACTAATATTTACAGCACTTTATGATTTCTTTATAATTTCTATTTGAACCTCACAAGCTTGAATGGTAAGTGCCACTGGTATTTTTTACCCTACTTTACATATGAAGAAACTGAGATCTAGTAACTTTAAGTGACTTGACCGAAGTCACACTCTTAGCAGAGATTCAGAGGCATACTTGAACCCACTTCTTTCTGACTCTAGATCAAATGTTTTAGACACCATGCTGGGCTGCCTCTCTATTATCCAAATGTGTGAGTGATCTGAATTAAAATAGGAGCAGTTACCTCATAGAAATCCATCTTTATTGTTTTGCTAAAAACAACATACATTCATATCCCTTATCTCTCATTATGTTACACATAAAGGAGATGTGAAAGCATCACATCAGTTGTTGGGCTTTTCTTTGTACCTATCCTTCCTCCTCCTCAATGCCTTACACCTTCAGTGACAGGCTTTTCAATGGAATCTGGAATCCATCATGAGAAGGGGACTATCCTAGACCCATTGATCTCAGCACAGTAGTGTGAACCAGTCATTATAAAAGCTCCCTTCCCTTCCCCATCCTCTTTCCTGGATTAAAATCATTCTTTTATTTACCACTCTGCTCCCCCACCTTCTTCCCTTAACTCCACTTGGACTGTCATTCCCCACAGGGCTGAATTCATGAGAAGAGTTCTAAGTAGTACCACAGTTAAGTTTTAATGAGAAATAGTACTGATTCTAGTGTTTATTTAGAATGCACTTTATTTCATCAAACCAAGTCCAAGCAGACTCAAATTACAATTGGAGACAATGAGCTATAATCCAGTTTTATTCCCAAATCTCCAGTAATTTGGCCCAATACAGATGGTTTCCTGTGTCCTTTGGAGAGAGATCTGGATTCAAGGCCAATCAAAGGAATATTTTCTGTTTTATCAAGTCTGGAGCATTTGACTTTTACAATCTGTGCTTCCTTTGACTTTAAAAAGAGGGCGTGCGAATTGATAATACGACAACATACATCATTATTTCACTTTTCCTATAGCTTGTAAAAGATTAGACATATATTTGTGTGTATCATATGTATATATTTCACCAGAGCAGAAGAAATCTGTCATTTATTATCATGTTATTTATGCTTGCTTTTACTCTGATTTATTATACTGTGGTCTAATGGCTAGAAGAGAGAACTTGAAACAGAAAAAAAAAGCCTTTGTATTCTTGGCTTCACAACTTCATGATCTTGGTCAAATCACTTAAAAATCTATGTGCCTCTTTCTTCATCCAAATCATATACCCTAAGGGGAAGAATAGCCTAAAATCTTTCCTTTCCTTTTTTTTTTTTAGGAGTAAGAACTTTGAAATCCTCAAAGCAAAGGTGTTTTTTTAAGATGTTAAACAGTCTTTGTAATCATCCTTTGTTATACTCACACATATGAAGGGATCACAATGACTCTTTTGTAAAGGATCTGGGACTTCTTAACCAAGAAAATATTTTCTTTCCTTTGCAAATATAATCTGCTCATTTCTCCCCTGTGCACTAGGTAACGTGTTCCTTAAGTGCATGTGGTGTATGACAGGGAGGTAGGAGGAGGAGGAGGAAAGAAGAAATAATGGAGTAAAGAGTCTATTGGGGCAGGGGAACTCCTCAGTATCCTCTCCTAGAACTATTATCAAAGCACAGTCTATATTTAAGAGCCAATCTGCGAGCACCTCTTCCGATATTTCCTCTATATCTCCAAGATAATGTCTACAGGACACAATTAGACTAAGAACCACAGAATTCCAGCACTAGAAAGGTCCTTATAAATTATCTTGTCCAACTCTCTCATTTAACTGATAAGAATGGGTCCCAGAGAGTGATTTATCCAAGATCTTAGATAGCGAGGGGCAAAGTCAAGTTTAAAACTAGACTATGACTCTATCAGAATAAGAAATGAACATTTGAAATACTTTCAGTTAGCGGTTTTGTTGTTGATGATGATGATACATGTGTCTACAGGACACTGAAAAACCAGTAAACTGAATTTGCATTAGTTGATTACACCATCTGTTTGGCAGAGCTAACCAAGCCCCACCATTGTTAAGTCTCCAAGTGAACATAGCTAAGGAAAAGTGCTTTGGAAATCAAGGCAGTGGTGAGTTAGTCCCATGACTATTCCCAGGGGATTATTTTGTTGAACTCACTTGGTCTCTATTGCCCCCAGGGTTTAGGGAGAGCAAGAGCCACAATGCTATTCCACTTCTCAGAAAACAGAGGCTGGAGAATAATTCTCCTCTACCCACCCTCCCTCCTCATAACCCTGCAGGAGGCTGTCCCTCTATAGGTTTATAACAGCCCAGCCTCCAAAAGGCACAGAACTGGGCCAACCTCATTATTAATGGTGTGTAACACTATTTGTACCATGCAGGGGCAATGATGATATGAACAGGAAGAAGCTGGAAACCTTAGATGTGTACTTCCAAATCTGAAGCCCACAATACCCTATCTAAATGCTAAACTGTAACTGCACTATTAAAAATAAAATTCCTCTTTACTTAACAAAGCTTTTAATTAGCAGAAATTTCCATGCTCAGGAATAATATTCTACATGAGCAGAAGTACTTAACAAATGCTTGTAGACTGCCTTAACGATTCCATTGATTGGTCATATTCAGAATAGTGAAGTGATGTGACCCAGGGCTAATTTGCATTCCTTTACTAAACCCATTTTGAGTTCATCATCTTCACTTGCAACAGGTCAAAGTACTATGACTTTTAAGACTTTTCAAGCCTGCTGCTCCAAAATAAAATTAGATGAGAAATATTAACTATCACCAGTTGATTCTCTAATTCTTTAGTAACAACAACAAAGTGTCAGTATCCTACAGGTTTTTTCAGTGTAGGCTTAAGACAAATACAGAGGCATTTGTTTGAATGGAAGTTGGGAATGAGTTAAAGAGAGAGAGAGAACATTTTAATGGGACACTGGTCCAGAATAGCCCAGCTTGTTTCTACCTCCTGCAGACTCGTCCTCCTTTTCACAGGACCTTGATTGTATAGAAACAGTTCAGACAAAAACCCACAAATAACAAGAGGTTAGCTCCCGCCCCCAGTGGAGGTCATAAGCATGGGGGGGGGGGGGGTTGGAGAGGGAAGGAAGGGGAGCATCAAAAGATGGTCTGGATTATTTATAGGGAAAGATTAATTAATTCCATGGCTGCTGCTTTATTATTGAATTTTTCAGCAAATTTGTTTCTGAAAATTGTCACTATCATATGTTAGCTATATTGAGGGGAGTTAAACTATGGCATGAGCTAATACTGTAAGTGAATAAGACATTTGTAGCTCTTGGAATCTTGCAAAGAGAGGAAAGGTTCAGAAGTTCTGAACAGTATTGACTCCAATTTGACACCCCAAGGTTTAAAAAAAATCACAAAAGTGTTGCGTTACACACCAACAGTAGCTTTTTCCAGCAATTTTTCAATTATTGCATTGTGTTCTCTCCAAGAAAAGTAACTGCGTTGACTGAGACAGAAAGAGCAGACAAAGTTACTGGAACAGTATGTTCAGAAGTTTGCAAACAGATTCATTTTAAATCGAATATTTTGTCTTCCTCGCCTTTTGAAAGCCACCCTTCTAAGGAGGTCCACTGTCATTCTTAAGCTGTGGTCATTCACACTCTGTGTAACCTGAGGTGCAGAGCTGCCTAGAACTACAATTTAGCAGGTCTTGCTTTTAATAGGAAGCCAAGGAATATGCATTCTATTTTTAAACATTTTAAACATTCCTTCAAAAATGTAACTAATTGTTTTCTTGAGAGTCATCCAACTCTCTGAATGCTTAGATCAACTAATACTCTAGAATCGCTTGTTAAAATGAACTAAAAGCCCCCTCCTTTCCCTTGCAGTCTTTCTCTTTAAAAGTCCCAGAATTAATAAATGTCTTTGCTCCAACCCCTGGAATCACTCTTACTAAAATAGAATCCTGCTAGAATACAACCACACTAATTAGTTTTGCATTTTAAACAGGTTCTTGTAGTATCCCACACATTAGTTGCGCTTTTTAAAAACACGTATTAGGAATGTTTCCAAAGGATCTGATTTTAATGATTGTGGCCCTGAGACGCTGGCATTTCCAAAGGGCAGCCCCCATCTCCGACTTATCCATATTCTCAGCGATTGCATTGCAAACTGTCATCTCGCACTCTTAAAAGACACCAGCCAAAAAAAACCCATGTCACCTCCCACGTAAATCAAGGGCAAACATAACCATGAAGGACACACGCTAACAGTACAACCACGCAGCTAGCTTAGAGGATCTCCAGCCAAGGCACTCTTATAGAAACACACACACAGACACAGAACACATAGCTCTCAAGAAAGTACAAGTCACTTTTCTTTAAGACCACTGCTGGGCTGACCTGTGCCCCAGTGCTTGTAAAGATTTAGATGTCATTCGCTGAGAGCGGGAGCTTTATTCCCCTACCAAATGGGGGCTGGAGAGGGAGGGGGTGCTGTCCTCCCCGCCTCCCCTGCCCCAAGAAAACAGACTAGTAACAGTTCATCCGCAAAGCTGCCCTAGGCAGTCGGTGGGATCCGTTAGTCCCTCAGCAGACAGGCAAGAAGGCAGGCAAGCTCCTTGGTCCATCCTGAGCCGCGAAGAAGGGCGGAGGGAACGCTAGGCTCCCCCTCTCCCCCTCCCCCTAACAGTCCCCCCCCCCCACAAGTGCCAGCACTTCTCACCTCTCAGGCAAGGTGATTGGCTGGCTCGCCTTCCCCACCCCAGCTCCTACCCCCACCCCCCAGCACTGTTCTCCCAGGGCCGTATCCCCGCTACCCTTCAC
>CM053769.1:518154584-518169869 GCA_028658325.1 Potorous gilbertii
ACTCATCTGTAAAATGATGATAAACTCCTATGTTCACCTTTCTGTTAGTATTCTTGTGATAATAACAGAGATTAAAATGCTTTAAAAATTAACAGTACTATTAAACATTCAAGGCATGCAAAAATTATCATTGAACAAGGCATAGTGGAAAGAGCTCTGTGTCTGGAGTGAAATGACCTGGCTCTATTCCATACAATCTGTATGAACTTGGGCAAGTTATTTCATTGCCACCTCTCTGGGTCTCAGTTTCTTAGTTCATAAAATGAAGGGTCTCTACCAGTTCTAAATTAGTACTTGGTAGCTAGGTGGCACTGTGGATAGAATACTGATTGGAGTTAGCAAGACCTGAGTTCAAATCCAATCTTAGACACTTACTAGTTGTGTGACCCTGGGCAAGTCACTTAACCCTGTTTGCCTCAGTTTCTTCATCAGTAAAATGAGCTGGAGAAGGAAATGGCAAACCACTCCATTATCTTTGCCAAGAGAATCCCAAATAGGTCATGAAGAAGTCAAACACAACTGAAATGAATGAACAATAACAACACATAGTAGAGCACTCAATAAATGTTAGTTGAACAAGTGATCACTAAGAACAACTGAGCTTAACACTTAACAAGGACAGTCAGTTAAAATAGGAAGTGACCAGATTGCCGTTTCCGCTCCTTGCAGCCATACCCAAGGCAAAACTCATGGGAAATCCATGGGGAGGGGCAGCTTTTCTATGCCCTGGATGCCACTACTACTACTACCACTACTACCACCACTACCGCCACTACTACTACTACTACTACTACTACTACCATTACTACTACCACTACTACTACTACTGCTATTACTACCACTTCTTTCTCTTTTTCTCTGTCTCTCTTTGCCTCTGTCTCTCTCTCTCTCTGCTCCTCCTTCCCCATTTGCTGCAATCAAAACAGTATTAAAAACAGAATTAAGAGGCTCAGCTTGGATGACATCAGTCATTTTCTCTCTGATGTGTTTTGTCGTGTGTATGGGTCACACAAATGCTCCAGTTTCTTCTTACGAGAGAACTTCAAGCAGAGACTAAACGACCACTACTTGTCAAAGGATTCTTGTGTAGGCATAGCTTAGACTAGATGGCATCTAGAGAGAGGCATCATGATACCTTGGGAAGAGTGCTGAAGTCCTAAGGTCTTGAGTTCAACTCCCAGCCCTGTCATTTTCTCCATGTGACTTGGGAAGTCACTTAATCCTGTCCAAATCTCAGTTTCCTCATCTGTAAAGGAGAATGTTAGACTAGATAATCTCTAAGCTCCAAATTATGATTCCTTTTCTAGGTTATTATCGCATGACCCTTCTAACTCAGAAACTGTATTATTCTGAGTCATAGATGGACTGTCATCTACATCTGTAGAGGAAACATCAAAGTTGCAACAATCCTGGATCTTTTTAAAGTATCAAGGAAAATAGAGTTATAAAAGGGTAGGCCATTAAGTTTACAACCCCTTACCAGGTACCAGGGAAAAGGACAGTTCTGGGAAGAGAAGGTGAACTAACTAGTGCAGGCAGCACAGATAACCACTTTGGCATGTCTCCTATGCCTCTCTACTTTGATCCCCTTTGGAGTTACAGCTCCTTACAACATTTTCCAAGAAAACATGCTTGAGAGGAATGGTGCCATATGGATGCAATAGGCCAGGACTTTGAAAACTAAATGGTTTCATGGTATTTGCCTCATAAATAGAAGGAGTCACTGGGGTTTCCCCAGCATGGCACCAGAGGCAAAATAAAGGGAGTGTGGAGAGGCTGGTGCTGGAATCAACTGAAAACAGTCTTCACCAAAGCTCCCCAGTTGTATGCTTTTCCCTCTGGGTCCTTTTGTCAAATTCTCTGAAGTTCTCCAGGTTGTCACAACTGTCACAAAACCCCAGGCAAGCTCAAGAAGAAAAACCTTTCCCACTCCACCACCAGGATCAAATATCATTCTCAAGGTCTGAAATGACCCTCCAGGACATCTTTGAGAATCCATCAAGAAAAACCTGAGGTCCAGACCACACAGGGTCATGTAAAGATCCTGCTGAACTTTATTCACATCCTGGCCAGATTCCAGCTGGGCTGTGCTTCTCACATTCCCTCCCTGACTCCACCTCTCTGGCTGGATGGAGCTTCCTTGCTTCATTCCCTTCACGTCCAGGCAAAGAGAAAATAGTATTCAACAAGTGTTGTCTCCTGATGTGACCTCTGGGGTGACAAAGGACAAAATGAGACAATTTGAGCTCTGTGGAATTGAGTGTTTCATCTCCTTGCCTTTGCACTGGCTGCCCATGATGTCAAGTTTACTCTGCCTCCTTGCCTCCACTTAGATTCCCTGACTTCCTCAGCTCAAATCTGTCTCTCTGCAGAAGGTCTTTCTCAGTTCCCCTACCTCTGAATGCCTTCCTCTTTCAGATTGCCTTTCATCTGTGTGTGTGTGCACGCGCGTGTGCACACATACATACACACTAATATTTTTATAATATCAATAATATTATTATACTGTATTATGTATTAATGTATAATTTAATGTAGGATAATCTTTAAGGTTCTTTCAATTTCTAAATTATCATTTTCTTACTAGACTATTATCCCATGAGTCTTCCAACTCAGGAATTCTGTTATTCTGTGCCATTGATGCACTGTCATCTACACCTGTATGGGAAGCATCAAAATTGCTTAAATCATGGATATTTTTAAAGTATCGAGGAAAGTAGATTTACAGTGGAGTAGGCCATTATGTTTCCAACCTCTTACTTACCTAGTTATTTACATGTTAGATTCCCATTAGATTATGCTCCCCTGTGATTACCTGTCTTTGTATCCCCAACAGTTAACATGGCCCCTAGTGCAAAGTAAATACTTAAGAAAAGCTTGTTGCCCAACTCCAGTGAAAGGGGAAGCCACATACACAGTGTGGGATAGTAGAAAGAAGACTGGAAGCCAGAAGATCTGCATTCTGCTCCTGCTTGTGTCATTTACAGACTGATTCTAACAGATCCCTTCCCCTTCATTGGTTTTGATTTCCTCATTTGTAAAATGGGATCTTCACCCTTGCTCAGTCTGCCTCACAGGGCCATTTTAATAGACATTAAAATGCTTTAAAGGGTTTCAAGGTGTGTGAAAATGCAAGGCATTGAAAATGATTAGACAAAGAGAGGCAGCATGTTGGGGGTGGAAGGGACACTCACTGTGGAATTGAAGAATCTGACTGTTATATGCTGAATGGGTGACTTTCCTCTGGTTCTGTTTCTTTGTCTAAAAAGGAAAGGAGACCAGATGTTCTCTCATGTACTTTCTGACACTAAGTCCTATGATCCAAGGGTTTCCTATCCCAATTTAGTAAATAATGAAAACAATGATTTTGTATTTAAAAATTATCTAGACAGAAAGAATGGCTTCACTATTGTCTTTTTGCCCTCAGTGCCTTGCACAGTGACTGGCACATAGTAGGGCCACGTGAGAAATGAATATTTCTCTCTTGTATTTAATAACTAATTATTGCATGAGGACCAAGGTTTTCCCCTTTTATGCTTCCTCATCCAGAAATCAACTAGTGTGGAAAATCTCTCTTATGGATTTACTCAGGTCAAATCTAATAAGACAGTAAAAGATATTCTAAGTTTGGGCTAATGGGAATATTCTCATTGTGTTTGCTCAGACAGGGATTGCTTCTCCCTATTATCAAGACAGGTGATATGGAAATTGATGTCCCTTTGACCAAAATTTAGTGACCTAAGTTGGGCACCCCAAGACCTTCATTTTAATATAGCCCACACCTCCCATTGTGTTAACCAATCTGAGTTGTCACCCCTAAGGAACACCTACTCTATTAAGGGCATATAAACTGGGAACCCATTACCATTAGGGGCCTTTGGTTTAAGAGAGATGATCAAAGGACCATCCTTTTATTAATATTGTACTGGCCTTATTAATAAAATTATTAAATTACCCAGCAATGATATTTCTTAATTCTTTTAATCATCACATCCTTAAAAATGTCTGTTGGTCAATTGATTGTAATTGCTCTGGTCCTTTCCCTTCTTACCCTATATTATACTTATCAGAGGGAAGATTGTAAATTTCTTTTTAACTTTGTCTCTTTTTTTCACTCTGTCTCTTTCTCTGTTCCCTCTTCCTCTGTCTCTTATCTGTTTGTCTCTCTACCCCATGCCCCAACTCCACAAGTATAAACATATATTGTTAGCTCCTTTTGGATCAGAGCCAGAGTTAGACCTTGGGCAAGTCACTTAATCTTCTTGAAATTGGTTACCTTTTCTGTATCAGATGCCTTTAAAGCTCTGATCCATATCTGTATAAATGGTCCTTGGCTATATTCTGTTCCCTGCCAAGGATGATCTAGCCCTCTAAATATGTGTGAGGATAATTCAGAATTCATCTTAGCATCATAATATCTAGTTCTGATAAGGACTGAAGAGATCATCTAATCATATGCCTTTGTTTTGATGAAGAAATTGAGACCCTGAGAAGAGATAGGTCTGAGGCCACCCAGGGATTCAAAGCCTGGATTCAAACTCAAGTCTTCTGATTCCAAACCCTATGCTTTCTAAACTATTTTCTACACTTTCTCTGGGCAGCTGGTGGCACATCAGAGAGCACTGAGGCTGGAGTCAGAAAGATTCTTCTTCCTGAGTTCAAATCTGACATGAAGCACTTGCAAGCATTTGTACTTTTTAAGGGTGAAATTATCCCTCACTTGCTCAAAACTCTCTCAGATTTCCTGTTACCGTTAAGATTCCTATTTCCTTTTACCTTTTACTCAGATTTCCTATTCCTTTTAAGATAAAGTACAAGCTCTGTACCCTGGTGGTATAGATGGGAAAAATTACTATTACCCTTATTAATTGTGACGAACACTGTATTAATTAATGAAATCAATAATTTATAATATATAATAATAAATTTAATTAATATTTTAATAGCATTGTTAATTAGACCAATATAGAGAAACCTGTCCTTAAAGAAATACGCAAGACTAGATCATCATAAATACTAGTAGTTGATAAGGATAATAGAAAAGGGTTGAGTATCTATTAAAATTCTTTATGTTGGTTCAATGGAAAAAATCTTTAAAGGCCTCCATGTAACCTTCACCCTCACATTCCTGCTTCCTATTGGGAACACTTTATGGGCAGGTCTTAGCCCTTGCCATGAGTCTTTGGTTAACATTACACACAGCATCAACATAGATGGTGATCTGATTAATGCTCTAGAAAATTCAAGCAAAATCTATATTGTATCCTAAATTTTCTGAGTCATTACAGCAGGAGCTATGTCTTCAAATACAAACTGAACTAAAAACCTTTTAATTGGAACAATTTTTTTAGTGAAAAAAATGACTTATTTTTGAAGAAAATATTTGGGTGGTAGTGGTGGTGATTATGACCTCCTTGAGGGTAGGGACTGTCTTTTTGCTCGTACTTGCATCCCAAATGCTTAACACGGTGTCTGGCACATAGAAGGTACTCACTCAATAAGTGTTTATTACTTACCTGACTGATTGATGGGTTGTCATAAGAAAGAGGGGTTAGACTGGTTCTGCTTGATCCCAGAAGGCAGAATTAGCCATAGTGAGCTAAAGTTGAGGTGAGGCCAGTTTTAGGGTTGATGTAACAAGGGATGGGTTGTTAAATGTTAATGACCAGATGTCAGAGGAAAAAAATATTCAAGACACACTTCTAGTTTAATCTGCATCATTAGCATTTTCCCTATCATTTTCTTAAGTCTAGATAATCAATAAAATAATAAATTAAGCTCTGATTTGTAGTATTTGCTGATTTCTGAGGTGTCAACGCCTCCCTGAAAATTTAACAGTTAGCTCTTGGAACAGATAGGAGTTGGCTCCAGGACACCTTGGCACATCCCTACATATAAGGGAAAGCTTCCATGACAACCAGAGGTATTCAAGATATCCAAAAGGATCATGGACCGCCTAAGTAGGTAGTTAAGTTTCCATTCATGGGAAGTCTTCAAGCAAAAGCTAGATGCCCCCTTGTCAGATATTTTGAAGAGTGGATTATTGTCAGTGTATGGGTTGGACTTACTGGTTGCTGAGGTCTGTTCCTACTGTGAGATTTTTGCAGTTGTGTCCTTTCTTTCTTTCTTTTTCTTTCTTTCTTTCTTTCTTTCTTTCTTTCTTTCTTTCTTTCTTTCTTTCTTTCTTTCTTTTTCTTTCTTCCAACAGTTTAATGGAAATTTTCCTTTTACAAAAAAAACACCTCTTTAGTTCAAAATGATTAAAGTGTGTGTGTGTGTGTGTGTGTGTGTGTGTGTGTGTGTGTGTAGGGACTACTGATTTCAATCCTGTCATTTATGAGTAGGCAAGGGCCTTGAGAAACTAAATGAGTTAAGGTCAGATAGCAACAGTTAGGGCTAGACTGGGAATAGAGCAAAAGGTGTACTTTCTACTGTATTTTGGGGTCTTGCAGTTATGATTCTCTTTTTGGGGCCTGGAAATTCTTTTTATATTGTTTGTACCAATTTGTATTTTATTAAGTGGATTTTTTAAACCCCTAGCATCACTGAGAATCTAAAATTCTCTGTTGGAAATAGGTTTTTGCTGTTCAGTTTTTTCATTTGTGTCCGACTCGTCATGACTCCATTTGGGGTTTTCTTGGCACAGATACTAGAGTGGTTTGCCATTTCCTTCTCCAGCTCATTTAACAGATGAGGAAACTGTTCCCTGCCAAGGATGATCTGGCCCTCTAGAAAGAGTCTGAGACCAGATCTGGACTCAAATCTTTCTGACTCCAGGCCCAGTGCTCTATCCATTGCACCATCTAACTGCTCTGTTGGAATGTATTGTGTGTGTCTTTATTTATCTTTGTACATGTTATTTTCACCCAATAGAATTAAACTCCCTGAGGGCAAGAGTGGTTTCAGTTTTGTTTTTGTATATGCAATGACTAGCACAGTGCTGGACATTTAGTAGGCATTTAATAAACACTTCATGAGTTGAATCATCACATGAACCTCTTGAAGTTATGTCAGAGACTCCCCTGGCACTCGGGAAAATAACTATGTGTAGAATTTAAAGAATTTAAAGAGATGAGGGAGTGAGCATCTTTTCCCTGTCCTGTGGCCAATAATGTGTTGAGACTTTTCTGACCAGGCCCTTATTAGGATTTGTCTCATCAGAGATTCTGCACATCCCACCCGATGTACACACTACTAAGGAGGAGGAGAAGCAGGAGGAAAGGAGCAGCAACTTTGGGGGCAAATGCAAACAGGATAGCACAAAGGAGACGATAGTCTGGGAGCCAGTCTCAATCAATCCAACAGCAAATATTTGCTAAGCTTTGGGAACATGCCCAGCATTTCCAGGGTCTTTGATTCAGAGGTTCATCAGGGAAAAACTAGGCAGCTATAAAATGAAAACTCCTGAATTCTCCATTTGACAAATGGTGACTTAATCATTGCTTGTGTGCTTTATTAAATGAGATAACTTATATGTAAAATGTTTCAGAAACTATAAAGATTTCTATCTCAGCTACAGTTTCCCTCATCTGTAAAATGGGGATGATATTGCCAACCTACCTCCTGATGTTGCTGTGAAGATGAAATGACATATTTATGAAGCACTTGGCCAGCCTTAAAGAGCTCTATAAATGCTAGCTATTATTATAAATAGTATTATTTTCTGTCAGCTTTTATTATTGCTGTTCTTTTTCATTCTATAAAAAGCATAACTGATTGGAGTATATTGTAAATGGTATTAGGGCCCAGCTCCAGGAGTCACCTTTTACATGAACCTTTCCTGTTCCTTCTAATACCCTCCCCCATTCCCTTCCCCTAGATATCATATATCTATTTTGTATATGCCCATATATGGACACGTCTCCCCCAGCTACACTGTAAACTCCTTGAGGACAGGGACTGTTTAGATTGACTCTTTCTGTTATCTAACGCAAATACTTGTTGAGGTGTTCTTAATTGATCAGATGTCTGTGTGGAAAAAGCAATAGGCTTGAAGTAAAGAATCCTGACTTTGTCAATCAATTAATCAATCACATTTACAAAGGACCTACTTCATATTCACTCTATTGATCAAATCTCTCTGAGATTTAGATTTTTCATCTGTGAAGATAATGCCATATAAACCTTAAAGCACTAGATATAGATGCAAGTTATTGTTATTAACAGTTCTGTTCTGTGATCCCTAAACTTGGTAAATAACCCTACTTATCTTATGCCCACCATGGTCACAAGGGGGACTGGGCAAGTGAACATTCTTGATGTCCAAAAGTGCACTAGTGGTTTTGGAAGGAAGTAAGTTTCCTGTTACTGGAGATTCTCCAGGTTCCACTTATCAGGGATGTTGTAACAGTGATTCTTGCTTAGGAATAATTGACCTGGCTGACCTTTGAGATCCCTTTTGATTCCAAAATGGAATGACTCTTTGGTTTATACAGCTTGGAAAAGCATTGAAAACACATTCTTAACTCATAATGGCTCACTTATACTGTTGTTAGGTACAGAGGATGGGGGTTATGTATGGATGTTTACATGTAGGTTTCTTATGTGGCTTATGGGATCAACAGAATCTCTTTTGAGGATCCCAACTAGTAAAATATTGGTGGTTTATTTCACCCACAAAGCCTCTTTGGTTTAAAACATTAGCATTTATTTAAATGGTCAGTAGGTCCAGCTACTGTTTAAGTTCTTCCCTCATCAAAACCCATCAACATTTTGAATAGATGTTTGGCTCTCTGGAGAGTAAGGAAAGGATTTGTGTAGATTGGCATTCTAACATTCCCACTTCATCTCCCAAACTCTATCCATTCTATATTAACGAGATCTCCTCTGTTTTTTTTCTTGTGTCCTTGCTACACCTTTCAGGATGAGTGATTTGTGTAACTTACCCTAAATCCCATAGGTGATAGTAAGGTGAGGGAGATGATGGCAAGTAAGCCCTCTCTTCTGCTCTGCCTCCCTTTTCCCCATCTAGGTTGGGAAAATGAAGCTTGGCATGTATTAAAACCATGTGGTCAACAGCTTCAGTTGGACTATACCAGAATTCTTAAGAGCACCTTGGGATTATACCCAAACTAATTTGACAGATAGCCCATTTAATCAATTACAATGTCAGAGTGGACAGATCTAATTTATGAAACATAAAACTTCCCAATTTTACTTCTTACTAAGACTGTTTAGGAAAAAAGCCATTTGCCTTTAAGAAACCCAGAAAGGAAGTTGATAAATGTTAACATTTCCACTGCCTTTTGCTGGAAGAAATACTGAGCATGTTCTGCATAGGGCAAAGCTTCTTTTTTTATCAGAAAGGAGAGATAAGGCCAAGAGTTCCTCAGAGGAGAGTGGGCCTTAACTGACGGAAGACTGGGTTTCTTATCATTCAAGTACGTGTCATAAAGAAGGTAAAAATAGGTACATCTTGGATAACCATGTCCAAAGCATGACATCTCTAACTCCCACTCATTTATTTCAGTGAATTAAAGCCTGATTCATTCACTACTCTTTAAATTCTTCCAAAGGGTTACTAGAAAGAAAAAAGCCAGTTCGTGTACAAAGAAAATACAGAGTCAACTATGTTGAATAAATAATTGAAGGGAACCGGAGTCTCTGAACTGAACCATCTCCCACATACCATCCAAAAACATGTAACACTGCCACCCCTTAGGAGTATGAAATAATGGATTTGCTTGATAACAAACAATATCCATTTTGACTATGTAGTGGACCAACAGAGAAACAAACAAAGTAATTGATGGACCCCGTTTGCCCCAGTCCTCTTTGGGCCATGGCAGTGGCAAAATTTAGGCTTCAAAATCCTTGAAAGGATTCTGTTGGGAAGGCAGCTATGGTAGATGAAACTTACTGTACTTTATACTTCTGACACACTTTGCAGTCAGATCCACCCAGTCAGAGTCTTCACATTCAATCGTAACTGAATGATGCGTTGAGGCCTGGTGGTAATGAATTGTAACTACATTCTTGGCATATACATTCTTAATTGTCAGCTTTCCATAAAGCAGCAATTGTTAATGAGTTTTCTGACATGGAGTGTGCCTAGATCAAGGTGATGACCTCCTTAGGAACACTGCTGTCCATGTGAAAGCTTCATTCCCTACTTTCCTATTCCCTTTTATGTCTATTTTTATCGATTATAATACATTATGGATCCATCTGCACTCCCCATACTCAGTAATCTTAAAGTAATTTTTTACTAACACTCAGTTCTGTGACTTTGTTTTCATTTTTCTGCCATCTTCTCTGACCATTCCCCATTCCTCATTCCATCTACTTTTTTGATTTTTTTTACATCCTCCCCACCCAATTCTGTTTGCCCAAGATTCCCTTTGGGTGTTTCAAAGTCCAACCTTTCTTCTATTGGACATATAGCTAAGAGGGTCAGTTGCAGTGGTGCTTCCAAATAATTAGTTCCATATAACAGCATTAGAGTCTTGGATTTTTTTCTTTCCTCCCTTCTAAGATTGCCTACTCCAGTTAACATTGTCAGCACCAATGTATAGCTTTGTATAAGAGAATGCCTTTTGATACCTCCCCTCCCCTTTTATCCCAGAACAGTATGCCATTATATTTTCCTTTTTCCTGGCTTGACAGGTGATCAGGTACTACCTACATCCACATTCTGCCACACTCATTCCTTCATATTGGTATTTTAAAGTGGGCACTCCAACATCATCTTTGTAAAGGATAGAAATCGGATTCAGTTTGGTGGGCACACAGCAGGCTTTCCCAGCTTTCATGGGGTTTTTGAGATGCACTAAAGTCTGAACAATGGCGTGCTTAGTTGGAGTCACATCATCGGCAAGAGGGAAGAAACAGACTCCTTTACATTCATATGCATCATACTCCTTTGGGGCAATGATCCAGTTGTCCCAGCCAATATCCTTGAAGTTAACTCGAAGGGAGCTCCTTTGGCAGTGGTTATTGGGAGTTGTACTTCTTTTGTTTCTGGATGAAAATGGTCTCTTGATAGAGAAATTCTCCATTTCTTCTTCCATTTCCTCCTCTTCCTGAGGACTAACATTCTTGGACAACTTCTTGAGCACGCTCTCTTGCTCATGACCTATCATTTCTCTGAGTTCCATTTTGGTTTCCTTTGTTCCATTACTGCGATCATCAGAGAACACAACAAAGAAGGGCAAATTTTGGGAATCTGGGGGGACACTGATGTCTAATTTTTCACATCCTTTCATATGACTTTCCACTCTGATTTCCAGTTTGTTTTTGTTCTTTGTTGGGTCCGACCTGACCCATCGTTTCACTGCACTGGAGACCTCAAATGTTTCCCATCCGCTTTCTTGGATGACCTGAGACACAAGGAAGGACTTGGTCCCCTCTGTGCCTTCCCAGAAGTCTGCTCCACCTTGGATATCATAAATGGCAATGTTGCCTTTCAGCTCACGAGACAATTCAGCATGGCTTTGACATGAAATATACAGCCGGAGCTCAGCTCTGGTGATTTGCTCATGTCTTGGGATAGAGATGTTAAAAAGTAAGATGTGCTTCTGAAGGGGATGTCTGTCTGTCGAAGACATAGAGACAGCATCTGCAGTGGAAACACAAATGGTGAAATGATTTATTTTACTTGGCTCGTTTGGTTTTCCTGCTTGAGGGCTCCAAAGCTAAATTCACTCATCTGTCCAATCCCTCCCCACACCTTATTCTGTGGTTGAGGAAACTGAGATCCAGAGGGATAAAGTGAATTGCCTAAGACCCCATAGTTAGTAGTGGCAAAACCAGGACCCAGACTCAGGTCTCTTGGTAAATAAATATTCTCAAATTCTTACTGTTATATTGAACTTCCTCTTCCCTCCCTCCTTCCTTCCTTCCTTTCTTCCTTCATTCCTCCCTCCCTCTTCCATTCTCCTCTCCTTCCCTGTCATAAATATTTATTGTACACTAATTGTATACAAGGTTTGTGTCTGATGTTATGAGAGAATTACAAAGAAAAGCAAGAAAATCATTTTGCCTTCAAGGAGTTTGCAGGCTGAAGGGTGACGATGGCGTATACACAAGTAATTTTTATATAGAAGTGGCAAACTAGTACATTGAGAAGAACATTGCCATTGGGATGAGAGGACCTGAATCTGAATTCTGTGTCTCACACTTAGAAACTTTGTGGTTGGGCAAGGCTTAACACCTTTGTGAGTCTCCATTTCTTCTTCATTTGTAAAATATAATCACATAGGGTGGTTGTGAGGAAAATGATTTGCAATACAAAAAACAGTACACTGATGTGTGTTACAGCAATAGTCATCATGACAATATTGATAATACCTTGGTTTACAGATATAAGCATTCTGAATTTTAGTGTTCATTTGATATCACCATGTAATGACATGTTTCATCCATTGTTTGCCTTTATAGAAGATGGAAATCATAACATTCCTTTATAAAGTATTTTTAAAGAGTTTAAAGAAATTGCGTAGTTCCAAATCACCCTTGCAAATGAAGGTAGAAGGATGACCTATTATAATGAGCCCAAAGCACTCTGAAGTGAATTCCTATGTTTTCTTAGGGGCTTTTGAGAAGTCTCTGATTTACTGTTGCTAACCTTAAATTGAGCACCTTGAGAATTTTTTAAGGGCAGTGAGTGGGAGGGGTAAGTGAAATTCCAATGTTAGGAAAAGAACTTGATCCAGAGACTGAAATGGTTCAGCAATCAGCACTGACTACATAGTCTTAATTGAAGTTAGGGTGATTTAAGAAAAAAAAAGATGACTTTGATCTCCTCTATCATTGTTGGAATAGGGGAAAGTGAGATTTTGCCTCAATTCCCCAGATCATTTCCCTAATTCTCCACTTCACTTTGCATCTGTAAATACGGGAATAGAAGACTTTTCATAACGATAATGCAGTCACTGCTTTCAATACAGGGGCACTCCCTGATAACATGAATGTCAGGGGGCAAAAATAAGACCCATTTATTTTATAGCATCCTCCTTAAATTGAACTTTGGGGAATATGATTTATCCTGCGGTTTGCCAGACATTCTTTTTCAATCTGGAATTGTGATTTAATTGATGTAGAAAAACTTATGGTGAGAAAGCTCCCTCTATCAGGGCTACTTCTGCAACTTATTGTTTTAGGGATCTTATCCAAGGTCTCACAGCCAACATAAATTTCAGACAGGACTTGAACCTGGGTCTTCCTAATTCTGAGCTTAGTGCTCTGGCTCCTATACCACATTGCCTCTCAATGGAGTTCTACCTTATGTTAAATGATCTAACAGTCATTTCCATGCCACATTCATTTAAAATGATTCTAGACCACAGGGAAAGAGTTGGCCCTGAAGTCAGGAAGACCTTGGTCGAAATCTGGCCATTAGTGTTTGTTAGTTGTGTGACTATGGGCAAGTACTTAACATTGAAGTATACCAGGGGCCACTCTCAGGAAATAAGTATTTTTTAAGTGTATCAATAAACATCTATTATGCTCCTTACTATGAATAAGCCACTTTGCTAAGCACTGTGCAAGAAAGGTGAAAGACAGACTCTACCCTTGGAGAGCTCACAAATCAAGCTCTAAGTTACTAATGAGTTGTCAATCTACTTTAGTGGAGGGAGTTTCCATGATGTGAGTTCCTAAACTGATGAAATCATGGGTCCCAAACCAACCAACCAACCAACCAACCAACCAACAAAAAAACTCAAGCAAATATTTGGGAGACAAATCCATAGTCTTCCAAATTCCTCATGAAAAGAAAGGTTAATCCCCCAATTAACCAAACTGTACTGCTGGAAACTATAGGAAAACCCCAAATAGGGCCACAAAAAGTGGGATGTGAGCAAAAATGACTAAACAACAATACTTCTACATAACCGATAAATCTGTTTTTATTTGTGTCTGTTAATTTTGTCAAAACCATCTGTACCAATACCTGCACAATCAATATAATAATTAATTGCTGGGGAAGCGTGGGGAGACTGACTGCAGTCACTAAGATAATCTCAAGCTAGCTTCCCATTTGGTTTCTCAGATTCATAGGCTTGCAGAATATCAGAACTCTATAGTATTCTAAAGATTGTCTATAATAAAACACTCATTTTTGTAGGTGAGGAGAATGAAGTCTAGAGGCAAAGTGAGTTGCTTAAGGTCACACATCATAGTAGTGGGAATAAAACCCAGGTCTCCTGGCTATGAATCAGCATGTTACCACTACAGCTGGTCATCAAGTCATATAAGCTGCTTCTTGTGGAAAGGAAACCATAGATTATTTAATTGGAGACTGAGGGATGGCAGAACCAAGGAAATTCTCAGTTTTCCTTTTCTGTCTTTCTTTTGTAAACCCTTTGGCAGGATAGAAATACCAATTGTTTTCAAAGGCCTGAAAATCCAGTATGTGAACTCTAGGGATTGACAAATTGTCTAGTTCATTAAATAGAATGGAAAAAGAGGAGAAAAACCTCAAATGAAGACCCCAAGGTCCTCATCTCTAACAGCTAGTTAATTGGAAGTATAGAAGAAATCAAGGGATCATTGGCAGAGACCCAT
Organism: Potorous gilbertii; assembly: GCA_028658325.1. Lineage (NCBI taxonomy): Eukaryota > Metazoa > Chordata > Mammalia > Diprotodontia > Potoroidae > Potorous > Potorous gilbertii. The sequence goes on from CM053769.1 coordinate 518,169,090, forward strand.
TCGATGTGGAACCAATGAGTTTATCAGCACACACGCTTATGAAGCACCTCTTAAGGTCTAAACACCATGCTAAGTTAGACACTGGGGATGCCAAGAAGACCCTTCCTCCCCCAGGTTTGTCCATACCTTCAATGCTGAAGCTTCTCACTATGTTGGATGCTGGAGTGGAGGATTTGTCGGTGGTATATCTGTTGTACAGATCAATCATGAATTGAGGCGGATCCACTTTGGTCCTGTCTTGGGAAGGGACCCCTGATAAATTCAGACTCCGAAGGAAATCCACCTTCATGTTCTCCAGGAACATTTTGAAGCCAAAGCTCATGTCATCCTCCCCCTTCACAGCCTCCCCGAAGAATTTATTGGTGCTTTCCACGGCAGGCACCCTCTCCCAGTTCTCCAGGGGTTTACCTCGCCCACAGCAGGCCAGGAAAGATAAAGCCAGCAGACCAGCCAGCAGTGCAAAATAAGGCATTTTTGGGGGGTGGGGGTGTGCCCTGTCAGCCAACAGGATGAAAAGAGAGCCCAGGTTACTCCAGCTTGAGACAGTTGATGGATTAGATTCTGGAGGAGGGAGAGAAAATGAAGGACTAGCTTTGGAGATACTCTCTCATCAGTTGTCAGCTGGGCTGGCCATACACTTGTAACCTCGGTGGCTCTTATCTCCCAAAGCTCTTAGTTTTAGTTAATGATGATTCTGTAAACATCTGACAAACACAAATGGCTTGTGGGAAGAACATTGTATACTGTAAAGAATTCACATTTCACTTTGGGGTTATCGGC
>CM053769.1:518170369-518190620 GCA_028658325.1 Potorous gilbertii
TCCAGGAGGGTTCCTTGTAGACACTTCTCACAGCTTCCACAGTTTTCTTGACCACTCAGTGAATCAAATATTTATTAAGCCCTTACTGTGTGCCAGGTATTTGCTAGATCCTAGGAATACAAGTGCAGAGAGGATGAAACAATCCACGCTTATTATGCTTGCACCCTGATGTGAGGGAAAGATGGAGGAGGAGGAGGAGGAGAAGAAGAAGAAGAAGAAGAGAGAGAGAGAAAGAAAGACAGAAAGAGAAAGAAAGAAAGAAAGAAAGAAAGAAAGAAAGAAAGAAAGAAAGAAAGAAAGAAAGGAAGAAAGGAAGGAAGGAAGAAAAAAAGAAAGAAAAAGGAGGAGAAACATTTACATTGTGTTTTAAGATTTTCAAAGAACTTTACAAATATGATCTATTTTGTCATCACAACAACCCTGAGAGGTAGGTGTTGTTATATTCCCCATTTTACAGACTAAAAAAGTGAGGCAGATAGATGTTAAGTGACTTACTGAGGAGCACACAGTAAGCAAGCATATCTGAGGGTAAATTTGAATTCAGGTCTTCCTGACTCAGGGTCTATAACTGTGACACTTAGGTGTCCCCCCCGCCCCATATTATATGTGTCTATACATGTATATACATACACATATATTATATATACATATATATGTATACGTAATATTTACTATATTGTCTATGAATATATACATCATAAATACAATATATATTACATTATTATGTATGTATTATGTACATATGTATTCAGCATATATGTATTCAGCATAACTATAAAGTAAATAAATGCAATGTGGTTAAATACAAAAGAATTTGGAAAGGAATATAGTACTAGCAGTCTTCCTTACCCTTGACTTTGACTCTAAGCTACCTAGTTGTATATTTTGCCCTAGGTTCCACAGATCCCCAAGGAGTCAGAAGATATGTGTCAAGGGTGTCTGTGAAATTGTATCCTTTAAAATTTTTAGTAAGTATGTTTCAGTAAAACTGGTTTCCTTTGTAATCCTATTTTATTTTATGTATTTAAAAACATTCTTCTGAGATGGGGTCTATAGACTTCACTGCCTATGGTTTGTGCCAAAAGTTTCCTGATCACTACCACACCCCCAAATAAGGTTAAGAACTCTTGCTTTAGACTCAGTTTTCTTCCTTTCACTCTCTGCTTTATCACTTTATCTGCTTGGTATTTGTTAATTGTCTTTGACTTAGAATCAAACTTATAGACGCCTGGTATATCAGAGCTGGAAAGGACTTCGGAGTTCATCCCTTGTCCAGCCCTCCCACAGAATAAATGAAGAACCATGATAGAGTTAATTAGTCTCAATCAAACCAAAGTAGACTCCAGATGGTTTCCACAAGATGGCTGGGTTGGGATTATGTTACCTTCCTTGGGGCGGAGCAGCCCTTTCAGGGCTCGATGTGGGAAATTGCAAGTCAAAATATGGCACTTCGGGATCCCAAAAGTATAGACCCCAGGTCTGGGATCTCTTAAAAAACTAGGTCTTAAGCCTTTTGTACTTTGCTGTGAGCTTCATAAGATGGTATTCTTGGTCTCTTTTCAAAGTGCCCTATGAGTTTTTGTAATTTAAATCTTTAAATTTTTTTATATTTGTTCTTTAGGGATGTCTTCTTTCAAAGTTTCCCAACTGTCAACTCTCATTGAGTCATATGCCCACCCAGCCTTATCCTTACCACTTTCTATGGAGAATAGGGGAAGAGGAGGGAGGAAGAGGGATAGAGAGACAGCAAAGACTTTGTGGTCTTGAAGCCTGGTCTATGCAGACCAGTCCTGAGAGCACATATGCTTTTATTTTGCAAAAACAAAAGCAATAAATGACTGTTTAAATAGGGAAACCATGAAAAGAAAAACACAAAGCATTGGGAAAGGAGGGAGGAGAACAGGAAGAAAATTAATTTCCCCCATGAACAGAGAGGGATAAAAAGATATGTCCTGATTGAGAGTATGTGATCTAAGGTCTGTCTCTGCATGTGTTACCTTTCAATAGCAGGGATTTTTGATCTTAGTTTTCTAACATTCTAGAAGGTCTCTGGATATGTCAAGAAAAGTTTCAAAGTGAAAAAAGTTCAAATTTGAAAAAAACTAACAAGCTCCAATGATTAGGTAGTAAGATTCACAGCTTCAAGACCATCTAATCTTAGCACCTCATTTTACAGGGAGGTTAAGTTTTACAAGGTGCATAGTAGTAAGCAGTGGAACCAGGATTTAAATTCAGGTCCTCTGACTCCAAATCCAGCATTCTATCCATTGTATTATGCTACTGCCACAGTATCAGGATATTTTTTTTCCTATCAGACTGTGCCTTAAGGCAATCAGCATGATATATAAAGAGAATCATGGAACATGATAGAAATTATGAGTCACAAAGACTAGATAAGCCACTCTATATTATGAGCTTCAGTTTTTTCATCTATGAAATAAGGCTGAAAATACCTATACAACCTACCTCCCACAGTTGTAACGAAAATGCTTTATAGAAATGAACCTAACTATGCATGAAAGTAAAACAAGCAATTGTGTTGTGGTTGTGGTGGCAAAAACCAAACAGTTGAAAAGTATCTTTCACAAATTACAGGAGGAAGTAGATAATAAAGCTATAATAGTGGAGGACATCAACTTTCCTCTCTCAGAGCTAGACAAACCTAAGCATAAAAAAAAAGAACGAAGTTAAGGAGATAAATAGTATTTTTGAAAGGTTAACTAGGATGGATCTCTGGAAAAAATTGAACAGTAATAGAAAGGAGTATACTTTTTTTTCTCAGCTCTGCATGACACTTTCACAAAAATTCACCATGTATTACTGAATAAAAATCTCACAACCAAATACAAAAAAGCAGAAATATGAAATTCACTTTTTAGACCACAATGCAATAAAAAATAAATTTGATAAAGAACCATAGAAGTAGATTAAAAATTAATTGGAAACTAAAGAAACTAATTCTAAAGAATGAGTAGGTAAAAAAAAACAGATCATAGGAATAATCAATAATTTTACTAAAAAAAATTGTAATAATAAAACAAGCTACCAAAATTTGGGGATGCAGCCAAACCAATATTTATGAGGAAATTTCTATCTCTAAATGTGTATATAAATAAAAGAGGGAAAGAACAGATCAATGAATTGGTCATGCAACTAAAATAATTCAGACAGAGAACATGTCAAAAATTCCTCAGTAACTATCAAAATAAAAATCCTGAGTAATAAGAGAAGAGAATAATGAAATCAAAAGTAAAAGAAAAATTGAAGTAAAAAAATAAAACCAAAAAATAATTTTATGAAAATCTCAATAAAGTAAACTACTAATTTGATCTTAAAAAAGAAAGAAGAAAACCAAATTACTAAGGCCAAAAATGAATAAAGTGAATGCACCACCAATGAAGATGAAATTAAAGCAATTATTGGGAGTTATTTTGCCCAATCACATGCTAGAAAAACCGACAAAGTGAAATAGATGAATATTTACAAGAATGTAAACTGCCTAGATTAACAGAAGAGAAAATGAAGACTTAAATAACCATGTCTTTGAAAAATAAATTGAACAAACCACCAATGAGCCCCCTAAGAAAACATCCCCAGAATCAGATGAATTTTCAAGTGAATTCTATCCAATATTTAAGAAGCAATTGGTTCCAATACCATATAAACTAATTGGGGGAAAAACAGTAAAGAAAGAGTCCCACTAAATTCCTTTTATAACACAAATATGGTTTTGATACCTCAACCAAGGAGAACAAAAGCAGAGAAAAAAAAGCTATAAGTCAATTTCCTTAGTGAATTTCAATGCAAAAAAAATATTAAATAAAATGCTAGCAAGGAAATTACAACAACATATCACAAAAAATCATACACTGTGACCAGATGGAATTTATAAGAGATATGTACGGCTGGCTCAGTATTAGGAAAATTATAATCATAATTGACCATATCAATAACAAATACAGCAAAAATCATGATTGTATCAATAGATGAAAAATACAACACCCATTCCCATTAAAAACACTAGAAAGAATAGAAGTCAATGGAGCCTTTCTTAAAATGAAGAGTGCCATTGTGTCTGACTCTTTATGACCTCATTTAGGGATTTCTTGACAAGGACACTGGATAGTATATCATTTCTTTCTTCAGCTCATTTTACAGGTAAGGAAACTGAAGCAAACAAGGTTAAGTGAATTGTACAGGGTCACACAGCTAGTAAGTGTCAGAGGTTGGAGTTGAACTTAGGTATTCCTGATTCTGGTCCAGAAGGTCTATCCTCTGCACCAAAACTGCCCCAAAATGAAAAGGTACTATCTATCTAAAACCAAGAGCAAGAATCATCTATAACAGCCATAAACCTAAAACCTTCCTAGTAAGATGAGGGGTGAAGCAAGGATGTTCATTATCACCAATATTAGTCAATATTGTAGTAGAAATGCTAGTCATAGGAGTAAGATAAGAAAAATGAAGGAATAGAAACAGACAATTGAGGAAACAAAACTATCCCTATTTGCAGATGATACCACGGTATACTTAGAGAACCCTAGAGAATCAACTAAAAAACTAGATGAAACAATTAACTACTTTAGCAAAGTTGTAGGATATAAAATAAACTCGTAGAAATCATCAGCATTTCTAAATACTGAAGAGACAGAAAGAAGACTTCCATTTAAAATAACTGTAGACAATACAAAATACTTGGGAGTCCACTTGTCAAGATAAACCAAGAGACTATATGAACACAATTACGAAACACTCCACACAAAGAAAGATCTAAACAATTGGAGAAATATTACCTGTTCATTAGTATACAAACCAATATAAGAAAAATCATAGTTCTGCTGAATTTATTTATTTAGTGTCATACCAATCAAGATACTAAAAAATGTTATTTTATAAAGTTATAAAAATAATTTTAAAAAATCATCTGGGAAAACAAAAGATCAAGAATATCAAAGGAATCTAATAAAAATGAGAAGGAAGGCAGACTAGCATTACCTGATTTTAAATGACATTACAAAATGATACTAATCAAAACAATCTAGTACTGATTCAGAAATAGTGGTAGTTCATCAGAGTAGAGTAGATACACACACTATTCATTAGTAAATTACCACGGCAATCTAGTGTTTGATAAATCTAAAGATACCAATAAACACAGGTGTGTAAGGTCTGAAATTCCACTATGAGACAGGCTACCATTTTAAAATTTAAGAAATGCTAGGAAGGAATAAATGAAAGTTACGGTGCTTGAAGGGACTTTAGATATTTAACTAAGTCAATCCATTCATTTTAGATCCAGAAAAGGGAAGTCAATTTCCCAAGTTCAACAGTTACCTCAGTTACCCCACTAACAGTCCAATGCTGCTTCACCAAAGTACAAATAAAGTAAGCTCTCCCACTATCTTCAACTGCTTCCAAATAAGAACCTATGGGTTCTTTGTTCTGGGAATGAAAAAAGTCCAAGAATACTGGGTCTTTCAAAGAACCACTGGACTTCTATAGTTTTAACACAGAGTCACCTCACTGCATAAGCTTCATTACCGTGCCTGCCAGGGTTCAGCTCTTTCTAACTAACTCCTCATTCTACAGAGGAAATGACTTCTCTCTGATAATCACAGAGAATGCCTTAAGGCAGTTTGACCGGCACTGCATCCTTCCGCTTTCAGATAAACAAAACAACGAAAACAAAATGAAGGGAGCTCGAGCATTAGGAATTCCCCCTGGGTCTCAGTAAAACCACATGATAATCTTTTTTTCCAGTCTGAGATCTCACTTGAGTTAGCCTATCATTAGAACTAATATTTTCCTCCCAGCTATTCTTTGAAGTTAACCACAGATGGAAAAGCTAATTTATCTAAAATTCTGAAGATTATTTATTTACACCTTCAGCCTTTCCTTCCTCATCATTTTCTTAGAGTCTTCACTTTTTCCTCTCCTATAGACTACAGCATATTACTATCTTTTGTACAAACTTTTGTATAAAACTTTTGCACAAAAAGTGACATAAAAGACATTACCCACGATACATATGACCAGGAAAAGAAGCACAGGATAATAAGCAGACAGTCTGTATGTTGTAATAGTGTCCACCAAATATTCAAAGAATGTTAGAAGCAACCAGGTGGTGCAACAGATAGAAAAACTGGACCTGGAGTGAAGAAGACTTGAGTTCAAATCCAGCCTCAGAGACTTACTAGCTGTGTGACCCTGGACAAGTCACTTAATCTTTGTCTGACTCAGGTTCCTTAACTGTAGAGTAGTAATGATGATAGCACCTACCTCTCAGAGTTGTTGAGAGGATGTATGAGATAATATTTTTAAATGCCTTTACACAGTACCTGGCGTACAATAAACAAAAAAATGCCTATTTCCTCCTTCATCTCTCCCTCTCATTCTTCTTTCCCTCCTTCTTCCCTCTTTCTTTGCCTCCCTTCTTTCCTCCTTTCATATGTTCCTTCCTTTTACCTTTTCTTCCTTCCTTTTTCCTTAAATCTATCTTTCCTCCCTCCTTTCCTTCCTTTGTTCCTAAAAGACATAGGATTCTTCCTCCCTAAAAGATGCAAGGAAGGTGTCAGAAGACCTGGGTTAAAATCCCATCTCTGAGATTTCCTACTCAATGCCTTGGACAAAGCATTTAACTTCCCTGGGTCTCATTTTCCTCATCTGTAAAACAATTGAATTTAACTAGATGTCTTCTAAGGACACTTATAGCTCTGGATTTATGATTTATGAATTGGAGAAGATCAGGTAATAGAGAAGGGTTTCAATTGGCAAGGGAGGGAGTATAGAGGCAGTTTGTATAGAGGATAGGGGCAATGCCCCATTTGTAGTCATTAAAGCCTAGGTTCTAATCCTGCTTCTGATGTAATAATGAGCTACTTAGTTTTTTTTATCCTCATTTATAAAGTGGTTTTAATAGCGTCTATTTCACAACATTGTTGTATCAAGTGAGAGAATTTATACAAAGGATTTTGCAACTTGAGTTGTTTTTTGTCCTTGTTTTTTCAAAGAAGACCCATCACATCATAGATTGATGCCTTGACTTCGGAGTCAAGTATTTAAATAAGGCAGAATTGCACAAAGTCAACAGCCTCACTTTCTCTTCCAGAGTCATCTAAGTCCAGTTATGTAAATGCCAAGAATGGTTATAATTCCATCACTTAAAATCTAGATCAATTGACATTTCAAAAAGCTTTTCCAAGAATATCTAAACTAAACAGGACAATCTCCAACAATAAAATCTAGTAATTTCTTTACAATATGTAACTAAAAAAACGATTCTTCATTTGTTTAAGGTGAAGAAATGGAGAAAAGAAATCTTCCTTTTTCATCTTGACCTACAGCATCTTGTGGCTTCCCACAAGAACAAAGTAATAACATCCTCTTAGTGTAGATGACAGGGGCCGTCTACCATTTAGAGTTTATTGCCACTTTGGGAATAGACCCTCATAGAAAGACTACTAGGATTCTCAGGACCTTGCATGCATAGCTCAATAGGGAATCTCATATAGCAAGCCAAATGCAAGACAAGTTAAAAGATGTTGGGTTCAGTTCTGAATTTGATACTAACCACATGACCTTGGGTAAGTCACTTAATCTCTCTTCTATTTAGTTTGCTCATCTGTAAAAATAGGCACAAAAGCATTTGTACTTCTTACTTTACTTTTTAGGGAAGAGAGGAAATTATATAATTCAATAAGCTCCAGGACTCCCTTCTACTTCCAAGATCAAATATAAAATCTTTTCTGTGATTTTTAAAACCCTTCATAACCTTTCCAATTTTCTAACCATTACTTCCCTTCACATAACCTGGAATCTGGGCACACTGACTTCCTTGATGTTCCTCACACAAGATACTCCATCTCCATAATTAGTGTATTTGCACTGACTATATATGCTCCATGCCTGGAATGATCTCCCTACTCACTTCATCTCCCCCTCCTCACTGCATCTCCTCCTCCTGGCTTCCCTCAGATCTCAACTAAAATCCCGCCTTCCACAAGAAGCCTTTTTTGATCCCCCTTTAATGCTTGTGACTCCCCTTAGGTGGCATCTCCCATTCATCCTGTATACATCTTGTTTCTTGGCTGCAGATTGTCTCTCCTATTAGACTATGAGCTCCGTGAGAACAAGGACTGTTTTTGCTCCCATTTTTTTAGTATCCTCAGCAGGTAGCACAACTCTTGGCACGTTTCTTGTTGCTGTTCAGTTATTTCAGTCATACCCAACTCTTCATGACCCCATTTGGGGTTTTCTTGGCAAAGATACTGGAGTAGTTTGCCATTTCCTTCTCTAGCTTATTTTACAGATGAGGAAACTGAAGCAAACAGGGTTAAGAAAATTGCCCAGGGTCACACAGCTATTAAGTATCTGAAGTCCTCAGGTTCTCCTGACTCCAAACTAGGCATTCTATCTACCGTTCCACCTAGCTGCCCCTTAGCACATAGTTGAAGCTTAATAAATACTTGTTGAATTGGCTAAGGTATGTAAAGTAAACCATAAAGTACTATAAAATGCCCATTGAGGCTGTTTTGGGGAGAACAAAACCTGTGATTTTATTGACAGGGAATTCTGGATGAAAAAAAATCTCATCTTATCCATATCCCTCAGGACCTTCTCCACTACTTACACTTCTTAAAGAACTGCCTGGGGAAGTGAGAGGTTAAGTAATTTTCCCAGTCTCAAATCCCCCAGTTCTTGAACCAGAAAGTTTCAGAGGCAGGACTGCCTCTGTGTGTTTCCTTTACATGGTGGGGAGAAGGGAGGAGGGAGGAGGGAGGAAGGAGACATCTGTAATTTCACTGGCATAACAAAAACTCTCAGGAAATCTCCTTTTCCCAGGGCAGTCTAGAATCTGATCTACAAGTTTCCTTAGAGAGTTGCCTGGGGAATTGATAGATTAAGTGACTTACCCAAGGTCAACAATCAATATGTGGAAGAGGCAAGACCTCTTTCTAGTTTAGTAACCTTGACTAGAAGAAAATAAGATTTGTCTGGCATTTTCCATTATAGATGAAGCAAACTTGTCTCTTTGTAATTACCACTTCCTTTTCTAAACATTCACTAACCATTTTTAATGGTCCATTCTAGAATTTTCCCAGGAAATTTATCCCTTAACCCTCTCCAAACTACCTTGGACTGATGCCATAATTTTGTTGAATGATAAAGATTATTTTAGTTACCAGGACCTTTATCTAAAATCAGGAACTAAAAGAGAACCTGTGAAATCATCTAGTTTGTATCTATCAGGGAAATATTTATGCTTGTGTCTATTCAACATCTTTCATCCCTACTGAGTAACAAGTCACTTATTTTCACCTAGGGTCCTTTAGAGGGTTTGACTGGATGTCACTGATGCTATTTGTGACCCAATGTGAGTGTGCCTCTGTAATGTTAATGAGAGTTAAAGATCTTCCCTGCCCATTAATTGGCTTCAGGTGGAGCACATGAAGGGTAAGTTTGCTTATGGGAAAGTTTGCTTGCTTGAATGATTTCACACCTTTTGATAATTAGGCACTGAAGCACTGGGTTGTAATGCCTTCTGGCTCTCTCTCTATGTATATATTCTGCTAACATTTTGCTTCGGAGCTCACTCGTTGGAAGAGTGCTCGTGTGATTTGACCCAATGAGCCTCTGAGTAGCCATTAAGGAGCCCCCCCCCAGTTTTGAAAACCCAGATGTTGAGGCTTCTCTCTCTGGTAATTATGTACGTAGGTGATGGTCAGGCAGTTGGATCTGTCTGTTGATCTGTGATATATGTTAGAAGCCCTATCTGTTGGTCTTTATGCTATTTTCTTTGTAACTTCTGTTTGTATCTGCTCTGAAGTTCAGGGTGATCACCTTTTCCCCTGAACTAAGTGCATAATATATGTGTTTCATTAAAGTAAGACGGTTGACCCCTTAAAAGTTGATTTCCTTTAAGAAAAGTAGATTCAAGAACCAGTACTAGTAGGTCTTCCTGGGTATACTAGGGTGCTTGCTGTCACAGCTTCTGTCTTCAGGACCATTCTAAAACCACAGAAGAAAAACAAGATTCCACTAAGATTCCTTCTAGGTAATCTTTCACCTCCTTCAGTATTCCAGTACTTCAAAATATTGCTTGTCAATGTGGTTGATCTCACTGACTGTGTAACCTACTCTCACTTTCTCTCCTCTGTATGATTCTTGTCCATTTATTTTTCCACAGAAAGTCTACCTAAAGGGTTAGGAGTCTTCTTCTAGGTTTCATAATATTACTTGGGTACTGCTCTAACACTTGGATTACCAATCTCTTATCATTCCTCCATTTCCAGCAATAACATTTTTTGATAATATCTTACAAAGTATTTTTTCTTCATGTAATCTGTGACCTACAACCATAACTCTGGGCTTACAAAGACTAGGTTTAGTCTTGAGAGTTTCCCCACCCCAAAAATGATACTTTTTTTCATAGCTTGAAATAGGTCTTCTTGCCCCAGGAACATCAAAATTTACATCATTTTACCCCTAAAATGGTTTCCTCCAGGAGAATAAAATGGAATTTTTTCATGTCTAACACTATACAACAAAAAAGAAAAGAACTCTAAGGTACAAGTTATCAGACTAATGATACCACAAACATAGGAGAGGTTTAACGTAACCTGCCAAAAATAAGAAGTCTCACGCTCAAGCCCATAAACAGTGATGATAATTCTTATTCCTTCTCTGATGAATGTCTGATAGCCTCCCCAAGGAACTATATAATCCTTTCAACTCAGTCCCACTCTGAATTGGAGGCACCTGACCAAGAGAAAGCATTTGAGTCAACCTCTTTTGCCAGATCTGTACATTCCATATAATAGTGCTAATTAAGGACAAAGTTCACATTTGCTTCCACACAGTATGTCTATCTCCCTTTTTTCTCTGGCTCTAGTTCTTTCATGGTTCCAAAACTCCTTCATGGCATCAAGGAGACTTGGTCAAAGAATTCCGTTGTTCTTTTTCCACTATCTGTTATCTTGTAGTACAGCAACATAAAGAGTTCTAGCACTTTCTCTATCCCTACCATTTGTACAGACTTCTCCTCTAAGGAACAAAGTCCCTGCTTCTGTGCACAGAACCTCTCTCCTCTCAATATCTCTCTGTCTCTAATTCTAGATCTCACCACTATTTTCCATTTTCCCTTTTAAAAGCCAAGTCCAAAGGGATGCCCCAGGACTATGAACTATGAATCAAATGAACTTAACATGGTCTACAAGAGACAAGAATAATATTCCTCAGGCCTCCACAAAGTAAGTTCATACCTTATCAAAGAGCTAAACTCATCACGAGAAATTTTGTAGTCATTCAGTCACTTTTCAGTCATATCCAACTCTTCATGACCCCATTTGGGGTTTTCTAGGCAAAGATACTGGAGTGGTTTGCCATTTCCTTTTACATATGAGGAAGCTGTGGCAAAACGGATTAAGTAACTTGCCCAGGATAATACAGCTAGTTAGAATTTGAGGCTGGATTTGAACTCAGGTCTTACTAATTCCAGGCCCACTGTTGTATCTATTGCACCACCTAGCTACCAGCCATGACATTAATGCTTCATTACATACACACAGGTGGAATACCCTCCACAACATACAATTTTTTTGTTGTTGTTGTCAGTAAGCTACAGCTTCTTTGTATCTTCCATCCTTCTCACCCACTGTTTGTGTGGCTCACATTTATTTGTCCTTCAAAGATTCATCAGCCACAATCATATAATATTGTTGAAAGAATGCTTGTATTTTTTAAAAAAAGTATATTTTTAAATTTCATGGAGTACCTGAGGACTATTAATAGCATAAGAAATTTCCCAAATATATTCTAACTTACTTTCTTCATTTTATTCAGTTCTAGATCCAACTCATTAATCCATTTTCAACATCTGACAAGAACAGATGAACCAGTTCTATAGACTGTCTATTCAAATGGGAATAACATTCTGGACAACAGGCATTTTTTATTCATTTATTTGCTATTGTGCATGTAGCTAAGTCAATCTATTATGAGTAATGATGGGTCACATGGAAAAGACTGCAGTGTTTCAGGACCTGGAAGAGTCAAGATAATACCACCATCCAGAAACCCATATAGTGGATAATGAACAACCCAAAGACTGTTGGGAGTGGGAATCTAAGTTTACAATGCAAACTGCGTGGTATCAGTGGATTATGATCTTCTTGAAAGGTTTCTTCATTTTCCTTTTCTCTGAATTCTTTTTTATAGCTAGTTCGGAATACATTTTAAAGGAGTCAGTTTTTTATAATTAATGTGTATGAAATATTTTAGGAAACGCCTCTCTCATTAAAACTTGGGTGAGGATCTCTTAGACAGGGACTCTGCAGCAATATGGGAAATGCTTTTTTTCATTGGGTGCAGTATCCACTCTCACCTCAAGTCCTCCAACTGAAACTTTCTTGAATAAACACCTTCTTTTGATTCCTGAAATGCCCTATCAGTCACTTTTTTATACCTGGATCATGTGCTTAACTTTTTTTAATTCTCTAGCATTTCTTTTCATATTCATTCTAAAGTGATATAGAAAAAAATATTTTAAAAACCAAATTTGCAAGGAATCTTTATTGGCAATCTGTACCATTTACCTTGGCTCTATAAATCAAAGCACAGACATGCTGCAAAGCATGGGGAGTCCATTAAGCAATGTTCCATCAGAATATGTAGAGGGCACACTGTATTATACTGACTGTGTTCAATGAAGACTATGTATAATTCCTTTTCCTCTGAAGGAGATAACTTTTATTGTATGCGGTGCTTTCCACTGAGTTCATTCACTGAACTACCTACAACTGAAGAGGAAATTGATCAGCATAACTCCAAGACAAGCTATCTTTTTTCTAAAACACATTTAAACTTTTCACCCACAAGTTTGAGCTGTTTTTTAAATGGATTTTTCCAGAGAAATTATAGTATGAGAAAGTACTCTCCATAGGGAAGAGCAGCTTAGAGTTAGTCTTACCTCAGTAAGTATGGATTGATAGCAAGAACAACAAACTGTATTGTGATTATCCCTAACAATGTTATTTTGCAATTTTTTCTACGTTAAATTTCATTCCACTTTACCAGTAGATTGGAGTGGTGATAGTTTTTGAAGTGTTTTATTGATGCTCTCTTCTTTTTAATATAGTTTTTAAATATTTTTTATAATTTCTCTCTATATAATTTATATATATAATACTATACATCTTAAAATATTATATACATAATTTCTCAATAACTGAATGATACGTCCACCAAGAGGTTATAGCAAATAGGGGTAGTTAGGCAGAACAAAACACACAGGGAAAATTTGACAATTTTGTTGCATGTCTATAACTACCATCTTTCAGCAATGAGGTAGAAGTAGAGCTGCATTTCGCCATCACTCATCTGATGTCATGATTGGTTCATTCATTGATCAGAGTTCTGAAGCTTTTCAATGTTATCTTTTGTTACATTTTTCTTGGTTTCATTACTTAAAGTTATTTTGTTTCTATGTTCTTCATTCTACATCAGTTCAGACTACTTTTTCAAAGTTTCTCTTAATTCTTGATGCTGGTCTATTCTTATGCCACAACAGGCATTGTGATAAATGTTACTGATACAAACACAAGCAAAAAGAAAGATAGTCCCTGGCCTCCAGAAACTTAAATTCTAATGAGGGATACCCAGGAAAAGGTTATTCGAAGACACAGGTCAGAGGCATGGTGGTGACTTTTGGAGCATGAGGGGTGGCTCTCCCCCAAAAATAGAGGTACCAGGGAGAACTCACTAATGGGCCAAGAGTGCTGGAGAGGCAGAGGGAAAAGGCAGAGTCTTGGTGACAAGGTTCAGAAAATAATATGACATTGCGTTCATATCACAATTTCTGCAACTATATCAGTGCTGCTGTGAATACAGTTTTGCATGGACAGGATCTTTTCTTTGTCTTTGACTTCTCTGGGTTATATGCCTATTTAGGATTTAGGGTATATGTCTGGTTGTGGTATTCTTGTCAAATGTATCTTGTGATACATTTAATTTAATTTATATTATGTATATATGTACATATACATATATATATATATATATATATGTATATTTATCTTGTTGGAGAGCTCCAAGCAGCAATTTTACATTTTTAGTTGTTTTTTTTTTCAAGACAATGAGACTTTGCTCATTTTACAGAGAAAGTAAGATGATTTGCTCAGGGTCACATCACTAGTAATTGTCTGAAACCAGATTGGAACTCAGAAAGATGAGTGTTTCTGACTCCAGGCCCCAAACAATCCACTGCACCACCTAACTACCCCACATACTCTCAACTAAACTGTGCTATTTAACTGTTGCCCAGACTTGACCTCCTATCTCTACCCTCTACACTTCAGCACAACCAACCCCCCATATGTAGAACCAGACCCTTCATGTCTGCTTCTCAGAATCCTCATATGTCTTCAAGACTCAGCTCAAGAGACACTCCAATAGAATGTGAGCTACTTTAGAGCAGCGATTGTCTTGTTTTCATTCTTGTATCCCTAGTACAGGTGGCATATACAATGGGTGCCTGATAACAATTGAATTGGTCTTAACAACCTAATCCATATCCCTCACTTTACAGATCAGGGAACTGGAGCCCTAAAAGAAAAAGCCACTTGATCATTCTCTGTCCACATCTCTCCTATGCACTATACACCCAAGAGCCAATTTCCTATCTACTTTTTTTATACTGATTATTAGCAACAAGAGGATATCCTAAATATTTCTGCATAGATTGATGAGTAATTAGCAATTTTAGGCATTTTTTAGATCCGTCCAACTAAGGTTGGTGCCACATATTACTTGTGTGCATATACTACTTTCCTCCTTGTTATTATTGTGTTTGTCCTTCGTTCTCCAAGAGGACCATGACATCAAGAGGATGCCATGACCTTCAGTTGACTTTGATTTGAGCGAGGGAGAACTGTGCAAGGTCATGAGTCACACTTTCTCCTCCTGAGCCATCTGGGTCCAGTGGCCAGATATTCATCAGGACCTCTGGAGATGGCCCAGGATGCAATCCTCCATTGTTATTAGATGGATAGAGAGATAAAGTATGTGTTAAGTGCTTACTGTGTGCCAGGCACTGTACTAATCTTGGGGATAAAACTACAAGTAAGTGAAATCAAGTCAACAAGTATTTGTTAAGCACTAGTTACTATGTCCAGGTAAGTAAGACAGTCAAAGAGTTTATATTCTAATGGGGGAAGACAGACTATCAAGGAGAGCTTTGTGTTGGAGAGGGGAAAGAGGAACAGGAAAGAGGGGAGGGAATTCAGAGATAGTCCAAGAGGGACCCCAAGCATGGTTGGGATCTTTTCTAAAGTGGGGGTATTGAGGCACGGAGTGTTCTTTTGGGTGTTTTTAGGGTGGCCATGTGGTAGGCGAGAAGGAAGAAAATTCTGGAGAGAATCCAAGTCTTAATGTCACTTAAGATCTCCAAATTTCAGTTTCTTCATCTGTAAAATATGGGGAACCCCCTGCCCCTGCAGCAGGAAAGAGAGGAAGATAATACTCCTCAGTCTGTCTGTGCTATAGGTTTTTGTGACAATGGGATGAAATAAAGGTTAGGAAAGCATTTTGTAAGTTTAGAAACCCATAACCATACAAGAGATTGTTGTTCTTGTCTTTATAATAATGTCTATATATGAGACATTACAAACCACAGAAACAAGCCAAATGTCCTTAGGGGCTGGTAGAAAGGGATGGAGGAATGGAGGAAGATGTGAATGAAGGGAAGGGAGGAGAAGGTTAGGAGGCCCATTCTTTACATGCTACCCAAGCGTAAGATAATATAGGAAGCCATTTATCTTCGCTTGAATTTGTTTTTATTTTAGACCTCAGGGAACCAGACAGATCCTAGGCAAGGCTTCTGCTCTGAAGGTCAGCCTGCTGTTCTCTGACGTTAGGGAATCATACCAGTAAGTCGCCTCCTGGTCCACCCAGAGACACAGGATCCTGGCTCCTCGGTCCCATCCCCATCCCACCCCACCCCCACCCTCAGAGGCATCTCTCCCAGGGCCCAGCTGAGCTGCTCCTCCAGTGTGATCCCCTCTGGTGACGCTTAGCCACATGCCATTTAGGGGTAAACACCCCCTCCCTCTCCCAGTGGAAACGATGGTTAACTCTGGGGAGGAAGGAGTTAATTTAAGAGTGTAAATCCCTAAGCAGCCCCTGCAAAGAAAAGACTTTGAAGCCGATCTGTGCCCTCCCCACTTCCCCCCCAGCCCCAGCCACTGTGTCTGTGGGTGGATTTTGTAATGGTCAGCGCCCTGAATGATGAAAGCTGAGAGCACACATATAAAAAGAAAACTGGTATTAAACGTCCCTTTGTTTTTGTGCATTTCCCAGACACTCCTTCAGTACACACCAAAGGACGGCTACCGAGAGCGGAAACAAGCCACATCGGGTCTGTGACGGCCTTTGTTATACTCTAATAGTTGGACCCTATTAAACTATAAAAAACCGAACGACGCACATAAAACTGTGCGCTGCCCACCCTCCCACTAGGCTCCAGCATGCCTCTTTACTAGCCCCAGCCATTCTGGGCTCCAGGACACAGCGGCACCAAGGCTGGGGCTGCCTCCTGAACGCTGACAGCGCAAAGCGGCTGGAGCTGGAAGGCCTTTCTATACTTTTTTATTCTTGTTATGGTTATTATTCATAGATTTTATGGCGTGCAGTCCGCCGCCTGGGCTCTGCCTGGGTCCAAACGACAGTCTCCTGTCTCGGGTCTCACGTCTCACGTCTCCCTCTCCCCTACATCTGGAGAACGGATGGTCTAGAGAAGGCGTGGCAACAGACCAAACACCTCTCTCTGCCATCGCCCATCAAAGCCCCAACTTGAGATGCAGATGGCTCACTTCACTTTCTTGGAGGTCAACCTGAGGTAGCCCTGTTTAATGAAATAGGGAAATGAATGGAGGACCTAGAGGAACACACAACTTGAAAGCCCTCTCCTAGTCTTGTGAACTCATGGTCCTTGAATTCCTCTGTGAGTGAAGGGACCTCTTCCTCATCTCCCATACCTTCATATAGTTTCTCTAAGATGAGAGTTCGTCTTATCTGACATCCTTGGCCATCAACAGTGCAGTCACTGGGAATCCTGATGTCTGGAGCAAAATCTGTTTAGCAAGGAAAGGGGGGGGGGGGAGAGAGAGACAGGCAGACAGAAAACCACCGACAGATAGGGACAGACAGACAGAGACAGAGAGACAAACATAGACAGAGACAGAAAGACTAGGATACCCCAAGGCTAACCTGTAACACCATCACCACCAAACCTGTACTTTCTTCATTGCACAAGTCCCCAAGCCAGGCAATGAATAGACATTGTTACTGTCCCAGTAACCTGTTCCAGACGCATGAAATGCAGCAGTTGTGAAAAGACAATCTCTCTCAGGGACTGAGGTCCTTCCTCCACCCAGAGCACTGAGATGGACAGCCAGGGCCACTTCTTTCCAGCAGCTATCTTCCATGCCCCATTAGCTCCAGCCTTACTGGCATGACTACTGAAGCCAGGAAACTCATTCCTCTTGTGTTGACACCCTGGGCAGGAAGAAGATGCACAGTCCTTACATCAGAATCCTGAAGCAAAGCCCCCAGGAACTCATGCTAGATATCAGTCTGGTTACCATAGTGTTACTCTATGCCTATTTGGAAGGCATGAGAAAAGCTTTCCCTATAAACCTGTCCAGAGCAACACTCTGGAGATTCATGGGGCCCTGAATTCCATCCCATACTTTAGGAAAGAAGAAGAAGAGATAAGTTAGTTTCCATTCAAGAAGCTGATATCCAATTGTTAACTGCCTCTTTGAGTATCAGTCTTCTCCTGGTGATATTATATAGTTGAGAATCTTGGGAAATCATGATCTCTGAAAAATCAAAAGTACAAATAACTCAAAGGAACATGGAAAGACACATGGTAAGGCAGATTACCACAAGTTAGAAACAATGATTTGCATGAGAAAAAATAGATATGACCAAAAAAGAAGGTGTGTTGGTCTTGGAAACTAGTGGACAGACCAAGTGCTAGGTAGATACTCCAAAAATATTGAAAGACCTAAATGAAGGCCTCTAATCCTCTGGGTAGATCCTCTATGGGAGAGAGAATCATGGAAACCTGTGAGAATTGCACAGGATGAGAAGAGGTTCCAATCTCTACCAGAGAACAGAGTAACTCCATTGATAAGACCATAAATCAAAGCAAGTTTATAAAAATCATGCTTTTTGCCGGAAGGACTTATCTTTCTTATGAAAACAGGTCTACCATCCTCAGATAGAGGAGTGAGACTCAAGACCAGAAGTAGATGTTACCTTTTTGCCCTCACAGTCTATAATCAACTACTGGTTTCATAGTCATAGTCACAATCATAGACATAGTCAAATTATCCTTTATTGCTGGTATACGCTCCTGACTTCCAATATTACAAACATCTCTCCATGTACCTCTTTTCAGTAGTTACAGTCTTACTGCATTGATTTTTTTATTGATTCACTTGCTAGCAAACCCTGTAGCTTTCTTTTGTTTTCGATAAGCCCTGGAACCCTATTAAAATACTTTGATTTATGAATGATCTGTTTTCAAGAGGTGATTCTATGGTGGAAAAGAGAGAATCTATAGTGCTTTACATGTGTTATTTCATTGGTTCCTAAAAAATAACTAGTAAGGTTGATGCTGGCATTACCCTCATTTTGCAGATGAAAATAATGAAGTTGAGAAGTCAATAAACTTTACTGGGAGTCACACAGCTAGGAACAAAATAAAACAGGATTTGAATACGTCTTCTTAACTCCAAACATAACACTTCTGTGCATTGCACCACCTAGCTGTCTCAAAGAAACTGTTGAAAAGCAAGGAAAGAAACCGTACTCTGCCAATAGATCAGTGCTCCATATAGTTCAGAGTCAGTCTCATTCTATCAATCTGATCCAATCCAAAAGCATTTATTAAATTTCTATTATGTTCCAGACACTGTGCTAAGCACTGGGGATTAATTAATTAATTTATAAGAAGGAAAGACAATCCTGGCTATTAAGGAACTTACAATCTAAAGGTAGAAATAATACACAAAAGGAGTCAGGAAGGGGTGTGAGGGAAGGATGGAACAACAGGGGGGTACCTCCCTCTTCTGCCATTGAGTTGAAACCAGACAGGGCAGCAGATGCAAAGTAGAGTGATCTGAGAGTCCCGTTTCTGCCATCTATAAAAAAAAGGTATTGTGAGGAGTTTGATATTCTGCCCCTCTAGCCCTTCAAGCAGAGAGGAGAAGAGGCTGAGGGAGGTGGTGCCAATCAAGGCTCGAGTTAACTGCATGATAACGATGAGCTTATTCTGGGAGAGGCATCTGATTCCATGGAATTGAAACCAGGCAGGACAACAGATGCAAAGTGGAGTTATCAGACCTTGAAAATCCAAATATTTTCTCCTCTGATTCTCTCTTTCAAAGTCAAACACATAAGCTTTGTTTCTCATTGGTTTCATGGTGATTGAGAGATTATTTCTAGTTATTTCTTCTTCTTTATTATATTGATGCCCTTTTTTTTTTACATTACAGTTCTTTTTTTACAGGGTATAACCTTCCTCTCTTCCTTCTCTTTCAGTGTCTTACCTTTTAATAACGAATAATAGTTGAGCAAAATTCATTGACATAACAACTATGTCTTAAGTGCATGCAACATACTAAACCCATAATTCTCCAATTCTCCAATACAAGGAGAGAGTTGTATTTCTCTGTTTTTTGCTTGACGTCAGTATTGGTTATATATTTATTTTTTCTTTTAATTACATCTTTTGAATTTATTTTCCCCTATCCCTCTTTTAAGACAACAAGTTGCCACTGCAATTACATTTGCATGCATTAACTTGATATTAGTTTATTCCCATTGGCTCTCCCTCCCATCCTGTTTACCTGCCTTGTCCCAAGTTCCTTGAATTTACTTAAACTGTTCATTTCTCTTCTTTTTAGTCTTATTTTTTTTCCTTTTTTTGGCATTTTCCCAACCATTTACTTGACTTTTACTTGACTTTGACCTTTGTCAAGAGTAGGGTATACTCTGGGAATATGTAAGATCTCAGTTCCTCCAAGGTGGCACAATCCAGCATGTACACTGATCTGGAAGCAGGAAGAGATTTTTGTGTCCAGAATTTTAGCAGTTACCTCTCCATGGCCACTTGGCCTCCAGTTCTGCCAAGTCAGTGTTGGGGGCTGATTTTCAGATAAGTTTGATGGGCAGGGCCGCCATTCAG